>CM032127.1:31856259-33056259 GCA_018894105.1 Jacaranda mimosifolia | reverse complement strand
ACTTTATCTTTTGGAAAACTCTTTTCCCAAACTGTCATACCACCTTGCGCAAGGATTTCTGGAATATGATCATTATAGAATGCATAGGAGATGTACTCACCCTTCACAAAAGTAAGGAGTCGGATTCCATCTTGGATCTCATAAACCTCCATGCCAAGTAGCTCATACCCAATCATACCCCGAATAGCCCGCTGGGTGACTAGGGATAAGTCAAAGCATAAGGACCAGACACAAGGTTACAATAGATCCTCATGTCAAAGGACTAATTTATATGCACTAGCGTAAGCAGGAGAGCTTGCCACTACGGCTACCTAGTGGAGTCTCCGGTGGGTCTTCAATGCCTTGTTCTCTAACAAGCACCCACTAACATGCACCCGTATCATATACAGTTACTCATGGAACGGAGCAATATCCAACTTTTTAGATTTATGCATCGTTAGTGCAAGTCTATCCGGATCTTAGATGCCCCGTCTCGTAAGATCCTATGACTTGGAATATTTAAGATCACGACCGTGTAAGACTTATTCCATGATCACCACCCAATGAACTAACCAAGTCCCGTAGTCATGTGTGATCTAAGGACTTCATCCAAATGCCAGTGAAGTAATATAATGCATAAGATGAATGTGGTCATATGTAAGATATCATTCAATCAAGATTGTCTCTTTAGAAAATTGTTTTACAAAGCCAAAATCATTGGCTTGCCGGGCAGTATTTCTAACAAAATTGACTTTGACTAGCTTAAATAGTTAAACATTTTTGACTTAAGAGTTAAGTCAAATTATTATTGGTTAAATTAAAGCGTTTAATTTAATTGAGTTGGAGGATTATTTTTGAGAGAATAATTAAGTGAATGGTTCATTTAATGTGAAATGGAATTTAATTACAAGACATTTCATAAGATGAAATTTGTGTTTCAATTAATATTCTTATTCACTAATTACTAGTTGGTGGCCACCTTGGCAAGGACACTTGGCATCATCTCCTTGTGGATGTTCATGGACCACTCCTATATATAGATATGGGAGTGTGGCCAGCCAAGAGAGTGAGTGAAAGCAAGTGTGTGCATGACTAGTGTGATTCCTCCCCACATTTTGTGTAGTGGGAATCTAATTTGTTAGCATCCCATTATTTGAAGGAACAATCAGCATTAGGATGCACACTAATTCAAAATTAAAACACCAAATCCAATGTCAATCAGTCATCCCAGGGTCATACCATGCAGTATATTCAGAATTAGAAGAAGTTACTTACCTTTAGAAGCAAGATGCAAGGAAGAAAACCAAATCTCCAAGTGTTGGCAGATTCGTGACTGGATCTGGCGCAGCGGATTCAGATCCGAATTTGACCAACCAAAACTCTCAATAAATTCAAAAAATAAAATCTGGGAGATACCTAACACATTAGACTATCTTCAGTAGAAAATTTGGATCAAAAATCTCATCACATATTCCTGAAAAAATTCGTAAAGTCAGACAGTCTGCAGGAAAATGTGAAATAGCGATCTCATGCGAAATCGCCTCCAACGTTGATCCACACACAAAAGATGAGATCCTAAATATCCAGATCCTAAGTTGGATTATATCTGAATTTGGAGATGGAGTATGATCGGTTTTTGGAGAGTTTTGGTAGGGAAGAAATGGAAGAATTCAACACATGAATATCTTGCCTAGAAAGGTTTTTGGAGGGAAAGCATTTAAAATTTGATTTTCTAATGCTGAAAATTACACTAAAATTCATCCAGATATATATCTATATATAGAGTGTGTGAGGTGTGATGCCACCTCCCATGAGGATGTGGGGACCGAAAATTAGTTGTGTGCAAGTTAGCAATTTGAATTTCAATTGAATTTGAATTTCATCTTGCCAACTTGGAATCTTATTCCAAATTAATTCAAATCCAATTTGAATTTTTCCTCTTAAAATCCTTGTTCTTCCATTAATTAAATTAATCTAATTAATTTAATTAATTAACCTTGACTTAACAATTAAGTCAAGTAAACTTAACTCTTTAAGTTTACTTTAGTCAACTTAACCCCTTAAGTTAACTTTGATCAATTGATGATGAATGTGCAACCAAATAATTAACTCTTTAATTATTTGCCTAATTTAACTCCTTAAATTAATTGATTAATTTAACACTTAAATTAATCAAGCCAAAATTGATCTTCAAAAGTCTCCCAAAAATCGACCATGGAAAAAGGTTATCTTTCTAACACTTAGTAAAATTTCTCCATCAATTAGGAAGGTCTTTTGGCTTTTGTGTGTGACCCATTGGGTTCTACCAATCACTGGACATAGGCTCACAACCCGTTTTGATTTTTGAATATTTAATATTCATTCTAGTTTAAAACTCCTTTTAAACTAGTCGACTCGATTCAATCGATTTCATCAATTGAAGAGTACCTAATCTCCATGGTCGATGTCCAACCTCAAGCCCATGGAGCCCAATTAATTGGTCGAAATGAATGTCTATATGAGAACCGTTTAAAGCTCTACGAGTTCCATGCAAATACGGTCCTTTCGTCTCCTATCTCTCGAAAAAGGCCTAGGGCAAGATATTTGTCGGCTCCCTAATAGCCTCGATTCTATACTTCTATCCTAAATGTCCGATTCCTATGTATGACCTCAACTTTGGAAAACTCCTTTCCCAAATTATCATACCACCTTGTGCAAGGATTTCTTGAAATCAATCATTATAGAATGCATAGGAGATGTACTCGCCCTTCACAAAAGCGAGGAGTCGGATTCCCTCTTGGATCTCACAAACCTCCATGCCAAGTAGCCCATACCCAATCGCACCTCAAACGGCCTGCTAAGTGACCAAGGATGAGTCAAAGCATGAGGACCAGAGACAAGGTTACCATGGATCCTCAGGTCAGAAGACTAATAATATGTACTCGCGTAAGCAGGAGAACTAACCACTACCGACTTGCCATTATGGCTACCTAGTGGAGCCTATAGGAGCCTATGGTGGGTCTTCAGTGCCTTGTTCTCTAACAAGCACCCACTAACACGCACCCGTATCATATACGGTTGCTCATGGAGTGGAGCAATATCCAACCCCTTGGATTTATGCATCGTTAGTGCAAGTTTATCTGGATCTTAGATGTCCTATCTTTGAAGATCCTATGACTTGGAATGTTTTAAGATCACGATCGTGTAAGACTTATTCCATGATCACCACCTAGTGCGTGACCAAGTCCCGTAGTCTTAAGTGATGTAAGGACTTCTTCCAAAGGCCAGTGAAGTAATATGGTGCATGAGATGAATGTGTCCATATATAAGATATCATTCCATCAAGATTGTTTTTACAAGAAAATAGTTTTACAAGGCCAAATCTATTGGCTTGCTGGGCACTATTTCCAACATTATTCTCTCCAACTTCCTCCTCCTTCTCCTTCCTAGCCTTCCTACCCTCATTCTCTGCAGATATTCTAGCCATTCTATATAGAATAGGCCATATATTTGGTGTGTGGACTTTTACATAAGAGGCAATCTAATTTCGTTGATTTTGCTCTTGGCTGGAGTAGTTTTCTAGCAACCGGTTTTGCTAGTTCTGGGAGGACCTCTAGTGTTCATATTGGGCTGAATTTTGGACTGAAGAATATTAAAAGGGTTGAGGAGTTCTTGTAAAAATTTCAGCAAAAACGGAGGAGTCCATACAAGGGAAAATCGGTGGTCATCCTGTTGCGCCGGTGAAGAGACAGTTTAACGGTTTTCAAGAGTTTTCTCTTGCTCTTCGATTTTCTATCATCAGCCAGGTATTTTTCCCTTTCTAAATCTAAATTCCATGCATGTATTGATCCTGGTGGTGTTGTGTGGGCTAGTTTATTCAGTTTTATTTTTGATATATTTGGATCCTACTGCCACATATACCTTCAAGTGGTATCGGAGCTATATTCATGCATGGATTTAGATTTTGCTTGGCTTGGATGGTTGGTTCTTGTGAAGAACTGATTGAAATCACCATGTACTCGATCCATATGATGGGTTGGAGTGTATGGATGATCTTGCTTGTGGCTCCTTGTTTAATGGATTGAATCATGCTATTATGTGCTTTGATTGTTAATTCATATGATGGTTATGTTTTAATTCATTTTTGCTAATGATAAAAAAAATCGGCATTGGTAGACGTTATTTTATGATATAGCATGTTATGGATGGCCTTAAGTTGTTTTGGTCATTATTGGTTCCAATTGGATTGGATATAATTGGAAATTTTTTGAAGAATATGATTCTTACTTAAACTTGTTTTTCTAGCTTCTTTGGGCACTTGATATTTCAGTTTTAAAAGGTGTTTTAATCTAAAATTTCAACCTATGTTGTGTGTTTTGATGTTTAGAAGTTGTTCTAAGAATCTTGGTGTACAAAAGTTGAGCCAAAAATGGCTTGACTAGGCCATAAACCCCAAAACAGGGGTGTTGCCGGCCCATGGCAGCCCACAGCAAGGCAATGGCCAAGAGCTACTACCCAGCAGTGAGCAAGCCTCGGCCAGCAGCCCCTAGTTGGGTTTGGGACGGGTTTTGAGCTTTTTCTTTGGTTCCTTTTGTGACCAAACTTATTTTAAAACACTCGCATTGGTTGCACAAATGTTGTGCAAGGCCTCAAGATTGTGTTGGACACTTTTTGGTTACTTTTTAAAACTTGTTAAAGTTGATCTCCAATTGTGGCAAAAATATGATGCATAAGCGTTACGCTTGTTTTTGCTTGGCCAATTATTTGTTAATTTGATTAGCACTTAATTGTTGGAATTGAATGTCAATTCTTGGTTTATTTATTGCTCATTTAAATGCTGAATGGATGATGAATGAATGGGGATGATCATGAGCCTTTAATATTGATTTTATTTATTTCAAGTTGTTGAAATGAGTTGTATTAAATGGGGCTTGCATGCCTCTTGTTCTATCTTGTAAAAGTTATAAGAGTAGAATCACTAGAAGTGAGGTTTTCTTTCTCTTGTAAAATTGCAAGGAGTAAGAAGGACCCAAAGAGGCTTGAAGACCCATGAATGTATGGGATACACTCATGTAATAGCTTAGTTTAATCCACCCACTTAAAATCAACCAAGTGATGCTCCTATGGCTCTAAGTGTGTCACTTGGTTAGGCTCTTGGTCATCTCACCCTAGAAGCATGCTAGGCGTATTTACTTATTTGTGCTTTCCATAGTGTATGAGATGCATGACTAAGATATAGAGAACCTAAATAAGAAGATAAAATAATGAGATCTTTGCAAGCAAAAATCCTCCACTTAGAATGTCTAAGTATTTTTCAAATATTAAGTCAAAATGGACACAAATTAAAAGAGTTTTAATTAATCCAAGCCTTCCACCAATAGTGTATGCCATGGGATGCTACCGATTTTGTGTGATGGCACTCGGTCGTGGGGGTCACACTTAGGAGGAAAGCTGTGAGCATACACTTAGCATGAGATGTATCTTTGATTTAAGAACCCTCACGAGTTGGCACTCGGTCATGGGGGACGACGTGAGGCCGTCTTGAGATGAAGAATGATTGGTGGGTTTGACTTAATACCTAGTAGTGTAGATGGCACATGGTCACGTGGGTCTATATGAAAAGTGAGGCAAAATATATCAAGAATTGCATGAGATGCAATTAGCAAAAGTTGTTTACCTTTTGATTGCTCGTGGATGGCACTCGATCATGGGGGTCCATTGGCAAGTCATTAGGATCTTGATTCTCACTAGGAAATGAGATTTCCCGAATTCTTCTTGGGAGTGAAGGATTTGATAAAATAGTGGGAGAAAAACATGCTTGAAAGACCATGGACATGTTTTCTATATCAAATCCAATCACATGCTTATACTCTTTTTTTGCCTCTTGTAGATTTTTGAAATGTTCAAAACAATATGGCTAAAAATCCACTCACAACTATTTTGGAAACCAATAAGCTAACCGAGCCTAACTTCCAAGATTGGTTGAGAAACCTTAAGATAATTCTTGACTCCGAGAAGAGGGCTTACGTACTTGATCAAAGATCGCCAGACACATTAGGTGATGACCCTTCTGATGAGGCACATGAAGTGTTCACTAAATTTGTAGATGATGATCTACAAGTGAGGTGTCTCATGATGGCATCCATGACTAATGAGCTCCAAAAATCTCATGAGCACATGAAACATGCTCAAAAAATCTATGTGCACCTTCAAGAGTTGTATGGTGTACAATCAAGACATGAAAGGTTCGCTTTGTCAAAGGAGATTTTTAGAGTAAGGATGAGTGAGGGTTCGAGTGTCCATGACCACGGGCTTAAGATGATTGGACTCATCGAAAAAGCTTGGACAACTTGGCGTGATTATAGACAATGACCTTTACATGGATTTGATCCTACAATTGTTACCTCCATCGTTCGACCAATTCGTCATGAACTTTAATATGTCCAAGCAGGAAGTGACAATTAATGAATTGGTGAACATGCTTGTGTTTCCCGAGTCGACCTTGAAAAAGGAAAAGCCTCTCATGATTGCCTCCACCTCCAAGTTAAAAGGCCTTAAAGGCCCAAGAAAAAGAGGAAAAATGAAGAAAAGTTCTTCCAAAGGGAAGCAACCCAAGAAGAGTTCTAGGGAGTTAAGAAAAAGGCTAAGACCGATGCAAATTATCTCTAAAAATAGGATGAGCTAGTTAGAAGAGCTCGAAGCACTAAATGTTAGTGGCATTGATAACCTTCCTACTTGTGAATCTTGTTTAAAGGGAAAAATGACCAAGACTCCATTTGTAGGACAAACAGAGTGAACCACACATCTATTGGATTTGATCCATTCGGATGTTTGTGGACCACTAAGAGTTAGTGGGAGATGAGGCTATTCCTACTTCATCACTTTCACTAATGATTATAGTCAGTACGGACATGTGTATCTTATGAAGTATAAGTCTGAGGCCTTTGAAAAGTTCAAAGAGTACGAGAATGAAGTAGAAAAGTAAAAGGGACTTAGTATTGAAAGTCTTCGATTGGATCGAGGGGGTGAATACTTAAGTACCGAATTCTTGGATTATCTAAAAGAGAATGAGATTTTTTCACAATGGACTCCACCCCGCACACCCCAATATAATAGAGTAGCCGAAAGGAAAAACTGTACCTTGTTGGACATGGTACGTTCCATGATGAGTTTTTTCCAATGTACCTATATCCTTTTGGGGATACACCTTAGAAACAGTGGCGAGGCTACTAAATGTAGTACCTTCAAAGTCTGTGCCAAAGTCACCATATGAGATATGGCATGGCAATGCACCCTCTTACCATTATTTGAAAGTTTGGGGATCTCCTGCCTACATAAGACAAACAGTGGGAGATAAGCTGGATAGTAGATCCACCTTGTGCAAGTTTGTGGGATACCCAAGAGAGTCTATGGGTTATTACTTTTACGATCCCTTGGAACAAAAGGTGTTTGTTTCAAGGAACGCCCACTTTTTGGAAAAGGAATTTCTATTGGATAGAAATGAAGTTGTCATTGAACTCAATGAAGTTCGAAACGATCAAGAAATCCCACAAGCAGTGGAAACAAATACCAAATTAGAACCTTTTACACACCCTCTAAGAAGGTCTGACCAGATCAAGAAGCAACCCGAAATGTTTGGATTCCTTTATGAGACGGGTCAATTGGAGAGTGATCCAATGACCTATGAGGAAGCTATATTGGACATAGATTTGGGACGTTGGCTAGAAGCTATGAGATCTAAAATGGACTCCATGTACTCAAACAAAGTATGGACTTTGGTAGATCCTCTAGAGAGAATAGTTCCCGTCGGTTGCAAGTTGATCTATAAGCGAAAGCTTGGAGTAGATGGAGAAGTAGTGACTTTTAAGGCACGGCTAGTGGCAAAAGGTTACACTCAAAGACCCGGTATCAATTTTGAGGAAACCTTTTCACCGGTTGCTATGCCTAAGTCCATTCGGATCTTACTTGCCATAGCCGCATATTATAACTATGAGATATGGCAAATGGATGTTAAAACCGCTTTCCTCAATGGTGACATTGAAGAAGAAATTTACATAGAGCAACCACAAGGTTTTACATCCAAAGGGAGTGAGCAAAAGGTTTCCAAACTCCAGAAATCCATTTCTGGGTTAAAACAAGCGTCCCGAAGTTGGAATATACGTTTTGACAAAACGATCAAATCGTTTGGCTTTATCAAAAATATGTATGAACATTGTGTGTACAAGAAATCTAGTGGGACTTCAATACAGTTTATTGTGTTTTATGTCAATGAAATCCTTCTCGTTGGGAATTAGGTAGGAATGTTAGAGTGTACTAAAGCATGGTCATCTACATAATTCTCCATGAATGATTTGGGAGAAGCATCCTACGTATTGGGAATACGTATCTATAGAGATAGATCGATGAGGATACTGGGCTTTCCCAAACCCCGTACATTGACAAGATACTAAAGAGGTTTAGTATGGAAGAATCCAAGAGGGGATTCATTCTAATGGGACATGGCATTCATCTCTCAAAGTCTATGGCCCCCAAGACTGAGGAAGAGAAGCGAAGAATGTCCCACATACCTTATGGCTCCGCCATAGGAAGCATAATGTATACAGTGCAATGTACTAGACTGAATGTGGCACACTCGCTAAGTGTTACGAGTAGGTTCCAATCCAATCCCAGTGAGAGTTACTGGATAGCCGTAAAAGCAATCCTTAAGTACTTGAGAAGAAGTAAGCACATGTTCTTGGTATACGACAATGGAGAATTAAAACTAGAAGGGATTTCAGATTCAAGTTTCCAATCCTATGTAGATGACCTCAAATCAACTTCTGGATTTATATTTTGCCTCAATGGCAGCGTAGTGAGTTGGAAGAGTTCCAAACAAGACACCACGGCCGACTCAACCACTGAAGCAGAGTATATTGCAGCTTCGAAAGCTGCAAATGAGGGTGTTTGGATGAAAAACTTCATTCAAGACTTGAATGTGGTCCTAAGCATTGCTGAGCTAGTAGTTGTCTTCTGTGATAATAATGGGGCGGTAGCGCAAGCTAAAGAGCCAAGATCTCATCAGCGTCCAAGCACATTTTAAGACGATATCATTTGATCCAGTAGATCATTGATAGAGGCGACATCCGAGTGAAGAGAGTTGCCTCAGAAGAGAATATAGCAGATCCACTGACAAAACCCCTATCGCAAAAGGTCTTTGAAAGAGATCTTAAGAAGATGGGTCTCAAGGCCATGGGGCATTGGCTTTAGAGCAAATGGGAGATTGTTGGAATAGTGCCCAGCAAGCCAATTAGATTGGCCTTGTAAACTATTTCATTGTAAAATAATCTTGATTGAATGATATTCATCATATGGCCATCTTCATCATATGCTCTTTATTTACTTCACTGGCATTTGGATGAAGCCCTTAGATCACACAAGACTATGGGACTTAGTTTGGTGACCATAGAATAAGTCTAACACGGTCGTGATCTTAAACCTTCCAAGTCATAGGATCTTAAGAGAACAAGGGCATCTAAGATCCAAATAGACTTGCACTAACGATGCATAATCCAAAAGTTGGATATTGTTTCGTTCCATGAGCGATTGTATGAGATACGGGTGCATGTTAGTAGGTGCTTGTTAGATAACAAGGCACTGAAGACCCGCCTGGAGAATCCACTAGATAGCCCAAGTGGTAAGTCGGTAGTGGCAAGTTCTCCTGCTTACGCTAGTGCATATTATTAGTCCTCTGACCTGAGGATCCATGGTAACCTTGTGTCCGATCCTCATGCTTTAACTCTTCCTTGACCACTTAGCGAGTCTTTCGGGTTGAGATTGGGTATGAGCTACTTGGCATGGAGGTTTGTGAGATCCAAGATGGAATCTGACTCCTCGTCTTTTGTGAAGGGCGAGTGCATCTCCTATATGTTCTATAATGATCAATTCCTAGAAATCCTTGTGCAAGGTGATGTGATAATTTGCAAAGGCGTTTCCAAAGATGAGGTCACAAAGGGAATTGAACATTAAGAATAGAAACATAGTATCGAGGTTATTAAGGAGCCGACTAATTTCTTGCCCTGGGCCTCTTTCGGGAGATAGGAGACGAAAGGACCGTATTTGCATGGTACGCGTAATGCTAGAATAGTTCTTCAAGAGCATTTATTTCGGCTAATTAGTTGGACTCCATGGGCTTGAGGTTGGACATCGACAATGGAGATTGGGTACTCTTCAATTAATGAGATTAATTGAATCAATTCGCTTAATTTAAAGGAGTTTAAACTAATGTGAATATTTGATATTCCAAAAGTCACAAGGAGTTGTGAGCCCATGTCCAATGAATGGTAGAACCTAGTGGGTCACACACAAAAGCCAATGACATGGTTAATTGAAGGAAGTAGAGTTTTCTAAGAGTTAGAAAATTTATAATCGTTTTGGAAGAGGCAAAATTGTAGTCATTTTGACTTGATCAATTTAAATGTTAAATTGGTCAAATTAATTTAAGAGTTAAATTAAGATCAATTAATTAAGGGTTAATTAATTGATGTCACATGACTATCAATTGGTCAAAATTAATTTAAGGGTTAAATTGACTTTGACTAGCTTAAATAGTTAAGCATTTTTTACTTAAGAGTTAAGTTTAATTATTATTGGTTAAATTAAAGTGTTTAATTTAATTGAGTTGGAGGATTATTTTTGAGAGAATAATTAAGTTAATGATTCATTTAATATGAATTGGAATTTAATTGCAAGACATTTCATAAGATGAAATTTGTGCTTCAATTAATATTCTTATTCACTAATTACTAGTCAGTGGCCACCTTGGCAAGGACACTTGGCATCATCTCCTTGGGGATGTTCATGGACCACTCCTATATATAGATATAGGAGTGTGGCCAGCCAAGAGGGTGAGTGAGAGCAAGTGTGTGCATGACTAGTGTGATTTCTCCCCACATTTTGTGTAGTGAGAATCTAATTTGTTAGCATCCCATTATTCTCTCCAACTTCCTCCTCGTCCTCCTTCCCAGCCTTCTTACCCTCATTATCTACAGATATTCCAGCCATTCTGTATTGAATAGGCCATAGATTTGGTGTGTGGACTTTTACATTAGAGGCAATCTAATTTGGTTGCTTTTGCTCTTGGCTGGAGCAGTTTTCTGGCAATCGATTTTGCTAGTTCTGGGAGGACCTCTGGTTTTCAGATTGGGATGAATTTTGGACTGAAGAATCTTCAAAGGGTTGAGGAGTTCCTATAAAAATTTCATCAAAAATGGAGGAGTCCATCCAGGGTAAAATCGATGGTGATCCTGTTGCACTGGTGAAGAGACAATTTGACAGTTTTCAAGAGTTTTCTCTTGCTCTTCAATTTCTTGTCATCACCCAGGTATTTTTCCCTTTCTAAATCTAAATTCCATGCATGTATTGATCCTGGGGGTGTTGTGTGGGCTAGTTTATTGAGTTTTACTTTTGATTTATTTGTATCCTACTGCCACACATACCTTTAAGCCAATGTCCCGAGTCTATATCTAAGATAGCTTCCTCATAGGTCTTCAGATCACTATTCGATTGTTCTATCTCATGAAGAAAATTGAATCTTTTAGGTTGCTTCTTGATTTGGTCAGACCTTCTCAGAGATTGTGTATAAGGCTCTTGTTGCTCATTTGTTTCCACTACTTGTGGGATTGTTGATCATCTTAAACTTCATCAAGTTCAACAATAACACCATTTCTGTCTAGTAGAAATTCCTTCTCCAAAAAGTGGGCGTTCCTCAAGACAAACACCTTTTGTTCTGAGTGATCATATGAAGTAATAACCCAAAGACTCTCTTGGATATCCCACAAACTTGCACAAGGTAGATCTAATATCCAACTTGTTTCCCACTAACCGCTTCACGTAAGCAAGAGACCCCCAAACATTAAGGTAATGGTAAGAGGATGCTATTTCATACCATATCTCATGTGGCATTTTTGGCACCAACTTTGAGGGTACTAACTTTAGTAGCCTCACCGTCGTTTCTAAGGCATTTCTCCAAAAGGATATGGACACATCAAAAAAGCTCATCATGGAATGTACCATGTTCAACAATATACAGTTTCTCCTTCTGGCTACTCCATTATGTTGAGGTATTCTAGATTGAGTCCATTAAGAAAGAATCTCATTCTCTTTTAGATAATCTAAGAATTCGGTACTTAAGAACCCTTTTGATTGAAGAGCTTTAATACTAAGTACTTTTTGCTGTTCTACTTCGTTTCTATACTCTTTGAACTTTTTAAAGGCTTAGACTTGTACTTCATAAGATACACATGTCCAAATCGAATATAATCATCGATGAAGGTAATGGAGTATGAATAGCCTCCTCTCGCACTAACTCTTGGAGCACTACAAACTTCTATATGGATCAAATCCAAAGAACTTATGGTGCACTCCGATTGTCCTACAAAAAGAGCCTTGGTCATTTTTCACTTCAAACAATATTCACAAGTAGGAAGGTCCTCAATACTACTAACATTTAGTGCTTTGAGAGCTTCTAATTTGTTTATCTTATTTTTAGATATATGTCCAAGTCTAGAATGCCAAATTATGGCATCTCTTGGTTATATAATTTTTTTTACTTAATTGAATGTGCGTAAGTGAAGGTTGATAATCAAGTATGTACAATCCGTTATATAATGTACCTTGTGCAATTAAAGAACCATTCTTTAATGTCTTTAACATCCCACTCGATATAGAAAAATCATATCCTTCATTATCAAGAATGGAAATAGAAATAATATTTTTTCACAAGATTGGGTATATAATAAATTAGATCAAGTACAATACAAGTATTCCCCAAGTCTAACATGATTACACCTTAGACCATGGCGGTAACTCTTGCTCAATTTCCTAGGTGGAGGATCATATCCCCTTCACAAAGACTCTTTTTTCTTTTCATACCCTGTAACGAATACATAGGTGAGAACCACATGTAATATCAAATACCTATAAGGAAAAATTAGTCATCAAGAGCATTTCAATAAAGTACACACCCTTCTCAAGGGTTACAAGATAAGCTTTGCAATTCCTTCTCCAATGCCTCTTCTCGCTGCAATGGAAATAATTCGCATCGATTTTATTCTCTTTCTTCTTCTTTACTCCCCTCAAACCTTTCAAGGGTTGCTTCCCTTTGGAGGGAGAACCTTTCTTCCTCTTACCTCCTTTCTTAGGACCCGTAGTGCCTTTCGACTTTGAAGAGAAAGTAAGCGTAAGAGGTTTTTCTTTTTCATCATCGCCTCGACAATCACAAGCATGTTTACTAATTCGTTGATCGTCACCTCTTGTTTGGACATATTAAAGTTCATAACGAATTGGTCGAACAAAGAGGGTAATAACTATAGGATCAAATCTACGTAGAGGTCATTGTCCATCACAACATTAAGTTGTCCAGGCTTTTCAATGAGTCCTATCATCTTAAGCCCGTGATCATGGATGTTTGAACCCTCAACCAACCTTGTGTCGGAATAGTGCCCCGCAAACCAATAAGATTAGCCTTGTAAAGCTATTTCTTTGTAAAACAATCTTTATTGAATGATATTCCTTATATATGACCATCTTCATCTTATGCTCTTTACTACTTGATTTGCATTTAGATGAAGCCCTTATATCACTCATGACTATAGGACTTAGTTCGGTGACCATGGAATAAATCTTACACGATCGTGATTTTAAATCTACCAAGTTATAAGATCTTATGAGATGGGGCATTTAAGATCCGAATAGACTTGCACTAACAATGCATAAATCCAAGAGTTGGATATTACTCCGTTCCATGAGCAATCGTATGAGATATAGGTGCATGTTAGTAAGTGCTTATTAGAGAACAAGACACTAAAGACGTATGAGGAGAATCTACTAGATAGCCGAAGTGGCAAGTCTCCAGCTTACGTTAGTACATATTATTAGTCTTCTGACCTGAAGATCCATGGTGACCTTGTGTTTAGTCCTTATACTTTAACTCTTCCTTAGTCAGTTAATGGGCCTTTCTGCTTGAGGCTGGGATAAGCTACTAAACATGGAGGTTTGTGAGATCCAAGATGGAATCCAACTCCTTGCTTTTGTGAAGGATAAGTACATCTCCTATGTATTCTATAATAATCGATTCTAAGAAATCCTTACGCAAGGTGGTGTAACAATTTGGAAAAGGAGTTTTCCAAAGTGAGGTCACACAATGGGATCAAACATTGAGAATAGAGACATAGTATTGAGGCTATTAGGAGTCGGCAAATATCTTGCCCTAGGCCTCTTTCAGGAGGTAGGAGACGGAAGGACCGTATTTGCATGGTAAGCGTAGAGCTACATTAGTTCTCCAAAAGCATTCATTTCGGCTAATTAGTTGGGCTCCATAGACCTAAGGTTGGACATCGACTATGGAGATTGAGTATTCTTCAATTAATGAGATTAATTGAATTGAGTCAATTAATTTAAAAATATTTTAGACTAAAATGAATATAAGATATTCAAAAGTCATAAAGAGTTGTGAGCCCATGTCCAATGAATGGTAGAAGTTATTGGGTCACACACAAAATCCAATTTGCTTCCTAGTTAATGGAGAAATTTTCTAAGTGTTAGAGAATTACTCCATGGGACCAATTTTGAGGTGTCCAATTTGAAGGTCAATTTTGGCTTGATTAATTGAAGTGTTAAATTAATAAATTAATTTAAGAAGTTAAATTAAATCAATAGTTAAAGAGTTAATTATTTGGTGCCAAATGATCATCAATTGGTCAACTTAAAGAGTTAAGTTAACAAAATTAAGCTTAAGAGTTAAACTCATTTGACTTAAGACTTAAGAGTTAAGTCAAAGGTTAATTAAATAAATTAAAGTATTTAATTTAATTAAAGGAAAAAATACATTTCATAGGGAAAATTCAAATGAAGGGTTCATTTAAATTAGCATCTTAATTAATTTGAAATTAGATTTCAAATGTAATTGAAATGCACACAAATTTAAATAAGATTTGAATTTGAATTTGCCACCTTGGCAAAGCAAATGGCCCTCCCTTGAGGAAGGTGTGGCATCACACCATCCTCCTTCTATATATAGATATAGAGGTGAGAGAGGATGGGCCACTAAGCATAATTGTTGTGAAGATTAGAATCTTTCACATTTCCCCCCAAAACTCTCTCCAAGTATTGCATCTGTGTTGAAGCTTTGCTTTCATTCTTCTTCTCCAACCTCAAATCGGCCTCCACCATTGTATTTCTACTCTCTTACTCCAGCTAAAAGTGAGGAGAAATTGGAA
This sequence comes from Jacaranda mimosifolia, assembly GCA_018894105.1. NCBI lineage: Eukaryota > Viridiplantae > Streptophyta > Magnoliopsida > Lamiales > Bignoniaceae > Jacaranda > Jacaranda mimosifolia. The sequence goes on along the minus strand of CM032127.1, from coordinate 33,041,047 downwards.
GTTCAATTGGTGTGTGGATCATCACAATAGAGGCAAATCGCTTGGTTTGCTAGCTTTGGAGATCCACTTAAATAGAGCACCAATTTGAAGAATTTTTTCTAGGAGATTCAGAAGGTTTTTTGATCCAAAATTTTCACAGTATGTGATTCAAGGTGTTGAGAGGATACATAAATTTTTTGGTGATTTTTGGGGAATTTTAACTGAGGAAAAAGTTGCTCTCTTCATCTTGTGTTGCTCTCTAGCAGATTCTAAATTGGTGAAGAATTCACCATTTTCTCCTTGGAAATTTGCTATTCAAGGTAACTCTCTATCTAAATATGAATCCCTAGCATGATTATATCCTTGTTAGCTTGTAATGCACTAGCATATTTGAGCTTTTGAAGTTTTATTATTGGATCCTAGTGCCTTACTTGCGTACAAGTGGTATTGGAGCCTAAATCATGCTTAGATTTAGATTTTTTGATTGATGGATTCATGTGATGGATTGATAAAAATCACCAAATTATCAATTCATATGATGGATTGGAGTGTTTGGATGATGTTTAATGTGGCTTCTTGATTGATGAATTGAAAGCATGCTAATATATATTTTAAGTCTTAGTTCATATGATTAGTATTCTCTAATTCATAGTTATTAATGTTAAATGTTGATTTGCCATTAGTTGATGTTATATATTGATATAGCACGTTGTTGATTGACTAAAATAGTTTGAGACTTTTTTGGATCCAATTTGATTGGAGTTTTATTGGAGATTTTTGAAGAATATGATTCTTACTTAAACTAGTTTTTGAAAGCATGTTTGAGCACTTGAATTGCCATTTTTGAAAGGTGTTTTAAATCTGGAAATTCATATAAAAATGTGTGAAATCATGTTTAGAAGTTGTTCTAAATTTGTTGGTGCACAAGAGATTGAGCTAAATGTACTCGTTTTGGCCAAGACCTCAAACTATGCAAGTTGCCCTGCCTCGGCCAGGCATTAGCCAGCAGCGGGCGCGCCTCGTGCACTCCTGCCATGTGGCTATGTGCCCAGCCTGGGCAGGCAGCAGCCGGTCCAAGGTGATGGCTGAATATTTTGTTAATTTTGCTCCCTTTTGTGTTCAAAAGTGTTTTGATTCACACATATTAGATGCACAAGTATTGTGTAAGGTCTCAAAATTATGTTTGACATTTTTGAATGCTTTTAAAAATTGGTTAAAGTTAATCATCAATTTTTGGCATAAAAGTTATGCTTGACCAATTACTTGTTTATGAGATAAGCATTTAATTTTTGGAATTAATTGTTAATCCTTGATTTATTTATTATTCATTTAATTGTTAAATGGATGATAAATGAGACAGGATGATCATGAACCTTTAATATTGATTTAATTTGTTTTAAGTTGTTGAAAAGGGTTGTACTAAATTGAGGCTTGCATGCCTCTTATTTTCTACCTTGTAAATGTTGCGATAGTAGAATTACTAGGAGTGAGAATTTCTTTCTCATGTAAATGTTACATGGAGCAAAGGAGACCCTTGGAGGCATGGAGACTTTTGAAGACCCATGAATTTATGGGATACACTCATATAATAGCTAGGTTTAATCAACCCACTTAAAGTCAACTGGGTGATAAACTTATGGCTCTAAGTGCACCACTTATTTAGGCTCATGGTCATCTGCCCTAAGAGCATACCAGGCGCATTTACTTATTTATGCTTTCCATATCCTATCGATGTATGAGATGCATGGTTATGATATAGAAAACCTAAATAAGAAGATAAAATGATGAGATATTTGCAAGCAAAACCCTCAACTTAGAATTTCTTAGTGCTTTTAAAATATTAAGTCAAAATGGATACAAATTAAAAGAATTTTAATTAATCCAAGCCATCTACCAATAGTATATGGCAAGCTGTGAAGCTAGTAAGGCACTAGGATCCAATCATAAAAAACTTCAAAAGCCTGACAAACTAGTGTTTAAAAGCTAACTAGGATCAAATAATGCTTGAGATTTAGATTAGGATAGAGTGTTACCTTGAAATTGCAAAATCCAAGGAGAATGAAGTAAACTCTTCACCTTTCTAGAAACTGTTATGCGCAGCTAGAGAGGAGCGATTTTTTTATCCATAAAATTACCTCCAAAAATCACTAAAAAACTATTGGATCTTATAAACACCTTAAGGAACTCCCAGTAAAAAATTTAGACTGAAAATCCTTTTGGATCTCCCTGGAAAAAATCGCAAAGTTGGACTATGTGCAATCGATCTCCAAAACAATTGCAAACAAAGTAGTTTGCCTCTATTGATATGATCCACACACCAAAATAGATCTTCCAAAATCTATAGCCTATAAGGTGGAATAAGGCCAGAGATATGATATGGAGGAGGCTGATTTTAGGTAGGGAAGAAAAAGAAGAAGCAAAGCTTTCAACACATGAATGCAATGCTTGCAAGGATTTTGAAGGGAATGGTGGATATTCTAATTCTTCATACCTTTTAACATAATGACCAGCCCTCTCTCTCTATATCTATATAGAGACTGAAAAGTGTGATGCCAAGGTGGCATCACACCTCCCATGAGAAGGGGCAGCCAACTTGCATTTGCCAAGGTCGCAAATGCAAATTCAAATCTAATTTGAATTTCACTTGCATTTTAATTACATTTGAAATCTAATTTCAAGTTAATTAAAATGCTAATTCAAATGAACATTTCATTTAAATTTTCCCTACAAAATGTGTTCTTCCCATTAATTAAATTAAACACTTTAATTTAGTTAATTAACCTTTGACTTAACTCTTTAGTCAAATAAGCTCAACTCTTCAGCATGAATTTTGTTAACTTCTTAAGTTAACTTGATCAATTGATGATCATATAGGCACAAAATGATTAAATCCTTAATTATTGGCCTAATTTAACACCTTAAATTATTGATTAATTTAACACTTAAATTAATCAAGCTAAAATTAACCTTCAAAATTGGCACCTCAAAATCGGTCCACTAGGAGACTTTTCTAACACTTGGAAAACCTTTTGTCCATAGGAAGATAATTGGCTTTTGTGTGTGACCTAATATGTTCTACCATCCATTGGACATGGGTTTACAACTCCTTGTGGCTTTTGAATATCATATATTCAATTAGTTTAAAACACTTTTAAACTAATCGACTCAATTCAATTAATCTCATTAATTGAAGACTACCCAATCTCCATGGTCGATGTCCAACCTCAACCCCATGGAGCCCAATTAATTATCCAAAACGAACATTTTGGATAAGCATTAAAGCACTACGCATACAATGCAAATACAGTCCTTCCATCTCCTATCTCCCAAAAGAGGCTTAGGGCAAGACATTTGTCGACTCCTCAATAGCCTCGATACTATGCTTCTATTCTCAATGTTTGATCCCCCTGTGTGACCTCATCTTTGAAAAAATATTTTTCCAAATTTTCACACCACCTTGCACAAGGATTTCTTGGAATCAATCATTATAGAATACATAGGAGATGAGCTCGTTCTTCACAAAAACGAGGAGTCAGATTCTATCTTGGATCTCATAAATCTCCATGCCAAGTAGCTCATACCTAACCTCAATCTAAACGACCCACTAACTGGTCAAGGAAGATTTGAAGCATGAGGACCAAACATAAGGTTACCATGGAACCTCAGGTCAGAGGACTAATAATATGCACTAGCATAAGCTGGAGAACTTACTACTACAGTTATCTAGTGGATTCTCTGGTAGCCCTTCTATACCTTGTTCTCTAACACATACCCACTAACATACACCCATATCTCATATGGTCGCTCATGGAATGGATCAATATCCAACTTTTGGGTTTTTGCATTGTCAGTGTAAGTCTATCTAGATCTTAGATGCCCAGTCTCATAAGATCCTATGACTTGAAAGATTTAAGATCAGGACCGTGTGAGACTTATTCCATGTTCATCGAACCAAGTCCCGTAGTCATAAGTGATCTAGGGGATTCCTCCAATTTCAAGTGAAGTAATAAAGAGCATAAGATGAAGATGGCCATATAAAGCATATCATTCAATCAAGGTTATTTTACAAGGAAATAGCTTTTACAAGGTCAATCTAATTGGCTTGCCGGGCACTATTCCAACAATCTCCTACTTGCCCAAAAGCTAATGCCCTATGACCTTGAGACCCATCTTCTCAAGATGATCTTCAAAGATCTTTTATGTTGGGGGTTTTATTAGTGGATTCGCTATATTCTCTTCCAAGGCAACTCTCTCTACTCAAATGTCGCCTCTATCAATGAACTCTCGGATCAAATGATATCACCTCAAAATATGCTTGGATTTTTTATGAGATCTTAGCTCTTTAGCTTGCGCCACTGCCCCAGTGTTGTCACAATAGACAACCATTGGCTCAGTAATGCTAGGCACTATATTCAACTTTTGAATGAACTTTTTCATCCGAACACCTTCTTTTGCAGCTTTCGAAGCCGCAATATATTCTGCTTAAGTAGTGGAATCGGCCGTGGTGTCTTATTTGGAACTCTTTCAACTTACCACGCCACAATTGAGGTAAAATATAAATTTAAAAGTGGATTTGAGGTTATCTAATCGAATTGGAAACTAGAATTTGAAAACCCCTCTAGTTTCAATTCTCCATTGCCGCATACGAAAAATAAGTCCTTAGTCCTTCTCAAGTACCTAAGGATTGCTCTCACAGTTATCCAATGACTTTCACTGGGATTGGATTGGAACCTACTCATTACACTTAGCGAATGTGCCACATTCAGTCTTGTACATTGAACTGCATACATTATGCGACCAATAGTAGAGGCATAAAGTATGTAAGACATCCTTCATTTCTTCTCCTCTGTCTTAGGGGCCATAGACTTAGAGAGACGAATGCCATATCTCATGGGAAGAAATCCCTTGTTGGATTCTTCCATCTTAAACCTCTTTAGTATTTTGTCAATATAAAAGGTTTGGGATAACCTCTGCATCATTTTAGATCTATCTCTATAGATATGTATTCCCATTAGGTAGGATGCTTTTCCCAAATCATTCATGGAAAATTGTGTAGATAACCACACTTTAGTACACTCTAACATTCCTACCTCATTCCCAATGAGAAAGATGTCATCGACATAAAGCACAATAAACTATATATTACTTTCACTAGCCTTCTTGTACACACATAGTTCATACACATTTTCAACAAGCCAAACGATTTGACCATTTTGTCAAAACGTATGTTCCAACTTTAGGATGCTTGTTTGAGTCCACAAATGGATCTTTGGAGTTCACAAACCTTTTGCTCACTCCCCTTGGATGTAAAACCTTATGGTTGCTCCATATAGATTTCTTCTTCAATATCTCCATTGAGGAAAGTGGTTTTCACATCCATTTGACATATCTCATAGTCATAATATGTGACTATAGCAAGTAGAATTTGAATGGATTTAGGCATTGTGACCGATGAAAAGGTTTCATCAAAATCAATACTAGGTGTATGAGTGTAACCTTTTGCCACTAATCACGCCTTAAAAGTCACTTCTCCATCTACTCCAAGCTTTCACTTATAGATCCACTTGCAAGCAATGGGAACTATTCCCTTCGGTAGATCTACCAAAGTCCATACTTTGTTTAAGTACATGGAGTCCATTTCGGATCTCATGGATTCAAGCCAACATCCCGAATCTATATGCAGCATAGCTTCCTCATAGGTTTTCGGATTATTATCCGATTGGCCTGTCTCATGAAGGAATCCGAACATTTCAAGTTGCTTCTTGGTCCGACCTTCTTAGAGGTTGTATGTGAGGCTCTTTGATATATATTTGTTTCTACCTCTTATAGGATTTAATGATCATTTTAAAGTTCACTAAGTTCAACAACAATGCCTTTTTCTATCTTACAGAAATTCCTTTTCTGAAAAAGGTGGCATTCCTCGAAACAAACACCAATTTTTCTGAGGGATCATAGAAGTAATAACCTGTAGACTATCTTGGGTATCCCACAAACTTGCACAAGGTGGATCTACTATCCAACTTATCTCCCACTGTTTGTCTCACGTAGGCATGAGATCCCTAAACCAAGATATATTGGTAAGAAGGTGCTTTGGTATGCCATATCTCATATGGTGTTTTGAGTACCAACTTTGAAGGTACTATACTTAGTAACTTCATCGTCATCTTTAAGGCATATCCCCTAAAAGATATAGGCATATCAAAGAAGATCATCATAGAACGTACCACATCTAACAAGGTACGATTTCTCCTCTTGGCTACTCTATTATATTGGGGTGTGCTGGTTGTAGTCCATTGTAAGATAATCTTATTCTTCCTTAGGTAATCCAAGAATTTAGTGCTCAAGTATTCTTCCCCTCGATCCGATCAAAGAGCTTTAATACTTAGCGCTAATAGCTTTTCCACTTCACTCCTATACACTTTGAACTTTTCAAAGGCTTCGGATTTGTTCTTCATAAGAAACACGTGTCCGAACCAACTTTTGCCATCGGTGAAGGTGATGAAATAGGAATAGCTTCTTCTCCCACTAATTCTTAGTGGTCCACAAATATCCATATGAATCAAATCCAAAAAACTTGTGGAGTGCTCCATTTGTCCTACAAAATGAGCCTTGGTCATTTCTCCTTTAAACAAGATTTACAAGTAGGAAGTTTCTCAATGCCACTAACATTTAATGCTTTGCAAGCTTCTAACTTGTTTATCCGATTTTAGAAATATCCCCAAGTCTTGCATGTCATAACATGACATTTTCTTGGATATCTAATTTTCTTACTTTGTTGAAAGTGCATTAGTGATGGTTGAGAATCCAATATGTATAATCCTTTGTTAAGTGTACCATAAGCAATTAAAGAACCTATTATTTAATGCCTTCAATCCCCCATTTGATATAGAAGGATCAAATCCTTCAATATCTAAAACGAGGATTGAAATAATGTTTTCAACAATATATAGCACATAATAGCAAGGGTTCAATACAGTTATGGAGTTCCCTAAGTCTAACTTATTATGCGCCTTTGGCTTTGGTCACAACTCTTGCTCCTTAGCCAAGGCGGTGGATCATATCCACATCACTGAGTTTTATTATTCTTTTCTTATTCTTTGTAACATCTTACAAAGATAAAAACCACATGCAATATCATATATCCATGAGGAAGAATTTATCCTTAAATGCATTTCAATAAAGTACATACCCTTCCAAAGGTTTGCAAGGTATTCCTTGCAAAACCACTTCCAATAGCCTATCTAGCCAAAGTAGAAACAAATAACATCGACTATATCCTCTATAATCTTCTTGACTCCTTCGAATGCCTTTAATAGTTTAATAGTTGTTTTCCCTTGGAGGAAGAACTTTTTTTCCTTTTAACTCTCTCTGTAGCACCCTTAGGGTCCATAGACTTGGAAAAGTAAACAAGTGTCAAAAGTTCCTCGTTGTCATGGTAGTCTCTTTCTAGATCAAAAATTTTGATCAATAAAACTCGAAAAGGATGTGAGGATCAAATCCTCATGGAGAGCATTGTCCATCACCATATCCAAGTAGAAAAAGCTTCTCCAAGCCTAATCATCTTTAGACCATAGTCGATGACAACTGACTTCATATCCATCCTAGCTTGAAAAAATCTCTTTTGACACCATGAACTTCTCATACCTTATTTACTTTACAACTCTTGTAAACTATAACCAAGGTATTACTCATGTGTCTTTGAGACTTTTAAAGTTTGTAGATTCCACCATGAGACTATGGGATAGGACAATCCTAAACCCAATTCATGAACTTTTCACATGTCTCTTGATCTACATTAATCCCCTTGGGAATAGGAGCACCTTGATATAGGACATATATCTGCTTCTAGGAATTTAAAACGATTTTAAGGGTAAGTCTATTGTGGAAGTTTAGCCCGATTGGTTTATTGGTTTCCAAGATAACATTGAGTGGAACATTTAAACCATTCTTGAGATTTCACAAATCCTCAAAGGTAAAAAAGAAAACAACCATATGATTGAATTTGATATTAAAAACATTGTCATGGTCTTTCAAGCATGTTTTCTTCCCACTATTTTATCAAACTTTTCACCCCTAGAATTATTCGGGAAATCATATTTCCTAGTGAGAATCAAGATCCCAAGGACTTGTAAGTGGACCCCTGTAACCGGATGTATATCCACGAGCAATCCAAAGGTAAGCAATATTTGCTAATTGCACCTCATGCAATTCTTGATATATTTTGCCTCACCATTTCATGTAGATCTCCTAATAGACGACCTCTACATTACTTGGTGTTAAGGAAAATCTACCAATCAATCTTTGATTTAAGACAAGCACTACAACATCCCCCGTAATTGAGTATATAATGTGTGGGCGTTCTTAAATCAAAGTTGCATCTCATGCAAGGCATATGGTCACAGCTTTCCACCTAAGTATGACCCCCGTAACTGGATGTATAGCATACAAAGGTGGTAGCATCATCATGCCACATACTATTGTTAAAAGGCTTGGATTGATTAAAACTCTTTTAATTTGTACCTATTTTAACTAAATATTAGGAAAACACTTAGACATTCTAAGTGGAGGGAATTTTCTTGCAAAGATCTCATTATTTTATCTTCTTATTTAGATTTTCTATATCCTAAACATGCATTTCATACATCAATGGAATATGGAAAACGTAAATAAGTAATGCACCTAGCATGCTCCTAGGGTGGGATAACCATGAGCCTAATCAAGCGGTGCACATAGAGCTATAGATGCACCACCTAGTTGATTTTAAGTGGGTTGATTAAATCTAACTATTACATGAGTGTATCCCATACATTCATGGATCTTCAAAAGTCTCTATGCCCCCAAAGGTCTCCATTGCTCCATACAACAATTACATGAATAGGAAATCTTCACTCCTAGTGATTCTACTCTCATAACATTTACAAGGTAGAAATAAAGAGGCATACAAGCCTCAATTTGATACAACCCATTTCAAAAACTTGAAACAAATAAAATCAATATTAAAAGCTCATGATCATCCCTATTCATTTTTCATCCATTCAACAATTAAATGAACAATAAACAAATCTTGAATTAATAATTAATTTCATCAATTAAATGCTAATCAAATTGACAAATAATTGGTCATGCATAAAAATTATGCAATGTTTGGAGATAAACTTTAATAAGATTTAAGCAACTTAAAAAAAAGTCAAACATAAAATTGAGAACTTGCATAACACTTGTGCATCCATAACACATGATTTAACATATTTCTAGCCACTAAAGGAGCCAAAAATCAAGCTCAAAACCTGCCCAACCTGTTGCCAAGTGCTACTGGCCATGCTAGGTGAGCAGATCAGCCACTGCCCTGCCAACTTGCACCAAGGCTGGCCGACAGCCCCTATTTTAGGGTAAAAGCTAGTCAAGCCGATTTTTAGCTCAACTTTTGTGTGTAAAAAATTCTAGAACTCTTTCTAAACATTAAATCACACATTATGGACCAATTTCCAGATCTAAAACACATTTTAAAACTGGAAATTTAAGTGCTCAATCAAGCTTCAAAAATCAAGTTTAAGTAAAAATCACATTCTTCAAAAATCTCCAACAAAACTCCAATCATATTGGATCCAAAAATGACCAAAACACTTTTGATCAATCAACAACATCCTATATCATCATATAACATCAATTAATGCCAAATCAACATTCAACATTAATAACTATGAATTGAAACATACTAAAACATGAATCAACACTTAAATCATATAAAAGCATGTTTTCAATTCATCAAGCAACAATGCCACAGGCATCATCAACTAAACATGCCAATCCACTACTCAGATAAAGTATTTGGTGATATTGATCAAGTTATCACATAAATCAATCAATCAATAATCCAAAACATAGCATGAAATAGGCTCCGATACAACTTGAAGGTAAGAGTAGCATTAGGATCCATAAATAAAAACTTCATAAGCTTGAAAATAACTAAGCTACTCAAGCAACCAAGGATCTAAACATGCTATAGATCTGGATTATGAAAAAGAATTACCTCTTGTAGCTTAAAGCAAAGAGAAAATCAACTATCTCACTTGGATCCAGAAACTATCTGGAATCGGCATAATGGAAATGCAGTAGCCTTTGCCCTGGTTAAATTGCTCCAAAAATCACCAAATTAAATATGGAACACCTCTACACATTAATGAAGCTACTGTAAAAAAAATTAGATCAATAATTCTTTTGGATCACTCCAGAAAAACTCTCTAATATGGAGTTATTGCAGTGAATCTCCATATCTAAAACACATTTTAAAATTGGAAATTTAAGTGCTCAATCAAGCTTCAAAAATCAAGTTTAAGTAAAAATCACATTCTTCAAAAATCTCCAACAAAACTCCAATCATATTGGATCCAAAAATGACCAAAACACTTTTGATCAATCAACAACATCCTATATCATCATATAACATCAATTAATGCCAAATCAACATTCAACATTAATAACTATGAATTGAAACATACTATAACATGAATCAACACTTAAATCATATAAAAGCATGTTTTCAATTCATCAAGCAACAATGCCACAGGCATCATCAACTAAACATGCCAATCCACTACTCAGATAAAGTATTTGGTGATATTGATCAAGTTATCACATAAATCAATCAATCAATAATCCAAAACATAGCATGAAATAGGCTCCGATACAACTTGAAGGTAAGAGTAGCATTAGGATCCATAAATCAAAACTTCATAAGCTTGAAAATAACTAAGCTACTCAAGCAACCAAGGATCTAAACATGCTATAGATCTGGATTATGAAAAAGAATTACCTCTTGTAGCTTAAAACAAAGAGAAAATCAACTATCTCACTTGGATCCAGAAACTATCTGGAATCGGCATAATGGAAATGCAGTAGCCTTTGCCCTGGTTAAATTGCTCCAAAAATCACCAAATTAAATATGGAACACCTCCACACATTAATGAAGCTACTGTAAAAAAAATTAGATCAATAATTCTTCTGGATCACTCCAGAAAAACTCTCTAATATGGAGTTACTGTAGTGAATCTCCAAAACTCAACAAGTCAAGTGTCTTGCCTCCATTGATATGATCCACATCCCAATCATTCTTCTAATTTCCCCTCACTAGAAGATGGAGTTAGAGAGGAGAAAATGAGGTAGAAGAGGCTAATTTTTAGGTTGGGAAGAAGAAGGAATGCAAAGCTCAACACATGATGTAATGCATGGAGAGGGAGAGAAAGAGAGAGAGAGAGAGAGCTTTGGAATGAATGCAAAGAATATAATCTTCACACTTTTCAGCAATGTATATATTTGAATTTGCTCACCCTCTATATCTATATATAAAGGGTGGAAAGTGTGATGCTAGTTGGCATCATAGCTTCCTTAAGGTGACCGCCCAAGTGGCATGCCAAGTTAGAAAATTCAAATTCAAGTCATACTTGAATTTCATGTGCATTTTAATTACATTTAGAATCTAATTCCAAATTAATTAAGATGCTAATTTAAATGAACACTTCATTTAAATTTTCCCTCCAAAAAGTATTCTTCCCATTAATTAAATTAAATACTTTAATTTAATTAATTATTCTTTGATTTAATTCTTAAATCAAACAAGCTGAACTCTTAAACTTAAATTAGTCAACTTAACTCTTTAAGTCAACTTAACCAATTGATGGTCAATATGGCACCAAATAATTAACTTTTTAATTATTGGTCTAATTTAACTCTTTAAATTAGATGATTAATTTAACACTTAAATTAATCAAGCTAAAATTGACCGTTAAATTGGTTCCTTGAAAATCAGTCAACAAAAGGTGAATATTTCTAACATTTAGAAAATTGCTCTACCAATTTTAGAATCTAATTGGTTTTGTGTGTGACCCAATAGGTTCTACCATTCATTGGACATGGGCACACAACTCTTTGTGACTTTTGAATATCTTATATTCATTTTAGTTTAAAACTCCTTTTAAACTAATCGACTCAATTCAATAAATCTCATTAATTAAAGAGTACCCAATCTCCATGGTCGATGTCCAACCTCAAACCCATAGAGCCCAACTAATTGGCCAAAATAAATATTCTGGAGAACTACCATAGCTCTACACGTACCATGCAAATACAGTCATTCCGTCTCCTATCTTCCAAAAAAGGCCTAGGGCAAGATATTTGTCGGCTCCTTAATAGCCTCGATACTATGTCTCTATTCTTAATATTCGATTCCTTTGTGTGACTTCACCTTTGGAAAACTCCTTTTCCAAATTTTCACATCACCTTGCGCAAGGATTTCTTGGAATCGATCATTATAGAACACATAGGAGATGCACTCGCCCTTCACAAAAGCGAGGAGTCGGATTCCATCTTGGATCTCACAAACCTCTATGCCAAGCAGCTTATACCCAACATCAACCTGAAAGACCCGCTAAGTGGTCAAGGAAGAGTCAAAACATGAGGATCAGACACAAGGTTACCATGGATTATCAAGTTAGATGACTAATAATATGCACCAGCGTAAGTGGAAGAATTAACCACTGCCGACTTATCACTACGGCTATCTGGTGGATTCTCTGGAGGGACTTTAGTGACGTGTTCTCTAACAAGCACCTGTATCTCATACAGTTGCTCATAGAACAGAGAAATATCCAACTCTTGGATTTATGCATCATTAATGCAAGTCTATCTGGATCTTAGATGCCCCATCTCATAAGATCCTATGATTTAGAAGATTTACTATCACGACTGTGTGAGACTTATTCTATGGCCACCGAACCAAGTCCCGTAGTCATAAGTGATCTAGGGGATTCATCCAAATGTAAGTGAAGTAATAAAGAGCATAAGATGAAGATGGTCATATAAAGAATATCATTCAACTAAGATTGTTTTACAAGGAAATAGCTATTACAAGGCCAATCTGATTGGATTACTGGGCACTATTCCAACAAATATGTATGGTGGAAAAATATTTCAAGCACAAAAAGAGTAGAAAAATAGGCTCAAGACTCACCAAAACCCAAAAATTGGGATTGCCGCCCAGCCTGGGCCCACAGCTGGGTAGGCTGCGTGCATGGCCTACGTGCAGCGCCTGGCCAACGCCCGCAACCCCTGTTTTGGGGCTTCCAAGTATGTCAAACCATTTTCCACTCAACTTTCATGAACCAATAATTTCAGCACATGTTCCCAACATTCAAACACACATTATAAATGGATTTTAATATTCGAAATGTCTTTCAAAAATGGAAATTCAAGTGCTCAATCATGCTTTCAAAAATTAGAAAAAGCTAGAATCATATTCCTTCAAATCTCCAATACAACTCCAATCAAATTGGATCCAAAAATGACCAAAAATCTTTTGATAACAACATGCTATATCAATATATAATATCAATAAATACTAAATCAACATTCAACATTTATCACCATGAATTGAAACATACTAAAACATGAATCAACACTTAAAACATATAATACCATGTTTCCAACTCATCATTCAAGGAGCCACACACAACATCAACCAAACACTCCAATTCATCATATGAATCAAGAATTTGGTGATATAGATTAATCCATCACATGAATCAATCATCCAAATAAAATCCAAATCTAAGCATGATCTAGGCTCCGATACCATTTGAAAGCTAGAAAGGCACTAGGATCCAACTATAAAAACTTCAAAAGCTTAATAAACTAGTGCTTACATGCTAACTAGGATCAAATCATGCTTTAGATTTAGATTAGGATAGAGTGTTACCTTGAAATTGCAAAATCCAAGGAGAATAAGGTGAACTCTTCACCTTTCCAGAAATTATCAAAATATGCGCAGCTGGAGAGGAGTGATTTTTGACTCCATCAAATCACCTCCAAAAATCACGAAAACATTACTGGAGCTGGTCAACACCTTGAGGAAATCTCAATAAAAAATTTAGATTGAAAATCCTTCTGGATCTCCCTAGAGAAAATTTCCAAGTCAGAATCTGTGCAGTGGATCTCCAAAACCATAGCAAACAAAGTAGTTTGCCTCTATTGATATGATCTACACACCAAAATAGATCTTCCAAAATCTCTAGCCTATAATCTGGAATAAGGCCAGAGATATGCTATGGAGGATGCCGATTTTAGGTAGGGAAGAAGAAGAAGAAGCAAAGCTTTCAACACATGAATGTAATGCTTGTAAGGATTATGGAGGGAATGGCATATAATCTAATTCTTCACACCTTTTGACATAATGACCAGCCCTCTCTCTCTCTCTCTCTATATATATATATATCTATATATAGAGATGCCAAGGTGGCATCACACCTCCCATGAGGAGAAGGGCAGCCAACTTGCATTTGCCAAGGTAGCAAATGCAAATCAAATCTAATTTGGATTTCACTTGCATTTTAATTACATTTGAAATCTAATTTCAAGTTAATTAAAATGCTAATTCAAATGAACATATATTTCATTTGAATTTTTCCTCCAAAATGTGTTTTTCCCATTAATTAAATTAAATGCTTTAATTTAATTAATAAACCTTTTACTTAACTCTTAAGTCAAATAAGCTCAACTCTTAAGCTCGAATTTTGTTAACTTGACTCCTTATGTTAACTTGACCAATTGATGATCATATTGGCACCAAATAATTAACTCCTTAATTATTGGTCTAAATTAACTCCTTAAATTATTGATTAATTTAACACTCAAATTAATCAAGCCAAAATTGACTTTCAAAATTGGCACCTTAAAATCGGCCCACTAGGAGACTTTTTCTAACACTTGGAAAACCTTTCTCCATTGAATAGGAAGCTAATTGGCTTTTATGTGTGACTCAATAGGTTCTAGCATTCATTGGACATGGGCTCACAACTCCTCGTGACTTTTAAATATTATATCTGTAATTTAGTTTAGAACACTTTTAAACCAATCAACTCAATTCAATTAATCTCATTAATTGAAGACTAACCAATCTCCATGGTCGATGTCCAACCTCAAGCCCAGGAAGCCTAAACTAATTAACCGAAATAAATATTCTAGAGAACCATTATAGCTCTATGCATACCATACAAATACGGTCCTTCCATCTCCCCGAAACAGGCCTACAGGAAGATATTTGTCGACTCCCCAATAGCCTCGATACTATGCTTCTATTCTCAATGTTTAATCCCCCTGTTTGACCTCATCTTTGAAAAATTCCTTTTCCAAATTGTCACACCACCTTGTGCAATGATTTCTTGGAATCTATCATTATAGAATATATAGGAGATGCACTCGCCCTGCATAAAAGCGAGGAGTCGGATTCTATCTTGGATACAAACCTCCATACCAAGTATCTCATACCCAATCTCAACTTGAAAAACCCGCTGAGTGATCAAGGAAGAGTCAAAACATGAGGACCAGACACAAGGTTACCATGGATCATCAAGTCAGAGGACTAATAATATGTACTAGAGTAAGCTGGAGAACTTGCCACTACCGACTTACTACTAAGGCTATCTAGTGGATTCTCCGGTGGGCCTTTAGTGCCTTATTCTGTAACAAGCACCCACTAACATGCACACATATCTCATATGGTTGCTCATGGAATGGAGCAATATCCAACTCTTGGATTTGTGCATTATTAGTGTAAGTCTATCTAGATCTTAGATGCCCAGTCTCATAAGATCCTACGACTTGGAAGATTTAAGATCAGGACTGTGTGAGACTTATCCCATGGTCATCAAACCAAGTCCCATAGTCATAAGTGATCTAGGGGCTTCATCCAAATGCAAGTGAAGTAATAAAGAGTATAAGATGAAGATAGTCATATAAAGAATATCATTCAACCAAGATTGTTTTACAAGGAAATAGCTTTTACAAGGCCAATCTAATTGGCTTGTCGGGCACTATTCCAACATGCCGATCCTACCAACTTTTTGTGTTATACATCCAGTCACGGGGTCACACTTAGGTGGAAAGTTGTGACCATATACTTAGCATGAGATGCACCTTTAACTTGAGAATGCCCACACATTATACACTCAATCACGGAGGATGTTGTGGTGCCTATCTTGAATCAAAACTTGATTGGTTGGTTTAACTTAACACCGAGTAATGTAGAGGTCGTCCTTATAGGGGATCTACATGAAATGGTGAGGTAAAATATATCAAGAGTTGCATGAGATGCAATTAGCAAAAGTTGCTTGCCTTTGGATTGCTCGTAGATATACATTCGATCGTGGGGGTCCACTTGTAAGTCTTTAAGGTCTTGATTCTCACTAGAAAATATGATTTCCTGAATTTGGGGGTAAAGGATTTGATAAAATAGTGAGAGAAAAACATATTTGAAAGACCATAAACATATTTTAATATCAAATTAATCGCATGCTTATACTCTTTCTTTCGCCTTTTGTAGATTTTTGAAATGTTCAATCAAAATGACTAAGAAACCACTCGCATATATTTTGGAAACCAATAAACTCACTGGGCCTAACTTCCAAGATTGGTTGAGAAACCTTAAAATAATTCTTGACTCTGAGAAGAGGACATACGTCCTTAATCAAAGTCCCATGGACACAATTGGTGATGACGCCACTGACCATGTTGGAATGGTGCCCCACAAGCCAATTAAATAGGCCTTGTAAACTATTTTCTTGTAAGACAATCTTGATTGAATATTATTCATTATATGACCATCTTTATCTTATGTTCATTATCTGCTTCACTTGGATTTGGATAAAGCCCTTAGATCACATTAGACTATGGGACTTGGTCACGCACTAGGTGGTGATCATGGAATAAGTTTTACACAGTTGTAATCTTAAATCTTCCAAGTTATAAGATCTTATGAGATAGGACATCTAAGATCCAGATAAACTTGCATTGACGATGCATAAATCCAAAGGTTGTATATTGCTCCATTCCATCAGCAATACCATATGAGATATAGATGCATGTCAGTGGACAATTGTTAGAGAACAAGGTACTGAAGGCCCGCCCAGAGAATCCACTAGATAGCCAAAGTGACAAATCAGTAGTGGCAAGTTCTCCAGCTTATGCTAGTGCATATTATTATTAGTCCTTTGAATTCAGGATCTATGGTAATCTTGTGTTTGGTCTTTATGCTTTGACTCTTCCTTGGTCACTTAGCAGGCCACTCTGGTTGAGGTTGGATATAAGCTACTAGTCATGGAGGTTTGTGAGATCCAAAATGGAATCCGATTCCTCATTTTTGTGAAAAGCAAGTGTATCTCCTATGCATTCTATAATGATCGATTCTAAGAAATCCTTGCACAAGGTGATGTGATATTTTGGAAAGGTGTTTCCAAGGATGAGGTCACTAAGGGAATCGAACATTGAGAATAGATGTATAGCATCGAGGCTATTAGGGAGTTGACTAATATCTTGCCCTATGCCTCTTTTGACAGATAGGAGATGGAAGGACTATATTTGTATGATACGCATAACGTTAGAATGGTTCTCTAGGAGCATTCATTTTGGCCAATTAGTTGGCCTCCATGGGCTTGAGGTTGGACATCGACCATCGAGATTGGGCACTCTTCAATTAATGAAATTAATTAAATTGAGTCGCTTAGTTTAGTGGAGTTTAAACTAATTGAATGTTTGATATTCCATAAGTCACAAAGAGTTGTGAGCCCATGTTCATTGAATGATAGAATCTAATGAGTCACACACAAAAGCTAATAGCTTGACCTATTGAAGAAAGGAGAATTTTCTAAGAGTTCATGATCGAATTATGGAAGAGATGAAAATTGAGTCATTTTTCTAGCTTGATCAATTTAAGAGTTATATTAAGATTAATTAATTAAGAGTTAATTAATTGATGCCACGTGACTATCAATTGGTCAAAATAATTTAATAGTTAAATTAATTTTGACTAGTTTAAAGAGTTAAGCAATTTGACTTAAAAGTTAAGTCAAAGGATTATTAATTAAATTAACGTGTTTAATTTAACTTAATTGGAGATTTAATTTAGGATAATATTATTAAATTAAGGGTTCAGTTAATATGGAATTGGAATTTGATTGAAGACATTTCATAAGATGAAATGTAAGCTTCAATTGATATTTTTATTCACTAATCACTAAATATTAGTGGCCACCTTGCCATGGACACTTGACACCCTCTCCTTGAGGACCACACACCATCCCTCTCCTATATATACATATGGCATGAGGATGGGTGGCCACTTATTCTTGCAAGCAAGGTGTGATTATTCTCCCAACAAATTTAAGTAATGGGCATCTAATTTATCAGCATCCCATTATTCTCTCCAACCTCCCACACGTTCCACCTCCATTCTTCCAAGCCTTCTCTTCTTCTCTCTCTGCAAATATCTCCAACCATATTGTAGAGATAAGGTCCTACCTTTGGTGTGTGGACTATGTCATTAGAGGTCAATCGTTTGGTTGCTATTGCTCTTATTTGAGGCAATTTCTGGTAGCCAGTTGTGGGTATTTCTGGGAGGTTTTTTGATCTTCTATTTTGGATTATTTTTGGAGTGTTATATCCTCAGGGTGTGGTGACAGTCTAGTAAAAATTTCAGCTTAAAATAAGGAGTTTAACCTTGGGTAAAACGTTGGTGAATCCACTGTGCTAGTGAGGCATTTCTTCAACAGTTGAAGAAGAGTTTTCTTGCTTCTTGATTTTTCTGATTTCACCAAGTTAATTTCCCTCTATAAATCTGATTCCCATGCATTTCTTGATCCTTGGGGGTGTGTATGGGCTGATTATATTCATGTTTTTTGAAAATATTTGGATCTTAGTGCCGTACACACCTACAAGTGGTATCAGAGTTATATTCATGCATAGATTTGGATTTTGCTTGGCTTGGATGATTGGTTCTTGTGAAAAATTGATCAAAATCACCATATACTCGATCCATATGATGGGTTGGAGTATACGGATGATCTTGCTTGTGGCTCCTTGGTATATGGATTAAATCATGCTATTATGTGCTTTAAGTGTTAAATCATGTAGTGAATATATTTTTAATTCATTTGCTAATGTTGAATGTTTGATTTGGCATTGGTGTGTGTTATATGATGATATAGAATGTTGTGAGTGGCCTCAAGTCTATGGCCTCTAAGGCTGAAAATGAGACACAAATGATGTCCCACATACCTTATGTCTCCGCTATTTGAAGCATAATGCATGTAGTTTAATGCATAAGATCATATGTGGCACACTCGCTAAGTATTACGAATAGGTTCCAATCCAATCCCAGTGAGAGTCGTTGGATAGCTGTTAAAGTAATCCTTAAGTATTTGAGAAGGACTAAGGATTTGTTTTTTGTATACGGCAATGGAGAATTGAAACTAGAATGGTTTTCGGATTCAAGTTTCCAATCTGATGTAGATGACCTGAAATCTACTTCTGGATTTGTATTTTGCCTCAATGGCAACACGATGAGTTGGAGGAGTTCCAAACAAGATACCACAGACGATTTACTATAGAGGCAGAATATATTGCGGCTTCGGAAGCTGCAAAGGAAGGTGTTTGGATGAAAATTTTCATTCAAGAGTTGAATATAGTGCCTAGCATTACTGAGCCAGCAGTTGTCTTTTGTGACAACAACAGGGCGGCAACGTAAGCTAAAGAGCCAAGATCTCGTCAATGATCCAAACATATTTTGAGGTAATATCATTTGATCTGGGAGACCATTGATAGAAGCGACATCTAAGTGGAGAGAGTTGCCTCGGAAGAGAATATAGCAAATCCACTGAGAAAACCCCTAACGCAAAAGGTCTTTGAATAACATTTTGAGAAGATGGGTCTCAAGGACATGGGATATTAGCTTTAGGGTAAGTAGGAGATTGTTAGAATAGTGCCCAGCAGGCCAACAAGATTGGCCTTGTAAAACTATTTCTTTGTAAAACAATCTTGATTAAATGATATTCCTTATATATGGCCATCTTCATCTTATGCTCTTTATTACTTCACTTGCATTTGGATGAAGCCCTTAAATCACACTAGACTATAGGGCTTGGTTACGTATTCGATGATAATTATGGAATAAGTCGTACACAGTCGTGATCTTAAATATTGTAAGTCATAGGATCTTCAGAGACGGGGATCTAAGATCCGAATAGACTTGCACTAATGATGCATAGATCCAAGGAGTTGGATGTTACTTCATTCCATGAGCAATCCCATATGAGATATGGATGCATATTAGTAGGTGCTTGTTAAAGAACAAGGTACTAAAGGTCCAACAGAAGAATCCGCTAGATAGCCAGAGTGGCAAGCCGGTAGTGGTAAATTCTTGATCTTACGCTAGTGCATATTATTCCTTTTACTTCAGGATCCATGGTAACCTTGTGTTTGGTCCTTATGCTTTGACTCTTCCTTAGTCACCTAATGAGCCTCTCGGGTTGAGGTTGGGCATAAGCTACTAGACATAGAGGTTTGTGAGATTCAAGATGGAATCTGACTCCTCACTTTTGTGAAGGATGAGCGCATCTCCTATATATTCTATAATGACCGATTCCTAAAAATCCTTACGCAAAATGGTGTGACAATTTGGAAAAGAAGTTTTCCAAATATGAAGTCATACAATGGAATCGAACATTGAGAATAGAGACATAGAATTGAGGCTATTAGGGAGCCGATAAATATCTTGCCTAAGGCCACAATTAAAAAAAAAACAATCTGAACCAGCCTGTCGGACTGTCGACTAGCCGGCAAACCGATCCGATTTTCTAAAAAAATTGGAAAAATAAAAAAACACACCCTATTTATTAAAATCATTCAAACCGGCTGGTCAAGCCAATGAACCACTCGCTATTCAATTGAACCGAATCAATTTTTTCCATTAATTTTTAATGAAATTAATTTTTTTTTTAATTTTTTTGTCTAAGTACCAAGTTTGAAGGCTATGGTACACCTCACAAGCTATCTAAAAGTAAAAAAAAAAAACCTTGGTTTAGAGTTTAGACTTTAGAATTAATTCACACACTCTCAACTTTAAACTTCAGACTTTAGATATTTAAATTATTGTGATCATTTATAATATGAATTGTGAAATTTGGATTGTGGTGTTAGACAATATCATTTAAGCTCTTTATGTTTTATATTTTGGCATTCTATTAATTTTTTTGTAATATATATAACATAAATATATATTTTATAATTATGACATCACGGTTCAATTGTGGTTCAATTACGGTTTGACCAATGGTTGAACCAATGAACTGTGAACCAGTAAGTTTTTCGGTT
The DNA here is from genome assembly GCA_018894105.1 of Jacaranda mimosifolia. Classification (NCBI taxonomy): domain Eukaryota; kingdom Viridiplantae; phylum Streptophyta; class Magnoliopsida; order Lamiales; family Bignoniaceae; genus Jacaranda; species Jacaranda mimosifolia. Next base: position 33,019,873 of record CM032127.1, on the reverse strand, counting down.
CAATGAACGGTCTAATTTTTTGAACACTACCCTATGCCTCTTTCGGGAGATAGAAGACGGAAGGATCGTATTTGCATGGTAAGCGTAAAGTTATAATGATTCTCCAAAAGTATTCATTTCGGCCAATTAATTGGGTTCCATGGGCTTGAAGTTGGACATCGACCATGGAGATTAGATACTCTTTAATTAATGGAGATTAATTGAATTGAGTCAATTTAGTTTCAAGGAGTTTAAACTGAAATAAATATATGATATTCAAAAGTCACAAAAAGTTGTAAGCCCATGTCCAATGAATGGTAGAATCTATGGGGTCACACACAAAAGCCCATTGCATTTCCTAAGTCTTGGAGGAACTTTCTAAGTATTAGAAAATTTACTCCAAAGTGACCCAATTTTAGAGGTGACCAAAAATTAATGTTTAACTTGGCTTGACTAATTTAAGTGTTAAATTGATCGACTAATTTAAGAGTTAAATTAGACTAATAATTAAAGAGTTAATTATTTAATGCCATGTGACCATCAATTGGTCTAGCTAGTTTAAAGACTTAAGTTAACTAAATTAAGTTGAAAGAGTAAAACTTGTTAATTTAAGTGTTGAGTCAAAGGTTAATTAATTAAATTAAATTGTTTATTTTAATTAATGAGAAGAATCATTTCTGGAGGAAAAATTCAAATGATAGAATTATTTTAGTGTGACATTTAATTAATTTAAAATTAGATTTCAAATGTAATTGAAATGCACACAAATTCAAATTAGATTTGAATTTGCCAACTTGCATGCATTGCAAGCATGTTAGCGTTCCCCTCTCACCCCTCCCTTGAGGAAGGTGTGATTCGAACTTGGCATTTTCAAGTGAAGAATTAGATTCTCACTTTTTCTCTCCATTTTCAAGGTGTTCATTCATGTGTTGAAGATCACCTTTCTCTTGTTCTCTAACCCCTAAAATTGGCTACTACCTCTCATCTCTCCTGTCAATCTCCAGTTAACTGTGAGGAGTGATTGGAAATTCAATTGGTGTGTGGATCATTTTGATAGAGGCAAAACAAATGGTTTGCTAAGCCTTTGGGGATCCACCTGCGGGAACAGTCACTTGGCAATTTTTTTTCTAGGAGATCCAGAAGGAATTTTGGATTTGGAAATTTTAAAGTAGATCCATCAAGGAGTTGAGGAGCTATTGGATTTTTTTTGAATTTTTTGGAGAAGCTTAACTTATACAAAAGTTGCATTATTTCTACTGCGCTGCTGCTTGGCAGATTTTGGACCGAAGAGGTGTTCTTCATTTTCTCCTTGAAATTTAGCTTATCGAGGTAATCCTTTATCTAGATCCATTCCATAAGCATGTTTAGATCCTTGATTTGCTTGAGTAGCTTAGTTATTTTAGCTTTTGAAATTATAATTTATGGATCCTACTGCTACTCTAGACTCAAAGTGGTATCGGAGCCTACTTCATGCTATGCTTTGGATTTTTGATTGATTGATTCATGTGATGAATTGATCAAAATCACCAAATTCTTGATTCATATGATGGACTGGAGTGTTTGGATGATATTGTGTGTGGCTCATTGCTTGATGAATTGAATGCATGCTATTATGCTACTCTAGCCTTCACAACCTTCATGTGGAATACCCAAAAGAGTCTTTGAGCTATTGTTTTTATGATCTTTCGGAACAAAGGGTATTTATTGAAAGAGGTGTAATGCTAAGGATCCAATTTAAAACATTCAAAAATTGAAATCTAACGTAGATTATACCATTCCAAAGATCTAAATCATGCCAATATAATAGATCAAGGTTAGATCGTTACCTTAAAAGCAAAATCTAACCAAAACTTGAAGTTGTGCTTTCTTTCCTGAAAGCAAATAGCTTCTAGTGCAGCAAGGTTTAATTAACTTTTGATCAGGAAAATCACCTAGGATTCAAGCCAAATCTAGACCAAAAATTTTCCAACCCAATGGAGAATGTTCAGTTTAAATTTCAGCACCAAACGCCTTCAGAAAGACCTCAAACAGAGTCCAGAAACTTACTGCTGAAACAGAAGATCACCAAAGCAAGCAATCCGAAATTCATCTTGCCTCTACTACTAAAGTCCACACATCATTGGACAATCCTTTTCTCCTTAATACAACTGGAAAAACTAAAAAGAAAGACAGCTTGGTTGGAGGCTGAAAATGGTGAAGAAGGTAAAGAAGAGAGTGAAGCCTCAACTCATGAGAGAATCACTTTTGAAGAAAATTTTGGATCTAATGTGTGAATAATTTATTTGTTAGCTTGGCTGCCCCCTCCTCTATATCTATATATAAAGGGAGGATAGTGTGGTGTCAAGGTGGCATTACAGCTTCCTTAAGGTAGGGCCACCACCTAAGCATGCCAACTTGCAAGCATCTTGCAAATTGCATGTGAATTTATGTTGAATTTGAATTTAATTTGGAATCTGCATTTCACTATATGAAATGTCCACCAAATAAATTCTAATTCCACTCCACATGAACATTTCATTTGAATTCTCCCTCCAAAATCAATTCTTCAATTCAATTAAAATAAACACTTTAATTTAATTAAAATTTGACTTAACCTTTAAGTCAACTAACTAAACTCTTTAAACTAATTTTTGTTAACTTAACTCTTTAAGTTAACTTGACCAATTTATTAGTCATGTGACACCAAATTAAATTAACACTTAATTTAATTGGTCTTACTTTAACTCTTTAAATTAATTAAATCAATTTAACAATTAAATTGATCAAGTCGAAATGACTAAAAATTGCATCATCCGAATTCCTCAATTTTCGGTCACATTGGGATTTTTCTAACACTTAGAAAATTCCCCTTAATATATAGGATTTCCAATTGACTTTTGTGTGTGACCCATTAGGTTCTACCACTCAGTAGACATGGGTTCACAACCAGTGGGACTTTAGAATATCATATATTTACGTTAGTTTTAACTCCTTTAAACTATCCGACTCAACTCAATTAATCTTTATTAATTGAAGAGTACCCAATCTCCATGGTCGATGTCAAACCTCAAGCCCATAAATCCTAACAATTGGTCGAATAAATGCTTTTGGTGAACCATTCTAACTATACGCGTACCATGCAAATACGATCCTTCCATCTCTTATCTCCATGAAAGAGGCCAAGGATAAGATATTTATCAGCTTCCTAATAACCTCAATACCATGTATCTATTTTTAATGTTCGATTCCTATTAGTGACCTCATCTTTTGAAAACCCTTTTTCCAAATTGTCATACTGCCTTGGCCAAGGACTCCTTGGAATCGATCATTATAGAATGCATAGGAGATGCACTCACCTTTCACAAAGACGAGGAGTCGGATCCCATCTTGAATCTCATAAACCTCTATGTCTAAGTAGCTCATGTCCAATCACTACCGAAATACCCGCTAAGTGGCCAAAAGTGGAGTTAAAGCATGAAGACCTAAATAGAAGCTTACAATGGATCTTCAGGTCAAATGACTAATTATATGCACTAGCGTAAGTTGTAGAACTTGCCACTACCGATTAAGCATGCATGGAGGTTTGCGAGATCCAAGATGGGATCCAACTCTTTGTTGTTGGGAAGAACGAGTACATCTCCTATGTATTCGATAATGATCGATTCCAAGAAATTCTTGCGCAAGGTAGTATGATAATTTGGAAAAGATGTTTTCCATAGTTGAGGTCACAAAGGGAAATCGAACATTGTATATAGAGACATAGTTATCGAGGTTATTAGGGAGTCGACAAATATCTTGCCTGCCTCTTTGGGGAGATAGGAGACGAAAAGATCATGTTTGCATGGTAAGTGTAAGCTATAATGGTTCATCTAGTCATAATTCATTCATCCAATTAGTTGGGCCCTGTGGGAATTGAAAGAGTTATTAGTTTAAAGGAGTTTAAACTAATATGAATATTTTAATATTCAAAATATGACAATGAGTTGTGAGCTCATGTCCAATAAATGGATGAACTTAATAGGTTACATACAAAAGCCTAAGGAGTTAAGCAAATTAAATTAAGGAGTTAATTTAATTGGTGACATATGACAATTAATTGGTCAAGTTAATTTAAAGAGTTAAATTAACATCAATTAATTCAAAGAGTTAAGTCAATTAACTTAAGAAGTTAAATTAAATTAATTAAATTAAAAAGTTAATTTAATTAAAATGAGGATTTGAATTTTGGAGGGGAATCAAATGGAAAAGTCCATTTGAATTTACTAGGTGACATTTTCATTTAGAGAAATGATATGCAAATGCAAATGAAATTTAAATGCACTTGCAAGTTGACAAGTTCACCAACTAGCATGGGAGGTGTGATGTTAGCTAGCATCCATCTCTCTTATAAATAAGGCAACATGGCCGGCCACCTAAGAGTAATTGGCATCCTCACATTTTCCCTCCAAGTGTGATATAATTCATGTGTTGAATAATCACACAAAATTCTCTCATCCCTCTTTCCTCCAAAACCCCACTCCTCACCTTCTTACACAATTAAGGTTGAATTAGAGCTTGCCTAAGGTATGTGGACTCGATCATTAGAGGTCCAACACTTGGGAGACTTAGAAGAACTTTGGTTATCCATTTTGAGGCTAAAATTGGTTGATCTTTTAGAGGATCTAAGATCGGTTTTTAGTTGATTTTGGTCTGTACCTTGCTATTCCAGAGATGATTTGGTGGTCCAAATTTACTAATTTTTTGAGCTTGGGAAAGAAAGCAATCATATCAACCCGCTGCTACATGTAGGTAGATCATTCGTTGGAGGAGTCTTTGGAGTCATCTCACCAAATCCTTTGTTTCTAATTGCAAAGATAAATTTTCTGCCTTTAAGTCCTTATTTAGAGCATGATTATGATCCTTAAGATGATGGTTTTGTTTTAGCCTATTTTGGTTTTAATAATTAGATCCTAATCTATATCTATCTTTCACATCCTAAGTATGGTGATGACGCTAGGTATTCCTTCAGCTACAAGAAGGCTATTTTACACTCATTGGTCTACTTGAAGACTTTGGTTCCTTGTAGTATTTTAAAGAAAAGTAGTTCATTCTCAGCAGACCGAAAGATGAAATGATTCAGCACAGCTAAACACCCTACCAACATCTATACCTTCTTAATGTTGCATGGGGTGGCATCCTTAATATTGCCTTGACCTTGTCAGGATTAGCCCAAATCCTATGCGAGAACACCATGTTTCTTGGGAACTTGCCTATATGTACTCCAAAAGTGCACTTTACTGGGTTAAGTTGCAAGTTGAATCTTCTGAAGATGTTGAAGCACTTTTTTAGATCTCAGAGGTGGTTTTCCTACTCATAAGACCATCATGTCTTCGATGTAAACTTCCACGTTCCTCTCGATCATTCCTTCAAACATAAGGTTAACCAACATTTGATAAGTTGTGCTTGCATTCTCTGAGCCTGAACGGCACTATGTTGTAGCAGTAGATCCTATGAGCAGTTATAAAACCCGTCTTCTCTTGGTTTTTGGAGCTAATTAAATTTGGTTGTAACCTTGATAGGCATCTAAGAAGCTTAGCATTTCCCACTCTATAGTGGAATCCACTAAGGTGTCGATATGTGGGAGGGAGAATAGATCTTTTAGGCAAGCTTTGTTGAGATTGGTGAAGTTGATATGCACATTCTCCACTTCCCTTTGGGCTTAGGTACCCGCATCACATTACCTAACCATTATGGGTATTGGTTTAGGATGTACTTCACCTGTAACAACCTGTCCGCCACCTCTTTGATTATTTGATTACACTCTACTATGTAGTTTCTTATCTTATATTGCACTAGTCATGCGGTTGGTTCTAATCTAAGGTAGTGCATAATGATATCCAGATAGATTCCTTGCAGATACGTTGCGATTATCTCTTAGGAAATGCACCATTTTCCTTTTTAAAATTGGGGTCTAGGAGAGCTTGAATCTTAATAGTTCTCATGGGATCTCTAGGTTAAATCTTTAATATTCTTGAGCTTCAAATTCTAGTTCCTCAACTTTCCTCTTCCTGCTTTGAGACTCAACGGGTGCAAGGTCACTCGTGCCTGTATCATCTTTCTTTGTTTGCAGTGAGTAAAGGTGTTGATGATCATCACTCATCTTTCTGCACTGGAAGGTCATGCGAGCAGTAGTGATTCTCATCATAAATCCCTTATACATCCTGGACTTTCCTTTTTCTTCCTTTGAGTTCACACAGGTGGTGCCAAAATGATACTACTAAGAAATAGCGCAAGGATCTTTCTTGTAGACAATAGTGTGATGATTCATCTTCACTGGAACGTGCATAAAGAGATATTCTCTTCTTGAAAGTTCTTTGATTTTGAGAAATTAGCGAATGATTTCTTGTATCCAATTTATCTCTAGGACTTGGTAAGTAGTCTTGATGGACTTAGGCTCATTAAGGTTTTTCTGCCCCTTCTTTATGGGCTTAGCTTGTCCTTTAAGCTTTCTGGTCCTTTTACATAGTACATTAATTTTAGGTTCATTGCTATTTTTAGTCAATTTACCAAATTATCCTTATAGTTAATTTTTAGCATTATTATTAATTATCTCACATTGAAAGGAGTCGATGATTTAACATAGTTTATAAGTTATTCCTCTTCTCTCACAATTCAAAGTACCTTTTCAAGGCAAAAACCCCAACCATATACATACTAGTAGGACAATACCTATAAGTAGTTGGGCCTTCATATTTTCGTCTATGGGAACTACGGCCATTTGCCTTTTCCTGTGCCCCTCAACTAGGAGTGTAATGATGTTCCCTAATTGTCCCACATTGAAAGAAATTGAGATCTTGAGATAGTTCATAATCTATTCCTTCTCTTTCACAATTTGAGATGCCTTTTAAGGGTAAAACTCCCCCACCATATGCGGGTTGGTGGAATAGTATTTCAAAGCAGTTGGACTTTCAAATTTGAAGACAAATTTGAGCATCAAGAAGCACTTTTACTAGCGTTGGGGAGTTGAAGCAAAAATTAAAGTTTCATTGGGGAATGGAAGCGAAATAACATGTGAAGACTAGATCCAAAATTGGAAGTGAGTTTTGGTATTTATCTCGAATTAACTGTATTTTAAATAATTAACTTTTTAATTTGAATGATTTACTACAAAAAATATTATATCAGTAACAAAATAATAAGTGATATTGTAAAAATTATCACTAATATTATATATTAAGTGATAGTAGCTACTATTTTGTCATCAGTGATATTTTTTAAGTGACAGTAATTTTTTATTTTATCATGATATAGCTTGATGGTGACAAAAAATATTTTAAGTTGCTAATATTAACAATTAGTGACATCCATATAGTGATAACCTAGTGATAATAATTTACTATAATTTATGGCAAGATTTTTATTATCACTAAGTTGTTGCCATAGATATGTCACTAATTGTCAATGGTGATTACTTAAACATTATTCATGTGATTATTTAGTTTGTAAAAATCATTTAAGTGATAAAACAAAATCTTTTGTCACCTATATATAATTAGTGATAGCTTTAGTATTGTCATTCACTATTTTGTTACTAATTTATCTTTTTCTTGTAGTAATTTAAATTTGAGCAAAATTATATAATTGTCGATGAAAAACTTCATTATATGAATTTGATATTATAATGAAAAGCATTCACTTATGTAATTTGATTATAATAACAAAATTTGAATATGAGATAAATTTCCGCTCAATTATAGAAAAAAGAGTTAATAGAAAGAGAAAATCATAAAACCTAAATTTTAAAGCTTAACATAGTTTATAAGCTATTCTTTCTATCTCAAAATTTGAGATGCCTTTTAAGGGCAAACCCATCACCATGTACATGTTGGTACAATAGTACCTTGAAGCGTAGTCAGACTTTCAAACCTAAAGAAAAATCTAAGTATCAAGAAGTATTTTTACTAGAGTTGGGGAGTTGAAGCAAAGATTAAAGTTTCAACGGGGAATGCAAAGTGAGAAAAAATATGTGAAGACTAAAACCAAAATTGGAAGTGAGTTTTGGTACTTATCTCAAATTAACTGTATTTTAAATAATTAATTTTTAAACTTGAATAATTTTTATTACAAAAAAATATTATATTAGTAACAAAATAATAAGTGATAATATAAAAATTATTACTAATGTTATATATTAAGTTATAGTAGCTTTTATTTTATCACTAGTAATATTTTTTAAGTCATGATTGTTTTTATTTTGTTATGATATGACACAGTAGTGATAAAAGTTAACGTTTTAAATTGTTAACAATAATAATTAGTGACACCCATATAATGACAAATTAGTGACGATAAAAATTGTTACTAAACTTTGTGATAAGATTTTTATTGTTATTAAATCATCATCATAGATATGTTATTAATTGTTAATGATGATTAGTTAAACACTATTCTCGTGACTATTTAATTTGTAAAAATTATTTAAGTGATAAAAGTTCTTTTGTCACCAAATATATATAATTAGTGACAATTTTGTATTATCATTCATTATTTTATTACTAATTTATTTTTTTCTTTTAATATTTAAATTTGAGTAAAATTATATAATTGTGGCTAAAAAAATTCATTATATGAATTTGATATTACAATAAGAAAAACATTCACCTATGTAATCTGATTATAATAACAAAATTCGAATATGAGATAAATTTCCACTCAATTCTAGAAAAAGAGTTAATAAAACCCTAATTCTAAACCCCCTTTTGCCCCCGATCGCCTACTATCGATTTTTATAGTTTTCCATTCACACTTTCTTCAACACTTGGCAACTCACTGAATTTGGATTTCAAATTAGCCTGCATTCTCAGTTCAATATTCGGGTCTCTTGGACCAACTTTCAATGGATTCCCAAGATTCGTCTGCGCCACCAGCCCACCTCCACCACCACCACCACCACCACCACCACCCTCAACCACCGCCACCTTCACATCCCGCCGTCCTTCTGGGCCCACACTCTCAAACCCAGCAGCATCTGCCCAACAACTCCTACCTACTCTCCAACAGCAACAATTCTGTCAACCCCACCACCTCCGCCAACACAAACACCACTATCATGCACCAGCAAAACCCTCGGTTCCCCTTTAACTCCATGGCGGCCACCACCGCCGCCAGTGGCCCGAAACCGGTGGATCATCTTCAGTCCGATGCGTCGCCCTCAGGAGGTGGTGGCGGTGGGTTCAGCATTGAGCCGGCGAGGAAGAAAAGGGGTCGGCCAAGAAAGTACTCACCCGATAACAGCATTGGGCTGGGTCTCTCCCCTGCTCCCGTTACCCAGATTTCCTCTGTCATGGCCCACGATGATTCTGGCGGCGGTGGCGGCGGGACTGCTTCAGATAACCCGGCCAAGAGAAACCGTGGCAGGCCTCCTGGTTCGGTGAAAAGACAGCTGGATGCTCTAGGTTTTATTCTTATTGTTTTGATTTTTTTCTGCGATTATCCATATATATATTTATTATGCTAGAGTGCTTATGAATTTCCTCTTTTTGTGGGCAGGAGCCCCAGGAGTTGGTTTCACTCCTCATGTAATTACAGTGGATGCAGGAGAGGTAAGTTGATAATACCGTCTTGGTGATGTTGCGAAAGAGAAAACAAGAACAAAAAAACTAAGCTAATGTTTGACTCGCTCACTTGAATTCATTTGCAATATCTGTTGAAAACACTTTCAACTTTGCCGAGTTTAGTTTCGGATCACATTTGGGCATGAGGGAGGAAAGGGTTAACTTTAAGATTAATGGTTTCTGGTTATTTCTCTGTAGTCCTTAGTATTACATTTTCCTCTGGCAACATATACTCTGGGAGATGAGTTGTATGCAACCTTGAGATGGGACTGTGGAAATAATTCTTTTGTGAATTGAATAAGAAGCTTTTTTTTTAAATCAAGTGGCACGGATAATTGGGTCATGTAGTGTGTTTTGTAAAAGCTTTAGAACATGGAATAATCAAGCATTAATAACTTTTAAGGGGATAAACTATAAAGTCCTTAACATTATGATATATGGTTATTCAGATATGCTCTCTGTTATCTTGAGATAACTTGTAAGCAAGGAAAGCACAATTCGGGCTTTCAAGTTGATGTAGAATGGCTAACAGACGAGTTTCTAGAACAGGAAGAGTGTCAAATTCTAGAAGAGGAAAGCCTTTGGCAACTATTTAATTTGGGAAGGAAATTTTAATTGGGGATTGTGTTAAGATTATTAAGCTGATTTTTTAGGAGTGAATTGTCTTGTTGGAAGATTATGATTTTGTTTTTCAGGAGTAAATTTTGTGTGGAACATTATGATGCTGATGTTTAGGAGAAAATTTTGATGGAAGATTATGATGCTGATTTTCAGGAATAAAACTGAAGATTGTTATGCTGATTTTTAGGAGATTTTGGACAGGAGTTCATTAAAATGGCCGTCACTGCCCTATAAACAAATGGGTGTTTTGTTTGTTAGGCAGCAAGTTGAATAAAAATATATAACTTTTCCTCTCATATTGAGCTTCTTTCTTGGAAATTTGTATTTTCCATAGACTTAGTTGAGTACTAGTCTAGTTTACGCTAACTTGCTACATCAAAAGTGGAGGGGCCTGCGAGCCTGTTTGATAGATCTTGGATTTGTTGTGAAAGAGTTGTTGGTGAATATTTCCTTGACAGTTAATTAGTTCTTTTAATTGCATAAAAATACATGACATAGTCGCTCATATTCTGCATGTTAACCAAAGATACTTTTCCACTTAGCCTATACGTAATGAGTGTGAGGATTTTTCCCTCATTTATCTCATCTATGCTGGTCAATAAAGTATGTGAATAGAAGGTTAATTGGTTTATTACTGAAGAACAAATAAGTTGTGTAGGATTTAAGATTTTTCGGTTCTAATGATGCAATCTTACTCAAATCCTTGTTTTAAATTAGTAATTTTGCAATACTCCTGCTGCGTTGAGGTCAAACGGTTCTATATTGTTTGACTTAGCTCTCCTAGCAATTAGAATATGAGTCCAGAAGTGAGTGCTAAATGCTTATTGCATTGCAGTAAAGACAAAGGAACAACATTAAACTGCATCACTTTGATCTTGAAGAACTAAAGCACTCTTTTTAAGAAGTCAAGTTCCTGAGTCTTGGATTCGCTAAATTTGCTCAATGCTGCTCCAAATACTCCTATTTCAGCCCAATGGATCAAAGGAGTATTTTCCAGATATTAGGTAACCTGTTGTGATTCCCTTTTGAGATATGGCCTTTGTCAAGTGAGGTGTATAAAAAGAAATTAAAAAAGTGAAAAAAAAAAAAAAAAACAGATCTAGTCACCAGCATTTGAGTTTGGGTATGGTCTAGTTCAGCTACTGGGTTTTACCGGAGCTTTGAAGCCTTTCATAAAATGATTTGATGCTGCAAAACTGTTGGTTTGTTTCTATAGGATTTCTGGTTAAGATACCTTTTTTTCTTATGACCCTTTTCTTTCTTGAACTTTCACCTTTTTCTAACATTTAGGTTCCACTTTATTCAATTTCAAGAGCATCCTTCAGAACATTTATATCTTGGCTTAATATAATGCATGTCAATACCCACCTGTTGCTTGCAGAGAATCTCAAAACCATATACTTAAGCAGGGCCATCCTTGCATAGATCGATTGGGTGGGACTTGGGAGGCCTAGAAATTATCATGGGCCGTAATTGAAGCAAATGAATTTCTTTCTCTTTACACTGTTGATATGTCTTTACAAATTTGTTGCCAGCCAATTGCATATCTACTCATATATGCATATGTGTTTGTATCCATTAATTTACATATAATTCAAAACTATTAGTGGATATTGAACACTTGTGTTAGCCGTATTGTGTCTTAAAGTTTTTAAAAATATGCTGCACTGCTGTGTCCGTGATGGCGTGTCAATGTTCATGCTTCACAACTTATCATGTTTGTGCTTTCTTATTGAATTTTCTGTTCCTCCTTCATGCAATTTATTATTGTGCTATTTTTATAATTTATGATTCTATTCTATTGGCACTTTAAAATCAGTATATATCATAGTTGTTAAGAGCGCAAGGCGCGCTATAGCGCAAAGGTCTCTTGGGGCTATAGCGCATAGCGCAGCGCGAAGCGCGCGCTTTGTTGCAGTATAGCGCAACGTATGAAAATTATCTTCATTTTCTATGACATAGTTATATACCAAGAATGCTCATAAATTCAAACAATTATAGAACATAAAAACTACTAAATATTAGAAACTAATAATTAAAAAAAAAAACTCAAATAGTTCAACAATCTCAAACAAACAAGTTCAAATTAAAGTTTTATAACAAGTTTAATCATCATCTTCAAACTCTTCCTGCCCACTCAACTCTTCTGGTCCATCACCACTAGAACAAGACTTATAACCCTCATTATCCTTTTCTTCTTCCTCCTCTTCAGTGTCATCAAAACTCATATCATCTTCTTCTTCATCTATAATACGCAACGTCGATGAAGAAGTTAACTTTTCTTTTCCCTTTGCTTGCATTTTCTCCTTGCCTTTAGAAGTAGTTGCCTCAGGCTTAACTTTGCTTGGCCTTCTCAATAAATCACTTTTAGATCGAGAAGCTCGAGATCTAAAAGTGTAGGCACCTTCATTAACTCCAGTGGCATCTGCAACATCACCCCATGTTAAATCATCATCACCAAACACCCGAATATCATCTTCATCCTCATCCATCCTCCCCACCAACCATTCATTTTCATCATCCACAGAATCAAGATGATTGGATCAATGGAGTCACGCTTGTCATATCGACGAAGCAAAGACCGATTGTACTTGATGTAAACTAAATCATTCAAGCGTTGTTGTGCCAATCGGTTTCTTTTCTTGGAATGAAGCTGTGGAAAAAGTCATACACCGTAAATTATTAACACAAAAAGTTATAATAAATTAATAAGTAAATAATTTTAGAAAATATTTTGAACTTACATGTTCAAAAACACTCCAATTTCGTTCACAGCCGGACGAGCTGCAAGTAAGACTAAGAATTTTGATGGCAAGTTTTTGTAAATTTGGTGTTGGAGATCCAAATGAACCCCACCATTCAGCTAGCAATCATTAAAAAAAAAAAAAACATAAAGTTAGTAAAGTTGCATAGAAATTAGAATATAGATAATTATAACCTATTGCATTCACATATTACCTGGTGCTAGCAACTTTCTTTGCCTCTTTGCCATAGCTAAGGAAAAAGTTCCTTCAGCTTTCTTGTAAATTATGAGCTCATGAGCAATAGCATCTTGTGCAGAAGTATCCTTCACCAATCTATCTATGCAACCATACAAACCCGACATGACTTCGGTATCTTGTTCAATCTTCTCATTATCATAAAAGAAGTACGGGTTCAAGTAATAACCGGCCGCATGCAATGGTTGGTGAAGTTGACAATTCCATCTTCGATCAATAATATCAAAAATTTCACTATACCTTTCTTCACTCTTCCCAAACGCAAGGGCAATCTTCTCTTTAGCACTATCCATTGTCTCATAAATATAACCCATCGGAGGTTTTTTCTCTCCATCAACCAATCGAAGAACTTCAATTAGAGGGCCGGCAAGCTTCATTGCATAAGTTACATGCCTCCAAAATCCAGTCATCAAGATAATTTTGGCTACATTTTTGCCTGCTTGCTCCTTTGAAAACTTGCTCTTGTTCCATTCATCCGAAGTGAACATCTTCCTCAAATTTGATTTTTGCTTATGAAAGCTCCTCAATGTCAAGAAAGCAGTTGCAAAGCGAGTCTTTGCAGGCCTAACCATTTCCTTTTGACCCGTAAATTCCCTCATCATGTTCAACACCTGGGTTCGATTGTAGATGTAGCCATTGACTGTTATTGCCCTTTCAAGTGTTCTCTTCAAATCAGGTATCTTAAATATATCTTCATACATCAAATCCAAGCAATGTGCAGCACATGGAGACCAATACAAGTGTTTATATTTCTCCATCAACTTCTCTCCGGTTAGAACATTTGAACTTGCACTGTCGGTGACAATTTGAACTACATTTTCCTCTCTAATACGCTGCACAAAGTCATCTAACAACTCAAACATCTTCTCACCTGTGTGTGAGTAGCTGGATGCATCCACAGATTCTATGAACATACTTCCTCTTGGAGTGTTCACCAAGAAATTAATCAAAGACCTCCCTTTTCTATCTCTCCAACCATCAGCCATTAAAGTGCAACCAAATTTCGCCATCTCTTCCTCATGCTTTTTCAAAATATTCTTTGTGTGCTCCACCTCTTTCTTCAAAGAAGTAACTCTTACCTCGTGATAAGTTGGAGGTTTCATTCCCGTGCCATATTGACCAATTGCTTCAATCATAGGCGCAAAGCTATCATAATTAACTGCATTGAATGATATACCGGCATCATACATCCACCTAGCAAACTTTTGGACTGCATTGCCCCTCAATTTCTTTTTTGTTTCATTGAATTGAGAAGCACTTTCACCTTTCTTTCTCTCCTTGACTACTTCATCGGCATCTTTTGTGAAAAACCAATCAATCGGCCCCATTTGCTTTAATTTTTTGGCCGGCATAGATGTTGATGGATTCGACCCGTGACTAGAAAGTGAACCCATGGACCTCTTCACAATTGATTGCACCTCCACATCTTCTTCATCTTGTTCTTCCAATTCTTGATCGGCAATGTCATCATAATGAGGTATTTTATCAATTGTGTTCTTCACCTTTTGCTTCTCTTCTAAATGTTCTTTTATTTCTTGCTTAATACATTCTGGTACTTTCTTACACGCTGCGGCATTTCTATATCCCCCCACAAGATGTTGTTTATGCCTCGATATCCCTCCTTTTGTCACTTTATTGCAATAGTTGCACCTTATACCTTCATTGATGTTGTTTGGATTAACCAAACTCCCGTGATTCCATCCGGGATCCTTTCGATTTGTTGCCATTATAATTTATACAATTTGTACTACCTGCTGAAAATTGAAATTGAAGAACTTTCAGCATAATATTCTTCATATTTCATCATATGCTCATCAAAAACTTCACTATAATTAACTTATTTTAACAACTTCAACATGCAAATAATAAAAAGAATAAAAATCAGCAATTACAAATCTGTTCCACCTCCACAGACTGAAAAGAGAACCAAAAAAAAAAAAAAAAAAATTTTGGAACAGAAGAACAGAACAGGCTGAAACTGAACTGCTGAAGCACAGACTGTTCAGAGAAAAAAAAAAAATATATATTGGAACAGAACAAACTGAAGCAGAAAAATAAGAAAACTTCAAACACATAGTCACATGCACTATAAAATAGTTGAAGCAAAAAGAAAGAAGTGGAAGAAAATGGGAAAAATGAAAAAAAAAATGGAAGAGAAGAGGAAATAAGAGAGAAGGAAAAAGAGAGAAAAACAAAAAAAAACTAACCTGGCGGCTGCAGGGGCGGTGGCCGGCGGCGGCGGGCGGCTGTAATGGTTGCAGTGGCAGAAGTGGGTGTGTGGGGAGTGACCGAGTGAGACAGAAAATGAAAGACAGAAAACTGAAGACAGTAAAAAAAAAAGCCCTAACCTACCCACTTAAACCCCCAAAACACACATGCCCCTGCCTTAGCAACAAGGCGCGCAAGGCGCGCGCCTTGCACCTTGCGCTATAGCTCTGATAGCGCGCTGAGGCGTGCGCCTCAGCGCACTTCGGAGCGCAGGGCGCTGCGAGGCGCAAGGGCTGCGCCTCGCGCGCCTTTTATAAGTATGGTATATATCTAATGGAAATCGTGGCTTTTGTTAATTTGTGTGCATGAGCAGAAGAGATTGTTAATTAGGTTTCCTAGGGAATCGTTACTTTTATGTCTATATATAATATAATAGGTATGAGTATCTTTTAGTCACCATTTCATTAGAAGGATATATTTTATGTATAGTAATCAATAATCAATCTAAACTTGAAGGTTGTTGCCCTTAAACACCAAATTACCATAGAATCTCTTTTTCTAGGATTTATTGCCAAAACAATTAACTTTTCAAAGTTCTATTTGCCCAACTTGTTGCAAACTTTTTCTTGTCAATTACATTTGGGTTCTATTTGGAAATTATATATGTATTTATTATTATTGTTGTTACTATTACTATTATTCTTTTTCTGTGTGTGGAATGAAGAAGACTGAAAAAAAAAAAAAAAAAAAATTTCTTTGCATTGGGCTTTGAAGAGAACACAAGATAGAAATAAGTGTACAAGCATAATGATTAATGTCTGACTGTGGCATTCTTCTGTACTAGATTAAACTTAAGAGTCTCGATACATATAAGAAGTGCCTTGGTAGGCCGCCTTGAATTTGTTTTTTTTCAGTATTCCTTTGGTTCTCTTAGACCTAGGATTGTTAAGGAACTTCATTCATTGAGGAAGATATTGATTTGTGTTTTTCTTCTCATCTTTTGCAGGATATAGCTTCAAAAATTATGTCTTTCTCCCAGCAAGGGCCTCGAACAGTTTGCATTCTATCTGCTATTGGTGCCATCTGCAATGTCACCCTTCGCCAACCAGCAATGTCTGGTGGAACAGTGACATATGAGGTGTGTGGTTCTCAATAACCTTTCTGGTGATGATATGTGCTGTGGTTAGGTTTACTAATAATGCATGAATATCCTTCTCTTTTCTGATGAAGAAGGATCCATACGTGTGCTGAATATGCAAGATGATGTTTGCATTTAGATCTGCAAAATATAAAAAGATTTAGATGCATACATTATAAGTAAGCATTTACCGCTGCATGTTCTTCTTAACACCCATTGGTCGCACAACTGGGTTAAAGGCCTCAGTGATCCTCTAAAGATATGCTAAAGTTAAATATCAGTTAACCTAAAGGTGATTTTTCCCTGTAATGCATCATTCTCTTTTAGTAATTAGTGATTCGTGTTTACTACCCATTTCGTGGATATTCCCCTCTTTTTCTAAAACTATTAGTGAAATAGAATGGTAATTTGGACTAACTTTATTTAATTACTGATACCTTACATAGTTGGATGCATGATTTGGAATGCCTTTGATATATTGAAATGGGATTAGTATATAGAAGCAATGAGAGTGGACTTAATTTGTGAATAAGACTAAACCATGTCATTTCATGCCTTGTTGCTGCTTCATTTCTGCCTATCCTCTAATAATGTAGCTTTCCACTTTTTGTCTTTCATTTTTTTGATAATTCTACATGGGAACTGTACAACCATTACCAAGGCCATTTTTGAAATTCCATGATCCCCTCAAAATGTCGTCTTGTGCCATTTGGTGCCATATATGACAGCTGAATAACACTTTAGCTTCCATGCTTGTCATTGCCGTCGTATGTTCAATTTTAGAGATTCTTTAACATTTGAAAAGATAGTTTCAGGTCTTGAAGTTACATATCAAATAACAAAATAATTCTAGGCTCTGTTGCAGTTTACCTCATTTATCAGTAGTTACTGAACTGTATAGTGATGCCGTGAGAACACAATTTACATTATGGTGCCAACTATAATGTAGAAGGGAAGATGAATATGGGATGTCTTTTGACCTTGGCATTTTCCATGCCTAGGGTGTGCTGAGATTTTGAGCAATCAACTGAAGTAGAATGGGGAAGTTGGGAATTTGGTTTGCACCTGTTATCTATAGGTGACAAACACATGGACCACAAAATATGCCACATCTAGAATTTTGTGAGAATTTAGAAGGTTAGGTGAAAATTTATATCTTATATTATTTTAGTGAGCTAGTTAAGGTCTAGCATTTAAGATTCCTCTGTTCTAGGGTTTAGAGTTTGCTGTCTTTTGATTAATATCTGGAATTGGTTTATAACCTTTAGCCCATTTGAATTTTGTTCTGTGTGAGATTATGTATAATAGCCTTAGTTTAGAGAGTTATAGCAAATAAAATTCTTGTGTCTATGGTTGAAGATTCCTTCTCTCTCAAAAAGTATCTGTAATTGGTTTATTAACCCATCAGGAATTTGATTGGATAAGGAACCCTGAGAGTGTATAATAGTCTTAAGAGAATTGCTGAGCATTAGTTTCATGCTATTAAATCTCAGTTAGCATTAGGAAACTCTAGCAGGCTATGAACCATAGTTGTGAAAGGCTAGTGCCTCACTCGCCTCAGGCGAGAGGCGAGGTGAGGCGACATCATTTCGCCTCTTCCACCTCAGGCCAGGCGAGAACCATAAGGCGAGATGAGGCGACCGCCTTTGTTGCCTTGGTAGCCTCAATTGCCTTGCTCGCCTTAGTCGCCTTGGTCCAATTTAAAAATAATAACAATAAATGAGCCTCCTAAAAAAGACGCTGACATTTTGAAATAAATAACCCAAAATAAAGAAACACCCAAACCTTTCTCTACAACCAAGGCATTCTCTCCAACACCTTGATCCCAACAATCTCGACTCTAAGTTCTCTTCTCTCTTCTCTTCTATCATTTCTCTTTTGTCCTTTGTCTTCTCTCTCTGTTTCTTTTCTTTTTTTTTTTAATGTTATTTTCTCATGCAGACAACACTTTTGATTTTTCTAAAATATTTTTCTTTTTAGTTTGTTTAATATATTAATGCTTAAACTAATATTTAATATATTTAATTAATTAATTTGTTAATTTAATACCAAATATGTTTAATATGTGAATATTTAATATGTTTAACTTGATTTAATTTGTTTTACTATATATATTTTAAATTTTTTTCTTAATTAACGCCTCATACTCCTTTTGGTCGCCCGCCCCTCGCCTTAAAAAAGTGCCTCTCGCCCACCTCTCGCCTCACTCCTTTAATAACTATGCTATGAACATGGATCCGGATGTAGAGTCCAGTGAACTATGCCTGCCTTCTGGAGACGTCATTTTAAGAATTTTAGAAGTTAGGAAAAAAAAAAACATTTGTACTCTGTAGTGCCTGTTTTGCTGAAAAAAGAAACACATAAAAATATGCCCTGGAAGGGGCTCAAATGTCTGTTTGGTGAGAAGTTTGACATGGAACATGCTTTGGCTACATTAACATGAGCTACATGTCCTAGTTTTATGACAATGGGGTGAAATTGTATCAGTTTTAAGTTTTTCTGGTTTAGCAGTAAATGATATTTTGGCATTTAATATATGTAGTTTGATGGTACGAGATGAGAGATTTGGGTAGTATCCATAGTCCATTAGGTTCATTTTAATTATATTTGTATTCAGTCTTTGTTTTAGAAAGTATCAATAGTTGACTAAAATATTGTAATTGGTCAAAAATTCTATATCTCATATAGAGTTGTAGATTGTGCTACTGGAAGCCTTTCGATTCGATAAAAATTTATGTACTCTTCTTATATAAATATTAAAAAGAGTTGATCATTGTGTGGGCATTATGTTGTTTGTAAATTCACCTATGGCTTTGGGATGCAACACATTTCTTTTGCTGCTGCCGCTGCTGCTCCTATTACTAATGTTTTATAATTTCAAAATCAGAGATCTTCTGGACTTAAAATCCGATACGTTGTATTGCCTATACCTTTTCCATGGTATAGTGTTCTGGAGGACTGTCTACATGTTACAGGATGTCCATGAAATTGCTAAAACACCCCCTTAACTGAAATTCGGTTTCCTTTGGTGTGCAGCAGAACATCTTCCACCCAAAAACATGTTTGTCTTGCCTTGTAGCATACTGCCCAGTGCGCACTAATTCTGCCTTTCTGCTAAGTGCATCAGCCACTTGGTTGGTCCTCCCCAGCTTGTAGTTGTACTCCAGCACCATGTTGAACTCGGCCATGCTATATGATTTTAGTTAATGACTTTAGGGCTGTGAAGTGTCTTCAAGTGAGGCTGCTTCAGTCTGACGCCTTGTTTAAACTTGCTTTTCTCCATCCTCATCTGCATCCTGAGACAGCCTAAATAAAACTGATAGGTCTCCCTCTGCGTAAACAAACTCATCACAGCATAACTCATGTTAAATTGACTGAGACCAATTGTAATAGGGCTATTATATGAGAACTAAAGTCACCTGCATCAAAAAGCTCTTGACATAGTGCTGCTATTATGCAAAATTGGAGGGTCTCTTGTGAAAGGTGCGAGAGATTTACTAACTCCTGATTTCTTGGTGGGTTTTGTTCATGATCTGTATCGATGGATAAGATCAATGACAAGAACATGATGGGTTCACTTGGTTGCTACACTAGATCAATTTCGTTCAACTGATAAAAATAGTGCATATGCTTGAATTCTTTGGATTCTAGTCTACAATCAAAAACGCTTTTAACCATTTACAAATTTGTTAAAGCTTTGTTGTTAGGATCTTGATCCATCTGTTATTGAATATTTTCTCTTCCTGATTCTTATACCATTTCTTTAATTTTCCGGTCTCTGCAATTTCTGCAATAATTATATCATTACTTCATATATCACCCTATCCTTGCCTTCAAAGTAAATGGCTGAAAAAACCACGATTTCCGGTAAATTAAGCTGATGGATGCTCATCATACTCTGCAATGTTCTTGATCTCTGCTTTGGTACATGTTTATACAATATGCTTCTATATCAATATTTTCCTCCTTTCATCTCAAAATTTAGAAATTTAGCTCTAGATCTTATTCTTCCCTTGCCTTCTCTAGGAACTTGTCCTTCTGCCATGATAAGAACATTGTCTTGTGAAAGCCTGACATTTTAAGGTTTTCATACTGTAGTGAGATTGCACCATAAAAAATAGTGGCTAGGAGCATTGTTCCCTTGGGGCTTTGTTCATATGTTCTCACCTTTAGGTGAGAAGAAATATATTTTGCATGATAAATGCACTGTGGTCCTCCATGTAACTTGAAATTTAATATCTGTATTTTGTTCTGCCTAGATATTTGGTAGCTGGAGCTATATCTTCTTTGTTACTTTCTCTGCAATAGTTGGGATTTGTGCTTAAAACATATTGTATAGTGGGAGAATACTTGGACTTACCAAACATATTATTTTCTTTGAATCATGGTTGAAGTGTTTTTCAAGGGTTTTCGTCCTTGATAGAAAGATTTGTTGTTTTCTGCTCTGATACTTTTCTTTCGAATGTCATACAACAGTGACATGGTATTGCTGCTGAGTGCTATGGGCCTGCCAATGCCTCCTTGCCTTGTTTGCGTATAATAACTTAATGATAAGTGTGTCTTCAATTGCTTGAAATGTATTGTGGTGCATTTTCAGAACATTATCCCAATATAATCTAGCTCTTGCAAATTGCAGAACACTGATGAAAATGTTGAGGTGTCAGTCCTCCTACAGTTATGCTGAACATTGAAGTGACACAGAAGTAGCTATTATTTGTTGCTTTACTGGATTTAAGTAGCACATTTTTGCTCCAAAATTGTCTTCCATTATTTTCATGTGATGGGAATCTAATTCGTCATTTGGGAATGTGGGAATTTTTTATAAATTGCAAAAATGTTGATATTAGTTATTTGGCTTTTAAGATGTTACAAATGAAACCCCAGCCCATTGGTAATTGAGGTTGAATTTGGAGTCAACAGTTGTCATTTCTTGTGTACATATAATGGCCAAATAACTGTCCCATCCTTTTCATAACTTAATATGCTAGAGTTAAATGTGATGTGAAACCTACTCCAAATTTTTCTTTAGCTTGTGTAATGGTTCCTTCACTGATTTACAGGGGCGATTTGAGATTATCTCCTTGTCAGGATCCTTCCTTCTGTCAGAGAGTAATGGTAACCGCAGTCGAACTGGTGGTCTGAGTGTGTCGTTGGCTGGATCAGATGGTAGGGTATTGGGTGGTGGAGTTGCTGGAGTGCTTACAGCAGCATCAACAGTTCAGATTGTGGTGGGCAGCTTCATTGCTGATGGGAAAAAATCAAAGTGTGGGTTGTCTTCTACACAGCCTTCGCATATGTTGAATTTTGGTGCTACAGGGACAGGAGGGGGAGGGGGGGCCAGTCCTTCTCCAGGTGCTTCGAGTGAGTCAGGTGAGGAGAATGATGATAGTCCTCTTAATCGTGGCTCAGGACCTTATGGTAATGCTGGTCAAACAGTTCAGAATATGCCAATGTATTCAACTATGGGTTGGCCAAACAATATCAAAATGCTTCCCAATTAGCCTCACATCTCTGTTTCAGTTGTGTGGATGGGTCAGAGAGGTTGGTTGCAAAATGCCAACAGCAGCAGCAGCAGCAGATTGTAGGATCTTATATAATATTTATGGCTTTTGCATCCCAGGTAGAGATTAGATTTTTTTTCATTTGTTGTTTATCTTTTCTTCTGTAGCTTTCTTAGTTTTGAGTTAGATCGATCCTCTGCAGATTCAAAAAATATGGTAATTGATTGCAAGCAAGGCATGTTTGTCTTCTGTGTGTCACTTTTAGCATATTCTAGCATAATTTTCTGAAAATCTGACCACATGTTTTATTTTTATTAGAAACAAACCAGTCCACCCTACAATTAAATGAAAGTTCCAAGAAAGCACTCATGCATTAGTTGTTTTTAAATGTATGAAGTGCCCCTCCTACTTGATGTGCAAAACAGGATTTTGAGTGGAACCTGAGTATTGATTTTTCAACAGAAAACAAATATCTTTTGTATATTGCTTTAGTGGAACAATGTTTTGTGCAACGAAATTTTAAAAATTTTCGTCACATGAAAACATACACGAGTATTTCACGTGTAACAATTATCATTCTTGAATTCTCTTCATGCTTCATTAAATTATATCTATTAGGACAGTGAAGTAGCTTACATCAAGTAGATCTATTTTGGAAGCAAACAAATTGACTAGACCCAACTACGATGATTGATTTAGAAACCTAAAGGTCATTCTTGACTTGAAAATATAGACATATGTCCTTAAAGTTATCCAAATTCAATACCTCAAGATGCTGAGGATGGGATAAGTGAAAAGTTCATACTTTGGGTGGAGGATGACCTCCAAACTTTATGTTTCATAATGGATTCATGACTAATGAGCTCAAAAGTCTCATGAACTCAAGAAGCATGCCTCCAAAATCTTCTTGCCCTTAGAAGAGTTGTATGGGAAGTAAACCAGGCATCTATGCTTCATGCCATCCAAATAGCTCTTTAGGATTAGGACGGTTGATAGATCAAGTGTGCATGACCACGTTCTAAAGATGATTGGACTCGTGGAAAAGCTCGAAAATTTAGATATGTTATGTACAATGAAATCTATATGTATTTGATCCTCTAATCATTGTCTAGCTCTTTTGACTAATTTGTTATTAAATTTAACTTGAGTAAGCAAGAAGTGACAATCAGCGAATTGGTCAATATGTTGGTCGTGAGGAGGCTATTGTGAAAATGGATAAGCCTTTAATAGTTGTCTCACCTTCCCAATCTAAGATCCAAAAGGGCAAAAAGAAAGGGGTAAAGGAGAAGAAAGATTTTTCTTCAAAGGGGAAACAACCAATGAAAACATCCAAAGGAGTCAAGAAGAAAAAAGGTAGATAAGAAGGTCGCAAACTGCTTATATTACGAGGAACATGATCATTAGATATGAAATTAGGAGTATCTTGTATTTTTAGGAGTCGGTATGTTTTTCATTGAAGTTAACTTATTAATGTATTCTTCCTCATAGGTATTTGATACCGCATGTGATTTACATCTTTGCAACTTATTGCAGGGGATGGAGAGAAGATGGAAGTTAAGTGATGGGGATATAATCCTACGTTTAGGCAATGGAGCGAGAGTTGCGGCCAAAACCGAAGGCATAATAAAGTTGAACTTTGAGAATTCCTTCATTGTGCTGGATCCTTGTTATTTTGTACTATGATTAATAAAGAATATCATTCTCATTTCCGTTATAAATAAATAAGGATTTAATTTTTCAATCAAGAATGGGAAACCTAATACAATAAAGAATGGTTGTCTCATTGTATGTAGTATTTTAAATAATGGATTGTACATACCAGATTCCCGATCATAACTTATGCATATTCCACAGAGTAATAAAAGAAAGCAGGATAATCAAGAAAATGCCTATAAATGGCATATACAACTTTGATATATTTTCAAGAATAGGATGAGCAAGTTGGTTACCTCAAATTCACTAAATATTAGTGGCTCAAAATACCTACTCATTTTTGAGTCTTGTTTAAAGGAAAAAATAATCAAGGTGCCATTTGTGGGACATCCGGAGTGTGCCACCAATTCTTTGGATTTGATCCATATAAACATGTGTAGACCACTAAGAGTTAATGCAAAAAGAGGATTCTCTTACTTTATTACCTTTGTCAACGACTTCACTCGATTCAAACACATATACCTTGTGAAGTATAAGTCTAAAGCTTTTGAAAACTCCAAAGAATATAGGCAAAAGTAGAGAAGCAACTTCAACTTGGTATTAAGACTTTTCAATCCAATCAAGGGGGTGAATACCTAAGTGCCAAATTCTTGGATTGTTTTAGATAGAATAAGATTTGCTCACATTAGACATCACCTAGCACATCGAGTGTAAAAACCAAACATTGTTGGACATGCTACATTCCATGATGAGTTCTACCAATATTCTTATTTCTTTTTGCGGTTTCACCCTAACCATGATGGTGAAGTTATTAAATATAGTACCTTCGAAGTTGGTGCGTGGAACCCCGCATGAGATGTGGTATGGCAAAGCATCTTCATCTTCTTATTTAAGGATTCGCGGGTCGCCCGCTATGTCAAGAGAACTAAGAGACTAGCAGGGGATAATTAGTTGGATTCTAGATTCATATTATGCAAATTTGTGGGATACCTTAGAGAGTTCACGGGTTATTACTTCTGTAATCTCTCAGAACAAAAGGTGCTTATTTAAAGGAATACTATCTTTTTGGAAAGGGAATTTCTGTTAAATAGAAAAGACGTTGTCATTGAACTCTGAAGTTCAAGATGATCATCCTATCCCACAAATAATAGAAGTAATAGGGCATTTACAACCTATTGCACAACTTCATAGAAGTTCTTGTCAGATTAAGAAGCAACCAAGAAGGTTCGAATTCATCCATGGGACAGGTTAAATGGATAATGATCTAAGGAGCTATAAGGAAGCCATGCCGAATATGGATTTGGGTTGTTGGCTTGATGCCATGTAATCTAGAATGGACTTCATGTACTTCAACAAGATGTAGACCTTGGTAGATCTACGAGAGGGTACAATACCCTTTGATTCCAAGTGGATCTACAAATGCAAGTTTGGAGTAAATGAGGAGAGTACTGAAAGCTAAACATAATGACCAAACACAAAGTTACCATGAATCTTCAGGTCAAAGGACTAATAATATGCACTAGTGTAAGTTGGAGAACTTGCCACTACCAACTTGCCATTTCGGCTATCTATTGAATTCTCCGGGCGGGTCTTCAGTGCCTTATTTTTTAACAAGTATCTACTAACATGCATCTATTTGGAATGAAACAACATCCAACCCTTGGATTTATGCATCATTAGTATAAGTCTATCCAGATCTTAGATGCCTATCTCGTAAGATCTTATGACTTTGGAAGATTTAAGATCACGACCGTGTAAGGCTTACTCCATAATCACCACCCAGTGCGTGATCAAGTCTCGTAGTCTTGTGTGATCTAAGGACTCCATCTAAATACGAGTGAAGTAAATAATGAGCATAAGATGAAGATGGCCATATAAAGAATATCATTCAATCAAGATTGTCTTATAAGAAAATAGTTTACAAGGCTAATCTAATTGACTTATGGGGCACTATTCCAACAATCTCCTACTTGCCATAAAGCCAATTCCCCATGACCTTGAGACCCATATTCTCAAGATGTCCTTCAAAGACTTTTTGCGATGAGGGTTTAGTCAGTGGATCTGCTATATTTTCTTCTGAGGCAACTCTCTCCACTCGGATGTCACCTCTATCAATGATCTCCCAAATCAAGTGATATCGCCTCAAAATGTGCTTGGATCACTGATGAGATCTGGCTCTTTAGATTGCGCTACCACCCCGTTGTTGTCACAGAAGACAACTATTAGCTTAGTCATGCCAGGCACTACATTCAACTCTTGAATAAAGTTTTTCATCAAAACACCTTCCTTTACAGCTTCCAAAGCTGTACTATATTCTGCCTCTATGGTAGAGTTGACCGTGGTATCTTGTTTGGAATTGTTCCAACTCACTGGGGCACCATTGAGGCAAAATATGAATCTAGAAGTGGATTTCAGGTCATCTACATCAGATTGGAAACTAGAATTCAAAAACCCCTTGAGCTTCAATTGTCTATTATCGTAAATAAAAAATAAGTCCTTAGTCATTCTAAAGTACTTAAAGATTGCTTTTATGGCAATCCAGTGACTTTCACTGGGATTAGATTGGAAACGGCTTGTAACACTTAAAGTGTGTGCCATATCTGGTTTTGTACATTAAACTGCATACATTAGACTTCAAATAGTAGATGCATAATGTATATGGGAAATCCTCTAACTCTCATCCTCAGTCTTGGTCCATCGACTTGGAGAAATGGATGCCATGTCCTATGGGAAGAAATCCCCTCTTATATTATTTCATACTAAACCTCTTTAGTATTTTGTCAATGTACGTGGTTTGGGAAAGCCCCAACATCTTTCTTAATCTATCTCTATAGATACATATTCCTAATACGTAGGATGGTTTTCCTAAATCCTTCATGGAGAATTGTGTAGATAACCATGCTTTAGTATACTATAACATTCCTACCTAATTCCTAATAAGAAGGATGTCATCAACTTAAGGCACAATAAACTGTACACTACTCCCACTGGCCTTCATATACATACATGGTTCATACACATTTTTGACAAAGCCAAATGATTTGGCTGTCTAGTCAAAACATATGTTCCAACTTCGGGACACTTGTTTGAGTCCATAAATGGATCCTTGGACTTTGCGAACCTTTTTGCTCATTCCCATCAAATGTAAAACCTTGTGGTTGCTCCATATAGATTTTTTCTTGAATGTCTCCATTGAGAAGAGTGATTTTCACATCCATTTGCTATATCTCATAATCATAATATGCGGCTATAGCAATTAGAATTTGAATAAACTTAGGCATTGCGATTGGTGAAAAGGTTTCCTTAAAATCGATACTTGATCTTTGAGTGTAACCTTTTGCCACTAGTCGCGCATTAAAGGTTACCACCTTTCCATTAACTCCTAGCTTTCGCTTATAGATCCACTTGCAACCAATGGGAACTATTCCCTTCAGTGGATCTACCAAAGTCTATACTTTGTTGGATTACATGGAGTCTATTTCAAAACTCATGGCGTTAAGCTAATATCCCAATTCTATGTCGAACATAACTTCCTCATAGGCTTTCGAATCAATATCTGATTGGTCCGTCTCATGAAAGAATCCAAACCTTTCGGGTTGCTTCTTGATTCGGTCCAACCTTCTCAGAGGTTGTGTGTGAGGCTTTTGTTGCTCGCTTGTTTCCACCGCCTGTGGGATTTTATGATCATTTTGAACTTCATCAAGTTCAACAGCGTCATTTCTATCCAATAAAAAATTCTTTTCCAAAAAGGTGGCATTCTTGAAAATAAACACTTTTTGTTATGAGGGATCATAAAAGTAATAGCCCATAGACTCTCTTGGCTATCCCACAAACTTGCACAAAGGGGATCTGCTATCCAACTTGTCTCCCACTGTCCGTCACACGTAAATAGGAGACCCCCAAACCCTAATGTAATGGTAAGAGTGTGCTTTGTCATGCCACATCTCATGTGGCATTTTTGGTACCGACTTTGAATGTACTACATTTAGTGGCTTTGTTGCCGTTTTTAAGGCGTATCCCCAAAAGGATATGGGCACATCAAAAAAGCACATCATGGAACATACCAGTCTAAGAAGGTATAGTTTCTCCTCTCGGCTACTCCATTATGTTAGGGTGTGTCGGGCGGAGTCCATTGTGAGAGAATCCCATTCTCCTTTAGGTAATCCAAGAATTCGATACTTAAGTATTCTCTCTCTTGATTCGATCAAAGAGCTTTAATACTAAGTCCTAGTTGCTTTTCCACTTTATTCTTATACTCTTTGACCTTTTCAAAGGCTTTGGACTTGTACTTCATAAGATACATGTGTCCGAACCGACTATAATCATTGGTGAAGGTGATGAAGTAGGAATAGCCTCCTCTCGCACTAACTCTTAGTGGGTCACCAATATCCATATGGATCAAATTCAAAGGACTTGTGGAGTGCTCTGATTATCCTACAAAAGGAGCCTTGGTCATTTTTCGTTTCAAACAAGATTCACAAGTAGGAAGGTCTTCAATGCCACTAACTTTTAGTGCTTTGGGAGCTTCTAACTTGTTCATCCTATTTTTAGTGATTTGTCCAAGTCTTGCATGTCAAAGAATGGCATCTTCTTGGTTATCTAATTTTTTTTTTTTTACTTGATTGACTATGCATTAGTGAAGGTTGAGATTCAAGTATGTAAAATCCGTTAATCAATGTACTTTGTGCAATTAAAGAACCATTCTTCAATGCCTTCAATGTCCCATTCGATATAGAAAAATCATATCCTTCATAATTAAGAATGTGAATCGATATAATGTTCTTAACAAGATTCGATACATAATAGACTGGATTAAGTAACGAATTACAAAGATGAGAACCACACATTGTATTAAATATCCATGAGGAAGAATTGGTCATTAAATGCACTTCAATAAAGTAAATATCCTTTTCAAAGGTTGCAAGGTAAGCTTTCCAGTTTCTATTTCAATGCCCATTTTCACCACAATGGAAATAATTTGCATTGATTTTAGCCTTTTTCTTTACCCCACAGAACATTTTACGGGTTCTTTCCCTTTCAAGGAAAAACTCTTCTTCCTCTTACCTCCCTTACTTGGGCCCTAGGGCCTTTCGACTTGGAGGAAAAAGCAAGCATAAGAGGCTTTTCCTTTTCCATCATTGCCTTAGTGGTCACAAGCATGTTGACTAATTCGTTAATCGTCACTTCCTGCTTGGACATGTTAAAGTTCATAATGAATTGGTAGAACGATGGTGGCAATGACTAGAGGATCAAATCTACATAGAGGTCATTATCCATAATCACATCAAGTTGTCCAAGCTTCTTGATGAGTCCTATCATCTTAAGCTCGTGATCATGGACACTTATCCTTTCACCCATCCTTGACCTAAAGTGCTCCTTCGACAAAGCAGAACTTTCTTGTCTAGATTGTACATTGTACAACTCTTGTAGGTGTTTGTAGATCTCACTCGCATGTTTCATATGCTCATGAGTTATTTGAAGCACATTAGATATGGAGGCCAACATATCTAACTTGTAGATCATCATCATCTACAAATTTCATAAACATTTCACGAACCTCGTCGGTAGCATCATCACTAATTGTGTTCGCGGGATTTTGATCAAGAACTTAGGTCCTCTTTTTAGAGTCGAGAATTATCTTAAGGTTCAACCAATCTTGAGAGTTAGGCCCGGTGAGTTTATTGGGTCCAAAATGCTTGAGATAGGATTTTTAGTCATTTTGTTTTGAAGATTTCAAAAATCTACAAGAGGTGATAAAAGAGTATAAGCATGTGATTGAATATTGATATTGAAAACATGTTCATGGTCTTTCAAACTTATTTTTCTCCCACTATTTTATCAAATCCTTCATCCCTAGAAGAATTTGGGAAATCATATTTTCTAGTGAGAATCAAGATCCTAAGGACTTGAAAGTGGACTCACGAATCGTGAGATATCCACAAACAATTGAAAGGTGACCAACTTTTTCTAATTGCATTTCATGCAACTATTGATATATTTTGCCTCACTTTTCATGTAGACCCACGACTCATGAGATATCTACATTACTAGGTATTAAGTCGAACCTACCATTCAAACTTCAACTTGAGACAGGCCCACGACATCCCATGACTTATGTGCTAATGCATGAGCTTTTTCAAATTAAATGTGCATCTCATGCTAAATATATGGTCACAGCTTTCCACTATAAGTGTGATCCATGACTCGTGAGACATCACACAAACAATGGTAGCATCGTCATGCCACATACTATTGGTAGGAGGGATGGATTAATTAAAACTCCTTTTAATTTGTATCCATCTTGACTTCATATTTGCAAACACTTTAGATATTCCAAGTGAAGGGTTTTTGCTTGCAAGGATCTTGTAATTTTATCTTCTTATTTAGGTTCTTTATATCCTAATTTGCATCTCATACATTAATAGGATTTGGAAAACATAATTAAGTAAATGCGCCTAGCATACTCCTAGGGTGGGATGACCATGAGCCTAACCAAGTGATGCACTTAGAGCCATAGGTGCACCACTTAGTTGGTTTTAAGTGGGTTGATTAAATCTAGCTATTACATGAGTGTATCCCATACATTCATGGGTCTTCATGCCTCCAATGGTCTTCTTTGCTCCTTGTAACATTTACATGAGAAAGAAATCCTCACTCCTAGTGATTCTATTCTCATAACATTTACAAAATAGAAATTAAGAGGCATGTAAGCTGCAATTTAATACAACCCTTTTCAGCAACTTGAAATAAATAAAATCAACATTAAAGGCTCATGATCATCCCCATTCAACACTTAAATGAACAATAAATAGATTAAGAATTGACATTCAATTCCATCAATTAAATGCTAATCATATTAACAAATAATTGGTTATGCAAAAACAAGCATAACATTTATGCATCATATTTTTGCCACAATTGGAAATTAACTTTAACAAGTTTTAAAAACAATTAAAAGTGTCCAACAAAATTTTGAGAACTTGCACAACACTTGTGCATCCATTGTGTGTGTTTCAAAATCATTTCGGTCATAAAAGAAACCTAAAATAAGCATCAAAACTCACTCTAGACAAAATCGGGTGCTGTTTGCTGATGCTTGTGCATGGTTGGGTAGCAACTCTCGGCCACTGCCTTGCCATGTGCATGCACTGCCATGGCCAGCAGTTCCCCATTTTTTTTAGTCATGAGCGAGTTAAGCCATTTTTGGCTCAACTTTCATACACCAAGATTTTTGGAACAACTTCTAAACATCAAAACACACAATGTGGATGAAAGTTTCAGATTTAAACACCTTTTAAAACTGAAATATCAAGTGCTCATATTGCTTGAAAAACAAGTTTAAGCAAGAATCAAATTCCTCAAAGAATCTCCAATTATCTCCAATCACATTAGATCCAAAAATGATCAAAACAACTTAAGGCCATTCACTACATGCTATATCAATATATAACATCCACCAATGCTAAAACAAAATTCAACATTAGGAAAAATGAATTAAAACATACTCATCACATGATTTAACATTTAAAGCACATAATAGCATGATTTAATCCATTAATCAAGGAGCAACAAACAAGATCACCCATACACTCCAACCCATCATATGGATCGTGTACATGGTGATGTTGATCAATTCTTCACAAGAACCAATCATGCAAGCAAAATCTAAATCCATGCATGAATAAGGCTCTGATACCACTTGAAAGGTATGTATCGTGCTAGGATCCAAATATTTTCAAAACAATTGAATAAAACTTGCCCACACACATCCACAAGGATCTAGACATGCATATAATTCAGATTTAGAGAGGCAAATACCTTGATGAAATCAAAAATCAAGGAACGAGAGAAAACACTCTTCAACTCTTGAAGTAGTCTCCTCACTGGTGCAGCCGAAACACCAACCGATTTCCACAAGTAAAACTTCTCTTATGAGCTGAAAATTTTACCATATTCCCTCAACACCATGAAGATGTTACAGCCAAAATTTGAGCTCAATCAGAACAAAAAAGTCGCCCCAGAACTCGTTGCAAGTGGTTGCCAGAAACTACTTCTTCAAGAGCAATAGAAACCCAAACATTTTACCTCTAATAAGGTAGTCCACACACCAAAAGGAAAGACCCATTCTCTATAAAAATAGCTGGATATAATTGTAGAGAAATGGAGGAAAGAAGGCCAAGTATGGAAAGGGAGGATAAGGGAGGTTGGAGAGTATTTTGGAGAATCTAACTATTAGTTGTCCACTAACAAAGTTTGTTGTTGGGAGAATAATTCACACCTTGCAATTAGCATGTATTGTGGCTACCCCTTCCTATATCTATATATAGGAGGAGGATGGTGTATGGTCACACACCATCTTCAAGGAGGTGGGCACTAACAATTAGTGATGTGTGAATTTGAATGTCATTTGGAATTTGCATTTCACTTCATGAAATGTCTTCCAAATGAATTCTAATTCCATATTAAATGAACCTTCATTTAATAATTCTCTTCAAAATTAACTCTCCAATTTAATTAAATTTCACTTTAATTTACTCAATAATGCTTTGACTTAACTCTTAAGTCAAAGTGCTTAACTCCTTAAGCTAGTCAAAATTAATTTAACTCTTAAATTAATTTGACCAGTTGATAGTTATGTGATATCAATTAATTAACTCTTAAGTAATTGATCTTAATTTAACTCTTAAATTAAATCGACCAATTTAACTCTTAAATTGATCAAGCTAAAAATAACTCCAAATTTTGCCTTCTTCAAATTCGATCAAGCTTGAATTTTCTAGCACTTAGAAAATTCTCCTTTCTTCAATAGGTCATGCAATTTGGCTTCTGTCTGTAACCCATTAGGTTCTACCATTTATTGGACATGGGCTCACAACTCTTTGTGACTCATGGAATATCAAATATTCATATTTGTTTAAACTCCTTTAAACTAAGCGACTCAATTAAATTAATATCATTAATTGAAGAATACCAAATCTCCATGATCTCTGTCCAACCTCAAGCCCGTGGAGCCCAACTAATAGGACAAAATGAATGCTCTTGGAGAATCATTCTAGCATTACGCATACTATGTAAATATGGTCCTTCCATCTCCTATCTCCATGAAAGAGGCCTAGGGCAAGATATTAGTCGGTTCCCTAATAACCTCGATGCTATGCTTCTATTCTCAATGTTCAATTCCTTTAGTGACCTTATCTTTAGAAATACCTTTCCAAATTGTCACATCACCTTGTGCAAGGATTCCTTGGAATCGATCAGTATAGAACACATAGGAGATGCACTCGCCCTTCATAAAAGCAAGGAGTCAGATTCTATCTTGGATCTTAAAAATGTCCAGGTCTAGTAGCTCATGCCTAATCTCAACCTGAATGGCCCCTAAGTGACCAAGGAAAAGTCAAACCATAAGGACCAAACACAAGGTTACCATGAATCCTCAGGTCAAAGGACTAATAATATGCACTAGCGTAAGCTGGAGAACTTGCCACTTTGGCTATCTAGTGGATTCTTTGAGCGGGTCTTCAGTACCTTGTTCTCTACAAGCAACCACTAACATGCATCCATATCTCATATGTGATTGCTCATGGAATAGAACAATATCCAACCCTTGGATTTATGCATCGTTAGTGCAAGTCTATCCAGATCCTAGATGCCTTGTCTCTTAAGATCCTATGACTTGGAAGATTTAAGATCATGATTGTGTAAGACTTATTCCATGATCACCACCCAGTGCATGACCAAGTTTCATAGTCTTGTGTGATCTTAGGGCTTCATCCAAATACGACTGAAGTAAGTAATGATCATAAGATGAAGATGACCATGTAAGGAATATCATTCAATCAAGATTGTCTTATAAGAAAATAATTTATGAGGCTAATGTAATTAACTTGCGGGGTACTATTCCAACATAAAGCACAAGATGGTTATGTTTCAAACATATCACGTCATGTAAAAGAGAACAAACTATATGAGGTCTTAAAAGCTATGATAGTCACATTCTCAGATAACAATTGCTACCTCTAACTGTTCGAAGGGCATTACCTAAGAGTGTCATTGAAATATTGATTGAGTTAGGTTATTTCTTCAGAAAGTTATGCTCTAAGGCGAACAATAAGTATAATTTGGGAAATCTTCAAGATCGCATCGTGCTGACCCTTTGTAATTTAGAGAAGATATTCCCTCATTCCTTTTTTGATATAATAGAGCATCTTTCTATATATTTGGCTGATGAAGCATTAAAGGGTGGGCCAGTACACTTTCGATGGATGTGTCCTTTTGAAAGTTACATTTTGATTTCATACTTGATTGTATTAAGTTTTGATTAATCCCTAAAGTTCTAATTTTATATTTTTAATTTTTATTTAGGTACCTATTTACCTTCAAAAAATATGTCTATAATTGAGCTTATTTGGAGGGTTCTATTACTCAAGGGTACTTGATGGATGAGTGCATGAATATTTGTGGCAAGATATCTTAATGATGTTGAAACAAAAGAAAGCTGTCAGCCTAGAAATTGTGATGGAAATGAGGTGATAGGTCAAGTTGTTGGAAAAGGAGAGAGATTCCTCATAGATATTTGTACATTGATTCAAGTGCATTGATATATACTATCGAATACCAATGCAATTGAGCAGTATCGTAACTTACATTTAGTAGAAATTACTAGAGAAAATCCTTAGGCAAGACCATGGGAAATTGATCGCATTCAGTCTAACCTTCCATGAATGGTTCAAGTCATATGTAAGTAAATTATATGTTGACAAATATTTCCTTCTTATACACATTTTCTTATATATTGATTAATAGTTCTTGGTAAAATATAGGTCTGCAATTTTCATCAAACATCCGATGCACATTTACCAGAAGAAATTAGAATTTTGGCTGAAGGTCCCATGAGACATGGAAAGAGATACAATGCATGCATTTTTAGAGGATTTCTTTTTTGTATGAAAAGTAATGATAAAAATAAAATCACTTAAAATAGTGGGGTTGTGGTTAAAGCTAATACAAAAAGTTATTTACGTAGGAAAGATAGAAGACCTCAATGTGGAAAAGTTTCCTACTATGGAGTTTTAATGGATATTGTTAAAGTCAAATACACAAATGAGAAGAAATTTTTGATGTTTAAGTGTGATTAGGTTGATCCTGAAAAAGGAGTGAGGCAAGATGAGTATAAATTTAAACTAGTCAACTTCAACCACTTGTTGTACAAAAATAATGAACTGTTTATCATGTCAACTCAACTGGACCAAGTCTGGTATATACCCGATCTATTGCAAACTACCTGGAATGTGGTGGTGACAATGACTCCAAGAGACAATTTGATGTTTATTCAAGATTTGAAGTTGAACATTGTAGTGATCAACAATTAGATAACCGTCTTCCTTCATGTGATGATGAAGCTATCTGGGTTAGACAAGGAGTAGATGGAATTATAGTTGATGAAAATGATAATAAGAGTGATGGTGAATAGCATAAAATATAATGTTCATTATGTTGTATTTAGTTTTTAGTTTTGATGTTTAAAGTTGTACTTTTAGGGGTATCATGCATTATAATTTTCCACCAAATGATTTCTTTTGGTTTTTCTCCATCTTTTGTTCTGAGTTTGAAATTATGAATTAATTGGTGTTTTATACAT
Source organism: Jacaranda mimosifolia (assembly GCA_018894105.1). Lineage (NCBI taxonomy): Eukaryota > Viridiplantae > Streptophyta > Magnoliopsida > Lamiales > Bignoniaceae > Jacaranda > Jacaranda mimosifolia. The sequence goes on along the minus strand of CM032127.1, from coordinate 32,984,564 downwards.
ATTAATAAAGCTTTTTATTTGTGATGTATGTTGGAAATTTGAGGTATTTCATAATTGAGAAGTTGTTCTTTGTGAAAGAATGATGAAGCATTTTTTTGATTTTCTAGAACTATATTCAAATATGTACAAATGACTTTTCAGAAACAAGAAAAGAGGTTATATCTATCTAATTTATGTTCATTACATAATTTGGTGATTCGTGTTCTCCTTGTAGGTTCAACAGTCATTTTCAAGCTTGGAGAAGTGATTCATTTCTAAAATTTGAGTGCACTTGTATGTAGTACTATTTCTCATGCTACATTTTCTTTTCCTTTTTCTTGGTTATATGGCTAACTACTAGAGATTGCACCATTTGTATGACTTAGTTGTTGTCATGTTTTTCTCTTTATTTTTCTGTATGAAAACCATCTGAATTCTATCATAGTTATAGTTCACTCTTTTGATAGTTATAACTTTTCAAAGGTATGATTTTTATAGTTCGAACGTGCTATTAGATCTTGTTCTAAGTTGAAGAAGTCATCAAAAATATGTGTGAAACTTGTTGTCATTGTGGCCGTTGTAGTTTAATCTGTGCGGAATAGTTTATAAATTGCAAGTGTTTATGGTCAGTTTATGATGGTACTTTAATTTTCTAATCTGTTTTCCTGTCACTACTTTTTGATAGATTACCTACAATATCATATCTTTGCATTTGCCATATCTTCCTGACTTCCTCACTTGTGTCCTGCTTATAAACTGATTGCACTTGTTTGAAAAGGGAGCTTGAATTGAAGAGTGACATTTCATAGCTAGAATTATTAGTATGTGTTTCTTAATCTTGATCTCTTCCAAGTCCATACTTTTCATTTTTGTTCCCTAGTATATTGTAGCTACCAAAATATTAACGCTTTTAAATGATGATAACACAAATCATCCTATTAAGCTTTTACAATGAAATCAGACTGTTTCTTCACATGTTGAAGGTCGTTTTAGCATCTGAACAAGCGTAAAAATTGCCTTCGTACAGTGGTTGTTTCATCTTTGGCGTAGAAGCTATTTTTACCTCTACGCACAATAGCTGTTTTATCCCCTGTGTATGGTAAAATAGCCCTTGTAGGGTGCTGAAATAACCCTTGCTTGGAGGCCATTTCAGCCTTTATTTTGGAACTAAAATGACCCTTGCACAAGGGCTAAAACAACCCCTGAACCAGGTGGAAATGGCCTCTGCACTATCCCCAACACAGGGGCTATTTCTGCCCCAATGTAGGGGTCAAAACAGTCTATACATAAGCGCCATTTTAGGCCTTGTGTAGGGCCTATTTTTTTCATTGCACTCGGGAGTAGAAATGGAAACAACCATTCACGTATTTACTATACATTCTTTTTATTCAATTTATTATATTTTTTTAAGTATTGAAACATATATTATTAGTTTCCAGTTATTGTCTAAAATGGATTTTTAACTTTTCATAGGTATAACCATGACAAAAGGGAGACATAGACCATGTGGTACTACAATGGGTGACATAGTACCTGAGATGGATAACATGACTAATGAAACAGGCATTTCTAATACTTCGACATTGTCAACTCAGCCACAAGATCATCTATGTTCGAATACTCAAGCATGCTCTATTACTCAAATCTAACCTCATTTGATTTATAAATATCAAGTTATGACTAGGCTACTATATCAAGCGTAATATCAACCAGGTTTTCATTCACAATCTCAAGATACTTTACGTTCAACTAACCTCTCTAGGATAGGTGTATTTTATGTCGTTATAGTCAGACATGTTGCTTTAGAGATTATGGCAACTCCTTTTTTTTTAACATTTTCTATTTTTTGAACATAATAATATGTTATGTGAATGACATTAGCACTCTAATTAAAAGTTAAGCTTTTTAAAAATTATTTTATTAATCTATTATAATGTTGTCTTACAATTCATTATAGAACTTGTAAGGGCTAAAGTATTTATGAAGAAGAAAGGTCGATGCACAACAAAATTACTAGATGAATGGGATTCTGGTACTAAGATTGAATTGAGCTTAATAAGGATGGACAAATTATTGGTGATAAGAGGCAATACAACAAATATTGTAGTACGTTAAAGGCATTATCATGTATTGGACTTTGCTACCTTTAAATCATCCAAGTTGGCCTTATATGCCTAAAGATAAGCTTGATAATGTTTGGAGAGATGTGCAAGTCAGTTTTATCATTTTCATACTTACATATATTTCATCTTACAATATCACCATGTTTGGTATGAGCAAAAATATATGATACAACTTGATATAGTGATTTATTATGATTTGGAAATAAGTAATTTATTAGCTTTGAAAAACTAGTTCACAAGGTATCAATATATTCAAATTTTGTTTAGCTTTTAGCATCTTATGAAAACTTTTATGTACATCTATTGCAGGCCAATACTACTCTCCTACATGAGGCTAACGTTTACATTTTGAGATAATTGAATGACATATGGAGAGATTGGATATGCAAACTAAAGGCTGAGCACTTCACTCCATACATGAATATTCCTGAATAACATTTTTCAAAGTTATCAATTGAACAAGTAGAATTGGATCAATGGTTGGATCATGTAGATTACTTGAAACGTGAAGAAGTACAGGTTAGTGATGTCACATGGTTCTATTTTTTTTATCTTCCAAGTGAATCTATATGATTTCTTATTTGTTCTTGTAGAAAGAAGCCAAAAAAATACAGCTAACAGAGCTCAAAAGAAGTATCCCCTTTCATACCGAAAACACCCCGTTTTCCCTTTTAAGGGCAAAGGTATAAAATTTATTTTCATTAAATTATTTTTACTTAATATATTGGGGAATTATCTAAGCATTCGCTATGTTTAGTTTCTTGTCTTCAAATTGAATTCAAATGCAATGAGAAGGAAGAGATATTAAAAAGTTGGATCTTTTTGTGGAATCTCGCTCTTGCGGAAAAGAAATTATTGCTGACCAAGAGACTGCTAATTTTGTTTTTAATTATATAATAGCTTTTATTTTTTCATGGAAAATTTTTATTTATTGTTTAACTTATTATCATTTTTTTTGCAGCAAGAGTTTAATGAGGAACTATCAAAAAAGCCGGAATCAGAGCAAACAAAAGAATTCAAAGATGACTTATTTATAAATGCATTAGGTGAAGAACCACAAGATCGTATTAGGTGCATAGGCCAAGGAATTAATCATCGTAAGTTGTATATTTCATCTTCATTAAATACTCCATCTATTCAAATGAGTGAACAACTTAAGGAACTTCAACAACTTAAAGAAGAGATTATGCATGAGAAAGAAAATACTGAGGAAATGAAATTAGAGTTAAGTAATCAAAAAGAAAAATTTGCTAAAGATAAACAGACATTGGCCAATGAGGTGCGGAAAGAGTTTAAGAATAAGCTTGGCTATATGAAGATAAGCATGGATTTTTTTGCATCATTGATTGATCCTGCCATACTATAGAAAGCTTTAGCTCATTTAAGTACACATGGCGAACATGTGTTATATCTTTTGTTAATTACATGAAAATTTTGCAATTGTATTTTACTTATGATATAATGGTAGACCTTTACTTTTATGTTAATTATTGATAGGCAACAACAACATTTTATAGTGGTATGCAAGAACAACACTTGAGCACTAATGACAATACTCAACAAGTCTAACAACAATTAGGTTCCTTTCAAATTTTGGTGCCATGTGAATAGGTTTTTTTCCCTATACTTTATGTTATTATTATTTATCCTCGATTTATTCATCTCTAAAGGTACTTTAATAACTTTTTTAATATATGATAGTGCTTTGTCTTTGTTTGGTTTTAAGATAAGAGCATGTGCTTTATGATAGTTAAATTTTCATTCTTTCATTCTCTAGGATATTTTTCCTAATTTTTCTCTATTATCTAACTGTTAGTATCCTTCTAGCTATGCATGTGTTGATCTCTTGCCTCTATTTTTTTCCCATATAATTATCTTTTATGATAATTTTTGTATTTTCCTCCTCAATTTCTATTGTTGTTGAATACTTAGATTTTGTGTTGGATGATTGTGTTGCTTTTTTCGTAAACTTGGGGCTGATTTTTTGCTTCATCTCTTTTCATTAGTTCTTTATGCTCATAATCACCTTCACTTTTTCCAATTTGATTTAGGGTTAATATTTTTGTACATAAAGCTAAATGAGACTTTCTTTTTGCTAGTTATTACTAGCGAAGTTTTTACTTTTTTATTTTTCTTTATTTGTAGATACCATATTTCTTAGTTGTTTCTTCTTTTAGTCAAATGCTTAGGAAGAAAAAAACAAATGGTCTAGAGCATTCTTGTACTTAAAAGAATAAATATATGTTTCATATGCACTCTTAGAATCTTTCTAGGTATATTTTGAACAACGCAAATGTTATTTTTTGATAGAATTTTGATTTCTGAACATAAATCCTTGTCTATTAATTATTCATTTACTCTTTTTCACCTTTTAAAACAATGACACTTTCTCTTTGCTAATGTAGGTTTCAACTAAAAGATACAAGGGATGATGACCCATATAATTGTGGAGTAATAAATGTTTATGGATATTTTTTAGCTCTATTTATGCAAAATATATATACTTTTTTTTTATCAAGCACGATAACTTAAAACTAACTATTGCTATAAGTTGGAAGCGCTGGGATCTTTTTTTGCTCTGAGATACCAAAAGTAAAAGTGATGGATGGAGTGTTGCAAAGTATGAACCCAAAAGAGAAAGTTGGTGATGTTATTTTAGGATGTGAATTTGTCAAGGTTTTCATCGAAAAGGTAATCAAACCAGATTAAATTTTACAATGACCACATAAAGGTGTTCCTACTGTTATACAAGTTGTTGGAAAAAGTGTTGCATAAGAGTATATCGATGTGAGTATGGTATAATAGATTATAATTTTAGCTAAAGTTTTCTATTTAGAAAGTTTTATTTAAGATGCATAATCTAAGTTGCTTTTTTTTTTTTTTGATATATATAGGTCATGGATAAGTGAATTGAATTTTACATTTAATGCATGGCGTTGGTTTTGAGTCGCTACTGTCTAGCTAACATTTTTTAGTTTACTTTTGTTTTTCGACAGATGAACTATGTTAAATAGTTAAATATTTGATAATATTTAGATTCAACATTTGTTTATAGTTTTGAGTAGGAATGCATTTTTCTTTTTGTCATTGGTCTTTTTGGTTATGCTGATTGGAATGTGAGGCAAAGGAATAGTGCAACTTGATTATCTTTGGAGTTGTATGGTGTTATTGATTTTTAGTTTTCTAAATGTGGGGCTCCTAAGTAGATATATGTTATTTCCTAATAGGTAGTAATTGCAACTATTATGTTTTTCTCCTAATTAATGCATCCTAGTAGTGAATTCCAAAGGAGATTTTTGCACATTCTTTATACCTGTATTTCAACTAGTAATTATTTTTTGATGATTGCTAAAGTAGTTTGTCATTTCTCCTTATTCCAATTTTTCTTAGACATTTCTATTGTTATAATGTTGTTTCATAATAGAAGGTACTTGTTCTCATGCATTTCCCATGTTGAAAGAATAAGAGTCAAAGGTGCTGCACACCATTGTGGAAGGTGTGGGAAATCCCATAAAAATAGATGAATCCACGAGAAATTGGGATACAATTAGTTACACGCGCATTTGTGTTGAAGTGGGCCTATCTAAGCCAATGTTGGGCAATATTAAGCTAAAGCAAGGGCTTTCATCTTCATCAATCACCATCAAACTGATTGTTGAAAATCTTCCCAAGTATTGTTCTTATTGCAAACACTTGGGCTATGATGTTTAGAGTTGTTGTATCAATGGTAATGCTCCTAGACCAACTCAAAGAAGGATGTTCAAAATACCCAAGAAAGTAGAAAAGGAAATAGTAGTGAAGAAGGCTGCATTTGAGGATCTTGGAGAAAGTAGTGATACTCCTCTCGCAGAGAAATAGGGTATTCCCACTTTGCCCAATTCAATTCAGGTAAGCAATTTTTTTATTGCGCTGGATAATGATGAATTAAAAGGAGTGGAGGAAATATGTCCTAAGTTGTGAAGGAAAATGTATCTTGTGTTTCCATTTATCTGGAGCCTACTGGAAATGTGAATGAAAGTACTAGATATAAGGATTCTGTGCTTGATAAGAATGTGAGAAGTGAAAATTGTGGTTTTGTTAAGACTGATGATGTTGTAAATAATTTGTATGAGATGCTTGTCAATATCTCAAATGAGCAGGTTAATGCATTTTATGTCGATACTAATGGGGTGTGCTTCCATGGCCTTAATTGACTATTTGATGAGGGTTTGGGGATTTAAGAATTTGTTGCTTTTGCTCCTTAGCTTTTACTACCTTCTATTGTACCTTCATTGAACCTTGCGTCCTCTCTTCCCCTCTATTTGCTTCCTAATCACTCTCTTCAAGCCCTTCTATTCTATTCTTCATCTTATTCGCCGTCCAATAATCCTCATTCTTCGCATATTGCTACCCCGTTACAAATCCTTCCCGCCTGATAGTTTTATTCCTGTGCTCTATTCCCCTCCATATTTGGATAAAGACTTTGGTTTTGACTTATCATCCATATTAACTAATGATGATATCCTTTAGGATGCCGATGATGCTCTTAATTTCCATAGGGCTAAATTTGAGGATGAATGGGCTCATAGGGAGGTTGAATCTTGTTCTAGAAGAAGATCTAGAAGGCTTAGAGGTAGGGGCGGCACTGTAATTAATTTGTTTTTGACTTGGAAATTATGCTTGTGTTTTGTCCATACTATACTTGTAATTTATGGTTCTACTTCTATACAGTCATCTTTTTGTGGCCTTCATGGATTTTGTTGGTTGCTTTGTCAATATTATCACCTTAGTCTTATTGCCTTTCTATGCCATTTGTTGATTCTAGTTGAGTTATTCTTAGCTTAGTTCTTTGAATTTAGAGTTTTTTCTTCAAGTCACAAGTTTAAGGTGTTTTCTATGGACTGGTTCTTGCCGAGTTAAATTTTGGCTTAGTAGTAGCAAGTTTTGCGTTGTGCTATGGCCTGGATCTGTTGTTCTAAATGGATTCACTTGGTAGCAATTTAGGTTCTGCCTTAGTTCAATTTTTTCACTCCTGGAGGATTTTTGAATTCTGCTGTTTCTTTCTTATAGCTTGTTGGTGTTTGTTCATTTTAGTAATTTGTTATGTTGTTGGTTGATGCTTGCTGAGTAATACTTAGCTTAGAATTTTGCTGAAGGAGTTGCTGCTGCAACACACATAATCGGGATTTTTTTGTGGTCTTCTTTGGTTTATAATTGATTTTGATTAGCTTAGTTTTGGTTCAGTTGGAATTCAGAATTGTTGGTTTAGACTGGATAATTGAGCAGGACTGTGCTGGCTTCACTAATATACACATAGGATCCCTAGAATGATGTTTTTGATCCATGATAATATCTTTTTATTGATGTTTAAATTTTCTCCTGTTTTGCTGTAATGTCGACCATGGGGGCAATTTGTGAATATTCAAAATTTTTGATAGAAAGTGATACAATTATGGTGTTTTTGCAATTGTAGTAGCTTTGTTTAAGTGTTTTAGTTTGGATTTATGAGGTGGATGGTGAGCTCTTTTTGTTCAGAAAGATGCTCTACTTAAGATTACCTACTTGCTGACTTAGACTTTGGTAGAATTGTTGTTGATTCTTTTGATATGCTCTTTAATGATCCTCTTGGATTGCTATAGTTTTTGTAGGATTTAAGTGGGGGCCTCTATGTAGAAGTTTTTTTGTTGTGAAGTGTGAATCCAAAACTTTTGCCTTTCTGCAACTTGGATGATTTTTGTGCCAGATATATTGCATGATTTTGCAGCTTGGGGAAGTCTTTGCTTTTTCTTCACTGTATGTTTAAGTTGGATGCATCATTTTGATTTAGTTTCATGGCCCAATTTTGTTGGTATGCCTAAAGTAAGCTGGGTGCTTGTATATTGTTGTTGGAAAATTAATATTGTTGGGATTTGATACCAGCTCCAGCTAGGTGCCTGAAATTTGGAAAATTGTTATTGCTGGGAGTTGATACCTGCTTCTTTGCTTGGAGCTTTTTTGGTTGAAATTATGGGTTGGAAATTGTTACTTTGTAGATTCAAAACCTGGTCAGTTGCGTCAAATTGCTACTTTGTAAACTCAATCCCGAATCACTTGGACTTTAATTTTTGAAGGATCAATTTTTAGCTGCAAGATTTTATGCCGCCAAATCTGCCACATTTTTTTGGTCAAAATTGAAGTCTCAAAATTGAAATAGATTTGAAGCAGTCAAAATTGGGCTTCAACATGGGTCTAGCTTGACTAAATCTAAATTGCTGTTTTGCAGGTTGCCACAAAGACTTTATAGTGGAAGGATGATCACCGGGTAGAATTTTTAGGCCATTTCTCTTGGGCTCAACAATTAGGCACATGGTCTTAACCTTTAATCTCTCTTGGCATTATGAGAACTTTTTTTGTACTTAATTTTGCTTTGCATTTTTGTTAATTGTAAGGCAAGTTAGTACTCCCTTATTTAATTAGTTTTTGATATTTAGTTTCATGTATTTTTCATTTTCTTTATGGGAGATTAGTATCAATCAAAAATATTATATGGGAAGTAAATACTTCTTCATTTAAGATTTTTCTTCAAACGCTCTTGACCTGTAATCTCCTTTTGGTTTCTAGTATACTCCTATTTGAAGTATTTCTCATTTAATTTAGCACAAACTCTATGAGCTTGTAGTTTTTCTTGGCTTTTAATATATTTTGAACCTTTATTTTAAAAGAAAGTAAAAAGAAAATAAAAATTTCTCATTATGTCGAAAGAATGATTAAAATAAAAATACGTAAATATAAAATGATTAATTATATAATTTTTATAAAAGATAAAATTAACTACGCAACAAATTATGGTACATAATAAGTTATTAAATGGATTATATTTATATATTAATATGATTAATTTTCTTTTACCACACCTGAAAATTGTAGTAATAAATTAACATGAAAAAAATATATAAATGATTAATTTGCTTTTACTACACCCAAAAATTGTAGTAATAAGTCATATTTTCTACACTTGATTATTGTAGAAAATAATTTGAACATTTACTACGTTTTCAAAAGTGGTGTGTTTGCTGATTTTTTACCACATATTAAATTTGTAGCAATTGAAAGTAATTTCATAGCAAAAGTCAATTACTATGCTTTCAAAAGTGTAGGTAAGCTTTTAACTTTCTTGCAATGCCTACGGCTAGAAAAGCGTAGTAAATAACTTTTTACTACACTTAATTACTATTTACTATACATTTTTAATCGTAGCAAAAAACATACTTTTTGTAGTGAATATAGATGGAATTTCAGATTTAAAACACCTTTTAAAACTAAAATTTCAAGTACTCAAACATGCTTCAAAAATCAAGTTCAAGTGAGAATCACATTCTTCCAAAAATCTCCAATTAAATCCAATCCAATTGATTCCAAAAATGACCAAAATAACTTAAGGCCAAATATAACATTCTATATCAACATATAACATCATTTAATGCTAAATCAAAATTTAACATTAGCTAGTCATAAATCAAATTACACTAACATATGAATTAACAATCACATATTAGCATAATATCTATTCGTCATCAAAGGAGCCACAAGCATCATCATTCAAATGCTCCAATCCATCATATGGATCAAGTATTTGAAGATCTAGATTAATTCATCACATGAAACAATCAAAAGAAAATCCAAATTATAACATGAATTAAAGCTCCGATACCACTTGAAAGACGGTGTACTCCAAGGATCCAATTTATAACATTTAAAAATAGAAAAACAAACTTGAATTATACCTCCACAATGATCTAATTCATTCCTATAAAATGGATCAAGGTCAGATAGTTACCTCTCAAGCAAAATCCAACAAAAACTTGAAGATGTGCTTCATTTCCCGAAACAGACTTCTTCTGGTGCAACAAGGTGTGATCAACTTTTGACTAGGCAAATCAACTCTGATTTGAGTCAAATCTAGACCAAAATTTCATAAACTCCTTGGAGAATGTCCAGTAAAAAATTTCGCTCCTAACAATTTTGGAAAGACAACAAACAGAGTCCAGAAAGTCATTGCTGGAACATAGGATCACCAAAAACAAGCAATCCAAATGTCTTTTCTCCAATGTGAAAGTCACACGCTAATGGACATCTATTTTCTTCCTAGTTCAGTTGGAAAAACTAAGAAGAAAGAAAGAAGTTGATGAAGACCAAAAAGTGAGGGACGGAGGTGAAGAAGGTGTGAAGCCTCAACTCATAAGTGACTCCCAAAATTGAAGGAAAACTTGGATCTAACAATTAGATCTTAATGCTTGCAAAATGCATGTGTTGGCTGCCTTTCTCTATATCTATATATAGATGGAAGATGGTGTGATGCCACCCCCTCTCTATATTTATATATAGAGAGAGGATGGTGTGATGCCAAGGTGGCATCACACCTTTCTCAAGGAGGGGGCGCCACATGTCATGCCAACTTGCAAGCAAGTTGCATTTTGCATATGGATTTCTTGTAAATTTGAATTTCATTTGGAGTTTTCATTTCTTGTAATGAAATCCATCCAAATAAATTCTATTTCCATACCAAATGAACTCTTCATTTGAATTTTTCCTCCAAAATTATTTCTTCACTTTAATTAAATTAAACACTTCAATTTAATTAAACTTCGACTTAACTTTTAAGTCAACTAACTTAACTCTTTAAGCTAGTAATTGTGCTAGTAATTGTTAAACTAACTTTTTAACCTGACCAATTGATAGTCATGTGGCACCAAATTACATTGACACATAGTTTAATTGGTCTTAATTTAACTTCTTACATTTATTAGATCAATTTAATAATTAAATTGATCAAGCCAAAATGACTAAAAATTGCATCAGTCGTAACCCTTAATTTTCGATCATTAGGAATCTTTCCAACACTTGGAAAATTCCCGTCATTAAGTAGGATTTCCAATTGGCTTTTGTGTGTGACTCGTTAGGTTTTACTGCTCATTGGACATCAGTTCACAACTTTTGTGACTTTAGAATATGAAATATTCACATTAGTTTAAACTTTTTAAAACTAATCGACTCAATTCAATTAATCTCTATTAATTGAAAAGTACCTAATCTCTATGGTCGATATCTGACCTAAAGCCCATGGAGCCCAATAATTGGCCGAATGAATGCTTTTGGTGAACCATTCTAGCTCTATACGTACCATGCAAATACGATCTTTTCATCTCCTATCTCCATGAAAGAGACCTTGGACACGATATTTGTTGGCTCTCTAATAGCCTTGATACTATGCATCTATTCTCAATGTTCGATTTTAATTTATGACCTCATCTTTGAAAAACTCCTTTTCCAAATTATCATACTGCTTTGGCCAAGGACTTATTGGAATTGATCATTGTAGAACACATAGGAGATGGACTCGCCCTTCATAAAGATTAGGAGTTGGATCCCATGTTGAATCTCATAAACCTCCATGTCTAAGTAGCTTATACCCAATCACAATCTGAATGGCCCGCCAGGTGACTAGGAATGAGTCAAAGTATGATGACCTAAACATAAGGTTACAATGGATCCTCAGGTCAAATGACTAATTATATGCACTAGCGTAAGCTGGAGAACTTGCCAGTATTGACTTGCCACTATGGATACCTAGTGGATTCTCCACGTGGGCCTCTAGTGCCTTTTTTTCTAATAATTACTGACTAACATGCATCCATATCTCATATGCTTTGTTCATGGAATGGAGCAACATCCAACCTTTGGATTATTGCATCGTTAATACAAGTCTATCCGAATTTTAGTTGCACTATCTCATAAGATTTTATGACTTGGGATATTTAAGATCACGACCTTGTAAGATTTATTCCATGATCACCACTTAATGCATGACCAAGTCTCGTAGTCTTGTGTGATCTAAGAGCTTCAACCAAATGCCAGTGAAGTAATATAAGCATAAAATGAAGATGGTCATTTATAAAGAATATCATTCATTCAAGATTGTACCACCAGTAAAATAGTTTACATGCCAATCTTATTGATTGGGGCACTATTCCAACACTTAAAATCAACTAGGTGGTGCACCTACGGCTCTAAGTGCACCACTTAGTTAATGCTTATGGTTATCCCACCCTAGGAGCATGCTGGGCGTATTTACTTATTTATGCTTTTCCTATCCTATGGATGTATGAGGTGCATGATTAGGATATAGAAAACCCAAGTAAGAAGATAAAATAGATCTTGGCAAGCAAGAAAATCCCTCTACTTGGAAAGTCTAAGTGCTTTCAAAATATTAAGTTAAGATGGATACAAATTAAAAGGAGTTTTAATTAATCCATGCCTATTACCAATAGTATGTGACATAATGATGATACTATCTTTTATTTGATGGCACTTGAGGCGAGGGTCACACTTTAGGTAGAAAGTTATGATCACATACTTGGCATATGATGCACCTTTGATTTGAGGCTTTCTATGCATTAGTACTCGAGGCGATGGATGTCATGGAGTGGTTTTGAATCAAAGTTTTGATTGGTAGGTCCAACTTAACACCTAGTAATGTAGAGTTCGTCCATCAAGGGGATCTACATGAAAAGTGTGGCAAAATACATCAAAGGTTATATTAGATACAATTAGCAAAAGTTGCTTACATTTTGATTGTTTGTGGATGCCACTCAAGGCTAGGGTCTACTTACAAGTCTTTGGGGTCTTGATTCTCACAAGGAAATTTGATTTCTCAAATTCTTCTAGGGGGTGAAGGATTTGATAAAATAGTGGGAGAAAAATATGTGTGAAAGGCCATAAATATGTTTTCAAATATCAATATTCAATCACATGCTTGTATTCTCTTTTTTGCCTTTGATGATTTGCAAAATCTCAAGAATGGATAAAAATCCACTCAATATTATTTTGAAAACCAATAAACTAACCGGGCCAAACTTCAACGATTGACTAAACCTCAAAATTGTTCTAGATTATTCGAAATGGATAAGTGTCCTATATCATGGTGCTCTTAATCTCATGGGGATTAATGCAGATCAAGAGACATGTGAAATGTTCATGAATTGGGCTGAGGATCGTCCTATCCCATAGTCTTATTTTGGCATCTACAAACTTAAAAAATCTTAATGACACAAGAATAATACCTTGGTTTCACTTTACAAGAGTTGTAAAACAAACAAGGTATGAGAAGTTCATGTTGTCAAAGGAGATTTTTCAAGCTACGATGGATGTAAAGTCATGTGACATCAACTATGATCTAAAGATGATTAGACTCGAAGAAGCTTTTCAACTTAGACATAGTGATAGACAATGATCTCCATGAGGATTTGCTCCTCACATCCTCGCCGAGTTTTATTGATCAAAGTGTTGATCAAGATGGAGACTACCATGACAAGGACAAACCTTTGATGCTTACTTTCTCCTCCATATCTATGGGCCCTAGGGGTGCTAGAAAGGGAGGTAAAAGGAAGAAAAGTTCTACCTCCAAGGGAAAGCAACCATTAAAGGCATCCGATGAAGTCAAGAAGATTATAGAGGATATAGTCGATATTACTTGTTTCTAATTTGGCAAGATAGGCCATTGGAAGCGGTATTTCAAGGAATACTTTGCAACCATTAAGAAGGGTATATACTTTATTGAAGTGCATTTAAGGATAAATTCTTCCTCATAAATATATGATATCCCACGTGGTTTTTTTCTTTGTAAGTTGTTACAAAGAATAGAAAGAAGAATAAAACTAAGTGATGAGAATATGATCCACCACCTTGGCAAAGGAGCAAGAGTTGTGGCCAAAGCCGAATGTGTATAATAAGTTAGACTTAAGGAATTCCATACTTGTATTGGACCTTTGTTATTATGTACCATATTTTGTTGAGAACATTATTTCAATTCCCATTTAGGATAGCGAAGGATTTGATCCTTTTATATCAAATGGGAAATTGAAGGCATTAAAGAACTTCGTTCTTTAGTTGCTCATGGTACACTTAACAGAGAATTGTACAAATTGGATTCTCAAACATCATTGATGCGCATTCAGTCAAGTAAAAAAAAAAATAGATAACCAAGAAGATGCCATCTTTTGGCGTGCAAGACTTGGGTATATCTCTAAAAATAGGATAAGCAAGTTAGAACCTAAGACGGAAGGGCCGTATTTGTATGATATGCATAAAGCTAGAATGGTTCACTAAAACATTTATTTGACCAATTGTTGGGCTCCATGGGTTTGAGGTTGGACATCGACCATGTAGATTAGGTACTCTAATTGTGAGCCCATGATAGTAGAACCTAATGGGTCACACACAAAAGCCAATTGGAAATCCTACTTGATGAAAGAAATTTTGTAAGTGTTAGAAAAATTTCTCTTTGACTGAAAATGAGAGGAAAGCGGTTGATACAATTTATAGTCATTTTTTCTTGATCAATTTAATTGTTAAATTGATCTAAATAATTTAAGGAGTTAGATTAGACCAATTAAATTAACCTTTAATTTAATTGGTGCCACATGACTATCAATTGGTCAAGTTAACTTAAAGAGTTAAGTTAACTATTACTAGCTTAAAGAGTTAAGTTAGTTGACTTAAAAGTTAAGTCAAGGTTTAATAAAATTAAAGTGTTTAATTTAATCAAATTGAAGAATTTATTTTGGAGGAAAAATTCAAATGAAGAGTTCATTCGGTATGGCATTAGAATTTATTTGGGTGGCATTTCATGAGATGAAATGAAGATTTGAAATAAAATTCAAATGCACAAAAAATGCACATGCCACTTGCATGCAAGCTAGCGCCACCTTGAGAAATTGGCATCACACCGTCCTCCCTCTATATATAGATATAGAAGGGGGTGACCAACACATATGAAAGCAAGCATTTAGATCTAATGTTAGATTCCTTATTTTTCCTCCAATTTTTGTGATTCTCTCATGTGTTGAGGCTTCACATTTTTTTCTTCATCTCACCCTCTCTAGATTTTTTGCCTTAATCATCCTCAATTCTTCTTTGATTTTTCAGATGGTCTAGTAGAAATTGGATTGTCCATTGGTATGTGGATCATATCATTATAGGTAATACATTTGGATTGCTAAGCTTTTGGAGATCCTCTGTTTGGGTAGTAATGTTAGAGCATCCATTGGAGGTCTTTCTAAAACTTTTTTGAGCTGAAAATTTCACTGGAGATATATCAAGGCATTGGTGTTCTTTTGGTTCAAGTTTCACTCAATTATGAGGTGATTTGGTTGGGCAAAGGTTGCTCACGCTTTGCTACGCTAGGAGGAGACTATGTTGGAGAGACTAGCTTGTCTTATTCATTTCGGTTGGAATTTGCTTTTGAGGTAATTTTTTGACCTTAATCCAATTTAGCATCATGAATAAGATCCTTGTGGAGGTGTAAATCAAGTTAGATTTCAGTTTTTAACTGTTATTGATTGGATCCTAGGCTTACATCGTCTTTCAAGTGGTATCGGAGCCTAAGGGCTTGTTCTCCTATGTTTTCCCAAAATTTTTTCCAACCCCCCAAAAAAATTTCAAAATAGAGGCACATTCTCCAATCTTTTTTTCACAAAACTCAAATTTTATACCCAAAAAACCCCTCCCAATTCACCAAAAAATCCCTACAGCCTAAAAATCACACCTACTTCCTCACTTTTCTCACTCTACCTTTCACACCACTCATTCATTTATCACTCTCCAACTTTACTGATTCATATATATATATATATATATATAAATATTAAAATTTTATTAGGTAAAAAAATTCTAAAACTTATGTTTACAAATTTAATTAAATTAATTATCGAAAAATGAATTAAATTTAATTAAATATTATTTATGTTATTACTAAATAATTTATTTATTGAATACCATATTAAATTAATTAAAGTTACTTATTAATTAAATAATGTATTAGTTGTATTTAATATTTAATGTATTAATTAAAATTATATTTATTCATTTAATAAATAACTTAAGATGTTTAGATTTGATATAATAAATAAATTAATCTTCTTCATTAAATATTAATCTTCACATTTATTTAAAATTATAATAAAAAATTTGATTATAGGGTGATACTTATGTAATAATCTATTAAGTTTAATAAATTAATATTGATATGGTAATTGTTGAGAGAATTAATTAAATTTAAGTAAAATTATTTGATTATTACTAAGTAATTTATTTACTAAATAACATATTAATTAAATAATGTGTTAAAATAATTAAATAACTTATTAAATTAATTAAAATAATTTATTTAAATAACTTATTATTTATATATTAATTATGTGTCATATTTTATGTATAATTAAATATTATGTTTATTTATTTAATAAATAATTTAATATAATGTAATTTTATATAATATAATATTATTTTTTTTAATTTGATGAATTGTTATTAAGTCTTATATATACATAAATTATTAAAAAAATATTTATTTTATTAAATAATCAAGTTTTATTTATACATAAATTGTGAGTAATAAATAGTTAAATAATTATAATTATTATATAAGCTTATTTTTTATAATTAAAATATAATTATGATTTCATGAATGATTAATATTTATTAATATGACCAAATAATACATCATTTATTAATATTAAATTTATAAAAATATAAATTTCAAAATAAATAACTAATTAAATTAATTACACTCATATTTCAATCATTACAAATATACACACACACACACACACACATCATCCAACTATAAAAATACATATATATATATATAATACATAAAAAAATTACTTTTACCTTACAAACTCAACAAAAAAGCAACTGATTTGACATTTACAGTAAATTTTGTGTCTCCCCAAAACATAAAGAAACAAACAACTCATTCTCAAATCATTTTTCATATTTCCCCAAACTAAAAAGAAGCACATGGCACATTCTCCAAACTTTCTCTCAAAAACTCATTCCCCCAAAATTTTTTCTAGAAAATGGCCAAAACATAGGAGAACAAGCCCTAATTCATGCTTTCATATTGGAGATTTATGGAAGAATGTGATTCTCACTTAAACTTTATTTTTGAGGCATGTTTGAGCACTTTAAATTTCATTTTTTAAAGGTGCATTAGATCTAAAATTTCATCTATATTGTGTGATTTAATTTTTAGGAGGTGTCTTAAATTTTTTGGTGCACAAAAGTTGAGCAAAATAACACATGACTCAGTCCATAGTTGAAAACATAGGGTTGCCGTGCCATTGCCAGGTACTGGCAAGGTAGTGTGCGCACCCAACACCCAGTCGTGCATTCGATTTGAGTATTAGATGAGTTTGGTTGTGCAAGTTTTTACAAGTTCTCAAAATTATGTTTGCCATTTTTGAATGCTTTTTAATCTTGTTAAAGTTGATCTCCAATTATTGGAAAAAAATGATGCATAAATGTTATGCTTGTTTTTTCTAGACCAATTAATTGTTTATGTGATAAGTATTTAATTGTTGGAATTGAATGTTAATTTTTGATTTATTTATTGTTCATTTAATTGTTGAATGGATGATGAATAAATGGGGATGATCATGAGCCTTTAATATTAATTTTATTTATTTCAAGTTGTTGGAAAGCATTGTATTAAATTGGGGCTTGCATTTAATTTCTATCTTGTAAAAGTTATGAGAGTAGAATCACTATGACTGAGAATTTGTTTCTCTTGTAAATGTTGCAAAGACCAAGGAAGACCATTAGAGGCATGAAGACCCATGAATGTATGGGATACACTCAACTCATGTAATAGCTAGATTTAATCAATCCACTTAAAATCAACTAGGTGATACACTTGTGGCTCTAAGTACACCACTTGATTAAGGCTCATGGTCATCCCACCCTAGGAACAAGCTAGGCACATT
Source organism: Jacaranda mimosifolia (assembly GCA_018894105.1). Taxonomy (NCBI): domain Eukaryota; kingdom Viridiplantae; phylum Streptophyta; class Magnoliopsida; order Lamiales; family Bignoniaceae; genus Jacaranda; species Jacaranda mimosifolia. The sequence continues at coordinate 32,966,680 of CM032127.1, read as the reverse complement.
TATTTATTTATGCTTTTCATATCCTATTGATGTATGAGATACATGTTTAGGATATAGAAAACCTAAATAAGAAGATAAAATTTGTGAGATTTTGGCAAGCAAGAAAATTCCTCCATTTAGAATATCCAAGGGCTTTCAAAATGTTAATTTAACATGGATACAAATTTAAAGGAGTTTTAATTAATCAATGCCTTCTACCAATAGTTTGTGACATGGCGATGCTACTGTCTTTTTTGTGATAGCACTCGAGGCGAGGGTCACACTTTATGTAGAAAGCTGTGATCACATACTTAGCATATAATGCACCTTTGATTTGAGGCTTCCCATGCATTGGCACTCGAGGTGAGGGATGTCATTGAGTGGTCTTGAATCAAAGTTTTGATTGGTGGGTTCGACTTAACACCTAGTAGTGTAGATGTCACAGGGGTTGTGGGTCTACATGAAAAGTGAGGCAAAATATATCAAAAGTTGCATGAGATGCAATTAACAAAAATTACTTACCTTTCAATTGTTTATGGATGTCTCACATGTCGTGGGTCCACTTACCAGTCCTTAAGGTCTTGACTCCTACTAGGAAATATGATTTCCCAAAATATAAACATGTTTTTAGAATATCAAAATTCAATCACACGCTTATATTCTCTTTTTATCGCTTTTTTGTCGATTTGTGAAATCTTCAAACTCAAAATGGCTAAGAATCTACTCAATGTAATTTTGGAAACCAATAAACTAACTGGGCCAAACTTCCACAATTGGTTGAGAAACCTCAAAATAATTCTTAATTTTAAAAAGAGGACTTATATTCTTGATCAAAGTCCACCGGACACAATTGGCGATGATGCCACCGATGAGGCCCGTGAATTATTCATGAAGTTTGTGGATGATGATCTATATACTAGGAGTCTCATGATGGCTTCTATGACCAAGGAGCTCCAAAAGACTTATAAGCATATGAAGCATGCTAGAGAGGTCTATACACACCTATAAGAGTTGTATGGTGTCCAAATTAGACGTGAAAGGTTCGTTTTACCTAGGGAGCTCTTTAGGTCTAGAATGGTAGAGGGTTCAAGTGCCCATGATCATGACCTCAAGATGGTTGGACTTATCAAGAAGCTTGGGCAATTGGATGTGATCATGGATAATAACCTCTATATGGATTTGATCTTAAATTATTGCAAAGATCGTTCGACCAATTCATTTGGTGAACATGCTAGTGACAACTGAGGTGATGATGAAAAAGGATAAGTCTCCTATGCTTGCATCCTCATCCAAGTCTAAGGACCTTAGGGGTCCTAGAAAGGGAGGTAAGAAGAAGAAAAGTTCTTCCTCAAAAGGAAAGCAATTCTTGAAGAGTTCTAGGGGAATTAAGAAAAAGAAAGTGGTTAAAACCAATACAAGTTGTTTCCATTATGGTGAAAAAGGGCATTAGAAAAGGAATTGCAAAGCTTACCTTGCAACACTTGAAAAGGCTATGTACTTTATTGAAGTGCACTTGACCATTAATTCTTCATCATGGGTATTTGATACCGCGTGTAGTTCTCACCTTTGTAATTCATTACAAGGGATGGAAAGAACAAAAAGCCTCAATGAAGGGAATATGATACTCTACCTTGGGAATGGATCAAAAGTTGTGGCCATTGTCGAAGGTGTAATCAAGTTAGACTTGGGGAATATTTGCATTATACTTAATCCATGTTATTATGTACCTTCTCTTTTTAAGAACATTATTTCTATTCCCATTTTAGATAATAAAGGATATTATTCTTCTATATCGAATGGGATATTGAAAGCAATAAAGAATGGTTCTTTAATTGCTTAAGATATATTAAACAATGGGTTGTACATACTTGATTCTCAACCTTTATTAATGTACATTCAACCAAGTAAAAGAAAATTAGATAACCAAGAAGATGCTATTTTGTGGCATGCAAGACTTAGGCATATCTCTAAAAATAGGAAGAGCAAGTTAGAAGTTCTCAGAGCACTAAATGTTAGTGGCATTAAGGACCTTTCTACTTGTGAATCTTGTTTAAAGGAAAAAATGACCAAAGCTCCTTTTGTAGGACAAACGGAGTGGACACAAGTCCTTTCAATTTGATCCATATGGATGTTTATGGCCCACTAAGAATTAGTGCGAGAGGACGCTATTCTTACTTCATAACCTTCATCGATGATCATATTATGTTCGGACATTTGTATCTTATTGATATAGGATAGCCCAATAGGCCTATCCCAAAGACTATAGACCCAACAGTATAGCATTAAGTCCATTTCATCATCGGGACCAAATCACGTTGTTGATCTCGATCGACCCCTCACACCTCTTTTCAGAGGGTGCATTGAACAATACGAGTGTCATTCGACTAGGTCGCGGTTTAAAGTTAGATGCTCGACTCATCCGACCATAATGTTTGGCTACATTTTCAATAGATCGTCAACCTGCCATGAGGTCGACCCCATTGCCGATCAGTAAGGTTAACTTATTGTAGGATCCCTTCTCTACCGTATTAAATACCCTAACAGACGGCATGCTTCCATATTAATGGCGCTTGTCACCCTAATACCGCCCATACTACTGTGCTAGGTAGGGGGTGTGCCTCTTGTGTACTATTTTGTCGATGAAACCTGGAGATACAATTACCTGGAATAGTACAAGAGTGGGAGATGACCTAACGCCCTTCATGTAAGGACAAGAGCCCTTTCTGCAGGGTAAGGGCATCTCAAACAAATCCCTCACTTGGGGAAGGCTATAAATATCCCATTTCAAGGCTTACCAAAGGTATGTCATTCTACACCACAAAAGCCCTCACTCTGCTGCTCATCTTATCTGGTCATTCTTGTATTAACTTGAGCGTCGGAGTGCCATAGCGGAGGGCACCTTGGCTAGCCTGATGTTTGCTCGTGGCTACAGGACTGAGCCTAGATATTTGTTGCTCGACTAGATAGGTCGACACATCCAGATTCTATCCCAATCCAGTTACATATAGCTTTTACCCTAATCGTTTGGCACTATTTGTGGGAAGCTTTGAGTTTGAAATTGAAAATGGTTAACACCAGGCGAGCCGCTTCGGAAAGAGAAAAAATTAGGAGGTCTACTACCCCTCCTCCCCCTCAATTGCTGCAAGAACCTGGCGCATTAGGACCAAGAGCCCAACCAGAGTAGGTAGTTACCCTTACTATGCCCCAATTAATGCAGCTCATCAACGAACAAATATCTATGCAAATTTCTACTCAACTCTCTGCTGCACTGAATCGACACACCATCCAACCAGAATTAGTAGCTAGCGCTACCCTACAACCAGCGCCCCTTGATGAAAGACTGCCTAGAGAGAATCATGGCCGACCAGAGTCCAAGTGTCCTCCTTCGAGACATGAGACTAATCTAGGATGTTTTCCCAGGGAAGTAGCTGGACCACCCTCCTGCGAAGAGGTGGCGGATTCCATTGATCATGTCGTTCGACCCCTTTGAGCTTCGCAGCGCGATAGGGTCGAGCGCTTGAGACCTCGACTTTACAGAAATGCCTCTCAAGCTGATAGAGAAGAGTAGGATGAGGTATCTCATCAGGTCCAGTAGCTAAATAGGCACTTGGAGGTAATTTTGAGGAGAAATACTGACAAAATTGACAACCTAGTGGGGCCACTGAGATTTTGATGAGAAAGGGAGCTATCGTTCATCTAGGAGATCATCGACGAGCTTATCACTGTTGATGCCAAGGTCCCGACCAGTTTGCCCCAATACAATGGCTCGTCGGACCCAAACTAACACTTAATGCAATTCGAGCACATAATGCAGCTGCATGGTCATAATGACTACATCCATGCTAAGATGTTGGTGACTACTTTTCAAGGGATTGCGCTTAATTGGTTTGTTAAGCTGGAGCCAGCGTTGATATATTTATACGACCAATTGTGTGATAAATTTATGCATCAGTTTGCCAGCCGAAGGAAGGCCAAGTTTCTTCATACTCACCTGCACACAGTAGAATATAATGAAGAAGAGTCTATTCGTGACTTCTTCACTAGCTTTAATACGAAAATATTGAAGATTAATAGGCCCCGGATCAAGTTCCTAATCGACGTGCTTTTCTTGGGCCTCAAACACAAGAAATGCGCTAGCACATTGGTGCGCGAGCTTTCCCAATCGATGGAAGAACTGCTCGACCTCGCAGAAAGATATATGACTTAGGAAGACATGAATAGACTTAAATATAGCAACCCTGAGGTAGATAGGAAGAAGAAAAGAGAAAAGGATGATCGTCAGCACATGAATGGTCGACGATCCCCCTTTAAGCACTTCCATGAATATACTCCGCTTAACCTCCTGAGGAAAAAAGGTATTGTTCGGCATCCAACATGACAACCTCCTAAAGAAGCCCACGAAGCTGATGGAGATGGAGGCCATGAGAAAATCAAAGAAGTACTACCATTTTCACAAGCAAAAAGGCAATGACACGGAAGACTGTTTTAGCTTGCCAGATAAGAAGGGGGCAAAACCAACTAGACTCCCCGTAAAGAAACCTGCCTAGGATCCTCGCCCACCTATTCAAGGATTAATTGATATGATTGCTGGAGGTCTCTTTGGGGGGGGGACTCAAAGTTTGCTAGAAGGCAAACACAACGGCGACTAGAATCGACTAAATCTACACCAGTCGAAATGGTTTTCCAGCTCTCAACTAGTGTAGAGCCAATTTCTTTTACCAACACTGACCTCGCGCATCTCAAGAATAGAGGAGCTAACCACAAGATGGACTTCTCAACGATCGTATCGGTTGGAATTATGAATTTTGAAGTAAGAAAGGTCCTGTTGACAACGGCAGCTCTGCTAACATCATATTCTTGTCCACCTTAAAAAGAATGAATTTGGGACATCTGAAATTTGAGTCAGTCTATACACTACTGGTCGGGTTCGGGGGGATCAAAAGTCATCCTGGAAGGATCCATCAACCTATCCACATCATTTGGAGAAGCCCCCTATAGCAGAACTCTCACGACAAACTACATGGTCGTTGATGCTCTATTTGCCTACAATGTCATCATTGGTCGACCTGCCCTAAACGACTTCAGGGCCATTATCTCGACCTACCACATGAAGATCAAATTTCCAACCCCAGCAGGGGTAGGTGAGCTTTTGTATAACGTTAAGGAATCATGGTGCTGCTATACCATTTTAGTCGAATCCAGTGAGTAGAAGACCCGATCCCAACAGAAGCCCTAAGGGGACGCCCCTGCAGCGAAACCCGAGGAGGGGCAAACAGGAAAGAAAAGAAAACTAGAGGAAACCTAGGTCGAGCCGGTCAGAGAGTTCAAAAGAATCGAGCTGGAGCTTAGAAACCCCGGCAAAACCGCTTGGATCGAAAATGATATGGGCCATCAGATAGAATATGTTATGGTCAATTTCCTTCACAGAAATTTCGACGTGTTTGCATGGAAAGCTTTTGATCTCTAGGGAACCAACCCAAGTATCATTGTCCATAGCCTTAAAGTGAAACCCTCGTATAAGCCAGTAAAGCAGAGGGCGTGAACCATTAACACTGAGAGATCCCAGATCATTGAAGAGAAGGTTAACAAACTCTTAGAAACAAGATATATTATAGAAATTCAATATCCCTCTTGGCTTTGCAATGTTGTACTCATCCCCAAGAATGAAGGGAAGTGGCGTATGTGTAATAATTTTATGGATTTGAATAAAGCTTGCCTTAAAGATCCTTACCTCCTGCCTCGTATAGATCTTCTAGTCGATTCTACTGCTGGTTGTGAATTATTAAGTATGATGGATGCCTTTCAAGGCTATTATCAAATATTCATGGCACCAGAGAGGTATATTGCTCTTGGTCATGCCTTTTGGGCTAAAAAACGTAGGAGTAGCTTACCAAAGATTAGTCAACTTCATGTTCAAGAATGAGATTGGAAAGTCTATGGAAATTTATATCGGTGATATGATTGTCAAGACAGAAAAAGTTGAGGGTCACCTAATCGACCTCAACCATACTTTCTCGATATTGCGGGCATTTGGCATGAAGCTAAACCCCAACAAACGTACCTTCAGAGTTCGAGGAGGTAAGTTCCTAGGTTAAATGGTTAGTCAAGGGGGGATCGAAGCAAACTCGTAGAAGATCCAGGCAGTTCTGGATATCGCCCCGCCAAGAACAGTCCAGGATGTATAACGCCTAGTAAGTAGGATAATAGCCCTTAGCAGGTTCATTGCACGATTAGTCGATAAGAGTCTTCCATTTTTCAAAATACTCAGGAATGCGAAAAAATTGGGATTTCAATGGACGGAGCAGTTCGACCAGGCTTTGGTCGATCTCAAGAAATACTTTTCCTTGCTACCCATGCTCGTCAAACCTGAGCTGGGAGAAGTTCTACACCTTTACCTAGCTATGTCTACTATCTCGATCAGCTCGGTTTTGGTATCGATGACAGACAGAACTCATCAACCCATTTATTATTGTAGTAAAGTACAACAGAGGCCCAATCACAATTAACTGGAAATCGAGAAGTTTACCCTCACCCTGGTTATAGCAGCACGGAAGCTATGGCCTTACTTTCAGTCTCATGCGATCATAGTATTGACGAACTAGCCGTTAAAATAGGTGTTGGCAATGCCAGACACATGAGAATGCTGACTAAATGGGCTATTGAGCTTAGCAAATTTAACATCACATTCCAACCGCGGACCATCATAAAACTATAGGTTGTAGCTGACTTTATTGCCGAGAGGCTGGACCTCTCGGATCAACATGACTAGAACTCCCCTATATGGACTTTGCATGTTGGTGGATCAGCCATCACCTCAAGAGGTGGAGTTAGTGCCTCACTCCGTTCCTCACTCACGAAGGAATATGATTTTGCAATGAAACTTGACTTCTCAGTCACCAACAATGTGGTGGAATATAAAGCCCTCATCTCCGACATGAACATAGCAGCAACTCATGGTGTCAAGCAGCTAGTAGTGATCATCGATTCTCAGCTGGTCGCAGAGCAGGTTGAAGGAAACTTTGAGGCCAAAGAAAATAAGATAAGTTAGTACCTGGCCAAGGTGAAAAAATTATAATAGTTGTTCAAGAGTTTCACCCTCAATCGGGTACCCCGATCAGAAAACGAGCTGGCTGACGCCCTCTCCAAGTTGCAAGCTCGACGAAAGGGACAAGAGAAAGGACCATAACATTTAGGGTTGCCAGCAAACCCTCTATACATACTCACGACCAGAACTTGGTAGGGAGCATCGAAGAAGCACCTCCTTCTTAGCAAGACCCAATCAAGCTCTATCTAAGCTAAGGGACAGTCTCTGAAGACAAAAATGAGGCATGCAATTCTTAGAGTTCAAGCAGCCAAATTTGCCCTCGACGAGCATCGGAGGTCGATATCTAGACCACCTCTGAGATACATGACACCATATCAAGCCCGCGAAATTCTTCTGGATGTCGATTGTTTGTGTATAAAATTATTCGATATGGGTATTTCTGGCCCACGCTGTTAAAAGACTATGTTGACTTCGCTAGAAGGTATTCGTCCTGCCAGCTCTATTCAAACATACCATACTAGCCCGCAATGTTGATGGTGAACTGATCACGTAGCCATTCGACCAATGGGGCATCAACATAGTCGGTTCTTTACCAAAAACAACAGGCCAATGAAAATTTATCATCGTCGTGGTCTAATACTTTACTAAATGGGTTGATGTGGAAGCAGTCCCGAAGATAACTGACACAGCCATCAAGAGCTTCATTTGGAAGAACATAATCTATCGTTTTGGTTTGGCTAAGGTTTTGATCTAAAAAAATCGTACTCAATTTCAAAGCAAAAACACGAGAAATTAGTGTCAGATATTGGGGATCTACCAACACTTACGTCAGTCGAAAACCCCAAGCTAGTGGTCAGACAGAGGTCACGAACATAACTATCTTCGACCACCTCAAAGCTCAACTAGAAGGAAAAGGAGCAAGTTGGGCAGATGACCTCCCCGGCATGCTGTGGGCTTACAGAATGACCCTTTGAACAGCCATGGGCCGCAGCCCTTACAGTTTGGTCTACAGCTTCGAAGTAGTTATCCCATCTGAGCTAATACAACACATGGCCCGGATGATTCATTATAACCCACTCAAAAATATATCCTAAAGGACACTAAACTTGGATACCATCGATGAGCTGCGATATGAAGCTTACAACAAGATACAACAATATAGGTCAGAAATGAAAGAACATTACAACAAAGCAGTTCGACTGCGTAGCTTCAAAATTGGAGACCTTGTTCTCAAGAAAGTTGAAGTGTCGAGGAACGTAGGAAAACTCAAGCCAAATTAGGAAGGCCTTATTCCGTGGTTAAGGTATCAAAGCACAATGCATACCGGCTAGCAGACCTACATGGAAATGAACTACCACGGTCTTGGAATGCTATAAATTTGAAGAAGTTCTATATATAAAGAGACCATTGGTCTCCATTGTATTCCTTTATGAAAATGAAAAATTTGGCATTTTTTATAAATATCTGCTTGCATGACTTTGGCTTCGACCCCGAAGTCGACCAAGTAGGCTTCAAGTTGCCAACTCAAGCTTTTCAATTCAGATCAAATAAATGAATTGATTGTTTATAGTTGACCCAAAAGTCGACCAAACAGGCTTCAAGCCGCCAACTCAAGGATTTTCAGCCATGATCAAATAAATGAATTGATCGTTTATGGTTGACCCCCAAGTCGACCAAGCAGGCTTCAAGCCACAAACTCAAGGCTTTTTAGCCAAGATTAAATAAATGAATTGGTCATTTATAGTCGACCTCGAAGTCGACTAAACAGGCTTCAAGCCACCAACTCAAAGCTTTTTAGCCAAGATCAAATAAATGAATTGATCATTTATAGTTGACCCCCAAGTCGACCAAGAAGGCTTCAAGTCACCAACTCAAGGCTTTTCAACCAAGATCAAATAAATGAATTGATCATTTCACAGTTGATCCCAAAGTCGACCAAGCAAGCTTCAAGCCACCAATGAAATGAATTGATCGTTTATAGTCGACCCTAAAGTCGATCAAGCAGGCTTCCAGCTGTGAAGTTAAGAGTTTTCAACCCTGGTAATGAATGAGCTGATCGTTTACCATCAATCCCGAAGTTGAGCAAGTAGCCTTTGAGCTGCTGAATCAAAGATGTATAGTCCAAATCAAAGAATAATAATAAAAAACTCGACCTTATCATCAAAATCTACTCAGTGTCATGCATTAAGTCAATATGATTTGTTTGACAAGGCGTTCATTTTAGAGAAATATGACAAAGCAAAATTAACACCAAAAGTTGATGAGTATCTTGCATTAATTCCATTATTTTCAATTTCACACAATGTTAGATCGAATTGTTTACTCAAGAACAATTAACATTCGACAAAAATAAAAATGCTAAAAGTAAAGCAAAGATCAGTATGCATCGATGAGAAAAAAGCAGCATTTCATTCAAATGTTTACGATTACAACCTTCAACAAGTAAAAACAAAAAGCACATCAAACAATCATCAACAGAACAAAGCCATGCAGGGCGACTAGACTCAAAAGGCGAACCTCGCGCTCTCAACATGCGCACCTCGAGCACCCTTCTCAATCACTTGGTCGAGTTCATCACTCGAAGGGATGGGAACCACCACAGGGCTGTTTACTCTCTTCTCAAGCGCCACCGTCGCTAGAGGAATAGTAACAGTCACTGGTCGAGAAGGTCCTGCCTCGTTGACTAAGAAATCACCCTCGAGCGGCGAAAGATACTGAGAGGTGTTAATCATGCTATCCCGAATTTTGAAAGTAAAGTCATTCACAAAAGCAAACTCCTTTGCCACCTTAGCCAACTTCTTTGCCACCTCGGCTGCCTTTTTCTATGCCTTAGTTAGGGGCTTGGCATGAAGAGCCTCTGCAGCTCCCTTACCATAAGTGTCTCTGCAGCTCCTTCTTCAGCGTCGGCCTCATCGATCTCAGGATACATCTATAGCTGCTCATCCAGGATGGGGCTAATGCAATCCTTATCCTCTATTCGAAAAGCATGGCCCAAATACTCTAATTGTTTGATCGCTTTCTTGAATGCATTCTTAGCATCATCTAATGAAGAGATAATACTTGTATCCTAGAATACCAAGCACAACATGAACTGCTGCACGGCCTCTCATTGCATTAAAGACATCTTCCTGCAGAATTTAGCTCGAGCTTCTTGGATCGCTGCATTTTGCCTGATTATCTAACCAGACTTATAACCATGTTGCGTATCCACTCTGTCTTGGTACAACAGCTTATCCATCATTGTCTTCTTAGTGATGGCGGCAACCAGCTGACTATTCTTGAATTGGAGCTGGCTATTCAAATCCTCGACCTTCGTCTGTGACACGAGCTTAGCTTTTAGCATCTCCAAGTCTCCGCCCTCCTACAGATGCTCACGGTCAGCTATGGCCAACTCCAACCTCTTATAAAAATGGTAGCTTAACTAGCTTACCTAAAAAATAAGATTCGTGATGAGTGAATGATACTCGACCAATAAATTAAATTAAAATTCAATAAGATGAACTTATCGACTAAACCCTGACCATGTTAGAGTGGTAGGCCAGAGTTCTGAGTGTAGCATCCTGGCTTAGCCTCCTGAGTTTCTTCTAATCGGATGTGAACAGTCCGGCCATCATCACCTTTAAAAGAGCGGCCCAGGTCAAGCTTACCATCACTATGGAGTATGAATTATGCACAACTATGCTCAGCTCCATCCTGAACTGGAGCGATGGGAGCTTCAGTAAGTAGAACAGCACGTCGTCCCCGCACTGCCAGAATAGATTGTATCCAGTAGGTTGGCTCGACCACACAGCTTTTCCTTTACCCTTCTCAGTCGCTGTTCTATTCAAAATAGGTTTGACTTGCTCAACCATTGGCTTTTTTCCTCAACCTGTTGAGCTGTTCCTAGCAATCATCACAGGTCGAATTGGTGACTGCATCATGGCCTTAAGCTGTGCCACCTCGACCAGAGCAGCTCTTCGTCTGGCCACTATAGTTAGGCGATGTTGCTCGTTCTTCTGAGCCCTCACCAAAGCTTCTACTTTTGAGTGATTCATAGTCTCGTGTCGATCTGCCAACAATAAAAATAAAAAAAGATTAGAATTGAACAAAAAGATGGCAAGTAAACAATCTAATCAAGAATCGACATCACTAGCTACCTCATCGATCGCCTGCTGGCAAGTCCAGCTGAGCTAGTGATAAGCCAACTAACACCAAACTTTTTCACCTGACCAAACTCGGCCAAGTTTTGGATGAAAGTGTTGGTCCAGGTCAGAGTCAAGTTACCCGGCATCTCGACATACCCCATCCACCACCCCCTCAAAACATTGAAGTCCCCAGCCACTCAAACATATAGGTAATGCTTTTTCCACTTCTGCCTGTAGAAAGAGGTCGGGATGACAAAATATTTCTGGCAGGGTCGAGTAGTGAGGTAATAAAAACCTGACTTGTCGGTGCTACTCGATTTTCGGGACATGGGAAAGGTGAAAATGGTTGGAAAATTTTGCGAATGTGGCGGGCTGATCGAATAAGTGTATTAAAATGACAAAGTTGTTTATGGTCAAGAACCAATTTGGCAACAGTTGGTTATACATACTTCTAAACCCTTAAGCAGTTTGACTATAAGTCCAGCTAAGGGAAACCTAAGACTGTATCAAAAGGCATCCTCGAACATAGTAATATACCCAACCAGAGGTCGATACATCCTATCACGCGGTCGAGATACTATGAGCTCATACTCCTCGGGGATATGATACACCTACTTAATATGTGCCAGGTCGATAAGAGTTACCTTAAACACTATCTCACTATAGTGGTTAGGGGTGAACAATCGACCACATGATACTAGGGCCTGACTTAGCCCAGCGTCACCCCCTCCAGTAGCGTGCTCGCTGCTCAAGCTACTGGTGCTCGAGTTGTCGCTAGATGAGCTGCTCGACTCATTTGTCGATCCCTCCAACTAATCAGAATGAGTGGTCTAACTATCCCCCTGGCTATCCTCAGAAGTAGATAAATGTTGCATTTGTCAAACAAAGGAGCAACTCGAATAAAACTGAGGAAAAGACTTACTCAGTTTTGATGAAGTTTAAGGGACAAAGCAATTGCAAGAAAAGTAGTTGGTTAAGAATTCGACCACCCACAGAGCGGTAAAAGTGAAAATGAAGACTTCAGCGATGCCTATGTATAAGCATTTGAGCACGGGAACCCCAAGTGTCCGTTCTAACGACGTAATTTCCATTGGGTGCTGTGCTTGTCACAACATAACTAGCACATTAAATGCGCTAAACCTAGGTCGACTTGTAAAGACCCTCGTCAATGAGCCCTCGTATCTCTACACTAAACTACTCCCCAATCCTTCTCGTCGATCATCTCGTTTAGAATTCAAAAATGAGGGGGACTCATGATATGGGATGGCCCAATAGGCCTACCCCAAAGACTATAGACCCAAGAGCATAGCATCAAGCCCATTTCATTCTCGGGATCAAATCACGTTGTCGACCTTGGTCGACCGCTTACACCTCTTTTCAGAGGGCACACTGAACCACGTAGGTGTCATTCGACTAGGCCGCGATCCAAAGTCAGATGCTCAGCTCATTTGACCATAATGTTTGGCTACCTCTTCCCCAGATTGTCAACCCACCATGAGGTCGGCCCTATTGCCGACCATCGAGGTCAACTCACTGTAGGATCCCTTACCTATTGCATTAATGGTACATGTCATCCCAGTACTGCCCATACTACCACGTCAGGCAGGGGGCGCGCCTCCAATGTACTGTTCTATCCATGAAACCTGGAGAAAAAGCCACCTGGAATAGTACAATAATGGGAGATGACCTAAAGCCCCTTATGTAGAGACAAGAGCCTTTTTTGCAGGATAAGGGCATCTCAGATAAATCCCTTACCGGGGGAAGGCTATAAATACCTCTTTTCTAAGCTCACCAAAGATATGTCATTCTATACTAAAAAAGCTCTCACTCTATTGCTCTTCTTATCTGGTTGTTCTTGTACTGACTTGAGCCTCGGAGTGCCATAGTTGAGGGCACCTCAAATAGCCTGACGTTTGCTCATGGTTGTAGGGCTCAACCCAAATATTTATTGCTCGACTAGATAGGTCGACACACCCAAATTCTATCCTAATCCAGTTACATAAAATTTTTACCCTCATCACCTATGAAAAATAAGTCCAAAGCCTTTGAAAAGTTCAAAGGGTATAGGAATGAAGTAGAAAAGTAGAAGGGACTAAGTATTAAAGCTCTTTGATTGAATCGATGAGGAAAATACTTAAGTACCAAATTCTTAGGTTATCTAAAAGAGAATATGATTCTCTCTCAATGGACTTCACCTAGCACACCCTAACACAATGGAGTAGCCAAGAGGAGAAATCGTACTTTATTAGACATGGTGCGTTCCATGATGATCTTTTTTGATATGTCTATATCCTTTTGGGGATACATCTTAGAAACGATGGTGAAGTTACTAAATGTAGTACCTTCAAAGTCGGTGCTAAAGACTCCACATGAGATGTGGTATGGCAAGGCACCTTTTTACTCTTTTCTCAGAGTTTGGAGGCTTTATGCTTACGTGAGATGGCTATTAGGAGATAAGATGGATAGTAGATCCATCATGTGCAAATTTGTGGGATACCTAAAAAAGTCTTTGGATAATTATTTTTACGATCCCTCGAAACATAGAGCGTTTACCACTTTTTTGAAAAAGCAATTTCTATTAGATATAAATGACATTGTTGTTGAACTTGATGAAATTCAAGATAATCATCAAATCCTACAAGTGGTGGAAACAAAGGAGCATCAAGAGCTGGACTCACAATCTATTCAAAGGTTGGACCGAATCAAGAAGCAACTCAAAAGGTTGGATTCCTTCAAGCAATGGGCTAATCGGATAACGATCAAAAGACTTATAAGGAAGCTATGTTGGATGTAAACTCGGGACACTGGCTTGACGCCATGAAATCCAAAATGGACTCCATGTACTCTAACAAAGTATGGACTTTGGGAGATCCACCGAAGGGAATAGTTCTTGTTGGTTGGAAATGGATCTATAAGCGAAAGCTAGGAGTCAATGGAGAGGTAATGACTATTAAGGCACAACTATTATGAATACTATTAGAATAGTGCCCAACAAGCCAATAAGACTGGCTTTGTAGAAAAGCTATTTCATAGTAAAATAATCTTGATTGAATGATATTCATTCTATGACCATCTTCATCTTATACTTTTTATTACTTCACTTGCATTTGGATGAAACCCTTAGATCATTCTTAACAGTGGGACTTGATTTGATGACCATGGAATAATTCTCACACGATCGTGATCTTAAATCTTACCAGTCATAGGATCTTACGAGATGGGGCATCTAAGATTCAGATAGACTTATATTAACAAAGCATAATCTAAGAGTTGGATATTGCTCCGTTCCAGAGAAAACGTATGCGATATGGCTATATATTAGTGCGTGCTTGTTAGAGGAAAAGGCACTGAAGGGCCACCAGAGAATCCACTAGATAGCCGTAGTGGTAAGTCGGTAGTGGCAAGTTCTCCAGCTTACGCTAGTGCATATTATTAGTCCTCTGACCTGAGGATCTATGGTAGCCTTATGTCTGGTCTTTATGCTTTGACTCTTCTTTGCCCCCTTAGCGGGTCTTTCGGGTTGATATTGGGTATGAGCTACTTGGCATGGATGTTTGTGAGATCCAAGATGGAATCCGACTCCTCGCTTATGTGAAGGACGAGTGCATCTCCTATGTATTCTACAATGATCGATTCCAAGAAATCCTTGGGCAAGGTGGTGTACAATTTGGGAAATGAGTTTTCCAAGGATGAGGTCACATAAGGGAATCGAACATTAGGAATAGAGATATAGTAGTAAGGCTATTAGGGAGCCTAAAAATCTCTTGCCCTAGGCCTCTTTCGGGAAATAGGAGATGGAAGAACCGTATTTGCATGGTAAGGATAAGGCTATAATAGTTCTCCAAAATATTTATTTCGGCCAATTAGGTGGGCTCCATTGGCTTGAGGTTGGACATCGATGATGGAGATTAGATACTCTTCAATTAATGAGATTAATTGAATTGAGTCGATTAATTTAAAAGTGTTTTAAACTAAAATAAATATATGATATTCAAAAGTCACAAGGAGTTGTGAGCCTATGTCCAATGAATGGTAGAACCTGTTGGATCACACACAAAAGCCAATTAGCTTCCTAGTTGATGGAGCAATTTTCTAAGAGTTAGAGAATTTCTCCTAGTGGACAGATTTTTTTGAGGTATCGAATTTAAATGTCAATTTCGGCTTGATTAATTTAAGTGTTAAATTAATCAATTAATTTAAAAGGTTAAATTAGACCATTAATTAAGGAGTTAATTATTTGGTGCCAAAGTGACCACCACTTGGTCAAGTAAACTTAAAGAGTTAAGTTAACAAAATGAAGCTTAAGAGTTAAGCTTGTTTGACATAAGAGTTAAGTCAAAGGTTAATTAATTAAAGTAAGATACACATGAAATTCAAATTGGATTTGAATTTGGATTTGCCACCTTGGCAATGCAAGTAGGTTGCTCACCTTGAGGATGGTGTGATGCCAACTTGGCATGACACCAACCTCAATCTGTATATAGATATAGAGGGTGTAAGGATTGATTATTGCTAAAAGTGTGAGAATTAGATTCTTTTCTCAATTCCCTTCAAAACTTCTTACAAGCATTGCATTTATGTGTTGAAAGCTTTGCTCTCTTCTTCCCTACCTCAAGTCAACCTCCACCATTGTCATTCTCCTCTTTTATTCCATCTTATAGTGAGGAGATTTTGGAAGTTTCAATTGGTGTGTGGATCATATCAATAGAAGCAAACAAGTTAGTTTGCTACGGTTTGGAGATCCACTAAAGTAGAGCAGCAATTTTGGTGAATTTTTCCAATGCGATCCAGAAAGATTTTTGATTCAAATTTTTTATTGAATTTCCTCCAAGGTGTTGAGAGGTTGAAGTGTTTTTTTTTTGTTAAATTTGGTGGAGTTTTAATGAGGTTAAAAATCACTCATTTCCTATTGCGCGGTTTCCATTAGATTTTAGATTGGTGAAAGGTTCACCACTTTCTCCTTGGATATTAGCATTTCAAGGTAACGCTCAATCTAAATCTAGATTTTAGGTATGATTTGATCCTCGTTAGCTTGTAAGCAGTAGTTTATTTAACCTTTTGAAGTTTTATAATTGGATCCTAGTGCCTTACTTGCCTTAAAGTAGTATCGAAGCCTAAATCGTGCTTAGATTTGAATTTATTTCGTTGATGATTGATTCATGTGGTGGATTGATCATAATCACCAAATTCTCAATTTATATGATGGATTAGAGTGTTTGGATGATGTTGTATGTGGTTCCTTAATTGATGAATTGAAAGTATGCTAATATGTGTTTTAAGTGTTAATTCATATGATTAGTATGTTTTAATTCATAGCTATTTATGCTAAATGTTGATTTGAAATTTATTGATGTTATATGATGATATAGTATGTTAAATCTGACCTTAATGTGTTTTGGTTATTTTAGGATCCAATATGATTGGAGTTTTGTTGGAGATTTTTGACGAATGCGATTCTTACTTAAACTTGATTTTTGACGCTTGATTGAGCACTTAAATTTTTAGTTTTAAAATGTGTTTTAGATCTAAAAAATGATCTATAATGTGTGATTTAATATTTAGAAAGAGTTCTAGAATTTTTGGTGCAAAAAAGTTGAGCTAAAAATCAACTTAACTAGCCTTTAGCCCAAAACAGGGGGTGCTGGCTAGCCTTAGCGCAAGTTGTCAGGGCAGTGACTAAGAACCAGTACCCAGCTGCACGCCTGGTGTGACCACCAGTTCCCTATTATGGGTTGGGTAGGTTTTGAGCTTCATTTTTGGCTTCTTTAGTGGCTAGAGATAATATTAAATCATGTGTTACAAATGCATAAGTGTTGTGCAAGTTCTCAATATAATGTTTGTCATTTTTAAAGCTCCTAAAATCTTGCATAAGTGTTATGTGTGTCCAATTATTTTTTAATTTGATTAGCATTTAATTGTTGGAATTAATTGTTAATTCTAAATTTATTTATTGTTCATTTAGTTGTTGAATGATGATGAATGAATGGGGATGATCATGAGTCTTTATTATTAATTTTATTTATTTCAAGTTATTGAAATGGGTTGTATTAAATTGGGGCTTGCATGCCTCTTTATGTCTACCTTGTAAATGTTATGAGCGTAGAATTACTAGGAGTGAGGATATCTCTCGTGTAAAAGTTACATGGAGCAAAGGAGACCTTGGAGGTATGGAGACTTTTGAAGACCGATGAATGTATGGGATACACTCATATAATAGCTAGATTTAATCAACCCACCTAAAATCAACTAGGTGGTGCACCTATGGCTCTAAGTGCACCACTTCGTTAGGCTCATGGTCATCCCACCCTAGGAGCATGCTAGGCACATTTACTTATTTATGCTTTCATAGCCTATTGATGTATGAGATGTATGGTTAGGATATAGAAAACCTAAATAAGAAGACAAAATTACGAGATCTTTGAAAGCAAAAACCCTCCACTTAGAATGTCTAAGTGCCTTTCAAATATTAAGTTAAAATAGATATAAATTAAAAGAGTTTTGATTAATCCAAGCTTTCTACCAATAGTATGTGGCGTGACAATGCTACCATTTTTTGTGTGATGTCTCACGAGTCATGGGTCACACTTATAATGGAAAGTTGTGACCATATACTTAGTATATGGTGCACCTTTAATTTGAGAACGCCCATGTATTGTCAGAAGAATTATGGGATGTCGTGGTGCCCACCTCGAATCAAAGCTTAATTGGTAGGTCTGACTTAACACCTATTAGTATGGATGTCTCACGAGTCGTGGGTCCACATGAAAAGTGATGTAAAATAAATCAAGAGTTACATGAGATGCAATTAGCAAAAGTTACTTACCTTTCGATTGTTTGTGGATATCTCACGAGTCATGGGTCCACTTGTAAGTCCTTAGGATCTTGATTCTCACTAGGAGTATGATTTCCCGAATTCTTCTTGGGGGTGGAGAATTTGATAAAATAGCGGGAGGAAAACATGCTTGAAAGACCATGAACATGTTTTATATCAAATTCAATCACATGCTTATTCTCTTTTCCGCCTTTGAGGATTTATGAATTCTCAAGAACGGTTTAATATTCTACTCAACATTATTTAAGAAACTAATAAACCAACCGAGCCTAACTTCTACGATTGACTTAACCTTAACAACCGTTCTAGATTCCTAGAAGCAAATATATGTCCTATATCAAGGTGCTCCTAATCTCATGGGGATTAGAGTAGATCAAGAGACACATGAAAAGTTCACTAATTGGGTTTAGGATCGTCCATCCCAATAGTCTTATGATGGCATCTTCAAATTTTAAAAGTCTCAAAGACACATGAATAATACCTTGGTTAAAGTTTACAAGAGCTGTAAAGCAAACAAGGTATAAGAAGTTTATGTTGTCAAATGAGATTTTTCAAGCTAGGATGGATGTGAAGTCATGTGTCATCAACTACGGTCCAAAGATGATCAGGCTTGGAGAAGCTTTTTCTACTTGGACATGGTGATGGACAATGATGTCCACGAGGATTTGATCCTCATATCCTCTCCGAGTTTTATTGATCAAAGTGTTGATCTAGAAGGAGACTACCATGAAAAGGAAACCTTTGACACTTGTTTCTTCCTCCAAGTCTATGGGCGCTAGGGTTGCTAGAAAGCAAAGTAAAAGGAAGAAAAAATTCTTCCTCTTAAGGGAAAACAACTACTAAAGGCATCCGGAGGAGTCTAGAAGATTATAGAGTGTACAGTTGGTATTATCTGTTTCTACTTTGGCGAGATAGGCCATTGGAAGTCACTTTGCAAGGTATACCTTACAACCCTTTACAAGGGTATGTACTTTATTAAAGTGCATTTCAGGATAAATTATTCCTCATGGGTATGTGATATCGTACGTGGTTCTTATCTTTGTAAGTTGTTACAAAGAATAAGAAAGAAGAATAAAACTAAGTGATGTGGATATGATCCACGACCTTGGCTAAGGAGCAAGAGTTGTGGCCAAAGCCGAAGGCGTATATTAAGTTGGACTTAGGGAACTCCATAATTGTATTAAACCTTTGCTATTATGTGTTATATATTGTTGAAAACATTATTTCAATCCCTATTTAAGATAGCGAAGGATTTGATCCTTCTCTATCAAAAGGGAGATTGAAAGCATTAAAGAATGGGTTCTTTAATTGCTTATAGTACACTTAACAAAGGATTATGCATACCGGATTCTCAACCATCACTAATGCACTTTCTACAAAGTAAGAAAATTAGATATCCAAGAAAATTCCATGTTATGACATGCAAGACATAGGCATATCTCTAAAGATAGGATGAACAAGTTAGAAGCTCTCAAAGCACTAAATATTAGTGGCATTGAGGAATTTTCTACTTGTAAATGTTATTTAAAGGGAAAAAGGACCAAGGCTCCTTTTGTAGGACAAACGGAGCACTCCCCAAGTCTTTTGGATTTGGTCCATACGGATGTTTGTGGACCACTAAGAATTAGTAGGAGAGAAGGCTATTCCTACTTCATTACCTTTGTTGATGACTATAATCAGTTTGAACACTTGTTTCATATGAAGAACAAGTCTGAAGCTTTTGAAGAGTTCAAAAAGTATAGGAATGAAGTGGAAAAGCAATTAAGGCTAAGTATTAAAGCTCTTTGATCGGATCGAGGAGGAGAATACTTAAGCACCAAATTCTTGAATTATCTAAAGAAGAATGAGATTCTCTCTCAATGGACTCCACTCGGCATACCCCAATACAATGGAGTAGCCGAGATGAGAAATCATGCATTGTTGGACATGGTACGTTCTATGTTAAGCTTCTTCGATGTGCCTATATCCTTTTTTGGAATACACTTTATTGACGGCAGCAAAGTTACTAAGTGTAGTACCTTCAAAATTGGTGCCAAAACACAATATGAGATATGGCATGGCAAAGCACCCTCTTACTAATATCTCAAGGTTTGGGGATCTCCCACCTATGTGAGACAGACAGTGGGAGATAAGTTCGATAGTAGATCCATCTTGTGCAAGTTTGTGGGATGCCCTAGAGAGTTTATGGGTTACTATTTCTATGATCCCTCGAAACAAAAGGTTTTTGTTTCGAGGAGCGCCGTCTTTTAGAGAAGGAATTTCTATAAGATAGAAAAAGGTAGTGTTGTTGAACTTGGTGAAGTTCAAGATGATCATCAAACTACAAATATATATCAAAGAGCTTTGCACACAACCTCTAAAAAGGTCGGACCAAATCAAGAAGCAACTCGAAAAGTTCAGATTTCTTCATGAGATGGGCCAATCGGATAGTGATCAGAAGACCTATGAGGAAGCTATGCTGGACATAGATCTAGACGTTAGCTTGAAGCTATCAGATCCGAAATGGAATCTATGTACTCAAACAAAGTATAAACTTTGGTAGATCCACCCAAGGGAATAGTTCCCGTTGGTTGCAAGTAGTTCTATAAGCGAAAGCTTGGAGTAGATGGGGAAGTAATGACCTTTAAGGTGAGACTAGTGGCAAAAGATTACACTCAAAGACCTGCTATCGATTTCAAGGAAACCTTTCCACTGGTTGTAGTACTTAAGTCCATTCGGATTCTTCTTGCCATAGCTGCTTATTATGACTATGAGATATGGCAAATGGATGTTAAAACCGCTTTCCTTAATGGAGACATTGAAGAAGAAATCTATACAGAGCATCCACAAGGTTTTACATCGAATGGGAGTGAGCAAAAGGTTTGTAGACTCTAGAGATCCATTTATGACTCAAACAAGCATCCCGAAGTTGGAACATATATTTGACAAAATAGTCAAATCATTTGGTTTTCACAAAAATGTGTATGAACCATGTGTGTATAAGAAGGCTAGTGGGAGTAGTGTACAGTTTATTGTGCTTTATATCGATGACATCCTTTTCTTTGGGAATGAGGCAGGAATATTATAGTGTACTAAAATATGATAATCTATATAATTCTCCATGAAGGATTTAGGATAAGCATCCTACGTGTTAGGTATATGTATCTATAGGGATAGATCTAAGAGGATGTTGGGGCTATCTCAAATCCCGTACATTAACAAGATACTAAAGAGGTTTAGTATGGAAGAATCCAAGAAGGGATTTCTTCCCATGGGACATGGCATTGGTCTCTCCAAGTCTATGGCCCCCAAGATAGAGAAAGAGAAATAAAGGATGTCCCACATACCTTATGCCTCCACTATTGGTAGCATAATATATGCAGTTCAACGTACAAGACTGAATGTGGCATACTCACAAAGTGTTATGAGTAGGTTCCAAACTAATCCCGATGAGAGTCATTGGATAGTCATTAAAGCAATCCTTAAGTACTTGAGAATGACTAAGAACTTGTTTTTGGTATATGGCAATGGAGAATTGAAACTTGAGGAGTTTTTGGATTCAAGTTTTCAATCCAATGTAGATGACCTAAAATCCACCTCTGGATTTATATTTAGTCTTAATGGCGGTGGGTTGTGTTGGAAGAGTTCTAACAAGACCCCACGGCTGAGACAACTACTGAGGTGAAATAATTTATGGTTTTGGAAATCGCAAAAGAACGTGTTTGGATAAAAACTCCATCCAAGAGCTGGATGTAGTGCCTACTGTGCATAGGCCCACAGTTGTTTTTGGAAGACAACTTTAGACTTGACCAAGATCTCATTAGTGATCCAAACACAGTAAATACGTTATCATTTGATATGTGATATCAAATTGATAGAGGTGACAACTGAATGGATAAAGTTGCCTCATAAGAGAATTTAGCAGAACTATTGTCTAAACCCCTAAAAGCAAAAGGCCTTTGAAGTACATCTTGAGAAGATAGGTTTCAAGGCCATAAGGTATTGGCTTTAGGGCAAGTGGGAGATTGTTGGAATAGTACCCGGCAAACAAATAGGATTGGCTTTGTAAAAGCTATTTTACAATAAAATAATCTTGATTGAATGATATTCATTCTATGGCCATCTTTATCTTATGCTCTTTATTACTTTAGTTGTATTTGGATAAAGCATTTAGATCACTCTTGATTGCGAGACTTGGTTTGATGACCATGGAATAAGTCTCACATTGTCGTATCTTAAATCTTCCTAGTCATAGGATCTTACGAGATGAGGCATCTAAGATCTGGATAGACCTGCACTAGTGATGCATAAATCCAAGAGTTGGATATTGCTCTGTTCCATGAGCAAATGTATGAGATATTGGTGCATGTTAGTGGGTTTTTGCTAGAGAACACGACACTAAAGGCCCACCGAAGAATCCACTAGATAGCCGTAGTGGCAAGTTCTCTACCTTACGCTAGTGCATATTATTAGTCCCCTGACCTAAGGATCCACGGTAACCTTATGTGTGGTCCTCATGCTTTGACCCTTCCTTGACCACTTAGCATGTCTTTTAGGTTGAGATTAGGTATGAGCAACCTAGCATGAAGGTTTGTGACATCCAAGATGGAATTCGACTCCTCGCTTTTGTGAAGGGCGAGTGCATGTCCTATGTTCTCTATAATGATCGATTCCAAGAAATCCTTGTGCAAGGTGATGAGGTCACACAAGGGAATCAAACATTGGGAACAAAGATATAGTATCGAGGTTATTAGGGAGCCACCAAATATCTTGCAGTAGGCCTTTTTCGAGATATAGAAGACAGAAGGACTGTATTTGCGTGGTAAGCGTAGGGCTATAATAGTTCTCCAAAACATTAATTTTGGCCAATTAGTTGGGCTCCATGGGCTTGAGGTTGGACATTGACAAAGGAGATTGGGTATTCTTCAATTAATTAGATTAATAGAATTGAGTCGATTAGTTTAAAAGTGTTTTAAACTAAAATGAATATATGATATTCAAAAGTCACAAGGAGTTGTGAGCCCATGTCCAATGAATGGTAGAAGCTATTGGGTCACACACAAAAGCCAATTAGATTCCTAGTTGATGGAGCAATTTTCTAAGAGCTAGAGAATTTCTCTTCATGGACCGATTTTTTGAGGTATCCAATTCAGAGGTCAATTTAGGCTTGATTAATTTAAGTGTTAAATTAATCAATTAATTTAAGAAGTTAAATTAGACCATTAATATAGGAGTTAATTATATGGTGGTCAAGTTAACTTAAAGAGTTAAGTTAACAAAATGAAGCTTAAGAGTTAAGGTTGTTTGACTTAAGAGTTAAGTCAAAGGCTAATTAATTAAATTAAAGTGTTTAGTTTAATTAATGGAAAGAATACATTTTAGTGGGAAAATTCAAATGAAATGTTCATTTGAATTAGCATCTAAATTAGCTTGAAATTAGATTTCAAATGTAATTAAGATGCACATGAAATTCAAATTGGATTTGAATTTGCATTTGCCACCTTGGCAATGCAAGTTGGTTGCCTACCTTGAGGAAGGTGTGATGCCAACTTGGCATCACACCAACCTCACTATGGATATAGAGGGTGTGAGGATAGGCTATTGCTGAAGGTGTGAAAGAATTAGATTCTTTTCACAATTCCCTCCAAAACTTCATGCAAGCATTGCATTTATGTGTTGAAAGCTTTGCTCTCTTCTTCTTCTTTGCTACCTTAAATTTGCCTTCACCATTGCCATTTTCCTCTCTTGTTCCATCTTATTGTGAGGAGCATTTGGAAGTTTCAATTTGTGTCTGGATCATATCAATGAGGCAAACAAGTTAACTTGCTACAATTTGGAGATCTACTTGAGCAGAGCTTCAATTTAGCAAATTTTTCTAGGTAGATCCAAAAATCTTTTTGATCTAAATTTTTTATTTTGTTTCCTGCAAGGTGTTAAGAGGTTGTAGTATTTTTTTTGTGAATTTTGGAGGAGTTTTAATGAGGTTAAAAATTGCTCCTTTCCTGTTGCGTAGTTTCTGGCAGACTCTGGATTGGTGAAAGGTTCACCACTTTCTCCTTGGATATTAGCATTTCAAGGTAACACTCTAAGATTTGGATATTAACATTTCAAGGTAACACTCTAAGCTTATTGGCTTTGGGGTAAGTACGAGATTGCTAGAATAGTGGCTTGTAAGCTGATTAGATTGGCATGTAAACTATTTCACTTGTGATACAATATTGATTGAATGATATTAATTTTACATGGCCATCTTCATCTTATGCTAATATTACTTCACTGGCATTTGGTTGAAGCCCCTAGATCAAACAAGACTATGAGACTTGGTCATGCACTGGGTGGTGATCATGAAACAAGTCTTACACAACTGTGATCTTAAATCTTCTTAAGTCATAGGATCCTATGAGACAAGACATCTAAGATTTGGATAGACTTGCACTAACGATGCATAAATTTAAGGGTTAGATATTACTCCATTTTATGACCAAACCATGTGAGATATGGGTGCATGTTAGTAGGTGCTTGTAATAGAATAAGTTTACTAAAGGTCCGCTTGGAGAATCTACTAGATAGCCATGTGGCAAGTCGGTAGTGACGGGTTCTCCAGCTTACGCTATCATTATATATAATTGTCCTTTGACCTGAGGATCCATGGTAACATTATGTTTAGATCCTCATGCTTTGTTCCTTGACCACTTAGTGGGTATTTTGGGTTGAGGTTGGGTATGAGCTACTTAGATATGGAGGTTTGTGAGATCCAAGATAGGATCCGATTCCTTGTCATTATGAAATGCGAGTGCATCTCCTATGTATCTATAATGATCAATTCTAAGAAGTCCTTGTACAAGGCATTATGACAATTTGGAAAATTTGTTTTCCAAAGATGAGGTCATAAACCAAAATTGAACATTGAGAATAGAAACACAATATTAAGGCTATTAGGGAATCGGTAAATATCTTGCCCTAAGCCTCTTTTAGGATATAGGAGATGAAAGGACTGCATTTGCATGGTAAGTATAGAGCTAGAATGATTCGGAAAAAGTATTCATTTCGACCAATTAGTTGGACTCCATTAGCTTGAGGTTCGACATTGACCATGAAGATTGAGTACTCTTCAATTAATGTGATTAATTGAATTGAGTCATTAGTTAAAGGAATTTAGACTAATGTGAATATTTGATATTTAATAAATCATAGGAGTTGTGAGCCTATGTCCAATGAATGGTAAAACTTAATGGGTCAGGCACAAAAGCCAATTGCAAATCCTACTTGATGAAGAGGAATTCTAAAAGTTAGAAAGATTCCTTCATGACTGATTTGAGGAGGTAGAAGGTTGACATAATTTTTAGTCATCTTAGGTTCATCAATTTAATTGTTAAATTGTTTTAAATAATTTGAGTTAAATTAGACTAATTAAATTAATGAGTTAATTTAATTGGTGCGACATGACTATCAATTGGTCAAGTTAACTTATGGACTTAAGTTAATTTTAACTAGTTTAAAGAGTTAAGCTAATTGACTTAAGAGTTAAGTTAAAGGTTAATTAATTAAATTAAAGTATATAATTTAATTAAAATGAAGAATCAATTTTGGAGGAAAAATTCAAATAAAGTGTTCATTTGGTGTGAATTAGAATTTATTTGGATGGCGTTTCGCAAGATGAAATAAGGAGTCCAAATGAAATTCAAATTCACATTTAACTCACATGCAACTTGCTCACAAGTTGGCAAGCAAGTTGGCGCCAACCTTGAGGAAAGTGTGATTCCACCTTGGCATCACACCTTCCTCTATCTATATATAGATTTAGAAGGTGTGGTCGGCCAGTTACATGTGATTACAAGCAAAATTATATCTAATTGTTAGATTCTCTCATTTCCCTCCAATGTTGCATGTGTTACCTTATGTGTTGAAGCTTCACATTTTCTTCATCTCCTACCTCCATTTTTGGCCTTCATCCTTGCTATATCCTCCTTTGTCTTCTGGCTAAAATGGGAGAGAATTGAATTGTGCATTGGTGTGTGGATCTTATCATTAGAGGCAAAACAATTTGATTGCTAGCCTTTTGAAGATTCTCTGTTTGGATAGAAACTTTGGAGTGTCCGTTGGAGCTCTTTCTGGAACTTTTTTGAGGTGAAATTTTTATTGAAGAATCATGAAAGTGTTGATGATCTTTTGGTCCAAGTTTCACTCAATTCCGTGTTCGTTTGGTTGGGAAAAAGTTTTCGTGAACCTATTGTGCCACTGGGAGATAGATTCAAGGTGTTGAGATCTTCTTCCTTGTTTCCTTGGATTTTTAGCTATTCAAGGTATTCCTCAGACCAAATCTAAATTTGATGCATGTTTAGATCCTTTGCTTCATGTGTAGCTTAGTTATTTTGGCATTTTTATACTTTGATATTGGAACTTTATTGGAATAGTGCCCTCAAGCCAATTAGATTACCATTGTAAACTATTTCATTTATGATATAATCTTGATTAAATGATATTCTTTAAATGGCTATATTCATCTTATGCACATATTTACTTCAATGGAATTTGGTTAAAGCCCTTATATCATAGAAGACTACGGGACTTGGTCACACACTAGGTGGTAATCATTAAATAAGTCTTAAATAGTCGTGATCTTAAATACTTCCAAGTCGTAGGATCTTATGAGACCAAGGGTATCTAAAATTTGGATAGACTTGCACTAACGATGCATTAATCTAAGGAGTCAAATATTACTACGTTTCATGAGTAATGCAATATTAGATATGAGTGCATGTTAGTGGGTTTATGTTAGAGAACAAGGCACTGAAGACCAGCTTAGAGAATCTACTAGATAGCCGTAGTGGCAAGTTCTCCAGCTTACGCTAGTGCATATGATTAGTCCTTTGACTTGAGGATCTATTGTAACCTTGTGTTTAAGTACTCATGCTTTGACTTTTCCTAGCCACATCGTGGGTCATTCGGACGAAGATTATGTATGAGCTGCTTAGATATGGAAGTTTATGAGATCTAAGATAGGATCTAACTTCTCATCATTCTGAAGGGCGAGTACATCTCTTATGTATTCTATGATGATCGATTCCATGAAATCCTTGTGCAAGGTAGTATAACAATTTGAAAAAGATATTTTCCAAATATGAAGTCATAAAAGGGAATTGAACATTGAGAATAGAAATATAGTATCGAGGCCATTAGAGAGCTGACAAATATTTTGCCCTAGGCCTCTTTTGGGAGATAGGAGATGGAAGGACTGTATTTGCATAGCATGCGTAGAGCTAAAATGATTCTCCAAAAGCATTCATTTCGACCAACTAGTTGGACTCCATAGGCTTAAGGTTGGACATCGACCATAGAGGTTGGGTACTCTTCAATTAATGGAGATTAATTGAATTAAGTCGATTAGTTTAAAGAAGTTTAAACTAAAGTGAATATTTGATATTCCAAAGTCACAAAGAGTTGTGACCCCACGTCCAATGAATGGTAAAACCTAACGGGTCACACAAAAAAGGCCAATTGCATATCCTAGGCGATGAAGGAGAATTTTCTAAGAGTTAGAAAATTTCATTTATAACCAATTTGGTGGTGATAGATTGACACAGAAGTTGTGGTCATTTTGGGCTTGATTAATTTAGTTGTTAAATTGATCTAATTAAGTTAAGGAGTTAAATTAAGACCAATAATTAAGGAGTTAATTATTTGGTGGCACATAACTATCAGTTGGTCAAGTTAGCTTAAGGGGTTAAGTTAACTATTGCTAGCTTAAAATGTTAAGCACATTAACTTAAGAGTTAAGTCAAGGTAATTAAATAAACTAAATGAGCTTAATTTAATTAAAATAGAGCAAGGTAATTTGAGCGAAACAAGGTAATTATCCATTTAAATCTAAATCAATGCATGTTTAGATCCTTGTTATCATGTGTAGCCTCATTAATTTTCATTTTTAATGTTTTGATTATTGGATCCTATGGCTGCATGTGACTTCAAGTGGTATCAGAGTCTAATTCATGCTATGATTTGGATTTTTCTTAATTGATTGATTCATGTGATGAATTGATCAAAATCATCAAATAATTGATCCTTGCTGTGGACTGGAGTGTTTGGATGATGATGTATGTGGCTCCTTGATCGATGAATTGAAATTATGCTAATATGTGTTTTAATGTGTTAATTCATATGCTGAGTGTGTTTTAATTCATAGATGCTAATGTTGAATATTGATTTGGCATTATTTTATGTTATATGTTGATATAGCATGTTGTTTATGGCCTTAAGATGTTTTGGTCATTTTTAGATCCAATATGATTGGAATTTATTGGAGATTTTTAAAGAATATGATTCTTACTTAAACGTGTTTTCAAAAGCATGATTGAGCATTTGAAATTTCATTTTTAAAAGGTATTTTAAATTTGGAATTTCACCTTTATTATGTGATTTAATGTTTAGAATGAGTTCTAAATTTTTTAGTGCACAAAAGTTGAGCCAAAATCTACTTGATCTATGCAAAACCACAAAACAGGCCAGTTGTTGCCCATGGTTGGGCACTGGCCAGGCAGGGGGAGCGCTAGTCATGTGCCTGTTGCGCGGTCGTGCACCTAGGCTGGGTGGTAGCAAGGAAGTTTCGGTTTTGTGGATTTTGAGTGTTGATTTTTGGTTCCTTAAGTCACCAAAAGTATTTTAAATCACACATAATAGATGCACAAATATTGTGCAAGTTCTCAAAATTATATTTGACATTTTTAATTGCGTTTAAAAATTAGTTAAAGTTAATCTTCAACAATGTGACATAATTGTTATACTTCATCTTGCTTGGCCAATTAATCATTTATGAGATAAGCATTTAATTATAGGAATTGAATGTCAATTCTTGATTTATTTATTGTTCATTTAAGTATGGAATGGATAATGAATGAATAGAGATGATCATGAGCCTTTAATATTGATTTTATTTATTTCAAGTTGCTGAAAGAGATTGTATTATATTGGGGCTTGCCTGCCTTTTAACTTCTATTTTCTAAATGTTATAAGAGTAGAATCACTAGGAATGATGATTTCTTTCTCATATAAATGTTACAAGGAGTAAAAACCATAGAAGATTCATGAATGTATAGGGATATAGTCATGTAATAGCTAGATTTAATCAACCCACTTAAAATCAACTAGGTGGTGAACCTATGGCTCTAAGTGCACTACTTGGTTAGGCTTATAGTCATCCCACCCTAGGAGCATGTTAGGCGCATTTACTTATTTATGTTTTCCATATCCTATCGATGTGTGTGATATATGGATTAGGATATAGAAAGCCTAAATAAAAAGATAAAAATGATAAGATCTTTACAAGCAAGGTTTAGAATTAAGGCTATCTATGGGTAGGATTCAGATCGAATCATGCTAGATCCAAGTCTCAATCAGAAAGTAATATGTCAAGTCCAAATCTGATTCAAGATCCTTTGGATCTGTAGTTCGTATAACCATATCTAGATCCAAATAAAGTTGGATATTCGTTGGATATCCAAAAAAAATTCAAATTTGAATATTTCAAAAATCATCATATATTTATTATTTTTCTAAAAAATTAGTAGAATCTAAATTCAAAACAATCATCCTTAAAAAAAATAAGCAACAAATTTGATGAATAAATTTTCAAGTCTATTGATCACTTAAAAGCAACAATAGAATTTAACTTAATCAGATTCATTCACTAAATCATTACATTTTAGGTTTCATTGTTGATAATAATACTTATTTGGCATTACAAATACATAGTTATACTTGATTATTCAATCAACTAACTATAGACTCAAAGTTTTATAAAAAAGAAACTCATTTTGATCAAATCGAGATTTGCATTGCATCTTTGCCATATTATTGTATTCATCTCCTACTCATTATTCTTTCCACATCATTTTTTGTTATAAAAATAGAGAAACAAGTGATGTAATTATGATATAAATAAGCTCAAAATCTAACAATTTATATGAAAAGCACTTGATTTGATATAGTGCATAGGAGCTCATTACTTCCTTCATCCAAATATGTACATTGGCATTATTATAGGACCATGTGTATGTTGGAATAGTGCCCGGCAAGCCAATAGGATTGGCCTTGAAAAGCTATTTTCTTGTAAAACAATCTTGATTGAATGATATTCTTTATATGGTCACCTTCATCTTATGCTTTATATTACTTCACTTGCATTTAGATGAAGCCTTCAGATCACACATGACTATGGGTTTTGGTTGGTTCGATGACCATGGAATAAGTCTTACACAGTCGTGATGTTAAATCTTCCAATTCATAGGATCTTATAAGATGGGGCATCTAACATCCGAATAGACTTGCGCAAACGATACATAAATCCAAGAGTTGGATATTGCTTCATTTCGTGAGCAACCATATGAGATACGGGTGCATGTTAGTGGGTGCTTGTTGGAGAACAAGGTACTGAAGACCCTCCGGAGAATCCACTAGATAGCTATAGTAGCAAGTCGGTAGTGATCAATTCTCCCACTTACGCTAATGCATATTATTAGTCCTTTGACCTAAGAATCCATGGTAACCTTGTATCTGGTCCTTTGCTTTGACTCTTTCTTGAACACTTAGCGAGTCTTTCGGGTTGAGGTTGGGTATGAGCTACGTGGCATAGAGGTTTGTGAGATCCAAGAAGGAATCCGACTCCTCGCTTTTGTGAAGGGCGAGTGCATCTCCTATGTATTTTATAATGATCGATTCCAAGAAATCCTTGCGCAAGGTGGTGTGACAATTTGGAAAAGGAGTTTTCCAAAGGTGAGGTCACACAAGGACCGTATTTGCATGGGACGCTTAGAGCTGTAATGGTTCTCCAAAAGTATTCATTTTGTCCAATTACTTGAGCTCCATGGGCTTGAGGTTGGACATCGACCATGGAGATGGGTATTCTTCAATTAATGAGATTAATTGAATTGAGTCGATTAGTTTAAAAGGAGTTTTAAACCAAAATGAATATAAGATATTCAAAAGTCACAAAGAGTTGTGAATCCATGTCCAATGAAAGGTAGAACCTATTGGATCATATATAAAAGCCAGATGGCTTAAAAAATTGGTAGAGCAATTTTCCAAGTGTTGGAAAAATCACCCTTGGGTGACCCATTTTCAAAGGTCCAATCCAACAGTCAATTTTGGTTTGATTAATTTAAGTGTTAAATTAATCAACTAATTTAAGAGTTAAATTAGACCAATAATTAAGGAGTTAATTATTTGACACCATGTTCACCAGCAATTGGACAAGTTGACTTAAATAGTTAAGTTGACTAATTTAGGCTTAAGAGTTAAGCTTGTTTGACTTAAGAGTTAAATCAAAAGTTAATTAATTAAATTATAGTATTTAATTTAACAATGGGAAGAATAATTTTTGGAGGGAAAATTTAAATGAATTGTTCATTTAAATTAGCATCTTAATTAATTTGGAATTAGATTCCAAATGAAATTGAAAAACAATTGAAATTCAAGTAAGACTTGAATTTGAATTTTGCCAACATGGCATGCCACTTGGGCGGTCACCTTGAGGAAGGTGTGATGCCAACTTGCATCACACCTTCCATCCTCTAGATATAGATATAGAAATCATGCAAAATTCGAACTTAATTGCTGAAAAGTGTGACAATTAGATTCTTGCATTCCCTCCAAAATCTCTCTCTCCATGCATTGCATCATGCTTTTGAAGCTTTGCATTTCTTCTTCTTCGCAACCTGAAAATCGGCCTCCTTTACCTCATTTTCTCCTCTCTAAATCCAATTTCTAGTGAGGGGAAATTGGAAGATTGTTTGGTGTGTGGATCATATCAATAGAGGAAAGGCACTTGACTTGCTCGATTTTGGAGATCCACCTGCAACAGCGTCCAGTTGGATAATTTTTATGGAATGATTCAGAAGGATTTTTACCTCCAATTTTTCATAGTATCTTACCCTATGTATATAGGTGTTCCAAATTTAATTTCATGAATTTTGGAGCAGTTTATCCTAGGATATTGTTGTCATCTTTCCGCTGTGCCAGTTCCAGACAATTTCTAAGCTTGTGAGAGATAGTTGATCTTCTACTTTATTTTGAGCTACAAGAGCTAATTATTCATCCTAATCTAGATCTATAGCATGACCAGATCCTTGGGAGCTTGAGTAGCTTAGTTATTTTCAATCTTATGAAGTTTTGATTTATGGATCTTATTGCTACTCTAGCCTTCAGTGTATACATATGTAAAATAATAATAATAATAATAATAATAATAATAATAATAATAATAATAATAATAATAAATGTATTTGGATTCGAATTATTAATGGATCGAATCGATCCATATCTATATGAACTCAATTTATTTCAGATTATGATCTTTTTTAACCAGATCATATCCGCCAAATCTTTTATCAGTTAAAGATCCTAAATAATCAAATTGAATTTGAATTGATTTTGGATTAAAATTTGCTCCATTGATAGCCCTACTTAGAATGTCTAAGTGCTCTCAATATTAAGTCAAAATAGATATAAATTAAAATGAGTTTTTATTAATCTATGCCTTCTATCAATAATATATGCCATGACGATGCTATCGATTTTGTGTGATGGCACTCGGTTATGGGGTTCACACTTAGGAGGAAAGCTCTGAGCATATACTTAGCATACGATGAACCTTTGATTTGAGAACACCTACACATTGACACTCGGTCATTGGGGATGTCGTGACGCCATCTCAAGTCAAAGTTTGATGGGTAGATCTGACTTAACACCTAGTATTGTAGATGGCACACGGTCACGTAGGTTTGCATGGAATGTGAGGCAAAATATATCAAGAGTTGCATAGAAATGCAATTGGAAAAAGTTTCTTACATTTCGATTGGTTGTAGATGGCACTCGGTCATGGGGGCCCGGTGCCAAGTCCTTGGGATCTTGATTCTCACTAGGAAATATGATTTCACGAATTCTTCTAGGGGGTGAAATAGTTGAGAAAATAGTAGGAGGAAAACATACTTGAAAGACCATGAACATATTTTTTTCAAATATCAATATTCAATCATATGTTTATACTTTTCTTTTTGCCTCTTGTAGATTTTCAAAATCTTTGAAACAAAATGGCTAAGAATCTACTTCACACTATTTTGGAAACTAAAAAACTTACTGGGCCAAACTTCCGCAATTGGTTGAGAAATCTCAAAATCATTATTGACTCTGAAAAGAGGACCTATGTCCTTGATCAAAGTCCGCTGGACACATTGGGTGATGACGCCACTAATGAGGAGTGTGAATTGTTCACTAAGTTTGTAGATGATGATTTACAAAAAAGATGCCTCATGATGGCTTCTATCACCAATGAGCTCCAAAAGACTTATGAGCATATGAAGCATGCAAGTGAGATCCTTCGGCAGCTATAAGAGTTGTATGGCGTACAAACTAGGCATGAAGGTTCACTTTGTCTAGAGAGCTCTTTAGGTCAAGGATGGTTGAGGGTTCAAGTATCCATGATCACGGGCTTAAGATGATTGGACTCATCGAAAAGTTTGGGCAACTTAATGCTGTGATGGACAATGACCTCTATATAGATTTGATTCTACAATCATTACTCTCTTCGTTAGACCAATTCCTTGTGAACTTTAATATGTCCAAGCAAGAGGTGACGATCACTAAATTTGTGAATATGCTTGTGACCGCCGAGGCAACTATGAAAAAGGAAAAACCTCTTATGCTTACTTTCTTCTCAAAGTCAAAGGGCCTAAAGGGTCCTAAGAAAGGAAGTAAGAGGAAAAAAGGTTCTTCCTCCAAAGGGAAGGAAACCTTGAAAGGTTTGGGGAAAGTAAAGAAGAAGAAAGAGAATAAAATCGATGCAAATTGTTTCCATTGTGGTGAGAAGGGGCATTGGAGAAGGAATAGCAAAGCTTACTTTGCAACCCTTGAGAAGGGTATGTACTTTATTGAAGTGCACTTGATGACTAATTTTTTCTTATAGGTATTTGATACCACATATGGTTCTTACCTATGTAATTTGTTACAAGGTATGGAAAGAAGAAAGAGTCTCTGTGAAAGAGATATGATCCTTTGCCTCGAAAATGGAGCAAGAGTTGTCGCTATGGTCCTAGGTGTAATCAAGTTAGACTTGTGCAATGTTTGCACTGTACTTGATTCGGTTTATTATGTACCTAATCTTGTGAAAAATATGTTTTCTATTCTCGTTCTTGATAATGAAGGATATGATTTTTCTATATCGAATAGAATGTTAAAGGCATTAAAGAATGGTTCTTCAATTGCACAAGGTATATTATATAATGGATTGTACATACTTGATTCTCAACCTTTACTTACGCATAGTCAATCAAGTAAAAGAAATTTAGATAATCGAGAAGATGTCATAATTTGTCATGCTAGACTTAGATATTTTTCTAAAAATAGGATGAGCAAGTTAGAAGCTCTCAAAGCACTAAATGTCAGTGGCATTAAGGGCCTTTCTACTTGTGAATCTTGTTTAAAGGGAAAAATGACCAAGCCTCATTTTGTAGGACAAACATAGCGCACCATAAGTCCTTAAAATTTGATCCATACGGATGTTTGTGACCCACTAAGAGTTAGTGCGGGAGGATGTTATTCATACTTTATCACTTTTACTGATGATTATAATCTATTCGAACATGTGTATCTTATGAAGTACAAGTCCAAAGCCTTTAAAAAATTTAAAGAGTATAGGAATGAAGTAGACAAACAAAAAAGAACTTAGTGTTAAAGCTCTTCGATCAAATCGAGGGGGAGAATACTTAAGTACCAAATTCTTGGGTTATTTAAAGGATAGGATTCTCTATCAATGGACTCCACCCAACACACCCTAATATAATGGAGTAGTTGAGAGGAAATATCGTACCTTGTTGGTCATGGTACGTCCATGATGAGCTTTTTTGATGTGTCCATATCCTTTTGGGGATTTGCCTTAGAAACAACACCAAGGCTTCTAAATATAGTACCCTCAAAGTTGGTGCTGAAAACACCGCATGAGATATAGTATGGCAAAGCACCCTCTTACCATTATCTTAAGGTTTGGGGGTCTCCCTTTTACATAAAGCGGTTAGTGAGAGATAAGTTGAATATTAGATCCACCTTGTGCAAAATTTATGGGATATCCAAGAGAGTATTCGGGTTATTACGTTTATGATCCTTCGAAATAAATTATGTTTATCTCGAGGAATGCCCACTTTTTTGGAAAGAAATTTCTATTAGATAGAAATGGCGTTGTTGTTGAACTTAATGAAGTTCAAGATGATCATCAAATCCCACAAGCAGTGGAAACAAATGAGAAACAAGAGCCTTACACATAACCTCTGAGAAGGTCGGACCGAATCAAGAAGCAACCCCAGAGGTTTGTATTTCTTCATGAGACGGGCCAATCGAATAATGATCTGAAGACCTATGAGGAAACTATGTTGGACACAGACTCTAGATACTAGCTTGATGCCATGAAATCTGAAATGGACTCTATGTACTCCAATAAAGTATAGACTTTGGTAGATCCACCAAAGGGAATTGTTCTCGTTGGTTGCAAGTGAATCTATAAACAAAAGTTATGAGTCGATAGAGAGGTTATGACCTTTAAAGTGAGATTAGTGGCAAAATGTTACACTCAAAGACTCGATATCAATTTCGAGAAAACCTTTTCACCAGTCACAATGCCTAAGTTTATTCAAATTTTACTTGCCATAGCTAGATATTATGACTATGAGGTATAGTAAATAGATGTAAAAGCCGCTTTCCTCATTGGAAACATTGAAGAAGAAATTTATATGGAGCAACCACAAAGTTTTACATCTAAAGGGAGTGATCAAAAGATTTGCAAACTCTAGAGATCCATCTATAGACTCAGACAGGCATCCCAAAGTTGGAACATACGTTTTAACAAGATAGTCAAATCTTTTGGCTTTGTAAAAAATATGTATAAACTTTGTGTGTATAAAAAGACTGGTGGGAGTAGCATATAGTTTATTGTGCTTTATGTTGATGACATTCTTCTTATTGGGAATGAGATAAAAATGTTAGAGTGTATTAAAGTGTGGTTATCTACTCAATTCTCCATGAACGATTTGGGAGAAGCATCTTACGTATTAGGAATACGTATCTATAGAGATAGATCGAGAAGGATGTTGGGGCTTTCCCAAGCCCTGTACATTGACAAGGTACTAAAGAGGTTTAGTATAGAAGAATCTATGAGAGGATTCCTCCCTTTCGGACATGGCACTTATCTCTTTAAGTCTATGGCCCCTAAGATTGACGACAAGAGACAAAGAATATCCCACATACCTTATGTGTCTGCCATAGGGAGCATAATGTATGCCGTTCAATGTACGAGATGAGATGTGGCACACGTTCTAAGGTTACGAGCTGTTTCCAATCTAACCTCAGTGAATATCAGTGGATGTACGTTAAAGCAATCCGTAAGTACTTAAGAAGGACTAAGGACTTATTTTTGGAATATGATAGTAGAGAATTGAAACCCGGGGGGTTTTTGGATTCAAGTTTTCAATCTAATATAGATGACCTAAATCAACTTCAGGATTTATATTTTCCCTCAATGGCGGCGTGGTAAGTTGGAAGAGTTCCAAACAAGACACCACGGTCAATTCCACCACGGAGGCAGAATATATTGCGGCTTCAGAAGTTGTAAAGGATGGAGTTTAGATCAAAAACTTCATCCAAGAGTTGGATGTGGTGCCCAATATGTCTGAGCCTGTAGTTGTCTCCTATGACAACAACGGTGTGATTTCACAAACTAAGGAGCTAAGATCTTATCAGCAGTCCAAGCACATTTTGAGGCGATATTATTTGATTCGGGATCCACTAACGCCTCAATAGAGAATATAGCAGATCCATTGACTAAACCCCTATCGCAAAAGGTCTTTGAAGTAAATCTTGAGAAGATAGGTCTTAAGACCATGGATAATTGACTTTAGGGCAAGTGGGAGATTATTGGAATAGTACCGCACAAGCTAATTAGATTAGCGCTGTAAACTATTTACTTGTGATACAGTCTTGATTGAGTGATATTATTTAAATGGTCATATTTACCTTATGCACATATTTACTTCCCTGGCATTTTTTGAAGCCCTTAAATCACACAAGACTATGGGACTTGATCACGCACTAAGTGATGATCATGAAATAAGTTTTACACGGTCGTGATCTTAAATACTTCTAAGTCGTAGGATCTTATAAGACTAAGGGTATCTAAGATTTGAATAGACTTGCACTAATGATGCATTAATCTAAGGAGTTGGATATTACTCCATTTCATGAGCAATACCATATTAGATATGGATGCATGTTAGTGGGTGCTTGTTAGAGAACAAGATACTGAAGACCTACCTGGAGAATCCATAGGATAGCTGTAGTGGCAAGTTCTCTAACTTATGCCAGTGCATCTAATTAGTCCTTTGACCTGAAGATCCATTATAACCTTGTGTTTTGGTCCTCATGCTTTCACTGTTCCCTAGCTACGTAACGGGTCGTTCGGGTGGAGATTGGGTATGAGCTACTTAGACATGGAGATTTATGCGATCCAAGATAGGATCTGACACCTCATCATTGTGAAAGACGAGGACATCTCCTATGTATTCTATAATGATCGATTGAATGAAATCCTTGAACAAGGTAGTATGATAGTTTGGAAAATGAGTTTTTCAAAGATGAGGTCATAAAGGGGATTGAACATTGAGAATAGAGACATAGTATCAAGGCTATTAGGGAACCGACAAATATCTTGCTCTAGTCCTCTTTTGGAGATAGGATATGGAAGGACTGTATTTGCATGGCGCGTGTAGAGCTGGAATGGTTCTCCAAAACATTCATTTCGGCCAACTGGTTGGGCTCCATAGGCTTGAAGTTGGACATCGACCATGGAAATTGGGTACTCTTCAATTAATAGAAATTAATTGGATTGAGTTAATTAGATTAAAGGAGTTTAAACTAAAGTGAATATTTGATATTCCAAAGTCATAAAGAGTCGTGAGCCCATGCCCAATAAATGGTATGACCTAACAGGTTACACACAAAAGCCAATTGCGTATCCTAGGTGATGAAGGAGAATTTTTTCTAATAGTTAGAAAAATTCCTACATTACCGATTTGGAGTTGACCGATTGACACAAATGTTGTGGTCATTTTTTTCTTAATGAATTTAATTGTTAAATTAATCTAATTAATTTAAGGAGTTAAATTAAAACCAAAAATTAAGGAGTCAATTATTTGGTGCCACATGACTATTAATTGGTCAGGTTAACTTAAGGGGCTAAGTTAACTATTGCTAGCTTAAAGTGTTAAGCTTATTGACTTAAAGAGTTAAGTCAAGGTAATTAATTAAAATAAAGAATTTTAATTTAATTAAAATTGAGAATTAATTTTGGAGAAAAAATTCAAATGAAATGTTCATTTAGTATGAATTAGAATTTATTTGGATGACATTTCACAAGATGAAATGAAGATTCCAAATGAAATTCAAATTCACACAGAATTCAAATTCAAATTCACATGCCAACTTGCATGCTAATTGGCGCCACCCCTTGAGGAAGGTGTGATGCCAACTTGGCATCACACCATCCTCCCTCTATATATAGATATAGAGAGGAGTAGCCCAGCATATGCTTGCTTTACATTCCATGTGAATTAAGATCAAAGAAGGAAGAATTAGATTCTCTCCATATTTTCCCTCCAATCTTCAAGTGTTGCATTTTGTGTTGAAGCTTCACTTTGTTTTCTTCTCATACCTCCAAATCAAGGCTTCATCATTGTATATCTTATTTATATTCTCCAGCTAATATAGAAGAAGATAAGTTATTGCATTGGTGTGTGGATCTTAACGTTAGAGGCATGATGATTAGATTCCTTACCTTTGGAGATCCAGTTTTTGGTAGCAAGTTGGAAGTAGTTCTAGGTAGACTTTTCAAGTTTTGATTGGATTGATTTTTGGACAGTAGATCCAACTAGGTGTTCTAGAGTTCCTATAAAATTTTTAGCTGAAAAAAATTGTTTTGTTGGAGAAATCTAGCCACTACTTTGCTGCACTGCTAGAAGATAGTTTTTGAGAGTCAAAAGCTTTCTTTTTGTTTCCTTAGTTTTTGAGCAAAACAAGGTAATTCTCTATCTAAATTTGAATCAGTGGCATGTTTAGATCCTTATTACCGTGTGTAGCCTAGTTAATTTCTGTTTCTAATGTTTTGATTATTGGATCCTGTGGCTGCATATAAGTTTAGTCCTAGTGCTACACTTGACTTGATCTTGATTGAATGATATTCATTATAAATGGCCATTTTATCTTATGTTTACATTACTTCATTGGCATTTGGCTGAAGCCCTTAGATCATGCAACACTACGGGACTTGGTCACTATAGTCTGTGAAGATCATAAAATAAGTTTTACATGATCGTGATCTTAAATATCGCAAGTCAAAGAATCTTATGAGACATGACATGTAAGATTTGGATAGACTTGCACTAATAATGCATAAATCCTATTGCTTCATTTCATGAGCAATCCATATGAAATATGGGTGCATATTAGTAGGTGCTTGTTAGAGAACAAGTTCACTGGAGGCCCAGCCGAAGAATCTACTAGATAGCTGTAGTGGCAAGTTTTCTTGCTTATGCTAGTGTATATAATTGGTCCTTTGAACTGATGATTCATGATAACCTTGTTTAGGTCCTCATGATTTGACTCTTCCTTAGCCACTTGGTGGGTCTTTCAGGTTAAGGTTGGATGTGAACTACTTAGACATAGAGGTTTGTGAGATCAAAGTTGGGATTTGACTCCTCATCATTGTGAAGGGCGAGTGCATCTCTTACGTATTCTATAATGATCGATTCTGTGAAGCTCTAACTCTACTTAGACATGAAACTCGAGCTTTGACCCTATGCAAGCGCATTCTAGGAGCAGAAGCTCAATCCAATTTATTGATTTTCGAAAAGGTACCCAACTCCATTTTTTTGAAACATCATTAATCAATAATCATAGTAATACAATATTAGATTTTTTTCCTATTAAATGCAAATGATATTGTTAAATCATTTGAGTTTTTTCTTATTTTTAAGAAAAAATTATTCTGTGATACATATTTAATATTTCCATGTAGAATGAAACAAAAATACTAAGACTCCAAAATATGATCATTTTGAACATTCATAAATATTTTTTTTCTCTCAAAAACTCAAATGAGATGTCTTGAACTATTTATTTTTAGAAAGTTATTTTAAATATTAAAAAATATGTCATTATCCATTTCAAAGCTTAATTAACAATGTGTTCTATTGAAATTATATTATTTTGAAAATTGTATTTAAAACAATTAACTTCAATACTTTAGAGTGTACAATTTTTAATTATAATACATTTCTATTTTTATTTGTACTTACAAAAATATTTGTATCCCATGTTCTAGAATGGGATTATAACTAGAATTATATAAAATATAAAAATATCTTATACTAACAACTTTATTTAATGTACCACATCATTTGACTAGATAAATATTGTTTGGTATCATTATTTAACTATTTTGAATAATATTTTTAGAAAGTAATAACATTTCGTTGATTGAAAAAAAAGATACAGCAATAAATTAATTATAATAACAATGATAATAAATTAATTATCAGTCGTAAGTCTTTATTTAATTTAATTAATAAATATAACATGTGTAGTCAGTTATTTATGTGGGCACGTGGGGATATGTAAATATAATAAATTAGGGGGCAAGCGAATCAATTCGACTTGCTAGCCTTTGAGTGGAGTTTGATCTATTTGTGTTTAAATTCGAAACTCGTGAACATCATATAATTAAATATTATTTTTTATTTTATTAATAACTATATATTATATTATTATTTTATCATGAGCTCAAACTCAAATTTGAGCTCATGATTATCTAAAATTCACTTGATATTTTAATTTAATTGAGTCCAGTCAAGCTATACTCAAATTTTCATCAAGTCGAACTCAAGTTCAAAAGATTGAGGGAGTTACTAAATATAGTACCTTCAAAGTCAGTGCCAAAGACACCATATGAGATATGGCATGGCAAAGCACCCTCTTATCAATATTTGAAGATTTGGGGATCTCTTGCCTACGTAAGACGGATAGTGGGAGATAAGTTGGATAGTAGATCTATCTTGTGCAAGTTTGTGGGATACCCAAGAGAGTCTATGGGTTATTATTTTTATGATCCCTCGGAACAAAAGGTGTTTGTCTCGAGGAACGCCGTCTTTTTGGAAAAGAAATTTCTATTGGATAGAAATGGCGTTGTTGTTGAACTTGATGAAGTTCAAAATGATCAACAAATCCCATAGACGGTGGAAACAATTGAATCACAAAAGCCCGATACACATCCTCTAAGAAGGTCTGACCGCGCCAAGAAGTAACCCGAAAGGTTCGGATTTCTTCATGAGACGGGTCAGTCGGATAGTGATTATGGCTTGATTGATTTAAGTGTTAAATTGATCAACTAATTTAAGGAGTTAAATTAGGCAAATAATTAAGGAGCTAATTATTTGAGCTACATTGATAGTTGAATAATTGAAGTTGACTTAAAGAGTTAAGTTAACTAAAGAAAACTTAAAGAGTTAAGTTTGCTTGATTTAATTGTTAAATCAAGTTGAATTAATTAAATTAATTGGATTTATTTAATTAATAGGAGAATATATTATTGGAGGGAAGAATTCAAATATGATTTGAATTAATTGGAATTGGATTCCAATTAAGCAAGTTGGCAAGACCACATGATAGTGGAATTACATTATGCCCTTGGAATTTTCGGTCCCCCCCTTAGCATGGGAGGTGTGATGGCATCACACCTCTCACACCTCTATATAAGGGGAGGTGGAGTGGCTGAAAATTAGTCCAGATTCATTAGCCAAAATTCTGAATTTTGCAAGCTAAATTCTTCCTCCAAAATTCTCTCCAAAGTTAGTAGAGATCTAACTTCCATCCATTCTCTCTCTCACTAAAAAACCTCCTTCTTCACCAAACAACTCCAGATCTGCTCCAGATAAATATCTGGATGTTCTAGGATTGCTTTAAGGTGTGTGGACTTGCATTGGAGGTGACCACAAGTGAGGCCACTCAATTCCAGAAAAGGTTTCTGCAGAACAGTCGACTTCACGATTTTATCCTGGAGCGATCCGATGGATATTTAGGCCAATTTTTTCACATAAGATCTGAATTTGAGTTATATTCTGGATAATTTTTCCTCATTTCATTTGGAGGTCGGAATTGGAAGATATTCTCCTTTTTCTCCGCTGTGCCAGAAACTGCCGGAAATCTGTGATAGGAGGGATCGTCCATCATCTCCTTGGATTTTGAGCGATTCAGGTTGGTATCCTCTGATTAATCCATTTATGTTGTATGATATATGCCTGGGGATGTTGCTTTGGATCGAGATTTTCTATTTAATTTTGAATTTGTTTGGCTTATCTCGGCCATAGCACTTTCATTGGGGTGTGCTGGGTGGAGTCCACTGAGAGATAATCACATTCTCTTTAGATAATTCAAAAATTCTTCAAACTTTTCAAAGGCTTTGGACTTGTTCTTCATAAGAAACACGTGTCCGAACCTCCTATAGTCATCGGTGAAGGTGATAATGTAGGAATAGCCTCCTCTCCCACTAACTCTTAGTGGTCAACAAACGTTGGTATGGATCAAATTCAAGAGACTTGGGGAGCGCTCTGTTTGTTCTACAAAAGAAGCCTTGGTCATTTTTCCTTTTAAACAAGATTCCCAAGTAGGAAGATTCTCAATGCCACTAATTTTTAGTACTTTGAGAGCTTTTAACTTGTTCATCCTATTTTTAGAAATATGTCTAAGTCTTGCATGCCACAACATGGCATCTTCTTAGTTATCTAACTTTCTTTTACTTGATTGAATGTGCATTAGTGAAGTTTGAGAATCAAGTGTGTAGAATCCATTTATTAATGTACCTTGAGCAATTAAAGAACCATTCTTTAATGCGTTCAACTTCCCATTCGATATAGAAAAATCAAATCCTTCATTATCAAGAATGAGAATTGAAATAATATTCTTCACAAGATAGGGTACATAATAAATAGGATCAAGTAAATTGCAAGCATTCCCCAAGTCTAACTTGATTACGCCTTGGAAGGTAGCAGCAACTCTTGCTCCACTTCCTAGGAGGAGGATCATTTCCCTTTCACGCAGACTCTTTCTTCTTTCTATCCCCTAAAACGAATTACAAAGGAGAGAACCATATGCGGTGTCAAATACCCATGAGGAAGAATTAGTCATCATGTGCACTTTAATAAAGTACATACCCTTCTCAAGGGTTGCAAGGTAAGCTTTGCAATTTCTTTTCCGATGCCCCTTATCGCCACAGCGAAAAAACTAGTTTTGGTTTTAAACTTCTTCTTAACCCTCCCGAAACTCTCCTCAAGTTGCTTCCCTTTCGAGGAAGAACTTTTCTTCCTCTTACCTCCCTTTCTAGGAACCCTAGGGCCTTTCGACTTGGAGGAGGATATCTACTTGGAGGAGGATACAAGCATAAGGGGCTTATCTTTTCTCATTGTCACCTCCGCAGTCACAAGCATATTGATCAATCTGTTAATCATAAAATCTTGCTTGGACATATTGAAGTTCCTAATGAATTACTCATATGATGGTGGCAATGATTATAGGATCAAATCCACGTATAGGTCGTTGTCCATGACCATATCTAACTATCCAAGCTTCTTAATGAGTCTAATTATCTTGAGGCTGTGATCATAGACATCGAACCCTTCACTCATCCATGCCCTAAAAAGCTCTTTAGACAAAGCGAACCTTTTC
Source organism: Jacaranda mimosifolia (assembly GCA_018894105.1). NCBI lineage: Eukaryota > Viridiplantae > Streptophyta > Magnoliopsida > Lamiales > Bignoniaceae > Jacaranda > Jacaranda mimosifolia. The sequence continues at coordinate 32,922,915 of CM032127.1, read as the reverse complement.
TGTCAACTTTGTACACCATACCACTCTTGTAAGGGTACAAAGATCTTAATTAAGTCTTTTTTATTTATTTTTTGGGCCCTAAAGTTAGATTAACCAGCATCTTCATTTCTAAATCCTTATTTTTAAAATACCAAATCTTAAGGGTGTTAGAATCCTTCCCCACTTAAAAGAATCTAATCCCTAGATTTTCATATTCAACTAGAAGACTTCGGTTAATAGGATGCATATATAGGTCTCATTCCCAAGTTGCCAGAATCAAATGCTATTTTATCCCAATGTCCTAATATACTTCTTCTAGTTCTTAGTGGCGTTTATTTCACTAAGATTTTATGAAAATCCCCTTTTCAGTTACCATCATATCATTCTCCCTGAGGTACAAGATGTCACCTTTCTTATGCTTCTTTTTGATTAGGTAACCCTTATGCATACTATCACATCTCATTTCTACACTCAAATTGTCTTCAATTTCACCCTAACAAACAACATCACAAGTTCATACTTACATGATATTTACAATAAGGAATAGTCAAGTTCAAACTTAACATACCAGTTTACATAACAAGTCCTACATTCCCAAACATCTAATTATAAGTTCACAAGAAACCAAGCATACTAGATATAGTTATAAACAACATGTTTGTTGTTCCTTAGATGCTAGTTTGAAATACAAAATCACGATTATGCAAGATCAAACTTCCTTCTGACATTCAAGAACTTAAGTAGAACCTTCTACCACCTGTTTTCCTTTATCCTTTTGAGCACCTGAGTTTGACTGTTTTTTGTTAGGGGAATCTTTGATGAGTCTTGATTGCTGCCGCACCTCATGCACTTTATTAGCCTTTTCCAATAGTTAGATTCCTCATAATTCAGATTGCTACGCAATTTGCAATTCCCTTTCAATGTTCTAGGTTGAACCTTCAGCCATTTTTTGCCTAAACCACTTTCCTTAGCAGTAGCGATTTTGAGTTTAGAAGCTATTTTTCATTTACCCATTCTTTCATCTATATATATCTCAAGAGGTTCTTGTTCTACTAGCATGGCCCTCTTTAAGGCTTCCTCAAAGTTAGGCTGCTCATAAGGCGTGAGGGTCCGTCGTATCTCAGATCTTAACCTTGTAACAAATTTCACTATCCTACACTCCTCATTTCTTAATATCTATAGGGCATGCTGAATCAACCTATTGAGCCTTGCTTCATATTGCCATACCGTCACATCTGCTTGGGTAAGACCTTCAAATTCTTATTTCTAGGCATCTCTTACTTCTTGTGGTATGTACCTATCCATAAATTCCCACATGAAGTTGTCCTAGGTACGAGGTACATTTTTATGTTCCCACCATTAGCTTACCAAGGTCCACTATTAACTTGCAACTCCTTCTGATAGATAGATGGCAGATAAAAATTTGAGGTCATCTGGGTAATATAACATTTGAAAAATGTCATCAATCTGCCTGATCTAAGCTTCAACCTTTTGTTGATCTAATTCTCCTACAAACGTTGGAGGATGAAATTTAAGAAGATGCATTATAGTCCAAAACTTTAGAGGTTCCTTACTTCTTTTAGGGCTATTAATCTGACCTTGTTGCTGGTGCGACTGTATCAATTGCTGCCATATTGCATTCATATGTTCTTTAACTTCTCTCCGTACTGTTAAATGCACTTGTGGACCTCGTGTCTCTTCTTCAACACTTATTGGACGTCTCCATTCTGAGGTGTCTTCCTCTAGATTTTGTTGGTTAAGAAAATGCCTTGGGATTAATCCTTGTGACGCCATTTAATAAGTTTCAAGCTCTGCAGATGTAGACTACGCTTATCTATAATATTTAGATGAGATGTTTTGTCAGTTAGTATCTATTCATTGTTAGTTCTCATTGAACAAAATTCAAAATATATACATAATTTTTTAAGTTTTGAAAATAAGGAAGATAAAAGTAAGTTTAACAAATTTTCAATGACTCATAATAGAAAGAAAGAAAATCTACTAACAAATATTTGAAAGATAAAATTCATTAATATATTAGGTTAGCATTAGCAAAATTACATCAGTGTCTACAGAAGTTCAAAATTTGCAAAATAGCTATACTAACTATGAACTCGATCGAACTCAAAATGATAAGTGCAAGGAGGGGAAAAAAAGAAAATATCAACTAAAGCTACGTGGTCCAACAATTAGAAGCTACTACTAAGTGACTACTACCTTATATACATATGTACAATGTGCCTACGGGCACCAAATCATCTAACTTTAGTTTTCCTTGTCCGTGATATCGAACTCAACATCCTTGCTATTGTTCGTCCACTGCAGGAAATCATCCTCTATCCAGACCTGAGGATCGTCTTCATCATCTATAGATCCTAATGATACTTTAAACCTAGATCATTGCTAACTTAACTAGCCATCCTAATACCAGTCCTTTACTTTCCGATATCATGCATTATCCCAAAATTCACACCTTAATAAAATTCTCAAGCCAAACATAATCTCCACTAATCTAGAACTCTCATATTCCGAGGACCATGTCCTAGCATAGCTGAGGTTTTCAAATCTAAGCTCTGATACCACCTCTGTAGCGCCCCACTCGGGATGACCCCTAAGCGGAGGTGCTACCAATTCAAGCATGAAATAGAAATTAAATAATAATTGGATAATCAAGAATTAACCAACTTAAGGGAAAAACAACTCGAACTAACCCAGAAGGTTGCTTCATTGAGCGAAATATGTACAACCAAGTGTCTTAGGTTCAAAATAAGCATTCACATAACATCTCTTAGATAGTTGTCTCGATCAGCTGTAGACTACATGTACAATGAAAACACGTAATCTATTACAAAATAACCCTTCAACTAAAGCATGAGTTCATTCTTCTCACGTAGACTTTTCTGAGAAAATAAAGAATAACAAGAAGGGTAAGTCCTAAGGACTTAGTGAGGAAAAGAAAATGACAGTGGTAAAAGAAAAACCATTCATTCAGTAACAAGTAAGAGCTTTTGATATGAATCAATAGCATACATGGCACACATGATATAAAATTTAACAAGCTGTTGGTCATTCCATCTATATTACTCCTGAATCAAATTATAATTGCTAGTACCGAGCATCGGTATAGTATAAACAAGAATTCCTTATCATTCCATTGCTTGAGCACTTAGCTTGGCATGTAATAATTAGTTTATATGGCATGGTTGACTGCATGCCGGATCCCGTCACTCACAATTTGCTAACTCTAGCTACATGTAAGTCAGGATTATAGGTGAGTACTAGCCGTAAGACCTGTCTCCATCAGTTCGTTCCGCTCGACCATCTTCCAGACCTAGTCCTTGGGCCCAAACCCCCGTGGCGTTCCTCTGAGAGGAAACCGCCCATGGCGTCCCATGAAGTAAAATAATATAATGCCAACAAATAAAATTTTAACCTTTAGACAATAACATGAATATAACAAAATAAAATCTAGATATCCAATACACTGGCCAACGAGGTTGTTTTAAAATAATAATCCAAGCATTCTGCTGGGATTGGCCATCAGCTAAATAACTAATATATAGAATGAATTTAAATATGCCGACAAGATTTCTTGAACAATCAACACGTTTATAAAAAGAGAACAAGTAATATGGGTTCAGCTGGCAAGGCTGCAGGGCACAAGGGACAGAATAGAAACAAGCAATAATCCTCACAAGGGTGTACACATTAGAAATAGATAACAGTCAAAATTTCAAATAAGATACGAATTTTCAACAAGTATGATACCGAAACGGAAACCCTCATAGGGGTTTATCGTAAGAACATATAGGTATGAGAAAGGTTCCAGATTGGGACCCCCACCTCAAAAGCCTTAGAAATGCGGTTACATTCTACTGTTCTGCAGTTTCTTGCTCCACGTCACCTAACCAAATAAGTATATTTACAGTTAAAATCCTATTCAATCTCAATAGTTACTATTGCACTACCGAAAATCTCAAAATAATTAGTTATTGGCTTAATACAGTAAGGTTTAAGGTTTTAATGGTGTTATCAGTACGAATTATGCTAATTAAGCTATTATAACCGATATAGTCACAGTATCTGTACTAGTTTCGTAAAGAAATATAATTGGGTCCTAAATTTCATACTCAACTTCGCAATATAATGTCAAAAAAATTAATATTAACATTCTAATGATTTCAAATAAATCCAATTATTGCCACTTAGGTTTAAATTCCATCAATCCACAAAATTAGGGTTTAATCCTCTTAATTAACTAAATTAACCCAAAGTTAGTGAAAAGTAGTTCGAATCCAAGTCCACTAACTCTAGATAAGTCCATGCATGTTCCTTAATTAACTCCAATACATGTTTTTATGTCAATGTATATCACAATACAAAATCTTAGGAATTAAAATGATATAACATATGCATATATATATATATATATAACCCGATCCAATTCTTTACCCAATTTCTTACTATTGGAGCCTCAAATATACTAACCAAGACCACCACCAGAACCATTGCAATGAGACGATTAAATTATCTCAGCACCGCTGTTGCGCTATCGTTGGAGATTTCACCACCATTACTGGAAGATGCGTCTCAGCACACCGAACACAACCCCCATTTTAATTTCTCCATTTACTACCGAATTGAAGTTTAATTGAAGCTCCAAAGTTGTTGGGTCTCATTCACTGCTGCATTAGTTTTCCCCAAATTTTGCCATCGCCTTCGCGTTAAAGTTCAATTTAAAGCTATCTTTGTCATCTCTAAACTAAAAGCTAGAAAAACCCATACTTAGGTCGTATCAAACGATCGTCGGAATCCATTCCCATCAAGCACAGTTGTGGCTATTTCCTCGAACCACCACTATCTCACCGTTTGTTGGTAATTCAAGTTGCATATGGTATAATTATACTCCTAAGAAGGTGAGGAGTGCTTTGGCTAGTTTAGATTTTTGTTTCGAGTTGTGGCCGGAGGTGATTGCCGGTGAGAGGGAATGGAGGGTCTCGGTGGAGAAGATGATGAAAATGGGGAAAGAAATGAAAATATGATTTATATATAATTAAACTCTTCTTGTCTTTCAAATTGACCCCAGAATTTTCCTTAGCCCTCAATTGAATCCTCCAAGGTTGTAAATCTTTCAATCCAACCCCAAGATAATATGAGTGCACGACATTAGCCCTCATTAGACCAAGAATATATTCCATGCAAACCCTAAAACTTTCAAGTTTAGTTCAATTAATTTATCTTAAATTACGGATTGACTCCATAATTTCTAATTTTCTTGAACTAAGTCATTTTTATTTATTTTTCTAGCCCTAAAATCCGATAAACTAATATTTTAATTTCTAAATCCTTATTTTTAAAATAACAAAATTTAGGGGTGTTACAATCCTCCCCCACTTAAAAGAATCTGGGTCTCCAGATTCTCATATTCAACTAGAAGGCTTAAGTTAATAGGACGCATATACGGGTCTCGTTCCTAAGTTGCCTGAATCAAATGTCATTCTATCCTATTGTCCCAATATACTTGTTCCAATTCTTAATCGTGTTTGTTTCACTAAGATTTTAAAAACCTCATCTTTCCAGTTACCATCATATCATTCTCCCTAAGGTACAAGATGTAACTCCTCTTATGCTTCTTTTTTATTAGGTAACCCTTATGCATACTATCACATCTATTTCTATAGTCAAACTGTCTTCAATTTGACCCTGATAAAGAACATGCTATTATTTAAAAGAGTACGGAATCATTATAGCAACAAAAGACAAACAACATCACGAGTTCTTACTTGCATGATATTTATGTTAAGGAGTAATCAAGTTCAAACTTAACATACTAGTCTTCATAACAAGTCCTACATTCCCAAACATCTAATTATATGTTTACAAAAAACGAAGCATACTCGATATAGTCATAAACAACATGTCTATTGCTCCCTAGATGTTGCTTTAAAATATAAAATCATGATTATGCAACATCAGACTTCCTTTCGACATTCAAGAACTTAAGTGGAACCTTCTACCATCTGTTTTCCTTTATCCTTTTGAGCACCTGAGTTTAACCACCTGCTATTGGGGCAATCTTTGATGAGATGTTGATCGCTTCCTTTATCATTCACTTTCATAGCCTTTTCCAATAGTTAGATTCCTCATGATTTGGACCGCTACGAAATCCACAATTCTCTTTTGGTGTTTCGAGTTGAACCTTCAGCCATTTTCTACCTAAACTACTTTCATTACTAATAGCGATTTTGAGTTTAGAAGCTGTCTTTCGTTTACCCTTTGTTTCATCTATATATATCTCAAGAGGTTCTTCTTCTACTAGCAAGGCCCTCTTCAATGCTTCCACAAAGTTAGACTACTCATAAGGCATGAGGGTCCATCCTATCACATATCTTAACCTTTTAACAAAGTTCATAGTCCTACACTCTTCATTTCTTAAAATTATGGGGCATACCAAATCAACCTATTGAGCCTTGCTTCATACTACATATCATCATATCTATTTGGGTAAGACCTTCAAATTCTTATTTCCCAGCATCTCTTATTTCTTGTGGTATGTACCTATCCATAAATTCCTGCATGAAGTTGTCCTAGGTACGATGTACATTCCTATGTTCCCATCGTTGGCTTACCAAGGTCCACCATTAACCTACAACTTTTTCTAATAGACAGATAGAAAATATAAATTTGAAGTCATCAGGGTAACCTAACATCTAAAAAATATCATCAATCTCCCCGATCCAAGCTTCAACCTTTTGCTCATTCGATTCTCCTATAAATGTTGGAGGATGAAACTTAAGAAGATGTGTTATAGTCCCAAGCTTTGGAGGTTTCTTACTTTTTTTGGGGCTGTCAATCTGACTTTGTTGCTGGTGTGACTATGAATTGCTGCCACATTGCATTCATTTATTCTATAACTTCTCTCCTCATTATTAAATGCATCTGTGGACCTCGTGTCTTTTCTTCAACATTTATTGGACGTCTCTGTTCTAAGATGTCTTCCTCTTGATTTTGTTGGTTAAGAGAATATCTTGGGATTAATTCTTGTGACGCCATTCAATAAGTTGCAAGCTCTGTAGATGTAGACTACGCTTTTCTATAATATTTAGATGTGATGTTTTGTAAGTTTGTATCTATTCATTGTTAGTTCTCGTTGCATAAAATTCAAAATATATACACAATTTCTTAACTTTCAAAAATAAGGAAGATAAAAGTAAGTTTAACAAATTTTCACTAACTCATAATAGAATGAAAGGAAATCTGCTAACAAATATTTGAAAGATAAAATTCGTTAATATATTAGGTTAGCATTAGCAAAATTACGTCAGCATGTACAGAAGTTCAAAATTTGCAAAATAGATATACTAATTGTGCGCCCGATCGAACCAAAATAGTTGGTGTAAGGAAGGTAAAAAAAGAAAATATCAGCCAAAGCTATGTAGTCCAACAATTAGAGGCCACCACCAAGTGACTACTACCCTATATACACATATGCATACATTGTGCCCATGCGTACCAAATCATCTTACTTTAGTTTTCCTCGTCGATGATCGGACTCAACATCCGTGTTATTGTCCGTCCACTACAGGAAATCATCATCCAACTAGAGCTAGGGATCGTCCTCATCATCACCAATCTCCCGATAACTATATTAATTTATCCAATATTAATCTATCCATATAACCTTTCAAATCACAAAACGTGACTTTGTTCAGGAGGATCTTCAACTTATAATTCTAAAATCTCACAAAGTACATCTAAACATGGGTTATTTCTTTACATTTCACCTTTTTGGCATTCAAAGAGCCCTATGCTTGACATTCTTAGATTACTAGATTGTACATTTGTTGTCCTGAAAAGTATCCTGTTGTCATTGATTACTTCTTAATTTCTATAGCCCATGGTCTCAATTTCCTATCTTTATATCTCTTGTCAACATAATCATACCATCAGAGCCTTAACTGCATATGTACGATACATACTCTTTTTCTTAACAACATTCTATCTATCATATTTATCTTTTCATCATGTCACCCCTTACCTTTAGATACACTGTTAGATTATGATTTTCGCATAAGCCAAAACTTCACTTAGTCCTCATAATCATGCATTTCTTGAATATACTGCTACCCATAATAATCCTTTTTCTGCATACCCACATAAGCAAATTTTTATCCATAAGAAATTGGAAGGAATTTGTTTATCCTAAGGTAATCACCTTCTAGCACTATGTACCTTCTCAGAATGATCCTTACTCATCATCTGAGTTCTCCTATGGATACTTCTCTATCTGGGCTTGTTTGGCTTGAAGTCCTTGCACTTGAGCCACTGTTATCCTAACCCATTTTCTTTCTCGTTCAATGTCTTCCATAATCTCTCCATGAGGTAGCCCCTAAAACCCAATATCATTTTTTAATAGTTGACTCTGCTCGGTTTGGCATGAGCGACTCATGCTAATCGTATAACCTATCATCGAGTATCCGACATATCCTCAACAAGCTCGCTTTTTCTTATTCTAAACCTCAATCCTTTCCACTAGAGACTCCTTCATCCCTTTATCTACAAGCTGCATTCCTATGATTGTGAGCCATCGCTCAATACAGAAATAGCAAAATTAGTTTCATTAACACTAGATAATTTAAATTCATTTCCAGTACCCATGGATCCTATAAAACCTTTCAATATACCTCAAACACTCGAAGTTCAGATCCTATCTTAACCTAAGCAAATGTAATCTATAGATCCTAATGATACTCTGCACCTAGATCACTACTAACCTGACTAGCCATCTTAGTACCAGTCCTTTACTTTCCAATATCATACATTATCCCAAAATTCACACCTTAATAAAATTCTCAAGTCAAACATATTCTCCACTAATATAGAAATCTCATATTCCGAGGACCCTATCCCAGCATAGCTCTGGTTTTCAAATCCTAGCTCTGATACCACTTCTCTAGTGCCTCCACTAGGGATGAACCCTAAGCGGACTGCAACTAATTCAAGCTTGAAACATAAATCAAATAATAATTGGGGAATCAAGAATTTAACCAACACAAGGGAAAAACAAGTCGCAGTAACCAAAAAGGTTGCTTCATTGAGCGAAATATGTATAATGTTTTAGGTTCAAAATAAGCATTCACATAACATATCTTAGATAGCTGTCTTGATCAGGTGTAGACTACATGTACAATCAAAACACCTGATCTATTACAAAATAACCCTTCAACTAAAGCATGAGTCCATGCTTCTCACGTAGACCTATCTAAGAAAATAAAGAATAACAAGAAGGGTAAGTCCTAAGGACTTAGTAAGGGAAAGAAAATGACAATACTGAAAGAAAAACCATTGAGATACAATAATAAATGAACGATTCAATAACAAGTAAGAGCTTTTGATATGAATCAATAGCATACATGATACATGATATCAAATTTAATAGGTTGTTGGTCATTCCGTCCTTATTACTTCTGAATCAAATTATAATTGCTAGTACCAGGTATCGGGATAGTATAAACAAGATTTCTTTATCGCTACTTTGCTCGAGCACTCAACTCGGTGTGTAATAATTAGTTTATATGGCATGGTCGACCGCAGTCGGATCCTGTCACTCATAGTTCGTTACCTCCAGCTACCTGTCAGTCGGGATCATATATAGATGGGTACAAGCTATAAGACTTATCTCCATCAGTCTGTTCTGCCCGACCATCTTTCGGACCTAGTCCCTGGGAACAAACCCATGTGGCGTCCCTTTGAAAGGAAACCGCCCATGGCATCCCATAAATTAAAATAATATAATGCCAACAAATAAAATTTTAACAATTAGAAAATAACATGAATATAACAAAATAAAATCTAAATATCCAATATACAGTCCAGCAAGGCTGTTTTGGAATAATAATCCAAGCTTTCCGCTGGGATTGGCACTCGATCGATACAACTGATAATCAAGTATGTCATTAAGACTAAATAAGTAATATATAGAATGAATTCAATTATGACAACAAAATTTCTTGAAAAATCAACATGTTTATAAGAAGAGGACAAGTAATACGGGGTCAGACAGCAAGATTGTGGGGTACAAGGGATAGAATCAAATAATATAATAAGAGATCTGAACACCAGAATAGAAATAAGCAATAACCCTCATAGGGGTGTACACATTAGAAATAGATAAGAATCGTAATTTCAAAAAACATGCAGATTTTCAAGTACGATACAAAAACAAAAACCCTCACAGGGGTTTATTACAACAATAGGTAGATACGAGAATGGAGCTAGATTGGCATACCCTCACCTCAAAAGCCTTAAAAATGCAGTTAAATTCTACTGATATGCAGTTTCTAGCTCCTTGTCACCTAACCAAATAGGTATATTTACAGTTAAAATCCATATTCAATCTCAATAGTTACTATTATACTATCGATAATCTCAAAATCATTAGTTATTGGCTTAATACAGTAAGATTTAGGGTTCTATTGGAGTTATCGGTACGAATTGTGCTAATTAAGCTATTATAATAGATATAGTCACAAGATTCGTACTAGTTCCGATAAATAAATACAATGGGTCCTAAATCACGTATTCAACCTCGTAATGTTATGTCAAAAAAATCAATATTAATATTCAAATCATTTTAAATAATCTAATTATTACCACTTAGGTTTAAATTCCATAAATCCACAAAATTAGGGTTTAAACCACTTAATTAACTAAATTAACCCAAAGTTATTGAATAACAATTCGAATCCAGGTCCACTAATTAAGGATAAGTCCATGCATGTCCCCTAATTGAATCCAATACATATTTTTATGTCAATGTATATCACAGTAATTAAAATGATATAACAAATGTGTATATATATAACCTGATCCAATTATTTACCTAATTTCTTACAACTGGAGCCCCAAATCTACAAACCAACAAGCACCAGAACTACCACAACAAGGCGAACAAATTATATCAGCACACCCGCCACTCTGCCGCCACCAAATAAGTTAACCACCACCGCTAGAAGATGCATCTCAGCTCACCAAAAACAACCCCCACTTCAATTTCACCATTTATTACTGAATTGAAATCCAATTGAGGCTCCAAAGTTGCTTGGTCTCACTCGCTGTCGTATCAGTTTTCTCCAAATTTTGTTGTCCTGACTGCGTCAAAGTTTAATTCTAGCTTTCTTCGTGATCTTTAAATCGAAAGATACAAAATCCACACTTGGGTTATATCAAATGGTCACCGGAATACTGTTCCCGTCAAGCTCCACTATGGCTATTTTCTTGGACCACCGCTACCTTATCGTCCGCCGGTGATTCATATTACATGTGGTACCATTCTACGCCTAAAAAGGTGATGAGTGATTTGGCTGGTTTAGATTTTTGTTTCGAGGTGTGGCTGGAGGGGATCGCCGGTGAGAGAGAATGGAGGATCTCGGTGGAAAAGATGATGAAAATGGGGGAAGAAATGAAAATATGATTTATGTATAATTGAACTTTTCTTGTCTCTCAAATTGATGATAGAATTTTCCTTAGCCCTCAATTGAATCCTTCGAGGTTGTAAATCTTTTAATCCAGCCTAAGATAATATGAGTGCATGACTTTAGCCCCTTTGACCAAGAATATATACCATGTAAGCCCCAAAACATTGAAGTTTAGTCCAATTAGGTTTTCTTAAATTATAGATTGACCCCAAAATTTCTAATTTTCTTGAATTACGTACTTTTTATTTATTTTTTGAGCCCTAAAATCTAATTAACCAATATCTTAATTTCTAAATCCTTATTTTTAAAATATCAAATTTTAGGGGCGTTACAATCCTCCCCCACTTAAAAAAATCTGGTCCCCATAATCTCATCTTCAATTGGAAAACTTCGGTTAATCGGACGCATATACGGATCTCGTTCCTAAGTTGCCCGAACGAACTACTATTTAATCCCTTTGTCCTGATATATTTCTTCCAATTCTCAGTAGCGTTTATTTCACTAAGATTTTAAGAACCTTCTCTTTCCAGTTACCATCATATCATTCTCCCTAAGGTACAAGGTGTCACCCCTTTTATACTTCTTTTCGATTAGGTAACCCTTATGCATACTATCACATCTCATTTCTATACTCAAATGGTCTTCAATTTCACCCCGATAAAGAACACGTTATTATTTAAAAGAGTACAAAATCATTGTAGCAACAAAAGACAAACAACATCACGAGTTCATACTTACATGATATTTACATTAAAGAGTAGTCAAGTTCAAACTTAACATACCAGTCTTCATGACAAGTCCTATAATCCAAAACAGCTAACTATAAGTTCACAAAAAACCAGGCATACTAGATATAGTCGTAAACAACATATCTGTTGCTCCTTAGATACTGCTTTAAAATACAAAATCACGATTATGAAAGATTAGACTTCTTTATGAAATTCAAGAACTTAAGTAAAACCTTCTACCACTTGTTTTCCTTTATCCTTTTAAGCACCTAAGTATGACCGTTTGCTGTTAGGGCAATCTTTGATAAGATGTTGATCACTACTGCACCTCATCACTTTCTCAACCTTTTCCAACAGTTAAATTCCTTATGATTCAAACCGCTACGAAATTCGTAATTCCCTTTTGGTGTTCTAGATTGAACGTTTAGCCGTTTTCTACCTAAACCACTTTCTTTACCAGTAGTGGTTTTGAGTTTAGAAGCTATTTTTCATTTACCCTTTCTTTCATCTATATATATCTCAAGAGGTTCTTGTTCCATTAGCAAGGCCCTCTTCAAGGATTCCTTAAAGTTAGACTCCCCATAAGGTATGAGGGTCCGTCATATCTCAGATCTTAACCCTTTAACAAATTTCTTAGTCTTACACTCCTCATTTCTTAATATTTGTGTGGCATACCGAATCAACCTACTGAACCTTGTTTCATATTGCCTTGCTGCCATATATGCTTGGGTAAGATCTTCAAAATCTCGTTTCTACGCATCTCTTACTTTATGTGGTATGTACCTATCCATAAATTCCCAGATGAAGTTGTCCCAGGTACGACGTACGTTCCTACATTCCCATCGTTGGCTTACCAAGGTCCACCATTGACATGCAGCTCTTTCTAACAGATAGATGGAGCCAGAACACTCTTCCTATCATGCTCCACTATGGCTATTTTCTTGGACCACTGGTACCTTACTGTCCGTTGGTGATTTATATTGCATGTGTAACCATTTTACTCCTAAGAAGGTGATGACTACTTTGGCTAGTTTAGATTTTCGTTTTGAGGTGTGGCCGGATGTGATCACCGGTGAGAGGGAATGGAGGGTCTCAATGGAGAAGATGATGAAATGGGGGAAGAAATGAAAATAAGATTTATATATAATTGAACTTTTCCTATCTCTCAAATGGACCCCAGAAGTTTCCTAAACTCTCGATTGAATCCTTCAAGGTTGTAAATCTTTCAATCTAGCCCCAAGATAATATGAGTGCATGACATTAGCCCCTTTGACCAAGAATATATATCATGCAAAACCCTAAAACTTTCAAGTTTAGTCCAATTAGGTTTTCTTAAATTACAGATTGACCCTAAAATTTCTAATTTTCTTGAATTTAGTCTTTTTTATTTATTTTTTGAGCCCTAAAATTCAATTAACCAATATCTTATTTTCTAAATCCTTATTTTTAAAATACCAAATTTTAGGGGTGTTACAGTGTGTGACTTCTTGATTGATGAATTGAAAGCATGCTATTATGTGTTTTAAATGTTGATTCATGTAATTAGTATGTTTTCATTCATAGCTTCTAATGTTGAATGTGTTGGAATAGTACCCATCAAAATAATTTTATTGGCCGTGAAAAGTCTATTCGTTTGCAAATCAATCTTGATTGAATGATATTCTTTATATGACCACATTCATGTTATGCTTTATATTACTTCATTTGCATTTGGATGAAGTCCTTAGATCACACATGACTATGGGACTTGGTTAAGTGACCATGGAGTAAGTCTCACACGGTTGTGATATTAAATCTTCCAAGTCATAGGATCTTTTGAGATGGGGCATCTGAGATCCAAACAGACTTGCACTAATGATGCATAAATCTAAGAGTTGGATATTGCTCCATTCTATAAGCAATCTGTATGAGATACGAGTGCATGTTGGTGGTGCTTGTTAGAGAACAAGGCATCGAAGACCCTCCGAAGAATCCACTAGATAGTCGTAGTGACAAGTCGATAGTGGTTAATTCTCCTACTTATGCCAGTGTATATTATTAGTCATCTGACCTAGGATCCATGGTAACCTTCTGTCCAATCCTCATGCTTTGACTCTTCCTTGACCACTTAGCAGGTCTTTTGGGTTGAGGTTGGATATGAGCTACTTGGCATAGAGGTTTGTGATATCCAAGATGGAATTTGACTCCTTACTTTTGTGAAGGGCGAGTGCATCTCCTATTTGTTCGATTTGAGAACCTCTATGCATTGGCACTCAAAGAAAGGGATGACATGGAGCCGTCTCAAATCAAAGTTTGATTGGTAGGTATGACTTAACATTTAGTAGTGTAGATGCCGTCGAAGCGGGGTGTCTATATGAAAATTGAGGCAAAATATACTAAAAGTTGCATGAGATATAATTAGCAAATGTTGCTTATCTTTCAATTGTTTGTGGATGGCATTCGAAGCGGGGATCCACTTACAAGTCCTTAGGATCTTGATTCTCACTAGGAAATATGATTTCCCGAATTCTTCAATGGGGTGAAGAATTTGATAAAAATTCTTGAATGACCATAAACATGTTTTTAATATCAAATAAATCACATGCTTATACTCTTTTTTCGCCTCCTGTAGATTTCCAAATCTTCAAACAAATGGCTATCCACTCGCAAGCATTTTGGAAACTAATAAACTAACCAGGCCAAACTTCTAAGATTGTTTAAGAAACCTTAAAATCGTTCTTAACTTTAAAAAGTGGACTTACGTCATTGATCAAAGTCTTGTGGACACACTTGGCGATGATGCCATTGATGCACAATGTGAAATGTTCACAAAACTTGTAGATGATGACCTACAAGTAAGGTGTGTCATCATGGCAACTATATTTAATAAGCTCCAAAAGACTCATGAGCACATGAAACATGCTCGAGAAATCTATGTATACTTGCAAAAGTTCTATGGTGTACAAATTAGACACGAAAGGTTCGCTTTGTCTAAAGAGCTCTTTAAGGCAATGATGAGTGAAGGGTCAAACATTCATGATCACAGCCTCAAGATGATAGGACTCATCGAGAAGCTTAGACATTTAGATGTGGTCATGGACAATAATCGTTATGTGGATTTTATCCTATAGTCATTGCCATTGTCATATGATCAATTCGTTATGAACTTCAATATGTCCAACCAAGAGGTAACGATTAACAAATTGATCAATATGCTTGTGACTGCAAAGTCAACTATGAGAAAAGAGAAGCCCCTTATGCTTGCATCATCCTCCAAGTCGAAGGGCCCTAGAAAGGGAGGTAAAAGGAAGAAGTGTTCTTCCTCAAAAGGGAAGTAACCCGAGAAAAGTTTTGGGAGGGTTATGAAAAAGGTTTGAATTGAAGCTAGTTGTTTCTGCTGTAGCGAAAAAGGGTATTGGAAAAGAAATTGCAAAACTTACCTTGCAACCCTTGAGAAGGGTATGTACTTTATTGAAGTGCACATAACGACTAATTCTTCCACATAGGTATTTGATGCTGCATGTGGTTCTCACCTTTGTAATTCATTATAGGGGATGGAAAGAAGAAAGAGTCTTCGTTAAAGGGATATGATCCTCTGCTTAGGAAATGGAGCAAAAGTTGCGGCCACTTTCCAAGGCGTTATCAAGTTAGACTTGGGGAATGCTTTCATTGTACTTGATCCAGTTTATTATGTACCCCATCTTATTCAGAAAAATGTTTCAATTCCCATTCCTGATAATGAAGGATTTGATTTTTCTATATCAAATGGGAAGTTGATGGCATGGAAGAATGGTTCTTTGATTGCTCAAGGTACATTAATAAATGGATTGTACATACTTGATTGTCAACCTTCATTAATGCACATTCAATTGAGTAAAATAAAATTATATATCCAAGAAGATGCCATTCTTTGGCATGCAAGACTTGGTCATATCTCTAGGAATAGGATGAGCAAGTTAGAAGCTCTCAAAGTACTAAATATTAGTGGCATTGAGGATCTTCCTACTCGTGATATTTGTTTAAGGGAAAAAATGGCCAAAGCTCTTTTTGTAGGACAAACGGAGCGTTCCATAAGTCTCCTGGATTTGATCCACACAGACATTTGTGAACCACTAAGAGTTAGTGGGAGAGGAGGCTATTCCTACTTTTCACCTACACCGATGACTATAGTTAGTTGAGACACGTGTTTCTTATGAACGACAAGTCCGAAGCCTTTGAAAAGTTCAAAGAGTATAGGAATGAAGTAGAAAAGCAATTGGGGCTAAGTATTAAAGCTCTTCGATTGGATCGAATGGAGAGAATACTTGAGCACCGAATTCTTGGATTATTTGAAGGAGAATGGGATTTTCTCTCAATGGACTCCACCCAGCACACCCCAACTCAATGGAGTAGCCGAAAGGAGAAATCATACCTTATTGGACATGGTATATTCCATGATGAGTTTTTTTGATGTGCCCAAATCTTTTTAGGGATACACTTTAGTAACAGTGGCGAAGCTACTAAATATAGTACCTTCAAAGTCGGTGCCAAAAACACCCTATGAGATATGATTTGGCAAAGTACGCTCTTACCAATATCTTAAAGTTTGGGGATCTCTCACTTATGTGAGATGAATAGTGGGAGATAAGTTTGATAGTAGATCTACCTTGTGCAAGTTTGCGTGATACCCTAGAAAGTCTACGAGTTATTATTTCTATGATCCCTCGAAACAAAAAGGTGTTTGTTTCAAGGAACACCCACTTTTTGGAAAAGAAATATCTAGATAGAAATGGCATTGTTGTTGAACTTGATGAAGTTCAGAATGATCAAAAAATCCCACAAGCAGTGGAAACAACTGAGCTAGAGAAGCCTAGTACCCAACCTCTACGTTGGTCGGACTGAATCAAGAAGTAGCCCGAAAGGTTTTGATTCCTTCATGAAATGGGCCAATCGGATGATGATCCGAAGACATATAAGGAAGCTATGTTAGACATAGATTTGGGATGTTAGCTTGAAACCATGAGATTCGAAATGGACTCCATGTACTCAAACAAAATATGGACTTTGGTAGATCCACCAAAGGGATAGTGTCCATTGGTTGCAAGTGGATCTATAAGCGAGAGATTGGAATAGATAGAGAAGTGGTGACTTTTAAGGCCCAACTAGTGGCAAAAGGTTACACTCAAAGACCCGGTATCGATTTCGAGGAAACCTTTTCATCGATAACTATGACTAAGTCCATTCGAATTCTACTTGCTATAGCTACATATTATGACTATGAGATATGGCAAATGGATGTAAAAACTGCTTTCCTCAATGGTGACATTAAAGAAGAAATCTATAGGAGCAACCACAAGTTTTACATCCAAGGGGAGTGAGCAAAAGGTTTGCAAACTCCAGAGATCCATTTATGGACTCAAACAAGCGTCCCAAAGTTGGAACATACGTTTTAACAAAATGGTCAAATCATTTGGCATTGCCAAAAATGTGTATGAGACATGTGTGTGTACAAGAAGGTTAGTAGGAGTTCAGTATAGTTTATTGTGCTTTATGTCGATGATATCCTTGTCATTAAGAATGAGATAGGAATGTTAGAGTGTACTAAAGCATGATTATCTACATAATTATCTATGAAGGATTTGGGAGAAGTGTCCTATGTATTGGGAATACATATCTATAGAGATAGATCCAAGAGGATGCTAGGGCTATCCCAAACCCTGTACATTGACAAGATACTAAAGAGATTTACTATGGAATAATCCAAGAAGGGATTCATTCCAATAGGACATGGCATTCGTCTCTCAAAGTCTACGGCTCCCAAGATTGAAGAAGAGAAATGAAGGATGTCTCACATACCTTATGCCTCTGCTATTGGTAGTATAATGTATGCGGTTCAATGTATAAGACCAAATGTGGCACACTCGCTAAGTGTTACGAATAGGTTCCAATCCAATCCTAGTGAGAGTCATTGGATAGTCATAAAAGCAATCCTTAAGTACTTGAGAAGCATCAAGGACTTATTTTTGGTATATGGCAATGGAGAATTGAAACTACAGGGGTTTTCGAATTCAAGTTTCCAATATGATGTAGATGACTTGAAAACCATTTCTAGATTTATATTTTACCTCAATGGTAGCATGGTGAGTTGGAAGGGTTCCAAACAAGGCACCATGTCCGATTCCACCACTGAAGTAAAATATATTACAGCTTTGAAAGCTACAAAGAAAGGTGTTTGGATGAAAAACTTCATTCAAGAGTTGAATGCAGTGCCTAGCATTGCTGAGTGAGTTGTTGTCTTCTGTGACAACATCGGGGCGCTAGCGCAAGCTAAAGAGCCAAGATCTCATCAGAAATCTAACCACATTTTGAGGCGATATCATTTGATCTAGGAGATAATTAATAAAGGCAACATCTGAGTGGAGAGAACTACCTCATAAGATAATATAGCAGATCAACTGACTAAGCCCTTAACGTAAAAGGTCTTTGAGGAACATCTTGAGAAGATGGGTTTCAAGGCCATAGGGCATTGGCTTTAGGGCAAGTGAGAGATTATTGGAATAGTGCCTGGCAAGCTAATTAGATTGGTCTTGAAAAGGCTGTTCGTTTGTAAAACAATCTTAATTGAATGATATTCTTTATATGGCCACCTTCATCTTATGCTTTGTATTACTTCCCTTGTATTTGGATAAAGCCCTTAGATCACACATGACTAGGGGACTTAGTTCAGTGACCATAGAATAAGTCGTGCACGATCGTGATCTTAAATCTTCCAAGTTATAGGATCTTTTGAGATGGGGCATCTGAGATCCAGATAGACTTGCACTAACGATGCATAAATCCAAGAATTGGATATTGCTCAATTCCATGAGCAATCTGTATGAGATATGGGTGCTTGTTAGAGAACAAGGCACTGAAGTCCCTCCAAAGAATCTCCTAGATAGCCGTAGTGGTAAGTTGGAAGTGGTTAATTCTCTCATTTATGCTAGTGCATATTATTAGTCTTCTGACTTGAGGATCCATGGTAACCTTATGTCCTGTCATCATGCTTTGACTCTTCCTTCACCTCTTAGCGGGTCTTTTGGGTTGAGGTTGGGTATGAGCTACTTGGCAAAGAGGTTTGTGAGATTCAAGATGGAATCGAACTCCTCAATTTTGTGAAGGGCGAGTACATCTTTTATGTGTTCAATTTCTAGTGATTCTAATGCTTCACATTTATTGCAAGTCTCAATTTGGTCATGGGAAAATTTGATAGACTGTAACCATGCTTCAGCAATGGCAATGAACATTGTTGGTGGGGATTGAGGTGATGGAATATAATGTAGGCTGTCAATGATCACTTCTCTTGCCACTAAACCAATATAGTGTTTTCAAGATAAGAAATAAATTGGCTAGAACTTGAGTAATAATGGCTAAACATTTGGACATTTGCTATAAACTTTGAAGGAACAATCGGCATTAGGATGCACAATAATTCAAAATTAAAACATCAAATCCAACGCCAATTGGTCATCCCAGGGTCATACCATGCAGTATATTAAGAATTAGAAGAAGATACTTACCTTTAGAAGCAAGATCCAAGGAAGAAAACCAAATCTCCAAGTATTGGCAGATTCGTGACTGGATCTAGCGCAGCGGATTCAGATACGAATTTGACCAACCAAAACTCTCAATCAATTCAAAAAAAATCTGGGAAATACCTAACAACTTAGGCTATCTTCAGTAGAAAATTTGGGTCAAAAATCGCATCACATCTTCCAGAAAAAATTCGCAAAGTCAGATGATCTGCAGGAAACTGTGAAATAGCGATCTCACGAGAAGTTGCCTCCAACGTTGATCCACACACCAAAGATGAGATCCTAAATCTCCAGATCCTAAGTTGGATTAGATCTAAATATGGATATGGAGTATGATCGGTTTTTGGAGAATTTTGGTAGGGAAGAAAAGGAAGAATTCAACACATGAATATCTTGCCTAGAAAGGTTTTTTGGAGGGAAAGCATTTAGAATTTGATTTTCTAATGCTGAAATTACACTAAAATTCGTCCAGCTCTATATCTATATATAGAGTGTGTGAGGTGTGATGCCAACATGAGGATGTAGGAACCAAAAATTAGTTGTGTGCAAGTTGGCAATTTGAATTTCAATTGAATTTGAATTTCATCTTGCCAACTTGCCAACTTGGAATCTTATTCCAAATTAATTCAAATCCAATTTAAATTTTCCCTCTTAAAATCCTTGTTCTTACATTAATTAAATTAATGAAATTATATTAATTAATTAACCTTGACTTAACAATTAAGTCAAGTAAACTTAACTCTTTAAGTTTACTTTAGTCAACTTAACCCTTTAGGTTAACTTTGATCAATTGATGATCAATGTGGCACCAAATAATCAACTCTTTAATAATTTGCCTAATTTAACTCCATAAATTAATTGATTAATTTAATACTTAAATTAATCAAGCCAAAATTGATCTTCAAAAGTCTCCTAAAAATAAGCAATGGAAAAAGGTTATCTTTCTAACACTTAGAAAAATTTCTCCATCAATTAGGAAGGTCTTTTGGCTTTTGTGTGTGACCCATTGGGTTATACCATTCATTGGACATAGGCTCACAACCCGTTGTGACTTTTGAATATTTAATATTCATTCTAGTTTAAAACTCCTTTTAAACTAGTCGACTTAATTCAATCGATCTCATCAATTGAAGAATACCTAATCTCCATGGCCGATGTCCAACCTCAAGCCCATGGAGCCCAATTAATTGGTCAAAATGATTGTCCGTATGAGAAATGTTTAAAGCTCTATGTGATCCATGCAAATAAGGGCCTTCCGTCTCCTATCTCCTTAAAGAGGCCTAGGGCAAGATATTTGTCGGCTCCCTAATAGCCTCGATTCTATGCTTTTATTCTAAATGTCCAATTCCTTTGTATGACCTCAACTTTGAAAAACTCCTTCCCAAATTGTCATACCACCTTGCGCAAGGATTTCTTGAAATCGATCATTATAGAATGCACAGGAGATGTACTCGCCCTTCACAAAAGCGAGGAGTCGGATTCCCTCTTGGATCTCACAAACCTCCATGCCGAGTAGCTCATAGCTAATCTCACCTCAAACGGCCTGCTAAGTGTCCAAGGATGAGTCAAAGCATGAGTACCGGACATAAGGTTACCATGGATCCTTAGGTCCGAGGACTAATAATATGCACTAGCATAAGCAGGAAAACTAACCACTACCGACTTGCCATTACGACTACTTAGTAAAGTCTCCGGTGGGTCTTCAGTGCCTTGTTTTGTAACAAGCACGCACTAACACGCACCCGTATCACATACAGTTGCTCATGGAATGGAGCAATATCCAACCCCTTGGATTTATGCATCGTTAGTGCAAGTCTATCTGGATCTTAGATGTCCTGTCTCTGAAGATCCTATGATTGGGAATGTTTTAAGATCACGACTGTGTAAGACTTATTCCATGATCACCACCTAGTGCGTGACCAAGTCCCTTAGTCTTAAGTGATCTAAGGACTTCATCCAAATGCCAGTGAAGTAATATGGTGCATGAGATGAATGTGGCCATATACAAGATATCATTCAATCAAGATTGTTTTTACAAGAAAATAGCTTTACAAGGCCAAATCTATTGGCTTGTTGGGCACTATTTCCAACAATATCCCACTTGCCCTAAAGCCAATGCCCTACAACTTTGAGTCCCATCTTCTCAAGATGTCCTTCAAAGACCTTTTGTCCTAGGGGTTAGTCAGTGGGTCTACTATATTCTCTTATGAGGCAACTCTCTCCACTCGGACGCCGCCTCTATCAATGATCTCTTAGATCAAATGATATTGCCTCAATATGCGCTTGGATCGCTAATGAGATCTAGGTTCCTTAGCATGTGCTACCGCCCCGGTGTTGTCACAAAAGATAACAATTGGCTCAGCTATGCTAGGGACTACATTCAACTCTTGAATGAAAATTTTCATCCAAACACCTTCCTTTGCAACTTTAGAAGCTGCAATATGTTCTGCCTCTGTGGTCAAGTTGGCCGTGGTGTATTGTTTGGAACTTTTCCAACTTACCACGCCGCCATTTAGGCAAAATATGAATCCATAACTGGATTTGATGTCATCTACATCGGATTGGAAACTTGAATCCGAAAACCCTTCTAGTTTCAATTCTCCATTGCCGTATACTAAAAACAAATCCTTTGTTTTTCTCAAGTACTTGAGGATTGTCTTTATGGCCAACTAGTGACTTTCACCGGGATTGGATTGGAACCTACTCGTAACATTTAACGAGTGTGCCACATCCGGTCTTGTACATTGAACTGCATACATTATGCTCCCTATGGCAGAGGCATAAGGTGTTTGGGACATCTTTCGTTTCTCTTGCTCAGTCTTAGGGGCCATAGACTTTGAGAGACGAATGCCATGCCCCATAGGAAGGAATCCTTTCTTGGATTATTCCATTCTAAACATTTTTAGTATTTTGTTAATGTACTGGGTTTGGGATAGCCTTAGCATCCTTTTTGATCTATCTCTATAGATACGTATTCCTAAAACGTAGGACACTTCTCCCAAATCCTTCATGGAGGATTATGTAGATAATCATGCTTTAGTATACTCTAACATTCCAATCTCATTCCCAATGAAAAGGATGTCATCGATATAAAGCATAATAAATTGTATAGAACTCCCACTGGCCTTTTGATATACACAGGGTTCATATACATTTTTGACAAAGCCAAACGATTTGATTGTTTTGTCAAAACGTAAATTCCAACTTCGAGATGCTTGTTTAAGCCCATAGATAGACCTTTGGAGTTTGTAAACCATTTGCTCACTCCCTTTGGGTGTGAAACCTTGCGGTTGCTCCATGTAAATTTCCTCTTCAATGTTGCCATTGAGAAAGGCAGTTTTCACATCTATTTGCCATATCTCGTAGTCGTAATATGCGGCTATGGCAAGTAGAATCCGAATGGACTTAGGCATTGCGATCGGTTAAAAGGTTTCCTCGAAGTCAGTACCGGGTCTCTGATTATGTAACCTTTAGCCACTAGTTGCGCCTTAAAAGTTGTTGCTTCTCCATCTACTCCAAGCTTTCGCTTATAGATCCACCTGCAACCAACGGGAACTATTCCCTTTGGTGGATCTACCAAAGTCCATACTTTATTTGAGTACATGGAGTCCATTTCGGATCTCATGGCTTCAAGCCAGCGTCCCGAATCTATGTCCAACATAACTTCCTCATAGGTCCTCGGATCACTATCCGACTGTCCTGTTTTATGAAGAAATTTGAACCTTTCGGGCTGCTTCTTGACTCGGTCTGACCTTCTCAGAGTTTGTGCATCAGGCTTTTGTGATTCAATTGTTTCCACTGCCTGTGGGATTTATTGATCTTTTTGAGCTTCATCAAGTTTTATAACAACGCCATTTCTATCCAATAGAAATTGCTTTTCTAGAAAATAGGCGTTCCTCGAGACAAACACCTTTCGTTCTGAGGGATCATAAAAGTAATAACCCATAGACTCTCTTAGGTATCCCGCAAACCTGCACAAGATGGATCTACTATCTAACTTATCTCCCACTGTCCGTCTTACGTAGGCGGGAGATCCCCAAACCTTTAAATAATGGTAAGAGGGTGCTTCGCCATGCCATATCTCATATGGTGTTTTTGGCACCGACTTTGAAGGTACTAGGTTTAGTAACTTCGCTGCCGTTTCTAAGGCGTATCCCCAAAAGGATATTGGTACATCAGAGAAGCTCATCATGGAACACACCATGTCTATTAATGTGCGGTTTCTCCTCTCGACTACTTCATTGAGTTGGGGTGTGCCGGATGGAGTCTATTGTAAGAGAATCCCATTCTCCTTTAGATAATCTAAGAATTTGGTGCTTAAGTAATCTCCTTCTCAATTCGATCGTAGAGTTTTAATACTTAGTCCTAGTTGCTTTTCTACTTCATTCCTATACTCTTTGAACTTTTCAAAGGCTTCGAATTTGTACTTCATAAGATACAAGTGTCCAAATCGACTACGATCATCTGTAAAGGTGATGAAGTAAGAATAACCTCATCTCCCACTAACTCTTAGTTGTCTACAAACATCTATATAGATCAAATCCAAAAGATTTGTGGAGCACTCCAATTGTCCTACAAACGGAGCTTTGTTCATTTTTCCTTTTAAACAAGATTCACAAGTTGGAAGTTCCTCAATGCCACTAACATTTAGTGCTTTGAGAGCTTCTAACTTGCTCATCCCATTTTTGGATATATGGCCAAGTCTTGCATGCCAAAGCATGGCATTTTCTTGGATATCTTGCTTCCTTTTGTTTGTTTGAATGTGCATTAGTGAAAGTTCGGAATCAAGTATATACAATCCATTAGTCAATGTACCTTGTGCAACAAAAGAACCATTCTTTGATGCTAACAATTTCCCATTCGATATTAAAAAATCAAATCCTTCATTATCTAGAATGGGAATTGAAATAATATTTTTGGCAAGATTTGGTACATAGAAAACTGGATCAAGTACAATGCTTTTATTCCCTAAATCTAGCTTGATTATTCCTTGGAATGTGGCAGCAACAGTTGCTCCATTTCCTAGGCGGAGGATCATATCCCCTTTACGCAGACTCCTTTTTCTTTCCATCCCCTGAAATGAGTTACAGAGGTGAGAACCGCATGCGGTATCGAATACCCATGTGGAAGAATTTGTCGTTAAATGCACTTCAATGAAAAGCATACCCTTCTCAAGAGTAGCAAGGTAAGCTTTACAATTTCTCCTCCAATGACCCTTCTCACCACAGTGGAAACAATTTGCATCAATCTTAGCCTTTTTCTTAGCTCTCTCGAAACCCTTCTCGGGTTGCTTCCCTTTAGAGGAAGAACTTTTCTTCCTTTTTCCTCCCTTCTTAGGGCCCTTCGACCTAGAGGTAGAAGCAAGCATAAGAGGTTTCTCCTTTTTCAACGTGGCCTCTGCGGTCACAAGCATGTTCACCAGTTTGTTAATCTTAATTTCTTGCTTGGACATGTTGAAGTTCATAACAAACTGGTCGAACGATGACGGTAATGACTGTAAGATTAAATCTATGTAAAGGTTATTGTCTATGATCACATTGAGTCATCCAAGCTTCTCAATAAGACTAATCATTTTGAGACCGTGATCATGGACGTTGGAGCCTTCACTCATCTGTGATCTAAAGAGTTTCTTAGAGAGCGCGAACCTTTCGTGCCTTGTTTGCACACCATACAACTCTTGCAGGTGCTTATAGATTTCACAAGCATGCTTCATATGGTCATGAGTCTTTTGGAGCTCATTAGTCATGGATGCCATCATAAGGCATCGAACTTGTAGATCATCATCTACAAATCGCGCAAACCGTTCACGGTCCTCATTAGATGCGTCATCGCCCAATGTATCCATGGGACATTGATCTAGGACATAAGTCCTATTATTAGAGTCAAGAATTATTTTAAGGTTCCTAAGCCAGTCTTGGAAGTTAAGTCTGATTAGTTTTTTGGTTTCCAAAATGCTTGAGAGTAGATTGTTGGCCATTTGAGTTGAAGATTTCGAATATCTACAAGAGGTGAAAAAAAGAGTATAAGCATGTGATTGAATTTGATACAGAAAACTTGTTTTATGGTCTTTCAAGCATGTTTTTCTCCTACTATTTTATCAAATACTTTACCCCCAAAAAGTATTCAGGAAATCATATTTCCTAGTGAGAATCAAGATCCCAAGGACTTGCAAATAGACCCCCGTGATCGGATGTATATCTACTAGTAATCCAAAGGTAAGCAACTTTTGCTAATTGCATCTTATACAATTCTTGATATATTTTACCTCACCCTTTCATGTAGATCCCCATAATAGGATGACCTCTACATTACTTGGCATTAAGTCAAACCTACCAATCATTCTTTGATTCAAGACGGGCACCACATCATCCCCCGTGATCGAGTGTATAATGTGTAGGCATTCTTAATTCAAAGATGCATCGTATGCTCAATATATGGTCACAACTTTCCACTTAAGTGTGACCCCCGTGACCGGATATATATCACACAAAAATGGTAGCATCATCATGCCATTTACTATTGGTAGAAGGCTTGGATTAATTAAAACTCCTTTTAATTTGAAATCCATTTTGACTTAATATTTGAAAACTTAGACTTTCCAAGTAGGGGGATTTTAGCTTGTAAAGATCTCATCATTTTATCTTCTTATTTGGGTTCTCTATATCCTAGTCTTGCATCGCATACAATAATAGGATATGGAAAGCATAAATAAGTAAATACGCCTACCATACATCTAGGGTAGGATGACCATGAGCCTTAACCAAGTGATGCACTTAGAGCCATAGGTGCATCACTTAGTTGATTTTAAGTGGATTGATTAAATCTAGCTATTACATGATTGTATCCCATACATTCATGGGCCTTCAAAAAGTCTTCATGCCTCCAATGGACTCCTTTCCTCTTTGTAACATTTACATGAGAAAGAAATCTTCACTCCTAGTGATTTTACTCTCATAACAATTACAAGATGAATTTAAGAGGCATGCAAGCCACAATTTAATACAACCATTTTTCAACAACTTAAAAATAAATAAATCAATATTAAAGGCTCATGATCATCCCCATTCATTCATCATCCATTCAACAATTAAATGAACAATAAATAAACTAGAATTAACAATTAATTCCATCAATTAAATGCTCATCCCATAAACAAATAATTGGTTATGCATAACAATAATGCAACTACCTTGGAGATTAACTTTAACTAATTTTAAGAAGCACTTAAAAATGTCAAACATAAACTTGAGACCTTGCACAACACTTATACATGAGTCATGTGTGATACAAAAGACTTTTGAGCAACAAAGGAACATTTTGTGAGCTCAAAAATCCCCCCCAAGGCAATACCATGCAGCTGCCAACCAGGCTGGCCACACGTTGGCTAGGCAGCGCTCGGCCATGGCCGGCCGCTGCTGGCCGTTCGCCTCTAGGGGGCAATTCAAGCCCCAAAAGTTCAACTTTTATGCACCAATAAATCTAGCATATGTTTCTAACATATTAACACAAATTTCTGTCCATTTTTCATACTCAAAACTGCTTCTAAAACTGAAAAATAAGGTGCTCAATCATGCTTCAAAAAAAACTAATCCATGTAAGAATCATATTCTTCAAAAAACTCCAAACAAACTCCAATCCAATTGGATCCAAAAAAGACCAAAACACTTTCAGTAATTCCTAAACATGCTATGTCAACATATAACATCAATTAATGCCAAATCAAAATTCAACATTAACAAGTATGAATTAAAACATGCTAGTTATACGAATCAACAATTAAATCACATAATAACATGCTTTCAACTCATCAAGGATAAGAACCACAAGCATCTTAAATCCGCATACTCCAATTCACCAATGAATCAAGTATGTGGTGAATTCAATCAGATCATCACATGATCCAATTGTCCACAAAAAATCCAAATAAGTGCATGATATTGGCTCCGATACCACTTGAAGGAACAATCGGCATTAGGATGCACAATAATTCAAAATTAAAACACCAAATCCAATGCCAATCGGTCATCCCAGGGTCATACCATGTAGTATATTTAGAATTAGAAGAAGATACTTACCTTAAGAAGCAAGATCCAACGAAGAAAACCAAATCTCCAAGTGTTGGCATATTCGCACATGTATCTGGCGCAACGTATTCATATTCGAATTTGAACAACCAAAACTCTCAATCAATTCAGAAAAAAATATGGGAGATACCAAACACCTTAGGCTATCTTCAGCAGAGAATTTGGATCAAAAATTGCATCACAACTTCCAAAAAAAATTCGTAAAGTCAGACGATCTGCAGAAAACTGTGAAACAACGATCTCACGCGAAATCACCTCCAACATTGATCCACACACCAAAGATGAGATCCTAAGTTGAATTAGATATGAAGCTGGAGATGGAGTATGATCGGTTTTGGAGAGTTTTGGTAAGGAAGAAAATGAAGAATTCAACACATGAATATCTTGCCTAGAAAGGTTTTTTGGAGGGAAATCATTTAGAATTTGATTTTCTAACGCAGAAAATTACACTAAATTTCATCTAGCTCTATATCTATATCTAGAGTGTCCCATGAGGATGTGGGGACCAAAAATTAGTTGTGTGCAAGTTGGCAATTTGAATTTCAATTGAATTTGAATTTCATCTTGCCAACTTGCCAACTTGGAATCTTATTCCAAATTAATTCAAATTCAATTTTAATTTTCCCTCTTAAAATCCTTGTTCTTCCATTAATTAAATTAATCTAATTAATTTAACTAATTAACCTTGACTTAACAATTAAGTCAAGTAAACTTAACTCTTTAAGTTTACTCTAGTCTACTTAACCCCTTAAGTTAACTTTGATCAATTGATGATCAATGTGGCACCAAATAATTAACTCTTTAATTATTTGCCTAATTTAACTCCTTAAATTAATTGATTAATTTAACACTTAAATTAATCAAGCCAAAATTGATCTTCAAAAGTCTCCCAAAAATCAGCCATGGAAAAAGGTTATCTTTCTAACACTTAGAAAAATTTCTCCATCAATTAGGAAGGTCTTTTAGCTTTTGTGTGTGACCCATTGGATTCTACCTTTCATTGGACATAGGCTCACAACCCGTTGTGTCTTTTGAATATTTAATATTCATTCTAGTTTAAAACTCTTTTTAAACTAGTCGACTCGATTCAATCAATCTCATCAATTGAAGAGTACCTAATCTCCATGGTCAATGTCCAACCTCAAGCCTATGGAGCCCAATTAATTGGTCATAATGAATGTCTATATAAGAACCGTTTAAAGTTCTATGCGTTCCACGCAAATACGGTTTTGCCGTCTCCTATCTCCTGAAAGAGGCCTAGGGCAAGATATTTGTCGGCTCCCTAATAGCCTCGATTCTATGCTTTTATTATAAATGTCCGATTCGTTTGTATGACCTCAACTTTGGAAAAATTCTTTCCCAAATTATCATACCACCTTGCGCAAGGATTTCTTGAAATCAATCATTATAGAATGCATAGGAGATGTACTCGCTCTTCACAAAAGCGAGGAGTCGGATTCCCTCTTGGATCTTACAAACCTCCACGCCAGGTAGCTCATACCCAATCTCACCTCGAACGGCCTACTAAGTGACCAAGGATGAGTCAAAGCATGAGGACCGGACACAAGGTTACCATGGATCTAAAGGTTAGAGGACTAATAATATACACTAGCATAAGCAGGAGAACTAACCACTACCGACTTGCCACTATGGCTACCTAATGGAGTCTCCAGTGGGTCTTCAGTGCCTTGTTCTGTAACAGCCACCCACTAACACCACCCGTATCACATTCGATTGCTCATGGAACGGAGCAATATCCAACCCCTTGGATTTGTGCATTGTTAGTGCAAGTTATTCCGGATCTTAGATGTCATGTCTCTGAAGATCCTATGACCTAGAATGTTTTAAGATCACGACTGTGTAAGAATTATTCCATGATCACCACCTAGTGCGTGACCAAGTCCCTTAGTCTTAAGTGATCTAAGGACTTCATCCAAATGCCAGTGAAGTGATATGGTGCATGAGATTAATGTGGCCATATACAAGAGATCATTCAATCAAAAACATTGGGCTAAGCAAAAACATTTGAAGAATTAATTGCTCTGGGACAAGTAATATTCCTTAGAGAGCTTAGCCAGAGGGCCAAAAACTATGAAGTAGATCAAGGCCAAAAAAAGAAGACTATCAGAACATGAGTGCAGAGTGACTTTTGATGTAAGTTATATGTCTTTTTCAGACAGCCTAGGATATCATCTTTTTAAATTTTTGCATTTGTTTATTATCTAGCCTTTTTTTGCCCCAGTACTATATATTTAAGTTTTATTTATTGAGCTCCTTAAGTCGTGCTTCATAAGACTAGCAATTAGCTTGATATTGTATTTTACATGTACTAGAACTCAATAGTTAAGTCACGGCTTTATTTCCATGTTTTACATCTGGTGAGTTTCTGAAGCAATGCCAACTTGGCGACTTTGGGCACCTATTATTAAAGGTGTGAGGCGAGAGGCAAGCGAAAGGTACTCTTTTAAGGCGAGAGACGAGGTGAAGGATGGGTGATCAAAAGGTGAATGAGGTGACAATTAAGAAAAAAAAGGTTAATATATATATATATAATACGACAAATTAAATTAAGTTCAATATGTTAAGTATTAATAGATTAGCACATTAACATATTAAACAATTTGGAAATGAAAGATTAAAAAAAATCAAAAGTGTTGTCTATATGAGAAAAGAACATTAAGAAAAAAACAAAATAAGAAGCAAAAAGAGAATAGAGAAAAAAAGGAACAAAGAACAAATGGAAGAGAGAAGATAACTTGGAGTCAAGGTTGTTGGAATCAAGGTGTTAGAGGGAATGCCTTGGTTGTAGGAAAAGATTTAGATGCTTCTTAATTTTGGATTACTTATTACAAAAAGCTAACGTCTTTTTATAGGAGGCTTATGTATTATAATTTTTTTAAATTGAACCAAAGGTGACTGAGGCATCTAAGGCAACAAAGGCGACCAAAACAATGAAGACAGTCTCCTTATCTCACCCTATGGTGTTCGCCTGGCCTACGGAGAAAGATGTCGCCTCCCATTGTCTCTCGCCTCAGGAAACTGAGATGATTGCCTTTGATAACTATGGAATCAAGAATAATTTTAGTTATTTCTATGGTTAAGGTCTTTTATCACCTATTAGTCACTCTCATATGCTCAACATGTGTCATCCTAAACATTCTTAATACCTTTTGATATTATAAGGACAATAAGGATTAAGGACTACCCTTTAATGATTATAACATTATTGTGATTAGATTTTAAAAAAAACATATATATATATATAAGAGGAATGGTGTCAAATTTAGGTGATTGTAGGATCAAACTCATGTTATATTGGGGTGGAAAATCTCATACCAATCTTGCCTTATTTATTCACTACATGAAAATAGATCCTTATTGTCAAAATGTCAAGTAGCATTATTAAAGTTGCCACTAATTATTTACTCTTTTCATCCTAAAATCCAAGACCTACTTTGGATTTTTAGATGAGAGTTTAAAAATGTTAACTTCCATGTAACTTTACCTTATTGTAAGGTAGGGGTATCTCATAATTATTTTAATTGAGAGAATATATTTGAAAAAGAATTCTATTATAGGAAATGGAGTCTTCTTTTGGGACATTGCAAAAAGGAAATGTTTGCATTAAATTTGGGACAAAGGGAGTATATTTAGTAACTAGAACTCTAATTTATACCAAAATAATGATCTTTACAAGTTTAATAATTAAGAAAATTATGTTTGAATTGTCACTGTCAAAAATGAGTGACATAAGAACTGTAGTTACATTATTGTTCATAATTATTGTTACATGCATAGCGACAATTCAAATGACTACAAATATTGTCACAGTGACTCTGTGACAATATTTGCATTTTGATAATATTTGTATTGTTATTTCATGCGTCACTAATTGTAATTCTTGTCATTGTTAAGTTTGTAAAAGTTATTACTATAGCAAAACAAAAGTTCTCATCACTTAACATTTTTAATTAATGACAACTTTGCATTGCCACTCAACATTTTTTGACTAGTATCATTTTTTTAGTGTTTATTGGTAACCAATCCAAAAAGCTAGAATTGTCAAGAAAATTGAATTGGTGACTAGAAAGTTTGTTTTAGTGCTTTGCTACATTGAAATACCAAATTTAATGAATGTGACCATTCTATATATTAAATAACCAAATCATCTAAAATTGTATGTTGTAAAAGAGGGAAAACTTGTTAGTATAATCCCTTCAACATGCTTTGATGTGTGTGGGCTTGGTTCTTCTTCTAAGTCCAATTGCATGGAATATTTTATAACAGGTGCAGCTTAACTCAATCCTAGGATCTTGTGCTGCACTGCTACTTTAGTGTCAGATTGAATGACCTACATCATCTGTATACATATTAAGTTTTCTTTCCCCTTTTTTTCCTTTTTTTTTCTTTTTTTTTCTTTATTTGGTCTTAATGTCATATTACAACTATGGTGGTGGTGATGCATTAATGATTAATATTGTTGAATACTTCTGCAGGCTTCTTGCTTACTCTTAAACATGTTGTGTAAGTGGTAACAACAAAGTTATGGAATTATGCCTCAAATGAATAAACAAGTGTATCACATAAATATACCTCAAATTAATAAACAAGTCTATTATATCTTCTTTTTCAAAGAAAAAAGGGAATTATTTGTCTTCTTTGTTCTCTTGATGCTTAAAATAAAAAAATTCCTATTGTATAACATGGAGATTCCTCCATCACTTTATTTGTTATGTATCCATCCGTTGCTTGTAATACCTCTTGTATATGTGTTGTATGTGTTTGTATGTACAGATTAAAGACATGGCCGAGCAGAATATTTTTTAGAACTTAGGAGACGGTAAGATTTCTTGTTGGCATGACCTTTGGTTTGAGGACTCTGCCCTTAACTCGAAATTTCAGCTGGAAATTAAGGATAATCCTCCGGTGAATGAATTTTGGGTTGACTGTGGCTGGGATAGGAATAAATTGGAGAATGTGATTGCAGCAGACACCGTTGACCGAATTTGTTGTATTCCCATTCTACAAGGGGACTGTGATAAGCTATATTAGAAGCTATCCCAGAATGGTTTATTCAACTCTAAACTGACTTGGAATCTTATGAGAACCCATAAAGCTGAACAGGATCTGAGCTGTTATTGCTGGAATCTGATTTTAACACCGACAATCTCTATTTTTCTCTGGCATCTAATATATAACCTTTACCCGGTGGAGGAGAGATTGCAAAGGAAGGGGATTATTCTTGCATCCAAATGCACTTTTTGCCCATCTTCGGAAAGCGCCTAATATTTATTCATTGCTTGCCTTTTGTCTCGGAGATCTAGAGTCATTTTGGCCATCTATTTAACTTTCACACTCGATACCAAACGATGTGTGCTCGCTCATCCTAGCGTCGCAGAATAGTGCTCTTCCATCCAGTGCCACCTATATAAGGTTCATCATTCCCTCCTTGATTTGTTGGTTTACTTGGTGTGGGCAAAATGACTAAAGGCATAAAAACTTCTCGGTCTCGACTAACAGAATTATTTGGAGGATTAATCACTATATTATCGTGGTGGTTAAAGCTGAGATCCTTAATGATGACTCGTGGAAAGGGGATAGGTTGGTTGCATCTCACTTTGGGAACTCCTTTGATCCTTCACCGAGAAGCTCTTGCTGAGTGGTAGGTGTGGGAGACGCTCTTAGGGATAATAAGGGTAGTGTTATTTTGGCTTTTTATCAACTGGTGGGTAATGCTACTGACATCTATGCGGAGCTCTATGCCGTTGAACTAGGCCATGACCTTTGTGTGGAGAAGGGTTTCTCAAATATCCTAGTGGAGCTTGATGCTAAAATTGTTATCCACTTAATTCTTGAGGCTAAGCATCACCACTGGTCCCTTCTAAATCTGATCTCTTGCATTTGGATTTATGCTAGGAACCTTTCTTTCACATTTAAGCATACCTTTAGGGAGGGAAATCAAGTAGCGGATGGTCTTGCCATGCTACAACGGTGGATAGGGGTACCGTTTTGGAGCGGGAACACTTACATTTGAAACTCAAGCAACTCATTCGGTCAGAAGAATTGGAGACCCCCTACATTCGGGCCAAATGACACGGGTGTACAGTAGTTGTTTTGGTTAATATTTTGTCTTTGGTTGTATTTTAATTGCTATTGATTCCTTTGTATAGCTTGGTTATTAAGGAGGTTTTTGTCTCATCTTTTGTTTTTGGCTTTCATTGTGAATTGTAATCATCTTTGTAATCAAGTTTTTCTTTTGGTAATATACAGGTAGAGGTCAAAGCCTAACACCCCGTCATGAAACATGCGGCTTAAAAAAATGTATAATTTCAGAATAACTTCTAGACAATTAGACAGACGTGTTGGAATTTCCTCCTAAAACTCATTGATATTAGAATGAAAATGAATTTAGGACAAATTTTCCTGTTTTCATATGGATTTTGTGTTAGGGAATTCTAACTATATATATAAGAAGGATGTTCTGGTATATCTTGGCTTTACTCCACGGAGACATGTTATGTTTGATAGAAGGTATGTATAGACACTTGTTAATGAAGTACTTATATTAGCGTTGTAAACAAGTCTAAAATTGAGCACTTCAACAATTTCTTTGCTTCTTTATTGTTTTTTACTTTTTGTAAACTTCAGATCATATGTGTTTGTTCCTCATTCTCTTTGTGTGTGTGTGTGTGTGTGTCTATATATACACTTCAGCTTGAATGTTGTGCTGAAACATCCTATTCCTAGTGGTTGTGCTGATTACTCAATATTATATTGAAGAATAAATGTATGAAGATACAGTATATTAAAGAATAAATTATAGAAATATGTTGCTATTCTTTGGAACGATTCAAGTAACTTGTAAATGACATTTGAGCATATTTTAATGAACTTCAAAAGTTAGAGCTGTAACTTATAATACTTGTTTATTGTGAATTCTCAAATCATCATTGTGGGCCTTTATTATCTAAGGTATAATACAAAAAGTGAGTGAAAGATGTGCTCGATGACATAGTTTATATTCCAATAATTGTCATGAAGCATGATATTAAAACTAAGTAAAGAAAAGCAAATAACATTTGAACTAGTAACATCCAAATTTTTTGTAACACTATATTCTACACCAATTTGAGCAAGCTAAAAGAGCAAAAGTCAAATTTTTACCTGCTAAAAGCGATTTCTAATATTTGCCAATCACTATATGGTAGCTCCAAAGCAGATCTACCTATATAATGAAAGCTATTTGCGAGTTGGAATGGACTTGACAGGCCATCCAATTGGCCACGACAATGCAGCTACACCAATGCCTGCAACCCACTACCTTAAGTTTAGCCTTTCAGTGTTAGCAAACCTCTTCAAGAATTCCATTATTATAACTTGAAACGCTACTATCACTCCTACAATCCCAAGAAACAACATGTTCTTCATTATGCCCTTGAATGTGTTATTCTTTTCTAGTTGCTTGGAATTAAACACATTGAAAACTTGACATTGGACAAAAGTATTGAAAATAATTGTGTCCTTTACTTTCTTGTTCACATGAAAGATAATTTTTTCTGTAAATTGCAAGACCAACAAAATAATTACTCGATATAAGGACTGGAAGATGAGATTTCTCCACATGATATTGCTTATGAGAGATTCAGTTTTACCAATAGGTTTTTTGGTGAAGAGACCATCAGTAGGCTGTTCATTTGCCAAGGGTAAGGCTCCTAGTGTATCTATTATGAGGTTCACCAAGAGAAGCTGGATGGCTGTCAATGGTATATCACTAGAAGATAATTAATGCAGCAATGAAATTGATTGCTAAGGCCACAACATTAATTGTGAGTTGAAACTAGATGAACTTTTGAATGTTGTTGTACATACGCTTGCCCCACTTCAAAACTGTTACCACAGTGCTGAAACTATCATCCAATATTACTGATGAAGGTTCAATCAGTTGAAAGATGAATCGAAGGGAATTTAGGGTGAGGTTCGACCTGTATGGTCAACTTTTAGTTGTGAATGGGTTGAGTCCTGCAATCACTTAGCAAAGGTCAGGCTAGCCGAGAAGCCCTCGGCTAAAGCACTCCGACGCTCAAGTCAGTACGGGTCGACCAGATAATAAGAGTGACAGAGTGAGGGCTTTTTCTATATATGAGAGCATACCTTTTAAGGGTTGGAATGGGGGCAATTCATCATCTCCCTTCACTGTGCTGTTCCAGGTAGCTGTCTTTCCAGGTTCTAGGGTAGGATAGTACACTGTTGAAGTGTCTATCGCGTCAGGTGGTAATGGAGCGACATGTGCCATTAATGTGGAGGCATGCAGCCTGTCAGTGCATTTAATGCGGCAGAGGTGATACCATACTATTCCGACCTCTCGGGTCGATCCCAAGGTCGACCTGACAGTGCTTTGGGAGTGGATTAGCAGCACAAGTCGAGCACAGAGGTCGACTAGGGTCGATCGTGCCCATGGGCCTCGGATGCAAGACTGGGCCTAGCGCTGCATCTTTGGGCCGAGCTGCTAGGGCCATCCCATATCATGAGTCCTCTCACTTCCCAAGGCAGAATGAGGGGTCGACGAGAAGTGTTGGGAAGTAGCTTGATGGACAGTTACAGGAATCGACTAGGGTTTTTGAAAATTGACCAGAGTTTGGAGCATTTAATGAGCGGTTACGTTGTGGTGCGCGTGGTACGGCGTGGCAGTTACAACTTTATTACAACCGCTGGGATTCCCACGATACTCAAGGTTATAAATATCCGCTGTTAAAATAAATATTTTTAGTTTTACTGCCTTAGCATCTAGTCCAGCACCTAGTCAACCACATTCATTGCTAATACTTTCTGCTTTTAGTTCTTCGATTCAATAAGTGCTTCATTTCTTTCTTTTCAATGCCCTTTAGCTTTATTGATATGATGTTGGGTTTATCTACTTTGGAGAGTAGTCGAGGGGGAGATAGCGAGGCTACCCAGTCTGATAGGCTTGGGGTAGGGGTTCATCGAGGGAGTCAAATGAGTCTTCGAGTGACAGTTCCAGCTCTAGCAGCTTGAGCTCCAGTAGCTCGAGTGGCAACTGCAGAGGGATGAAGCGGGGCCCAGTCAGGTTCCTTCATCGAAGGGTCAACTATTCACCTCTGATCATTATAACGAGATTGTGTCAACCATCAACCCTATCAACTTAACACGTCTTAGACATTTATACCATATTCCTGCTGAATACGAATTACTGACCCCTAGGGCCTCTAGTCGAATTCATCATCCTCCCATAGGTTGTATCACTACTTTCGAGGATACCTTTAGATGTGGTCTTAGGTTTCCTTTAAGTGCTTAGATGGTCGACCTATTCAGAGGCCTGCAGGTGTGTATAACCCAATTACTTCCCAATTATTTCTGGACCATCTATAGCTTCATTGTCTTAATGCACCTATTCGACCAGCCTGCCAGCTTTGACAACTTTTCAAACCTTTTTCATCTTCTGATGTCCCACAAGTCGGGTAGCACCGACGAGTCAGGCAGCACCAATGAGTCGGGCTTTTACTATTTAACTGCTCAACCGCATCATAAATTCCTTAAACCCAGCTTTCTCTTATGGGCAAAAGTGGAAAAAATGGTATCTATTTGTTCGGGTCGCTGAGGGTTTCAATATTCCTCGAGGCTGGTGGATGGGGCATGTCGAAATGCCAGGTAACCTTACCCCAACCTCGCCCAACACCTTCAATCAGGACCTGGTTGAATTTTGGCCAAATGGAGGCCTCGGTGTTTATCGAGGAGAGAAATTTGGTATTAGTTGGGTTATCGCCAGTTCCGATAAATTTTCCAGTAGATGATCGATTAGGTTGACTGTGCTTCTTTTAATTTATTATTTTTCCATCCTTGTCGTCGATTTTGACCTTTGCTATTTTGCTATTTTGGCAAATCGTGAGGAAGTTTTGAATCGGTTGAGGGCCTAGGCTTTAGCGAGAGCGGAGAAGAACCGACAGCGCTGTCAGGCTACTACAGCTCATGAAGCGACCGCTGTGATCGAAGTGCCTTGCCATGAGGCTGCGACACCAATACCTTCACCAACACCATCACCAACTTGACCCGTTGGAACTATAGGTAACAATCCTGCGGGTCGCAGTAAGAGAGCAACGGTGGAGCATGCAGGACCTGCTCCAAAGAGGGCTGCTGTCAAGAAGGGGAAAGGAAAAGCTGTGGGATCGAGCCCGCCAATGGAAGATGATCTGTTTGGTGACCACGGGGATGATATTCTATTCCAGCTGCCAAAATTTCCCTCGCCCAGGTTTGGGGCTGAGCCGGGCATGATCGTGCATAACACTCTCTCCATGGAGATGGCAGGGCGGTCGGGGGCAGCTCCACTCAAAGTGCTTATGGCTGGTAAATTCCTGGCCGACCAGAAAAAACTAATGGGGTTGAGCCAAGACACTGCTCTGCGGGCGTTGGTTTATCACGCCAACATGGTAAGGTTTTCTTCGAGCCTATTATGTTACTGCATGCTGGTCGATTATCTACCAACATTGTCTCTTAGGTCGGTCAGCTGGGGTATAACTTCTATAGGAGGTCAGAACTGGCCCTGGTTGATCGGGAACAGCTGGACGCTGCCGAGGACATGGAGACTCTAAAGGCTCAGCTAGAGTCTTCGCAAATGAGGGTCGATGAGCTCGCCAAGCAAGTCGAGGAGCTGAAGAAGTAGTTTCAACTGGGGGATGACCAGCTAGTTGCTTCTGTCCAGGAGAACACAAAGATGGACGAGTTGCTGAAGAAGACGCGGTTGGATGGGCAGGTCATCTTCAATTCTAGTCGGACCGCGGGCCGAAATACTGGTCTAGCTGAGGCTTGGGCTAAGTTCTACCATATACTACCACTGATGCGTAGGGAGGCAATGCAGCAAATTATGTTGAGCTCGACGTTCTAAGATGCGAGCTCTAGACGATGCCCGCACTTTCTTCGACAAGGCCTTTAAGCAGTTACACTTTCTGGGCTACAGTTTTTGACCAAAAGATAGACATCGCCTCAGCCACCTGCTTGATGAACAGTTACAATCGTATCCCGAGGATGACGGTGGGGCTGACGGTGGGGCCTGAAGCAACTGTAGCAGCGGGGGTAGCGGAGGAACTGCCGTCGACCTCTTCGACAGATGAATAAAGGAGATGGGCTGAGATTGAGCAAAGGCTGAACATGGTTGCCCAGGAGTTTGAGTTCGCCAGCGACTTCGTGTTCGAGGTCAAGGAGGGGGCAATCGATACAGCAGCATACTTTCCTACTCCAGACAGACATTCCTTACCGATGCGGCTGGCCCCTCTCAGCCGATGACGACCCCTGTGCCTGTTGCCATTACCCTGCTAGAGCCCAGGCCGATAGCCATTCCTTCGAGTGATGAACTTGAGCAAGCCATTGAGGAAGGTGCTCAAACGGGTGGTGATGAGGGTGCTGGATCGAGCTGAGCCTACTGCTATCTAGTTATTGTAGCTTTTTTTCTTTTTCTTAATGTATAATGGAAGTACCTCGATGAGGCGTTTTACTTTGGTTGATTTCATTTTGGCTATTGTGCAAACGAACATTTTTCGCTTCTTTTAGCAAGTTTTGTTGTGCTTTTTACCTTAATTGTCTTTATTTTGTTACATATATGGCTCTTGCACTTAGCTAAGATTAATTCAAGGACTTTGTCGAGTAGATCATAAAAAATACACAATATAACTAAGGTGAGATGGTAAACCGCCATTTGATGGGCGCGATTTAATTGAAAAAGTCATCAACTTTTAGAATTGCAGACCGTTGTACGGATTGCGAGGTTAGGTGAAGTAATCACTCGATCATAGATTTTTAAGTAATTCTGCAACTACACGGGTAATCATCCAATAACGGATAATAAACTTGCCATAATTTGACGGCAATGAGGCCGACTAGTTAATATGGGTTGGGGGACTTCGACTTAGCAGCCCTAAAACAGCATGGTCAGCGTTTGGGTCGTCGATAGAGAAATGGCTGAAAAGCCTAGTCTAGCGGCGCAGGGCCCGCTTGGTTGACTGTTTAGTCTTCGTGGCTCATAGCCTGTTTAGTCGGCTGTGGGGTTGATTATTTGGTCTTGGCCAAGTAGCTTCGACTTGTCGGCTTGAAGCCTACCTAGTTGACTATAGGGTCGACTGCTTGGCATGGGCTGATGAGTCTTGACTACGGGGTCGACTGTTTAGCCTTGGCGGCTCATAGCCTATTTAATTGACTACGGGGTCGATTATTTAGCCTTTGCTGATGGGCCTTGACTTGACGGCTCATAGCCTGTTTAGTCGACTACAGGGTCGACTACAAGGAAATAATTTGTGCGAATATTATGTTTTTGATGTTTGTCATAGCTTTTATTGCTGGTGGTCAGTACAAAAGAGGTCAATGGTCGTTTATACAAAAAACTTTTTTAGGTTTACGGCATTCCAAGGTCATGGCAATTCGTTGCTTGCCATGTCCGCTAGTCGGCATGTATTATTTTTTGACATTTTGATCACTGAATAAGATCCTTCCCACTTTGGATCGAGGTTTCCTACATTCTTTGATACTTTCGCTTTTTTGAGGACTAGGTCGCCAACATTGAATGACCGGGGTCGTTCCGGTTTGTCGTAACATTTTGCCATTTTCGATCGGCATTGCTGTATTGTATTATAAACTGTGTGGTGCAGTTCGTCAACAGTGATTAGGTCTAGGGTTCTCTCCATTGAGTTTCTGACCAAATTATAGTGAATTACTCGAGTTGTGTGCTGGATCAGCTCAAACAAAATTACTGCTTCAGATCTGTAGACTAAGTTGTATGGGCTACAGCCTGTGGCCGTTTGGGGTATGGTCCTATATGCCCACAAGACCCCTGAGAGGTTGTCCGCCCAACTAGCTCCTATGCTAGCTATTTGAGCTTTGAGGTGATCAAGAACTGTTCTGTTCATGACCTCTGTTTGGCCGTTGGCTTGTAGGTTTCCTACCGATGTGAAGTGTTGGCTGACTCCCAGTGTGTTGCACCATTTTCTCATGCTCTTACTTTGGAACTGAGTGCCGTTGTTTGAAATTAGGACTTTGGGCAAGCCGAATCGACATATTATATTCTTCTAGATGAAAGTCTTAATAGCTGTGTCGGTGATCTTCAAAATTGCTTTGGCTTCTATCTATTTAGTAAAGTACTCGACTGCTACAATGATGAACTTACGTTGGCCAGATGTCTTCGGGAGAGGCCCAACTATGTCAGTGTCCCACTGGTCGAATGACCAAGTTATGTGAACCTCAACCATCGACGCGGCTGGTCAGTGCGGTATGTTTGAGCAAATCTGGCATGACTGGCATTTTTTCGCGAAGTCGACTGAGTTTTGCAATAGTGTGGGCCAAAAGTAACCGTAATAGATAACTTTGTCTGCTAGGGATCGACCACCAGAATGGTTCCCACAGATGCCTGCGTGGATCTGTTGTATCACCTTGCCTGCCTCGTCGAGTGTTAGGCATTTCAGTGGAGGCCTTGATATTGACCTCCTATAGAGTTGTCCATGGTCATCGAATGCGAACTTGGCTGCCAACTGTCTAAGCTTGCGGGCTTCCTATTCTTCGTCGGGTAAGGTTCCCTGACTAAGATAAAGCCTGATTGGCTATTTCCAGGATGGAGCCGTCTCTTCGATCGATCTGACAAGACTATGATCAGGGTCGTGGATACAAGGTTTGTTGGCCATGAGGAATGTTATGGTCTTTTCCCTAGTGCCTTTGGTCTAGCTAGCTAGCTTTGATAATGCGTGTGCTCGTTTATTCTCTGTTCGGGGGACCTAGCTTAAGCTGCAATTCTTGAATGATCGTTGGCTGACTTCAGCCAAATATTAGGTCATCCTACCCTCTTTGGCTTCGAAACTACCTCTGATCTGCTCCGCGACTAGTTGGGAATCAGTGATCTCTACAAGCTGTTCGATGCCGCGATCCACGGCCATGCGCATTCTTGCAATAAGAGCCTCATATTCTGCTTCATTATTGGTGATCGGGAAGTCGAGCTCTATTGCGAAATCATTATCTTCGGCAAGTGGGGAACAGAGAGACACGCCTATGCCGCCACCTAACGTGGTCACCAAACTATCGATGTGCAGTGTCCATACTGCGGTATCCTTTGGCTTTTGACTCGAAAGGTCAAGTGTTTCGACGATGAAGTTGGCCAGGACCTGTGCTTTTATGGCAGTTCGAGGTTGGAATGTTATGTCGAACTCTCCGAGCTCAATAGCCCACTTAGTGAGCTGACCTGAAGTGTTGGGCTTCAACAGTACCTGCTTCAAGGGTTGGTTCGTCAACACCACGATGGCGTATGACTGAAAGTAAGGTTGCAGCTTTCGCGCGGCAGTAACAAGGGCG
This sequence comes from Jacaranda mimosifolia, assembly GCA_018894105.1. Taxonomy (NCBI): domain Eukaryota; kingdom Viridiplantae; phylum Streptophyta; class Magnoliopsida; order Lamiales; family Bignoniaceae; genus Jacaranda; species Jacaranda mimosifolia. The sequence continues at coordinate 32,880,778 of CM032127.1, read as the reverse complement.
AGAGCGAACTTCTCAATCTCAAGATAGTTATGCTCGAGTCCGTGCAAGGCTTTGCTGCAACAATACACTGGGCGATGAGCCCCATCTTTGGTCGATGTCAAAGCTAAGCTGACCGAATTAGTGGATACAACTAAGTAAAGTTGCAGCATTTCTCCCAGGTCGGGCTTGGCGAGTATAGGTGGTGAGGACAAATATTGCTTGAGCTCCACCAGAGCCTGATCACATTGCTGGGTCTATTGAAACCGTGCTTTCTTGGCGTTTCTAAGAATTTTGAAGAAAAGAAAACTCTTGTCGGCCAGCCTCGCAATGAATGCGGGGAGGGGCCACATCCAATAATGCTTGGATTTTATGTAGGTTTGCCTCAATCCCCTTTGCCTGACCATATATCCCAGGAACTTGCCTCTGCGAACTCTAAATGTGTATTTATTAGGGTTGAGTTTCATGCCAAATGCCCTTAGAATGGAAAATGTATGGTCGACGTCGGTGAGGTGGTCTTCAACCTTCGCGGTTTTCACTATCATGTCGTCGACGTAAACTTCCATTGACCTTTCGATTTATTTTTTGAACATAAAGTTGACCAATCTTTGGTACGTCACTTCTGTATTTTTTAGCTCGAAGGGCATGACCAGAAAGCAATATACGCCATTGGGGACGAAAAAAAAGGTCTTGTCCCTATCTTCAGGTGCCATAAATTTATGATAATAGTCTTGGAAGACATCCATCATGCTCAACAATTCACATCCAGCAGTAGAATTAACTAATGAATCTATTCGAGGCAAGGGGTAAGGATCCTTAGGGCAAGCTTTATTCAAATCAGTGAAATCATTACACATTCGCCATTTTCCCTCATTCTTGGGGACTAGTACAACATTACAAAGCCAAGAGGGGTATTGAATTTCTACAATATATCCTGCTTCTAAAAGCTTGTTGACCTCTTCCTCAATAATTTGGGTTCTCTCATCATTGAAGGTTCTGGTCTTCTGCCTTACTGGTTTATGGACAGGGTCCACATTGAGTCGGTGGACGATGATATTTGGGTCGAACCTTTGGAGGTCAGAGGCTTTCCAAACGAATACATCGATGTTCCTATAGAGAAACTCGACCATAAGGCATTCCAGGCGATCACTTATATTGCTCCCGACCTGGGTGGTCTTGTTGGGGTTTTCCAGCTCTAGCTCAATTGTTTTGAACTCCCCGACTAGCTCGACCCGGGTGTCTTCAAACTTTCTCTTCTTATATACCTGCTCCTCCTCCTCGGGTTTTGCTACTGGGCATCCCCTGAGGACTTCAACTGGGGTCTTCTCTTCTGCTTATTGACCTCGACGAAAATAGTATAGTAACGCCATGCATCCTGCAGATTGCACAAAAGTTCTCCTACCCCTGTGGAGGTTGGGAACTTAATCTTCTTATGGTATGTGGAAACGACAGCCTTGAAGTCGTTTACTGTTGGCCTACTAATAATGACGTTGTAAGCAAATAGAGCATCGACCACTAAGTAGTTGATCATCAAAGTTCTGCTCCGAGGGTCGTGTCCAAATATTGTGGTAAGATTGATGGATCATTTCGAGATGATCTCAGACCCTCCAAACCCAATCAGAGGCATTCTGACGTGATCAAACTTTAGTTCACCAAGCTTCATTCTGTTCAAGGTAGACAATCATATTATGTTCGTGGAGCTGCCGTTATCGACCAGTATCTTTCTGACCTCGAAATTGGCTATTTGCAGGGCTACCACCATAGGGCAATCTATTTTTCTGTCAACTCCTCTATTCTCCATATGGTCAAGGTCAAAGTCAGTTAAATAGATTGGTTCTGTACTAGTTGAGAGCTGAAAAATTGCTTCGACCTTAGCTAATTTCATCGATCGAAGGTTTCTCCGTGTCTGCTTCCTTGCGGATCTAGAGTCCCCCCTAGTAGGTCCTCCCGCAATCAAGTCAATGACCTCTCGAATGGGTGGGCGGGGGTCTTGGGCTGGTTTTTTTCCTTTGTGTTCTCTCATCGGGCTTGCTGACCTTTCTCTACGGGGAGTCTGGTCTGCCATGCCCTCCTCACGCCTGGCCTGCTCTTCAAAATACTTATCTAGATGGCCTTGCCTAATCAGCCTCTCGATCTCGTCCTGTAGGTTAAAGCAGTCTTCGGTGTCATGACCCTTCTGTCGATGAAAATGGCAATATTTTTTTGATTTTTTCTTGGCTTCAGTCTCCATGAGTTTTCTGGGTTTCTTGAGCAGATTGTTGTGCTGAATGGGAAACAACACCTCCTTCCTCAAGAGGTTGAGCGGAGTGTACTCATGGAAGCATTTTATGGGGGATTGACGTACCTCCCTGACCTGATGGTCATCTTTCTCCTTATTTTTTCTCTTGTTGACATCTAGGCCACTGTATTTCAGCTTGTTCATCTCTTCCTGGGTCATGTATCTCTCCGCAAGGTCGAGTAGCTCCTCTATCGACTTGGGCTACTCGCGGATCAACACATTAGCAAACTCCTTATGCTTTAGGCCCAGGAACAACACTAAATCAAGAATTTGATTCTTGGGTTGTCGATCTTTAACACTTTCGTATTGAAATGGGCAAAAAAATCTTGAAGGGATTCTCCCTCATTCTGCCTTACTGTGTGCAAATGCGTGTGGGGAAGCTTAGCTTTTCTCCTGTTCGCAAACTGGTGCAAAAACTTGTTGCACAGCTGGTCATATGAGAATATCGACGCCAATTCCAATTTTACAAACCAATCAAGTGCTACCCCTTGAAAAGTAGTCACCAGCATCTTGGCATGGATATACTCATTGTGTCCATGTAGCTGCATCATATGCTTAAACTGCAGTAGGTGTTCGTTTGGATCGGTCGAGCCATCGTACCTCGGCATTCTGGTTGGGATTATTGCATCGACAACTATGCATTCGTCGATGATTTCTTACACAAATGGGGAATCTCTCTCTCTTCAGAACCTCTGCGGCCCGTTCTGATGGGGTACCCTTTCCATGATTCTCTTCAAAATCTCCTCCAATCGACGGTTCAACTACTGCACGTGGTGGGATACCCCCTCCCATTTCTCCTTATCCACATGAGATATACTCCTGTTCGTGCGAGGTCTCGAGCGTTCAACCCTATCACACTACGGGGCTCGAAGGGGTCGAACATCATGGTCAACAGAGTCCGCCACTTTCTCTCTGGGCATAGGACGGGTCATTTCTTTGGGACAACGGCAAGGACTTACTTGCCGCCTTGATGGAGGCCTTCGAGATGCCGGTCGCTTGAGGTTCTCTTTAGGTTGCCTTCTTTTCAATGCCATAGGTTGCGGCATCATACTGGTTGCCGGTTCTTATTGTAAGGCATGTCCATTCAAGACAGCTGAGAGCTAGGCTAAAATCTGTGCAGAAATCTGCTTACTGATGAGTTGCATCAGCTGAGGCATGGTTAGCATGACCAACGGCCCTAATTAGGCGCTAAACCCTGGAGCATCCAGTTCTTGCCGTGGTCTGGGTGGGGGAGAGATGGATCTCCTATTTTCTTCCCCTCCCGAGGGGGCTTGCCGGGTGCTTACCATTTTTTGAGGGAGGACTCAGAGTTTTCCAACAAATGGCGCCAAATGATGAAGGTTCGATCAGTTGAAGGATGAATCGAAGGGAATTTTGGGTGAGGTTCAACCTGTATGGTCAACTTCCGGTTGTGAATGGGTTGAGTCCTGTAATCACTTAGCAAACATCAGGCTAGCCGAGGGGCCCTCGGCTAAGGCACTCCAACGCTCAAGTTAGTACGGGTCGACCAGATAATGAGAGCAACAAAGTAGGGGCTTCCTCTATATATGAAAGCATACCTTTTAAGGGCTGGAATGGGGGTATTTATAGCCTTTTCTACTTGGGGATTTGTCTATGATGCGCTTGATGTCTAGAGAGGGCATTTGTCCTTGCATGAGGCACAATTAGTCATCTCCCCTCACTATGCTATTTCAGGTGGCTGTCTCTCCAGGTTTTAGGGAAGGATAGTACACTGTTGAAGTGCCTGCTGCATCAGGCAGTAATAGGGAGGCATGCACCATTAATGCGGAAGCATGTAGCCTGTCAGTGCAGTTAATGCGGTAGAGGTGGTACCGCACTATTCCGACCTCTCTGGTCGATCCCAAGGTCGACCTGACAACACTCTGGGAGCGGATTAGCAGCATGGGTCGAGCACGGAGGTTGACTAGGGTTGATCGCGCCCATGGGCCTCATATACAAGACTGGGCCTGGCAATACATCTTTGGGCCAACATAGTTTGGGCCGAGCTGCTTGGGCCATCCCATATCAATTACTATATCTGAGCTTTCTTTTGTGACTTTTGTCCCTTGGATCCCCATGAATCATGAATGAGTGGTAGTACTTTATTTATGTACTTGATATTCCATGACATTTTATTCCAACTTGGCTTTGTTTTGTTCATACTGCTAGCTTCATAATGTAAATTGAAGAGGGTTATTTTTCTTTCTAATTATTTGATTTTGTAAGAGAGACTTTGGAAAATATTTTCTCTTTTAATTTAGGGGAATTAAGAAAATGGTAAAATTAGTCATAAACAATACTTTACTATGTTGAAGACAAAAAGAAAAAGGGAAAAAGGCAGAAATTTTTCTAGATTTTCAAAGTTTCTTTAACTTGGTGTAATCAAATTTGGGACTTGTTTAACTTTATTATGCCTAATTAATACTACTTTAGTAAAAGTATTTGAAACTTCTAAGACTAAGGCATCGCTGAAACAAAGTTAGTTTAATTGGGATGTCCATATCTCAAGTTGGGTTTTAGTTGGCAAGAATTTGATTCTCTTGTCTTATGGCCCCCATTCTGTCTGCTTTCCCACTTTTGTATTTTGATTGTGTTTGAGTTCACCATTTCCTTTTTATAATAGGCTTTTGAGCTAGGCACATAGAGGTGTAGGAGTTCTAATTGGTGAATTTTAGGAAGGTCAGCATAGTTTCAGTTTTCTTTATTTTGCCATCTGCCTTTCGTACAATACTACCATTGCTATATTTTTAGTTTTCTGTCCTTTTCCTTGTGCAGTTTCTGTCTCCTTATTTCAGTATTGCTAATTCTCGTACATATTTCTTTGACATATTTAACATGCTGATACATTGTAACTATGTCCCTTTAGGCTTTAAGAATAAATCTAAGTTGAGAATACATTTGGGATTATCCTTGCAACACTGACAAATAGAATATTTATTTAGAAATAATAAAACTTAATTGCCAAATAGAGCAAGTATGAGGTAATGGTCCATATAAAGAATGAAAAGAATCTAACGAAATCTGTGGAATTTCTAGTTATTTCTTAAGTTATTATGATTGGTTTCCAATTCTCATGTATGTGCTTGATCTGATAGTTATATATGTGCTTCATCATTGACAGTAATTAATTTTAGATTTTTTGATTCTTTACTTAAATTGTTCAAATATTGTGATCACCTTAGTTTTGGTTTGTGGTTTCATAAACCTGCATTTCATTTGTTTGATAGTAGATATATGTCTATTCTTATACAACAATATAATATAATGCTTGGAAGCTATACGTAACCACTAGGAAAGTAAAAATTTTTGTACACTAATAGCTAGTTAACGATTTCCTTAGTTACAGCTTAGTTATATTTTTCAATTTTGGAAAATACTCATACCATTTATTCTTATGACAGTTCTATTTAACTATAGCAATAGATAAGTCATGGATTACAAAACCATGAAACTCAATCGAGTACAACCAAGAGGTAAGGGGATTAATTAATTTTGCTTTTCAACACCGTTCTACTAATAGGAAAATAGTTTGCCCATGTCCACAATGCAGTTTTAGAAAGTGGAAAACTCATGATGTGGTGTATGACCACTTAATTTGTAAACAATTCCCCCACGGATACAGTTTTTGGTTCTATCATAGGGAGTCCAAAGGGGAAAGTAGCAATATCTCAAGTAGTGGTGTTTCAGATACAGTACCTGATAATGTGCTTAATGAAGATCCTATCTAGAACATGATTAATGATACCTTTGGAGTTGATAGGGACTATGCAAGTGTAGTAAATTTTACATCAAATGAAGAAAGTGGTAAAGGAGAAGGAGTGGCGCTAAATACAAATCAAGAATCACATGAGGCTAAAGAGTTTTATGAATTAGCCAGAGATGGAGAAAAACCACGGGTGTACAAAATATTCACAACTATCTTTTCTGGTGAAGTTGTATCATGTCAAATGCCTAAGTATGATGAGCGACAAGGCCATGACAATGTTATTGGAACTACTACAAGATGCATTTGAACATGCAAATATCCCTAGCTCATTCTATGAGGCAAAGAAAACTATCACCAAGCTTGGTTTGAACTATGAAAAAATACATGCATGTCCGAATAATTGTATGTTGTATTGGGGGAATAGGTAAGATGAAGAGAGGCAAATATGTAGAGTTTGTAACAAATCTAGATGGAAATTGAGGGGAAAAGTTGGAGAGATTGAGACGTTCGATAATAGTAATAGTAAGAAAAAGCTGTCAACAAAAGTGCTTCGTTACTCTCCCGTAAAACCTCGATTGCAGAGATTGTTCTTGTCATCAAAGACTGCTGAAGATATGAGATGGCATGCCAATTATAGTTGCAAATCAACACTATAGTCAAAACTTCTCTTTTCTTTTTCTTCTACAAGAACAACAACTCTTTATTAATAGATAAGAGAATAGATAAGAGAATTAATCTAGTTTCTTTTTTTCTTTTCTTTTTTGATTCTTTTCTTTTTTTTTGTTTTTATCTTTTTCTCTAAAGGCTGATGAATGTGTACTTCTATTCATCATTATTTAGTTGAAAGTTTAACACAACAATTGAATTGAATTGAAAAAGAAGATATACATACGGATACAGGGAATTGGGAATTGATTTGAGGTGGTGCAGTGGAAGGAGTTGTTGGAAATTGTGCCCTCCTTCCTTAAATTAATAAGCATGCATTTTCAACTTTCTTGTCATTTTTTTTCTTTTTTAGCTTAATTCATCAATAAAGCTAATTAACTTATTTCAATTTTCAGTTAATGATCATCTCATCTACTTAATTTATGTGATCTAACTAGGTAGTAGATATATAATCAATTCGCTAGATACTTAATCTTATCTACTTAATTTATGTATTCAATTCACCAGATAGCTTACATTAATTGATATGTACACTTTTAGGTTTTGCTATTGAGTTGGGTAGAACAAGTTTCAAGTTCAGCAGAACAAGAAAACAAGAACATGTTTCAAGTTATAGGTTTCTTGATATTAGCATATATGATTATCCCTTTCATTCTAAAATTTTTTAATCCCTCTGTTAATTAAGGAAGCAAAAAACTGTGGAATCATATCCCCTCTCCCGTCACAAGGTAAGTACTGTTGCATATAAATTGAGACAGTAATGTGTCCAATTAGACCAACCATTTTACCTTATAAGATCTTTGTGCTTAGAGTTCTTTTTGTGCTAAAATACATTCATTATCTTTGAGAACAAGAGTAAATGGTTTTGGTGAAGAGGGATTTGGCTTCTCATATTGTTTATTTTTGCCTATCCATTTGTGAAACCTTGATCTGTTCTTGATTTGTTCCTAAGACAGGCTAACTATCGATCATTTTACAGTTGGGGCAGCATGTTGGAAAGTAGGTATGTGCTTAGTTATGTCTTAAAAGGAAGAAAACACAATAAGTGGGTGAGGGGTGGGGTATGGGTGGGGTAGCTTATAGGCTTACAGCAATGATTTTAAGGTGAGGTTTTCCTTCTGCGTCTGTACTGTGCTTAGTTTGCTGCATTAATTAGCTTTTGAAATAATGATGTTTATAGGCTTGGAAAGTAATAGATTTTACTTCCTATTGTAAGAGGAAGAAAATAGATAAGGTAAGCAGTGAATTTATTTAGATTTTTGGAATATGAAAATCAGTTTAATTGAGTTTGATGTGTGCAAAGCAACAACAAAAAGGATTACTGAATGTTAATTTGCTACTAGCTCAGACAGGTGATCATATATGGAAGTGTATATATATAGGGAGACAATGTTCTTAATTACCAGTTAAAGAGTTGGATTAATTACCAGTTAAAGAGTTGGAATTTATGAAGGCAGTTAAACAGGGCAGTAAAAGATGGTGTTACCCTGGATATGAATATGCTCTATTTATATGATATCCCAAGCCTTCACAATTCGAGACCACATGATATAACTCTTTGCAGAATATGTTCTTAGTTTGATACATGTTTCTTGGTTTTGAACACTTCATTATGCAGATATGCCTAGGCGAAAGAGACATGCATGTAGGTGTCTGTCTATACCTACACGGTTCATTCTCAATCTGAGGGCCCAAGTGATCTTGGTGCTCATAGTGAGCCAGTAGCTGAGCCAGAACCATCTACTCAGGCAGACTCATCTACTCAGCTAGGCTCACATGATCGTCTTGATCCATCCACTCAGCCCGACTCATGTGACGTGCCGGACAACCTTCTCAAAAGATAAAATCACGTAAGTACTGGAATGTTGGTTTGATAGGTGTGTGATTTACTTAAAACTAATTTTGATATAATATGTTTAAGTAAGTTATATTTTTTTGCTAAATAATATTTTTTTTTTTGTTTTACTTGCTAGATGAGAATGGTGAAGTTAAAGAAACACGTCTTAAAGTCCAAGACGTGTTTGTGCTTCCTTCTAATAAGAAGATTATTTTAGATTCAAATGAATTGGACCAACCTATTAAAGACTTAAGAGCACTACTCGGGGTATTTTTGGACATGTTGCAAGTAATTTTAATAACTTTCCAATTAATTATGAGAAGTCGCCCAAGGTTCTTTCAAGCTACAAAGAGTAAGTGTGGAACAACTTAATAAAGGCATGAATTATATTTTTTTGAATGAAATTGGTTTTTTATTATTTATTATTTAATACTTTAAAATGTATTATTTCATTTTAGGAAAAATTGTCATTAATGATGGACCTAACAAAGATTACATTATGGGAAATTTGGGAAAGAAGTGGAGAGATAATCGTGTGAAGTTGTTTCAAGAACATTATGATCCATCACTTGGTTGGGAAACCAATATTGAGAGGCATCCAGAAGACATCTGTAGAGATCAATGGGCCTCTTTTCTAAGCTATAGATTGAGTGACTCAACAAAGGTAATAAGCATTCATTATAAATTCTAAAATAATATTTACTCTTTGTCGATATTGTTATTTTTTCTACTTATGTAGGAGATGTGTGCTAGAAATATTTTGAGTCGACGCCATCTAACAATTCCTCACACTCTTTGGTCAAAGACACTAGCCAGATGAAATAGTATTAACTTATCTATGTTTTTTTACTTCTAAGTACTAAATTGATTAATTTAAAATGTTACTAATTAAGTATAAAATATTAGGAAATTCAAATTGAGCAACCTTGCAGTAGAGCAGAGCTGTATGCTATTGCCCACAAGAAAAAAGATGGTTTTTTTGTCAATGACGAGGCTAGCCAAAAAGCTGTAAGTACAATATATTGTATATTCTTTTGTTTATTGTTATTTTCATGGTATATATTATAAGATTTAAGTGTTTAGATAATATTTAATGTAATGTGCAGGAAGAATTACGTGTACAAACTCAAACTAATTCTGAAAGTGATGCTTTCATGAACGTCTTTGGAAAAGAGCACCCAGGACATGTACGAGGTATGAGATTTAGTGTATGCCCATCTAAAGTCTTTAGATCAACTAGTGGTTCTCAAGGATGTTCATCAAGTCATTCCACATCATTAAATGTTAAAGTCGAACGTCTAGAGAATGAGATTACGACATTAAAAGATACATTGAACTCAACAATGTCGTTTCTAATTCAACACTTTGGAGGTCAATTGCCAGCTGGTTTTCCAAATGCCAATCAGGTAAATTAATCAATCAATCAATCATAACTATTTATATTTTAATGGTTGGTTATCTATATTGTTATTTTATATCAATTTTAATTGTAGCACAAAGATTTAGACTAACAAGCACCAGTAAGGCGGTCGTCCTCAGATAGTCATGACACACAAAGCCAGGACCCATCATCTCATGCCTAACTGATCTATTATTTTGATATAATTGAAGTTACTTTTTAATAGTTGAATCATATAACATGGATTCAACTTGATATACATTTGATGAGATTTTTTTGGGTTGAACTACAAGAAATGTTATTTTGATATTTTGTGATTGTTAAACTAATCTTTAATGTTCATGTTGGTGTTATTTGTTCAATTATATTTTAGTGCTTAAAATTATTAGTAAATATATTATCTATAGGTAAAGAGGGTATAGAAAGAAATTGCATCATTCTAGCAGGTACATTAAAAAAGGTGGCTGGTGTACTGAAATTATTTTAAAAAAAAAAATTGCGGCGGTTGACAAAACACCATGAACTTAAAATATAAATTATTTGGGTGAACAAAAATAAATTCTTTGTGGCGGTTTCATAACCGCCGCTAAAAAAACATAAATTCTTCGCGGCGATTTCTTAGCTGCCACAAGAATAATCCTTGAAATAAATAAAATTATCACGGCGGTTCATCAGCTGCCGCTAAAAGAAACAAAATTAATAAATGCAAAAGAAATGCCAAAAACAATAGCGGCGGCCCAGAAACCGCCGCTAAATGGATCAAACAGTCGCAAAAAAAATTCACGGCAGTCATTCCAACGGTTACTTCGGACCGCCACAAAACGACCTCGCGACACTTGATATGGCGGCGGGTCATGAACCCACACCTAATACTGCTGCCTTAGACATTCAATGGCGGTCAAAACCGCCGCAATACGTATATTTGAACCGCCACGAAATGCAAGATTTTGTTGTGGTGTTGGCATGAAGTTTAACCCCAATAAGTGTATCTTCAAGGCGTAAGGAGGAAAATTCCTAGGATACATGGTTAGCCAACGGGGTATTGAGACAAACTTACAAAAAATTCAAGTAGTTTTGGACATTACGCCCCTCGAATAGTTAGAGACATGCAGCATTTGGTCAGAAGGATCATAGCTCTAGGGAGGTTTATTGCCCGATTAGATGACAAAAGCTTACCATTTTTTAAAATTTTGAGAAACGCAAAAAAAGTTAGTTTTCAGTAGTCGAAGCAATGTGACCAAGCCCTGATCGACCTAAAACATTATCTCTCATTTGTGCCCATGTTGGCCAAGCCTGAACTGGGAGAGATTTTGCAACTATAAGTTCTGTCTTGGTGTCGACCAGAGATGGTTCTCATCAGCCCTTCTACTACAGCAGTAAAGCACTGTAAGGCCCCGAGCACAACTATCTTGAGATTGAAAAATTTGCTTTTGCCCTGGTTACAGCAATTCAAAAATTGAGACCTTACTTTCAATCTCACACCATGATTGTCCTAACAAACCAGCCTTTGAATTAAGTATTGTCAAAACCTGATAGGTCAGGACAACTAACCAAATGGGTAATTGAGTTGGGTGAATTCGACATCACCTTCCAACCCTGAATTGCTATAAAAGCACAAGTTTTAGTGGACTTTGTTGCCAAGAGACTTGACGTCCCCGACCAAAACCACAGCAACTCTCTTGTATGGATACTGCATATCAATAGGTCGGTGACCTCTTCCAGATGAAGGATTGGCATCTCGCTGTGCTCGCCACTTGCAGAGGAATATGATTTTGCAATCAAGCCCGACTACCCAGTAACTAACAATGAAGTAGAGTATGAGGCCTTCCTCGTTAGGATGAGGATGGCAGCAGACCGTGGTGTCAAGCAACTAGTGGCCATCACTGACTCCTAACTAGTCGTAGAGCAGGTCGAAGGAAACTTTGAAGCTAAAGAGTCTACAATGAGTAGATACATGGCTGAGGTGAAGAGGCTACAATAGTTGTTCAAGGCGTTTTCCCTCAGCTAGGTTCCTCGATCAGAGAACCAACGTGCTGACGCACTGTGGAAGTTCGCAAACTCAACAAAAGGACAAGGGACAAGATAATAGCTTTTCTAGTCGCAAATAAGCCCACAATAGGTACCCTTAACAAGCATTTAGTAGGGCAGATCAAAGAAGCCCCCTTTCAATAGGATCCCATAAAGGCCTACTTAAGAAAAAGAACAACCCCCGAAGACAAGGGGGAAACCTGTAGGCTTAGAGGTCAAGCTACTAAATTTGCACTTAATGAGCATGGTTAGCTTTATCGGAGGTCGATATTAAGACCCCCACTGAGATGCCTAACTCTATCCCAGACCAGTGACATCTTGCATGAAGTCTATGCAGGTATTTATGGCAATCACTCCGAAGAGTGGTCACTGGTGCATAAGATCATCAGATACAGATACTTCTGGCCGTCACTACTAAAAGACGCCATCAACTTTGCCAAAAGGTGCCAATCCTACAAGCTCTACTCCAACATCCCATATTAACCTGCTTCATCGATGGTGAATTTATAGATCACGTGGCTGTTCAACTAGTGGGGAATTGATCTAGTTGGATCTTTTGCAAAAACAACGGGTCAAAGGAAATTTATGATTGTCATCGTCGAGTACTTTATGAAGTGGGTCGAAGTTGAGGCTATACCCAAAATAACCCACGTTATCGTCAAGAGTTTTATATGGAAGAATATAGTCTGCCATTTTGGTCTATGTAAAGTTTTGATGTCGGACAATAAAACATAATTTCAGAGCAAAAATACGAGGGCTTGGTGTGAAAATCTTGGGATTTACCAAAACTTCACTTCAATAGTAAATCCCTAAGCTAACAGTCAGATGAAGGTTACAAATAGAATTGTGCTCGACCATCTCAAGCCTCGACTGGAAAAAACTAGCGTGAGTTAGGCAGATGACCTCCCGGGCATCTTATGGGTATATAGAATAACTCCCCGAACAGCTACAGGTCACAGCACTTATAGCCTGGTTTATGGATCAGAGGCAGTCATCCCAATGGAACTAATTCAACATACAACTCGAGTGATCCATTTCAACACAATCAGAAATACTTCAGAGCATGAACTCGATCTGGAGACCATTGATAAGCTGCGACAACAAGCTTACACCACAATGCAAACATATATGTCAAAGGTGGCAGAACACTAAAACAAGGGAATTCGGCCTAGAACTTTCAAAGTAGTCGACTTTGTCCTCAAGAAAGTCGAAGTGTTAAAGAATGTGGGAAAGCTTAACCTAAAGTGGGAGGGCCTAAATTTGGTGGTCAAGGTAGCAAAGCACAACGCATATTGACTTGCGGATATATATGGAAATGAGCTCCCTCGATCATGGATCGTAATAAACTTAAAGAAATTCTATGTGTAATGATGCTTAAAGCCCCCCCATTGTACTACAACACCTATCTGAAAGCAATAAAACTATGCGTATTTGTATAACAGTCTGCTCATACTGCAAGATAGAGGCTTCTAGCTCGAATTAGCAAACAATCTAATTATTTGTAGTCGACTACGTAGTCGACATCGATTTCAAACCATAGGATAGAGGCTTCCAGCCTAAATTAATGAACAACCCAATCGTTCGGAAGTCGACCTCATAGTCAACCAGAGATTGGCTTTCAGTAGAGACATTCGGGCTTTTTAGCCATAGGAAACAAACGAATAAATTGCTTATAGTCGACCCCATAGTTGAAAGTAAGCAATTTCATCGCTTACAATCAACCTCATAGATGAAAAATAAATGATTTCATCGCTTATAGTCAACCCCACTGTCGACTAGATAGCTTTTAGTTGAGATGTTTAGGCTCATAAGCCATGGTAAATAAAAAATACATAACCCGCACATTGAAAATATTAATCATATTTTGACGATAGTGGTCAACCACTACAAGAAAAATTAGCTTTTGTGATCATTACTAGTGGTCGCTAAAAGCAAAAAAATGATAGCTAAAATCTACAGTGACCAAAATGAGGTTGGTCAGAAGTGGTCACAACAGGATAGGTACTAAAAGTGCTCAGCGACTAGTTATTAACTTGGGCGCTAAAAATGAGTATTAAGCAACCATCCAATAATGGTCATTAAAGATGGAATAATTAGAGGCAAATTTTTTACTCGCTAATGTAAAAGTTCATGGTTGCTACAATATCACTATGGTTGATATGGTTGCCCATACAATGACCACATCATTTTGGTTGATAAAAGATGATTCTTTAGCAACCAAGATATTAGTTGCAATAATTTTTAAATGGTTGCAACAATTGCCTTATTTAAAATGTTTTAGTGACCACATAGCCACAGTGAATTGTCATTGCTAAAGAATTCTATTTTAGCGAAGAAATAATTGGTTGCAATAATTTTAATATTGTCGCAAGGTTTGCTGCACTTTGTATGATTTAGTGACCAATAATTACCTAATGGTTGCTAATATATACATATTAGAGACCAAAAAATGCTTGCAGAAATAATTTTACTTGGTGGCTAATGTATATGTATTAACAACCAAATGGCAGTTGCAAAAATAGTTTGAACTAGTGGCTAATATATATTAGTGACCAAATAATAATTATAAAAATAATTAAATTCATTGATAATGTGCATATAATAGAAACCAAATAATGGTTTTAGAAAAAGATGAAAATCGGTGTTGATGTGTACATTTTAGTAACCAACATTAATTGAAAAAATAGTTTGAATAAGTTGGAACGTTTATATAGTAGTAGCCAAATGGAAATTACAAACTAAATTAAAACTACCAATTGTAAATATACTTTGTAAACTAATTAAAAGAGAATTATATGTTTCCAACAAATGGTACCTAAAAATAATAATGTTTCAACCAATTAATATATAGGGAATTCAAACATCATATATAATGAGAACTCATCTATAAAGTGAGGACTCTAGCATAAAAATTCATTGATTTTAACAATATCTCATAATCTTTACAAGAAAAAATATTTGGTACACATTACAAAGAACAATGTGGATGGGCATGTAGAGTTACCGTACATCACATAATAAACATAACCATATTAAATGCTCTTCAAATTTTAGCTTCCACTTTTCTTCATATATCTCTTCAAGTATATCCTTGAACCTGAAATGGTAAAAACATAACATGAAAACTGTGAGTTATCTCACTTCCTTCCCTATAGACCTACAAGTGCAAGTCTATCCGAATTTTAGATACGCTGTGTCTTAAGATTCTATGACTTGGGACGTTTAAGGTCATGACCATGTAAGACTTATTCTATGATCATCACCAAGAGTGTACTGACCAAGTTCCGCAGTCTAGTATGATCTAAGGGCTTCAACCAAATGCCAGTGAAGAAATATAAGTGTAAGATGAAGATGACCATTTATAAAGAATATCATTTAATCAAGATTGTACCACAAGTGAAATAGTTTACATGCCAATTTTATTGGCTTGCGAGGCACTATTCCAACAAGCACTCGGTTGCGGGGGTCATGCTTAGGAGGAAAGCTATGATCATATACTTAGCATACGATGCTCTTTTGAATTGAGGCTTCCCACACATTGGCACTCGATCACGAGGGATGTCATGGAGCGGTCTCTAATCAAAGTTTGATTGGTAGGTCTGACTTAACTTAGTAATGCAGAGGTCGCATGTGTCGTGGGTCTACATGAAAAGTAAGGCAAAATATATCGAGAGTTGCATATGATGCAATTAGCAAGAGTTGCATATGATGCAATTAGCAAAAGTTGCTTATGTTTTGATTGTTTATGGATGGCAATTGCTTATGGGGGTCCACTTACAAGCCTTTAGAGTCTTGATTCTCACTAAGAAATATGATTTCCTAAATATTTCTAGGGACTGAAGGATTTGATAAAATAGTGGGAGAAAAACATGTTTGAAAGACCACAAACATGTTTTCAGATATCAATATTTAATCACATGCTTATATCCTTTTTTTTTTTTTTTTGCCTTTGATGATTTGCAAAACCTCAAAATGACTAATAATCCACTCAACATTATTTTGAAAACCAATAAACCAACCGGACTAAACCTCCATGATTGACTTAATCTCAAAATCATTATAGATTAGAAATAGATAAGTGTTTGATATCATGGTGCTCCTTATCCCATGGGGATTAAAGTAGATCAAGAGACACGTGAAATGTTCATGAATTGGATTGAGGATCGTCCTATCCTATAGTCTCATTTTAGCATCTATAAACTCAAAAATCTCAAGGACACATGAATGATACCTTGGTTTAAGTTTATAAGAGTTGTAAAACAAACAAGGTATGAAAAGTTCATGTTGTCAAAGGAGATTTTTCAAGTTAGGATGTATGATAAGTCATGTGTCATTGACTAGGTCTAAAGATGATTTGGCTTGGAGAAGCTTTTCAACTTAGATGTAGTGATGCACAATGATCTCTATGAGGGTTTGATCCTCACACCCTTATCGAGTTTTATTGATTAAAGTGTTGATCTAGACAGAGAGTACCATGACAAGGACAAATTCTTGGTGCTTGCTTCATCCTCCAAGTTTATAGGCCCTAAGGGTGCAAGAAATGGAGGTAAAAGCAAGAAAAGTTCTTTCTCCAAGGGAAAGCAACCATTAAAGACATCCAATGGAGTCAAGAAGATTTATAGAGGATATAATCAATATTACTTGTTTCTACTTTGGTGAGATAGGCTATTAGAAGTAGTATTGCAAGGAATACCTTACAACCCTTGAGAAAGGTGTGTATTTTATTGAAGTGCATTTTAGGATAAATTCTTCCTCATGGATATATGATATCACATGTGGTTCTTTGCCAGTGGTTACAAAGAATAGAAAGAAGAATAAAACTTAGTGATGGGGATATTATCTACCTCCTTAGCTAAGGAACAAGAATTGCGGCCAAAGCTGAAGCCGTATGATAAGTTAGACTTAGGGAACTCTATATTTGTATTGAACCCTTGTTATTATGTACCATATATTGTTGAGAACAATATTTCAATTCCTAGTTTGGATAGTGAACGATTTGATCCTTCTATATCAAACGGGAGATTGAAGGCATTAAAGAATCAGTTCTTTAGTTGCTCATGGTACACTTAATAAAGGATTATACATTTTTGGATACCTAACCATCACTAATGCACATTCAACAAAGTAAGAAAGTTAGATATCCAAGAAGATGCCATTCTTTGGCATGCAAGACTTGGGCATATCTCCAAATATAAGATGAACAAGTTAGAAGCTCTCAAAGCACTAAAAGTTAGTGGCATTGAGGAACTTCATACTTGTGAGTCTTGTTTAAAGGAAAAAATGACCAAGGTTCTTTTTATAGGACAATTAGAGCGAACCAAAAGTCTTTTGGACTTGATCCATACGGACATGTGTGGCCCACTAAAAGTTAGTGCAAGAGAAGGCTATTCTTACTTCATTACCTTCATCGATGATTACACACAATACTAACATATGTATCTTAGTATGAAGTCATTGAAACATTCAAAGAGTATTGGTATGAAATAGAAAAGTAAAAAGGACTTAGTAGTAAAGCTCTTCGATCAAATCAAGGAGTAAAATACTTAAGTACCGAATTCTTGGATTATTTAAAAGAAAATGGGATCCTATCTAAATAAACTCCACCCGGCACACCTAACATAATGGAGTAGCCAAGAAAAGAAATTGTACCTTGTTGGACATGGTACGTTCCATGATGAGCTTTTCCGATGTGCCTATTTCTTTTAGGGATACGCCTTATAAATGACGGTAAGGCTACGAAATATAGTACCCTCAAAGTCAGTGCCAAAGACATTGCATGAGATGTGGTACAAGAAAGCACCCTCTTACCATTATCTAAAGGTTTGGAGTTCTCCCGATTACGTCCAGCGGTTAGTAGGAGACAAGCTAAATAGTAGAGCCTCATTGTGCAAGTTTATGGGATACTCTAGAAAGTTCATGGGTTATTATTTCTATGATCCCTCATAACAAAAGGTGTTTATCTCGAGAAACGCTACCTTTATGGAAAAGAAATTTCTATTTGATAGAAAAAGCATTGTTGTTGAACTTGATGAAGTTCAAGATGATCATCAAATCCTACAAATGGTGGAAACAAATGGTGAGCCTTACACATAACCTCAAAGAATATCAGACCGAATCCAAAAACAACCCGAAAGATTTAAATTTCTTCATGAGATGGGCTAACTGGATATCAATCTGAAGACCTATGAAGAAGCTATGTTGGACATAGACTCAGGACATTGGCTTGGTGCCATGAGATCCAAAAAGGACTCTATGTACCCCAACAAAGTATAGACTTTTGTAGATCCATCAGAGAGTATCGTCCCTATTGCTTGCAAGTGGATCTATAAGCTAAAGCTAGGAGTTGATGGAGAGGTAATGACCTTTAAGGCGCGACTAATGGCAAAAGCTTATACTGAAAGACCTGGTATTGATTTTGAGAAAAAATTTTCACTGAGCGCCATTTCTAAGTCCATCGGAATTTTGCTTGCCATAGCTGCATATTATTACTAAGAGATATGGCAAATGGATGTGAAAACCGCTTTCCTTAATGGCAACATTGAAGAAGAAATCTATGTTGAGCAACCACAAGGTTTTACATGCAAAGGGAGTGAGCAAAAGGTTTGCAAGCTCGAGAGATCTATTTATGGACTCAAACAGATGTCACGAACTTGGAACAAACATTTTGATCAGATAGTCAAATCTTTTGGCTTTATAAAAAATGTGAATGAACCTTGTGTGTATAAGAAGGCTATGGGAGTAGTGTACAATTTATTGAGCTTTATGTTAATGACATCATTCTCATTAGGAATGAGGTAAGAATGTTATAGTGTACTAAAGCATGGTTATCTACTCAATTCTCCATGAAGAATTTGGGAAGTGCATTCTACGTATTAGGAATACGTATCTATAGAGATAGATCAATGATGATGCTAGGGTAATCCCAAACCCCGTACATTGACAAAATATTAAAGTAGTTTAGTATGGAAGAATTCGAGAAGGGATTTCTTCCCATGGGACATGATATTCATCTCTCCAAGTCTATGGCCCTTAAGATTGAGGCAGAGAGACAAAATATGTCCTATATTCCTTATGCTTCTACTATAGGGAACATAATGTATACATGTCAATATACAAGACTGGATGTAGTACATGCTCTGAGTCTCACGAGCTACTTTCAATTCTATCCTGGTGAATGTCACTAGATGGCTGTTAAAGTAATCCTTAATTACTTAAAAAGGACTAAAGACTTATTTTTAGTTTACGGCAACAGAGAATTGTAACTCGAGGGGTTTTTGGATTCAATTTTCTAATCCAATGTAGACAACCTAAAATCTACTTCTGGATTTATATTTTACCTTAATGGCAGTGCAGTGAGTTGGAAGAGCTCCAAACAAGACTCTATGGCCAATTCAACTGCTGAGGCAAAATATATTATGGCTTTGAAAGCTGCAAAACAAGGAGTTTGGATCAAAAACTTTATCCAAGAGTTGGATGAAGTGCCTAGAATGCAAGAGCCTAAGATTGTCTTTTGAAGATAACTTTAGACTTAAGTCGAGATCTCATCAAGTGATCTAAGCACATTTTGAGGCATTATCATTTAATATATGATAACATTTGATAAAGCAACATCAGAGTAGAATGGATTGCCATAGAAGAGAATATAGCATACCAGTTGGTCTAACCCCTAAAAGCAAAGGGTCTTTGAAGGACATCTTGAGAAGATGAGTCTTAAGACTATGGGCTATTGACTTTAGGGAAAGTGGGAGATTGTTGGAATAGTGCCCCGCAGCTAATAAGATTGGCATGCAAACTTTTTCACGATTAATAGAATCTTGATTAAATTATATTCTTTATAAATAGCTATCTTTATCTTATGCTTATATTTCTTTACTAGTATTTGGTTGAAGCCCTTAGATCATGCAAGATGATGAAACTTGGTCACACACTGGGTGGTGTTCATTGAATAAGTCCTACACGATCATGATCTTAAATATCTCAAGTAATAGAATCTTGTTAAACAGGGCATCTACGATTCGGATAGACTTGCACTAACGATGCACAATCCAAGGGTTGGATGTTGCTCCATTCCATGAGCAAACCATATGAGATATGAGTACATGTTTGTTGGAATAGTGCACCGCAAGCCAATTAGATTGGTATTGTAAACTATTTCACTTGTGATATAATCTTAGTTGAATGATATTCATTATATGGCATCTTCATCTTATGCTCATTATTACTTCACTGGCATTTGGTTGAATCCCTCAGATCACATAAGACTATGAGACTTGGTCACGTACTGGGTGGTGATCATGGAATAAGTCTTACACGATCATGATCTTAAATCTTTTAATTCATAGGATCTTATGAGACCGGGCATCTAAGATTCGAATAGACTTATACTAATGATGCATAAATCTATGGGTTGAATGTTGCTCGATTTCATGAGTAATACCATATGAGATATAGGTGCATGTTAGGAGGTGCTTGTTATAGAACAGGGTACTGAAGGCCCGCTCGGAGAATCCACTAGATAGTTGGAGCGGCAAATCAATAGTGGCAAGTTTTCTAGCTTACGCTAATGCATATAATTAGTCATTTGACTTGAGGATCCATGGTAACCTTTTCATCAATCGCAATGCATAAGTTTACGCAAATCCTACTTGCCATAGCCGTATATTATGACTATGAGATATGGAAAATGGATGTGAAAACCACTTTCCTCAATGGAGATATTGAAGAAGAAATATACATGGAGTAACCACAAGATTTTACATCCAAGGGGCGCGAGCAAAAGGATTGCAAATTCCAGAGGTTTATTTATGGACTCAAACGGGCATTCCGAAGTTAGAACATACATTTTTATAAGATTGTCAAATCATTTAGCTTTGTAAAAAATGTTTATGAACCATGTGTGTACAAAAAGACTAATGGGAGTAGCATACAGTTTAATATGTTTTATGTCGATAACATCCTTCTCATTGGGAATAAGGTAGGAATGTTAGAGTATACCAAAGGTTGGTTATCTACTCAATTCCCCATGAAGGATTTGGGAAAAGCATTCTATGTATTAGGAATATGTATATCTATAGAGATAGATCAAGGAGGATGCTATGGCTTTTCCAAATCCTATACATTTAAAAGATACTAAAGAGGTTTAGTATGGAAGAATCCAATAGGGGATTCTTTCCCATGGGACATGGCATTCGTCTCTCCAGGTCTATGGCCCCTAAAACTGATAATGAGAGATAAAGAATGTCTCACATACCTTATGGCTCTGCTATTGGGAGCTACATGAATAGTACCTTAGTTCAAGTTTACAAGAGTTGTAAAGCAAACGAGATATGAGAAGTTCATGTTGTCAAAGGAGATTTTTCAAGCTAGGATGGATGTAAAGCCATGTGTCATCTACTATGGTCGAAAGATGATTAGGCTTGGAGAAGCACTTCAACTTGGACATAGTGATGGACAATGATCTCCACGAGGATTTGATCCTCGTATCCTTGCCGAGTTTTATTGATCAAAGTATTGATCTAGACCCATTAATGCTTGCTTCCTTCTCCAAGTCTATAGGTCCTAAAGGTGCTAGAAAGGGAGGTAAAAGGAAGAAAATTTCTTCCTCCTAGGGAAGGCAACCAATAAAGGCATCCATATGAGTTAAGAAGATTATAGAGGATATGGTTGATATTAAGTGTTTCTACTTTAGCAAGAAAGGCCATTGGAAGCGGTAATACAAGGAATACCTTGCAACCTTTGGGGAAGGTATGTACTTTATTAGAGTGAATTTATGGATAAATTCTTCCTCATGGGTATATGATATCATATGTCGTTCTTATCTTTGTAATTTGTTAAAGAATAGAATGAAGAATAAAACTAAGTGATGGGGATATGATCCATCTGTTCGGTAAAAGAGCAAGAGTTGCAGCCAAAGCTAAAGGCATGTAATAAGTTAGAGAACTCTATACTTGTGTTAAATCCTTATAATTATGTACCATATATTGTTAAGAACAATTTTTCAATTTTTGTTTTGAATAGCGAAGGATTTGGTCCTTCTATATCAAATGAGAGATTGAAAGCATTAAAGAATGGGTTCTTTAGTTGCTTATGGTACATTTAACAAAGGATTATACATTTTTGTATTCTCAACCATCACTAATTCGCATTCAATCAAGTAAAAGAAAATCAAATAACCAAGAAGATGCCATCTTATGGCACATAAGACTTTGACATATTTCTAAAAATAGGATGAACAAGTTAGAAGCTCTCAAAGCACTAAATGTTAGTGGCATTGAGGAACTTCCTACTTCCTACTTGTGAATCTTGTTTGAAGGGAAAAATAACCAAGGTTCCCTTTGTAGGACAAACAGGGCGAACCACAAGTCCTTCGAATTTGATCAATATAGATGTTTGTGGCGTACTAAAAGTTAGTGTGTGATGAGGCTATTTTTACATCTTCAACTTCACCGATGATCATACTTAGTTCGGATATGTGTATCTTATGAAGTACAAGTCTGAAGCCTTTGAAAAGTTCAAAGTATATAGGAATGAAGTAAAATAGCAAAAGAAATTAAGTATTAAAGCTCTTCAATTGGATTGAGGAAGAGAATACTTAAGTATCAAATTCTTAGGTTATCTAAAAGAAAATGGGATTCTCTCTTAGTAGACTCCACCCAGCACACCCCAACATAATTGAGTAGCTAAAAGGAGAAATCATACTTTGTTGGACATGGTATGTTCCATGATGAGCTTTTTCAATGTGCTTATATCCTTTTTGGGATATGCCTTAGAAATGGCGGCAAGGCTACTAACTATAGTACCCTCAAAGTTGGTGCCAAAGATACTACATGAGATGTGGTATAGCAAAGCACCCTCTTAGTCTTTTCTAAAAGTTTGGGGGTCTCATGTTTATATGAGACAGCTAGTAGAAGACAAGTTGGATAGTAGATTCATCTTGTGCAAGTTTATGGGATATCCAAGAGAGACTTTCGGTTATTACTTTTATGATCTCTCGAAATAAAAGATGTTTGTTTCAAGGAACGCCTACTTTTGGAAAATTAATTTCTTTTGGATAGAAATATTGTTGTTGTTGAACTTGATGAAGTTCATGATGATCATCAAATCCCATAAGCAGCAGAAATAATTGAGCATCAAGAGCCTTACACACAACATATGAGAAGGTCGGACCGAATCAAGAAGCAACTCCAAAGGTTCGGATTCCTTCATAAGACAGGCCAATCGGATAGCAATCCAAAAAACTATTAGAAGCTATGTTGGACATAAATTCGAGATATTGGCTTGATGCCATGAAATTCAAAATGGACTCCATGTACTCTAACAAATTACGAACTTTGTTAGATCCAATGGAAGGAATATTTTTCATTGGTTGCAAGTAGATCAATAAGCAAAAGCTAGGAGTTGATAGAGAGGTAATAACTTTAAGGCAAACTAGTGGCAAATGGTTATACTCAAAGACCCAGTATCGATTTCGAGGAAACCTTTTCACCGGTCACAATACCTAAGTCTATTTGCATGTCACTTGCCACAGCCACATATTATGACTGAGATTTGGCAAATGGATGTGAAGTTGTTTTCCTCAATGAAAACATTGAAGAAGAAATCTATATGGAGCAACCACAAGTTTTTACATCCAAAGAGAGTGAGCAAAAGGTTTGCAAGCTGAAGAAATTCATTTATGGACTTAAACAAGCATCCCGAAGTTGGAACATACATTTTGATAAGACGATCAAATCATTAGGCTTTGCCAAAAATATATATAAACCTTGTGTGTACAAGTAGGCTAATAGGAGCAGTATATAGTTTATTGTGCTTTATGTTGATGACATTTATCTACTCAGCTCTCCATGAAGGATTTGGGAGAAACATCCTGTATATTAGGAATACTTATCTATAGAGATAGATAGAGAAGGATGTGGGGCTATCCTAAACATCGTATATTGATAAAGATACTAAAGAGGCTTACTATGGAAGAATCTAAGAAGGGATCTATCCCTATGGGACACAATCTTCATCTCTCCAAGTTTATGGCCCCTAAAATGGAGAAAGAGAGATATAAGATGTTCCACATATCTTATGCATCTTCCATTAGAAGCATAATATATGCCATTCAATTTACAAGACCGGATGTGGCACATGCTCTAAGTATTACGAGCCGTTTCCAATCTAACCCCAGTGAGAGTCGCTAGATGGCCATTAAAGCAATCCTTAGATACTTGAGAAAGACTAAGGATTTGTTTTCTGCATACGGTAATAGAGAATTGAAATTTGAGGAGTTTTCAGATTCAAGTTTCTAATCTGATGCAGATGACCTAAAACCTACTTCTGGATTTATATTTTGCCTTAATGGATGCATAGTAAGTTGGAAGAGTTCCAAACAAACAGCTAATTCAACCACAAAGGTAGAATATATTGTGGTTTTGCAAAATACAAAGAAAGTTGTTTGGATAGAAACTTCATCTGAGAGTTAGATGTAATACCTAGCATGCCTAAGCCTATGGTTATCTTTTGAAGATGACTTTGGACTTGAGTCTGAAGATCTTATCAGTGATCCAAATACAAGTAAATGCATTATTATTTGATATATGATATCAATTCATAGAGGCAACATCTGAGTAGAAATAAGTGCCTCAGAAGAGAATATAGCAGAACTATTGTCTTGACCCCTATATGAAAAAGGTCTTTGAAGGACATCTTGAGAAGATAGGCCTTAAGGCTATGAGGCATTGGCTTTAAGGCAAGTGGGAGATTGTTGAAATGGTGCCCTGCAGCTAATGAGATTAGCATATAAACTTTTTCACTTGTGATACAATCTTGATTGATTGATATTCATTATAAATGGCCATTTTCATCTTATGTTTATATTACTTCACTGGCATTTAGTTGAAGCCCTTAGATCACACAAGACTACAGGACTTGGTCAGTACACTCAATGATGATCATGAAATAAGTCTTACATGGTCGTGATCTTAAATATCCCAAGTCATAGAATCTTATGAGATAAGGCATCTAAGAATTGGATAGACTTGCACTAACGATACATAAATTCAAGGGTTGGATAGTGCTTCGTTTTATAAGCAATCTATATGAGATATGGGTGCATGTTAGTAGCTGCTTGCTATAGAACAAGTTCACTATAGGCCCACTAGAAGAATCCACTAGATAGCCATAGTGGCAAGCCAGTAGTGGCAAGTTCTTCTGCTTATGCTAGTGCATATAATTAGTTCTTTGACCTGAGGATCCATGGTAACCTTGTGTCTAGGTCATCATGCTTTGACTCTTTCTTGGCCACTTAGCGGGTCTTTTGAGTTGAGGTTAGGTATGAGCTATTTAGACAATGAGTTTGTGAGATCCAAGATGGGATTCACCTCTTTGTCGTTGTGAAGGGCAAATGCATTTACTATGTATTCTATAATGATCGATTTCGTGAATTCCTTGTGCAAGGTAGTAAGATAATTTGGAGTGAAGGATATGTGTGGCACTAGGATCTAAATATTTTCAAAAAATACTAAATAAAACTAGCCTACACACTTCCACAAGGATCTAGACATGCAAAAGATTCATATTTAGAGAAGGAAATACTTTCATTTTCAAAACAGTCTTTATTATATTCTCTCTCCATTTTCATCCCTTTTTCAACCATTATCATTACTTTAATCATTTTTTATCTTTCCAATACTCCTCATACACCATTCACCACAAAAATATTGTAAATTAAAATTAAAATTATAATATTATTTTTTCAAACAATCACACATCACATCATCAATTCAAATTCAAAAACTACACAACTTTTAATACAAAAACACCCAACATCCAACATCTCATTTTCACACCTATATAAACCTATAAAACTTTATTTTCAAATTCAACTATTCTAACTAACTTTTCACTATACATTTTCACTAGAAAATGAAAATGGCCTCTAAAAATGAAATTAAACGGCCACTAAGTAAAACTTCTCATTTTGAGTTGAAAATTTTACTTTATTCCCTCAACACCTTGAAGATACTACAGCCAAAACTTTAGCTCAGTAAGAACAAAATAAGCCCCCCAACTCGTTGCAAGTGGCTGCCCGAAATTGCTTCTTAAAGAGCAATAGCAATCCAAATGTTTTGCCTCTAACAAGATAGTCCACACACCAAAAGGAAAGACCCTTTCTCTACAAAAATAGCAGGAGATAACTACAGAGAAATGGAGGAAAGAACACCAAGTATGGAAGGGGAGGATGAGGGAGGTTGGAGACTATTTTGGATAATCTAACTATTAGATGCCAACTAACAAAGTTTATTATTGGGAGAATAATTCACACCTTGCAAATAGCATGCATTGTGGCCGCTCCTTTCCTATATCTATATGTAGGATGAGGATGGTGTATGGTCACACATCATATTCAAGGAAGGGACACCACATCCATGCCAAGGTGGCCACTAACAATTAGTGATATGTGAATTTGAATATCATTTGAAATTTACATTTCATCTCAAATGTCTTCCAAATGAATTCTAATTTCATATTAAATGCACCCTCCATTTAATAATTCTCGCCAAAATTAACTCTCTAATTTAATTAAATTAAAGAATTTAATTTAATCAATAATGCTTTGACTTAACTCTTAAATCAAAGTGCTTAACTCCTTGAGCTAGTCAAAATTAATTTAACTCTTAAATTAATTTTACCAATTGATAGCCATGTGATATCGATTATTTTACTTTTCATTAATTGATCTTAATTTAACTCTTAAATTAAATTGACCAATTTAACTTTTACAATAATTAAGCTAAAAATGACTTCAATTTTTGCCTTATTCAAATTTGGTCAAGAGTCACTTAAAAAATTCCTTCAATAGGTCATGCAATTTGGCTTTTGTGTGTAACCCATTAGGTTCAACCATTCATTAGACATGGGCTCACAACTCCTTGTAACTTATGGAATATCAAATATTCACATTAGTTTAAACTCCTTTAAACTAAGCGACTCAATTCAATTAATCTTATTAATTGAAGAGTACCCAATTTCCATGGTTGATGTACAACCTCATGCCTATGGGGTCTAACTAATTGTCCAAAATAAATACTCTTGGAGAACCATTCTAGCATTATGCGTACTAGGCAAATATGGTCCTTCCATCTCCTATCTCCATGAAAAAAGCCTACGGCAAGATATTAGTCAGCTCCCTAACAGCCTTGATGCTATGCTTCTATTCTTAATGTTTGATTCCCATGGTGACCTCATCTTTGGAAACACTTTCCAAATTGTCACACACCTCGTGGAAGGATTTCTTGGAATCAACCATTATAGAACATATAGGAGATGCACTCGCCCTTCACAAAATCGAGGAGTCAGATTCCATCTTGGATCACACAAACCTCCGTGTCTAGTAACATGACCTGCTAAGTAACCAAGGAAGAGTCAAAGCATAAAGACCAAGCGCAAGGTTACCATAGATCCTCAAGTCAAAGGACATATAATATGCACTAGCATAAGCTGGAGAACTTGTTACTACCGACTTGCCACTTCAGCTATCTAGTAGATTCTTCGGGCGGATCTTCATGCCTTGCTTTCTAATAAGAACCCATTAATATGCATCCATATCTCATATGAGATTGCTCATGGAACGGAACAACACCTAACCCTTGGATTTATGCATCATTAGTGCAAGTCTATCTGGATCTTAGATGCCCTATCTCATAAGATGACGATCATGTTAGACTTATTTCATGATCACCACCCAGTGTGTGACCAAGTCCCATAGTCTTGTGTTATATAAGGAATATCATTCAATCAAGATTGTCTTACAAGGAAATAGTTTACAAGACTAATCTAATTGAATTGCGGAGCACTACTCCAACATGGAAAAGGAGTTTTCCAAAGATGAGGTCATAAAGGGGAATTGAACATTGGAATAGAGATATATTATCGAGGCTATTAGGGAACCAACAAATATCTTACCCTAGGCCTCTTTCAGGAGACTAGAGACGGAAGGACTGTATTTGCATGGTAAGCGTAGAGCTAGAATAGTTCTCCAAAAGCATTCATTTCGGCGAATTAGTTGGGCTCCATGGGCTTGAGGTTGAACTTCAACCATGGAGATTGGATACTCTTTAATTAATGAGATTAATTGAATTAAGTCATTAGTTTAAAGGAGTTTGACTAATGTGAATATTTGATATTCAATAAATCACAAAAGTTGTGAGCCCATGTCTAATGAATGGTAGAACCTAATGGGTCACACACGAAAGTCAATTGAAAATCCTACCTGATGAAGGGAATTTTCTAGGAGATAGTAATTTCATCATGACTGATTCTTGAGGTAGACAGTTGGCACAATTTGTGGTCATTTTGGCTTGATCAATTTAATTGTTAGATTGATCTAAATAATTTAAGGAGTTAAATTAGATTAGTTAAATTAAGGAGTTAATTTAATTCGTACCGTATTACTATCAATTGGTCAAGTTAACTTAAGGAGTTAATTTTACAATATCTAGCTTAAAGAGTAAAGCTAATTGATTTATAAGTTAAGTCAAAGGTTATGTAATTAAATTAAAGTGTTTAATTTGATTAAAATGAAGAATCAATTTTGGAGGAAAAATTCAAATGAAGAGTTAATTTGGGGTGCATTTAGAATTAATTTGGATGACATTTCATGTGATGAAATAAAGATTCCAAATCAAATTCAAATTCAACATAAATTCACATGCAACTTGCTTACAAGTTGGCAAGCAAGTTGGCGCCAACCTTGAGGAAGGTATGATGCCACCTTGGCATCACACCTTCCTCCATCTATATATAGATATAGAAGGTGTGGCCGGCCATCACATATGATGCACAAGAATTTTAGATCTAATTGTTAAATTATCTCTTTTCCTCCAATTTTCCATGTGTTGCCTCATATGTTGAAGTTTACCATTTTCTTCATTCCCTACCTCCAAAATCAGCCTTCATCCTCTCTAATCTCTTCTTTGTTCTCCAACTAATGTAGAAGAGATTTGGATTGTCCATTAGTCTGTGGATCTTATCATTAGAGGTAAAACAATTAGACTGTTAGCCTTTTGGAGATCCTCTGTTTGGGTAGTAACTTGGAGGCATATCTGGAAAGGCTTTCAGTATTTTGATTGAGCTAATTTTTTACTGTATCTTTATCAAGGTGTTAGTGATTTCCAGTTCAAATTTCAGCCAATTTTGAGTTCATTTGGTTAGGCAAAAGTTGTCCACAATTTGGCGGGCTAATGGAGACTGCATTGAAGGAGTTCAAGCATCTCTTCAAAACTTTGGTTGGATTTTGCTTTTAACGTAATTTTCTAACCTAGATCTACTTTAATTGCATGAATTAGATCCTTGGGGAGGTGTGATCAAGTTAGATTCTTATTTTTAAGTGTTTTATAATTGGATCCTTGGATCACTCCTTTTTTAGAAGATACATAATAACATGGATCAAATACAATGCAAACATTTCCCAAGTCTAACTTGATTATGCCTTTGATCAGAGCTGAAAATTTTGCTCTATTTCCAAAGCTGAGGATCATATCCCCTTCATTGAGACTCTTTCTTCTTTCCATTCCCTGTAATAAATTACTAAGGTGAGAACCACATGCAGTATCAAATACATATGAGGAAGAATTTCTTGTCACGTGCATTTCAATAAAGTACATACGCTTCTCAAGGGTTGCAAGGGAAGCTTTGCAATTCCTTTTCCAATGTCCTTTTTCATCAAAATGGAAACAATTCACATCGATTTTAGCCTTTTTTCATTTCTTGATTCCCCCCAAACTTTTCAAGGATTGCTTCCCTTTAGCGGAAGAACTCTTTTCATTTTACCTCTCTTTCTAGGACCCCTTGGGCCCTTAGACTTGGAGAAGGATGAAAGCATACGAGGCTTGTCCTTTTCCATCGTCGCCTCGGTAGTCACCAATATGTTCACCAATTCGTTGATCACCACTTCTTCCTTAGACATGTTAAAGTTCATAACAAATTGGTCTAACGAGCTTAGCACTGATTGTAAGACAAAATCTATGTAGAGGTCATTCTTTGTGATCAAATCCAATTGTCCAAGCTTCTCTATCAGTCCAATCATCTTAAGCCCATGATCATGGACACTTAAGCCCTCTACCATTCTAAACCTAAACAACTCCCTACATAAAGCTATCATTTCATGTCTAGTTTAAACACTTTACAACTCTTGTAGGTGTGTATAGATCACTAGCATGCTGCATATGCTTATGAGTCTTTTGGAACTCATTGGTCATAGAAGCTATTATAAGACACCTTGTTTGATCAAGTACATAAGTCCTCTTTTTGAAATTTAGAATAATCTTGAGATTTCTCAACCAATCATGGAAGTTTTTCTCAGTTAGTTAATTGGTTTCCAAAATTGCGTTGAGTGGATTCTTAGCCATTTTGAGTTCAAAGATTTCAAAAATCTACAAAAAGTGATAAAAGGGAATACAAGAATGTGATTGAATTTGATATTTGAAAACATGGTTATGGTCTTTCAAGCATTTTTTTCCCAATATTTTATCAAATCCTTCACCCCCTAGAAGAATTTGGGAAATCATATTTCCTAGTGAGAATCAAAACCCTAAGGATTTGTAAGTGGACCCACGACTCATGGGACATCCACAACAATTGAAAGGTAAGCAACTTTTGCTAATCGCATCTCATAGAACTCTTGATATATTTTGACTCACTTTTCATGTAGACCTATGACTCGTGCAACATCTACATTACTAGGTGCTAAGTCGGACCTACCAATCAAACTTTGATTCAACACCACTCCATGTCATCCCACAGCTTGTGTTGAAAGCAAATAAAGCACTAGGATTCAATAATAAAACTTCAAAAGCTTAAATAAACTAGTGCTTACAAGAAACCAAGGATCTAAACATGCTTTAGGATTTAGATTTGGATAAAGAGTTAGCTTCATTCACAAAATCCAAAGGTAAATTGAAGAACTCTTTTTTCAAAATAGAATTTACCAAGCAGTGGCGCAGCTGGAAGAGAGCAACTTTTGCATGATCCGATGGACTCTAAAAAATCCAAAAGAATTTCAGTAGATCCACAAATCCTTGACATAGAATTTGATGATACTACATTTAGTAGACTCGCCACCGTTTGTAAAGCATATCCCTAAAAAGATATGGGTACATCAAAAAACCTCAACATGAAACGTACTATTTCTAACAAAGTACGATTTCTCCTTTCGGCTACTCCATTATGTTGGGATATGCTGGGTAGAGTCTAGTGAGAGAATCCCATTGTCTTCTAGATAATCTAAGAACTCGGCACTTAAGTATTCTCCTCCTCGATCTGATCGAAGAGCTTTAATACTAAGTCCTTTTTACTTTTCCACTTCATTCCTATACTCTTTGAACTTTTCAAAGGCTTTAGACTTGTACTTTATAAGATACATATGTCCGAACTGACTATAACCATTGGTAAAGATGATGAAGTAGGAATAACACCTCTCGCACTAAGTTTTAGTGGGCCACAAACATCCGTATAGATCAAATCCAAAGGACTTGTGCTTCGCTCCGTTTGTCCTATAAATGAGTCTTTCATTTTTCCCTTTAAACAAGATTCACAAGTAGGAAGTTCCTCAATACAAATAGCATTTAGTGCTTTCAGAGCTTCTAACTTGTTCATCCTATTTTTAGAAATATGCCCAAGTCTTGCGTGCCAAAGAATGACATCTTCTTGGTTATCTAATTTTCTTTTACTTGATTGAATGTGCATTAGTGAAGGTTGGGAATTTAGTATGTATAATTTGTTATTCAATGAACTTTGTGCAATTAAAGAACTATTCTTTAATGCTTTCAATACACCATTCGATATACAAAAATCAAATTCTTCATTATCAAGAACAGGTATTGAAGCAATGTTCTCAATAAGTTGGGGTACATAATAAGAAGGATTTAACACAATACAAGAATTCCCAAAGTCTAACTTTACTATGCCTTGGACCGTGGTGGCAACTCTTGCTTCATTTTCAAGGCAGAGGATCATATCCATTTCACATAGACTCTTTCTTATTTCCATCCCCTATAATGAAATATAAAGGTGAGAGCTACATGCGGTATCAAAAGCCCATGAGGAAGAATTAGTTGTTAAGTACACTTCAATGAAGTACATACCTTTCCCAAGGGTGCCAAGGTATTCCATGCAATTTCTTTTCCAATACCCTTTTTTACCACATTAAAAATAAGTTGCATCAGTCTTGTCATCTTTTTTCTTTTTAACTCTCCTTGAACCTTTCAAGGGTTACTTCCCTTTGAATAAGGAACTATTTTTCCTTTTACCTTCCTTTCTAGGACCCCTTGGGCCCTTTAACTTATAGGTGGAAGCAAGCATATGTGAGCTTTCCTTTTTCATATTTGCCTCGGCGGTCACTATTATGTTCACCAATTCATTAATTGTCACCTCTTACCTAGATCAAATCCATGTAGAGGTCATTGTACATAACCATCTTAACTTGCCTAAGCTTTTCAATGAATCAAATCATCTTAAGTTCGTGATCATGGACACTTGAACCCTTTACCATCCTTTATCTAAAGAGCTCTCTAGATAAAGCAAACATGTCGTGTCTTGTTTGAACACCATACAACTCTTGTAGGTGTTTATAGATCTCACATATATGTCTTATATGATCGTGAGTCTTTTGGAGCTCATTAGTCATGGAAGCCATCATGAACCATCTCACTTGTAGATCATCATCCACAAGTTTAGTGAACACTTCATAGGCTTAATCGGTGGCATAATCACCCAAGATGTCCGGCAAACATTGATCAAGTATATGAATCCGGTTTTTGGAGTCAAGAATGATTTTAAAGTTCCTTAACAAATCATGAAAGTTGGGCCAGGTGAGTTTATTGGTTTTCAAAATGCTTGCGAGTGGATTTTTAGCCATTTTCTTTTTGAAGATTTAAAAAATCTACAAAAGGCACAAAAAGAGAACAAGCATATGATTGAATTTTGATATTTGAAAATATGTTCATTGTCTTTTAAGCATGTTTTTCTCCTACTATTTTATCAAATCCATCACCCCTTAGAAGAATTCAGGAAATCTCATTTCTTAGTGAGAAT
Organism: Jacaranda mimosifolia; assembly: GCA_018894105.1. Lineage (NCBI taxonomy): Eukaryota > Viridiplantae > Streptophyta > Magnoliopsida > Lamiales > Bignoniaceae > Jacaranda > Jacaranda mimosifolia. The sequence continues at coordinate 32,847,813 of CM032127.1, read as the reverse complement.
CAAGATCCCAAGGACTTGCAAGCAAACCCACATAACCTAGTGCCATCCACAACCAATCGAAGGGCAAGCAACAATTGCTAATTGCATCTCATGCAACTCTTGATGTATTTCACTTTACCTTTCATATAAACCCACGTAACCGTGCACCATCTTTGTTACTAAGTGTTAAGTCTAACCTACAAATCAAACTTTGATTCAAGATAGGCACCACATCAACCCCCATAGCTGAGTGCTACTGTGTGGGCATTCTTGATTCAAGGATGTATCTTATGCTAAGTGTATGCTCATAGCTTTCCTCCTAAGTGTGACCCCTGTAACAAAGTGCCATCACACAAAATCAATATCTTCATCATAGCATACACTACTGGTAGAGGGCACAGATTAATTAAAACCGCTTTTAATTTATATCCATTTTGACTTAATTTTTGCAAAGCACTTAAATATTCTAAGTGGAGTGTTTTTGCTTGCAAAGATATCATCATTATCTTCTTATTTAGGTTCTTTATATCCTAACCATGCATCTCATACACCAATAGGATATGGAAAGCATAAATAAGTAAATGTGCCTAGCATGCTCCTAGGGTGGGATGACCATGAGCCTAACCAAGTGGTGCACTTAGAGCCATTTGTGTACTACTTAGGTGACTTTAAGTAGGTTGATTAAATCTAGCTACTACATGAGTGTATCCCCATACATTCGTGCATCTCCAAAAGTCTCAATGTCTCCAATGGTCTTCTTTGCTCCATGTAACATTTACATGAGAAAGAAATCCTCATTCCATGCGATTCTACTCTCATAACATTTACAAGATAGAATTAAAAGGCATGCAAGCCTCAATTTAATACAACCTTTTTTAAACAACTTGATACAAATAAAATCAATATTAAAGGCTCATGATCATCCCCATTCATTCATCATTCATTCAATAATTAAATGAACAATAAATAAATCTAGAATTAATAATTAATTCCAATAATTAAATGCTTATCTCATAAAAAAATAATTGGCCAAGCAAGAGAAAGCATAACAATTATGCCATAATTTGAAAAACTTTAATCAATTTTTAAAAGCATTCAAAATGTCAAACATAATTTTGAGACCTTGTACAACACTTGCACATCTATCATGTGTGAGTCAAAACTCTTTTGGTCACATAAATGAGCACAAAAATAAACGAAAAATCATGCCAAATGAAAAAATGCCACTGCCCATCCAAGGTGGATGCATGCCGCCACGCACACCCGTTGCTCGGCCAATGCCCAGCCAAGCTGTGCAGCCTGTCTTGTTTTCACTTCGGCACTAAGTTATGTCAATTTTATCTCAACTTTTGTGCACCCAAAAATTTAGGACACCTCCTAAACATTAAACACACATTATAGATGAAATTCCAGATTCAAAACTCCTTTTAAAAATAGAATTTCAAGTGCTCAATCATGCTTTCAAAAACAAGTTAAAGTAAGAATCACATTCTTCAAAAGTCTCCAACAAAACTCCAATCAAGTTGAATCCAAAAATGGCCAGAATAACTTAAGGTCAACCAACACATGCTATATCAGTATATAACATCAATTAATGCCAAATCAACATTCAACATTAACAGCTATGAATTAAAACATATTAATCAAATGAATCAACACTTAAAACACATATTAGCATGCTTTCAATTCATCAATCAAGGAGCCACACACAATGTTTTTGAAACACTCCAATTCATCAAATGAATCAAGAATTTAGTGATTTTGATCAATCTATCACATGAATCAATCAATCAAAAAATCTAAATCAAAGCATAAATTAGACTCTGATACTATTTGAAAGCAAGTAAGGTACTCGGATCCAATAACAAAGCTTCAAAATATTAAATAAACTAGTGCTTACAAGAAACCAAGGATCTAAACATGCTTTAGGATTTAGATTTGGATGAAGAGTTACCTTGATTAGCAAAATTCGGAGGTAGACTGAAGAACTCTTTTTTCAAAATAGAATCTGCCAAGCAATGTCGCAGCTGGAAGAGAGCAACTTTTGCATGATCCAAAGGACTCCAAAAATATTCCAATAGATCCACAACTCTTTGATCAATCTATTGTTAAAATTTCAGACCAAAACTCCTACTGGATCTCCTGGAATAAAATTACCAATTGACTGGCCTCACAAGTAGATCTCCCAAAGCTTACCAAACCATTTCTTTTGCCTCTATCGAAATGATCCACACACCAATCCAATTTCCTATTACTCCTCACTTTTAGATAGAGAAAGAGATAAGAGGAGAATAGAGAAGGAAATAGCTGATTTTGGGGTTGGAGAAGAAGAGAGAGGTGAACTTTAACACATGAGTGAACACCTTGAAAATGGAGGGAAAAAGTGAGAATCTAATCCTTCACTTGAATTGTTAGATGCCGCCCACCCTCACATCTATATCTATATACAGAAGGATGATGGTGTGATCCTCAATGAGGGAGGGGACCGCCGACATGCTTGCAATCGTTCAAGTTGGCTAATTCAAATCTAATTTGAATTTGTGTGCATTTCAATAACATTTGAAATCTAATTTCAAATTAATTAACTACCATACCAAATGATCCTATCATTTAAATTTTTTCTTCAAAATATATTCTTCTCATTAATTAAATTAAATACTTTAATTTAATTAATTAATTCTTCACTTAACTCTTAAGTCAACAAGCTTAATTTTGTTAACTTAACTCTTTAAGTTAACTTGACCATTTGATGGTCAAATGGCACCAAATAATTAACTCTTTAATTACTGGTCTAATTTAACTCCTAAAATTAGTTGATCAATTTAACAATTAAATTAATCAAGCCAAAATTGATATTAATTTTTGGTCATGCAAAATTGATCTCTATGGAGTGAATTTTCTAACACTTAGAAAGTTCTTCCATCATTTAGGAAATGTGACTAGCTTTTTGTGTATGACCCAATAGATTCTACTATTGTTTGGATATGGGCTCATAACTCATTGTGACTTTTGAATATCATATATTTCTTTTAGTTTAAACTCCTTTAAACTAATTGACTCAATTCAATTGATCTCCATTAATTGCAGAGTACCCAATCTCTATGGTCAATGTTTAATCTCAAGCTCATGGAGCCCAACTAATTGGCCAAAATGAATGCTCTTGGAGAACCATTATAGCTCTATACGTACCATGCAAATATGGTTATTCCATCTTCTATCTCCCAAAAGAGGCCTAGGGTAGGATATTTGCCAGCTCCCTAATAGCTTTGATACTATATCTTTATGCCTAATGTTCGATTCCACTTTATGCCCTTATCTTTGAAAAACTCCTTTTCTAAATTGCCATGCTATATTGGGCAAGGATTTCTTAGAATTGATCATTATAGAATACATAGTAGATGTACTCGCCCCTCACAAAGATGAGGAGTCAGATTCTATTTGGATCTCACAAACCTCTATATCTAAGTAGCTCATGCCCAATCACCACCTAAACGGCTCACTTGGTGAACAGGGAGAAGTAAAGACTAAGGACCTAAACACAAGGTTATTATGGGTCCTCAAGTCAAAGGACTAATTATATGCACTAGCTTAAGCAGAAAAACTTGCCACTTTGGCTATCTAATGGATTCTCTGGGTAGGCCTTCAATGCCTTATTCCATAACAAGCACCCACTAACATGTATCTATATCTCATATGGGATTGCTAATGGAATAGAGCAACATCCAACTCCTTAGATCTGTGCATCATTAATACAAGTCTATCCGAATCTCAGATGTTCTATCTCTGAAGATCCTATGACTTGGAAGATTTAAGATCACGATCGTGTAAGACTTATTCCATGATCACCACTCAATGCGTGACCAAATCCCATAGTCTAGTGTGATCTAAGGGCTTCAACTAAATGCTAATGAAGTAAATATAAGCATAAGATGAAGATGGCCATATTGATAATATCATTCAATCAAGATTATTCCACAAGTTAAATAGTTTACAACGCCAATCGAATTTACTTGTGGGGCACTATTCCAACACGTGTGCCACTGAATAAAAAACATCAAATCAAAGGTGCATAATATGCTAAGTATATATTCACAGTTTTTCACCATAAGAGTGACCCACGACTCATGAGATATCACACAAATGTGGTAGTATCGCAAGCCATATGCTAGTGGTAGAAGGCATGGATTAATTAAAAGTCCTTTTAATTTGTTTCCATTTTAACTTAATATTTGAGAACACTTAGGCATTCTAAGTGGAGGGATTTTTTTGCTTGCCAAGATCTCACCAATTTTATCTTCTTATTCAGGTTTTTTATATCCTAGACATGCATCTCATACATCAACAGGATATGGAAAGTATAATTAAGTAAATGCACCTAGCATGCTTCTAGGGTGGGATGCCCATGAGCCTTAGCCAAATAATGCACTTAGTGCCATAGGTGCACCACCTAGTTGATTTTAAGTAGGTTGATTATATCTAGCTATTACATGAGTGTATCCCATACAATTATAGGTCTTCATACCTCCAACGATCTTCCTTGCTCCTTGCAATATTTTACAAGAGAAAGAAATCCTTACTCCTAGTGATTCTATTCTCATAACGTTTACGAGATAGAAATTAAGAGGTATACAAGTCCCTATTTAATACAACCCTTTTTAACAACTTCAAACAAACAAAATCAATACTAAAGGCTCATATGATCATCCTCATTCATTCATCATCTATTCAACAATTAAATGAATAATAAATAAATCAAGAATTGACATTCAATTCTAATAATTAAATGCTTATCACATAAATAATTAATTGGTCAAGCAAAAGTAAGCATAACTTTTATGCATCTCATTTTTGCACAAAATTGGAAATTAACAAGAACAAGTTTCTAAAAGCAATAAAAAATGTCAAACATAATTTTGAGAACATGCACAACACTTGTGCATCTATGTAGTATGATTTAATGCACTTTTGGTCACAAAAAGAACACAAAATCATGCTTTGACTCGAGCAAAACCAAATCAACTGTTGCTTGCCCTGTGCTTGGCGCACGACTGCGCAACAAACACGCCCCAGGCACGCCTGTTGCCTGGCTAGCACCTGGCCTGGGCAGGCAGCAGCCCTATTTTATGGTTAGCTCCAAGTGAACTCGATTTTGGCTCAATTTTTGGGCACAAAAAATTTTAGGACATATCCTAAACTTCAAATCACACAATATAAATGAAATTCTAGATTCAAAACACCTTTTAAAAATGAAATTTCAAGTGCTCAATCACATTCTTAAAAAATCCTCCAATAAACTCCAATCAAATTGGATGCGAAAATGACCAAAACTCTTTAAGGCCAATTATAACATGCTATATCAACATATAACATCAACTAACGCTAAATCAAAATTCAACATTAGCAACTATGAATTAAAACATATTAATCATATGAATTAACACTTAAAACACATATTAGCATGCTTTCAATTTATCAAGCAAAGGAGCCACACAGAACATCATCCAAACACTTCAATCCATGACTTGGATTGAATATTTAGAGATTTAGATCAATCCTTCACATGAATCAATCATCCAAAAATCCAAATTAAAGCATGAACTTAAGCTCTGATACCACTTGAAGGATAGTGTGAGCCAAGGATCCAATTATATAACACTTAAAAACTGAAATCTAACTTGATCACACCTCCCAAGGATCTAATTCATGCTACTAGCTTAGATTTAGGTCATAAAATTACCTCAAAAACAAAATCAACCAAAAATGAGAATAGATGCTTGAACGATTCACTGTAGTCTCCTCCTGGCACAGCAGCTTGTGGACAACTTTTGCCCAACCAAATCAACTCAGAATCGGCTAAATTTTGAATAGGAAATCACTAATACATTGATGAATCTACAGTAGAAAAATCATCCAAATTAGAACTCCACAAGGCACTCCAGTAACACCTCCAAGTTTCTACCAAATAGAGGATCTCCAAGGGATAGCAATCCAATTATTTTTCCTCTAATGATAAGATCCCCACACCAATGGACAATCTAAATCTTTCCTATGTTAGTTGGAGAACAAAGAAGAGATATGAGAGGATGAAGGCTGATTTTGGAGGTAGAGGATGAAGAAAATGTGAAGCTTCAGCTTATGAGGCAACACATGCAAAATTGAAGGGAGTGAGAGAATCTAACAATTAGATGCTTGTGTGCATAGAACCATGCTTAGACGTCCACCCTCTCTCTATATATATATAGATGAAGGGGAGGTGTGATGCTTGGATGGCATCACATCTCACTCATGGTTGGTGCCAACCTGTTTGCAATATGCAAGTTGCATGTGAATTAAATATGAATTTGAATTTCATTTAGAATCTTCATTTTATCTAATGAAATGTTATCCAAATAAAATCTAATTCACACCAAATAAACATTTCAATTGAATTTTCTCTCCAAAATTGATTCTTTATTTTAATTAAATTAAATACTTTCATTTAATTGATTAACCTTCGGATTAACTCTTAAGTCAATTAGCTTAACTTTTTAAGCTACTTATTGTTAACTCAACTCCCTAAGTTAACTTGACCAATTGATAGTCATATAGCACCAATTAAGCTCCTTAATTTAATTTGTCTAATTTAACTCCTTAAATTATTTAGATCAATTTAACAATTAAACTGATCATGTCAAAATGACCAAAAATGGAGCCAATTGTCTACCTCAAAAATCAGTCATCATTGGAATTTCTAACTCTTAGAAATTCCCTTCATCAAGTCGGATTTCCAATTGGCTTTTTGTGTGTGACCCCTTAAGCTCTACCATTCGTTGGACATGGACTCAGAACTCTTGTAATTTGTTGAATATCATATATTCACATTAGTTTAAACTCCTTTAAACTAATGACTCAATTCAATTAAACTCATTAATTAAAGAGTAATTAATCTCCATGGTCGATGTCCAACCTCAAGGCTATGGAGCCAAACTAATTAGCCAAAATGAATGCCTCTAGAGAACCATTCTAGCTCTACACTTACCATGCAAATATGGTCCTTCCATCTCCTATCTCTCAAAGGAGGCTCAGGGCAAGACATTTGTCGATTCCCTAATAACCTGGATACTGTGTCTCCATTCTTATGTTCGATTCCCTTTTATGACCTCATCTTTGGAAAACTTCTTTTCCAAATTTTCATAATACTTTGCGCAAGAATTTCATGGAATCGATCATTATAGAATACATAGGAGATGCACTTGCCCTTCACAATGACGAGGAGTCGGATCCCATCTTGGATCTCACAAACCTCCAAGTCTAAGTGACTCATACCCAATCTCAACCCAAAATATCTATTAAGTAGTCAAGGAAGAGTTAAAGCATAAGGACCAAAACACAAGGTTACCATAGATTCTCAAGTCAAAGGACTAATATGCATTCGTATAAGCTGGAGAACTTGCTACTACCAACTTGCCACTACAGCTATCTAGTGGACTTTCCGAGCGGACCTTTAGTGAACCTATTTTCTAACAAGTACCCACTAACACACACTTATATCTCATATGGATTGCTCATGAAATGGAGCAACATCCAACCCTTAGATTTATGCATCGTCAGTGCAATTCTATCCGGATCTTAGATGCCCTGTCTCATAAGTCCTGTAGTCTTGTGTGATCTAAGGGCTTCAAGCAAATGCTAGTGAAGTAATATAAGCATAAGATGAAGATGCCTAGGTAAAATGAATATCATTCAATCAAGATTGTTTCACAAATGAAATAATTTAAATGCCAATTTAATTGGCTTGCAGGACACTATTCTAACAATTTCTAACGTTTAGAAAATTCCCTTTCATCTAGTAGGATTTACAGTTGGCTTTTGTGTATGACCCATTGGGTTTTGCCATTCATTGTATATGGGCTCCCAACTCTTTGTAGCTTTAGAATATCAAATATTCATATTAGTTTAAACTCCTTTAGACTAATGGACTCAATTCAACTAACCTCCATTAGTTGAAGAGTACTCAATCTCTATGGTCAATGTCCAATCTCAAGCCCACGTAGCCTAACTAATTGGCTGAAATGAATATGCTCTTGGAGAACTATTCCAGCTCTATGCTTGCCATGCAAATACAGTTCTTCCTCTCCTATCTCCTAAAAGAGGGCTAGGACAAGATATTTTTCGGTTCACTAATAGCCTTAATACTATGTTTCTATTCCCAATGTTCGATTCCCCTTTATGACCTCATCTTTGGAAAACTCCCTTTCCAAATTGTCATGCTACCTTGCATAGGGATTTCTTAGAACCGATTATTATAGAATACATAGGAGATGCACTCGCCATTCACAATAACAAAGAGTCGGATCCTATCTTGAATCTCAGAAACCTTTATCTCTAAGTAGCTCATGCCCAATCACCACCCAAATGACCGGCTATGTAGCAAGGAAAGAGTCAAATCATGAGGACCAAGACTCAAGGTTACCATGGATCCTTAGGTCAAAGGACTAATTATATGCACTAGTGTAAGCTAGAGAACTTGCCACTACCACTTGCCTCTTCAACTATCTAGTGGATTCTCCAGGCAGGCCTTTAGTGCCTTGAAGTCACATGTAGCACTAGGATCCAATTATGAAAGCTCAAAAATCCTAAAATAACTAGGCTACATATGAATCCAAGGATCTAAACATGCCATAGATTCAGATTTAGAAGGAGAATTACCTTGTTTTTTAGAAAATCAAGGGAAGGTGGAAGAAGATCTCAACTCCTTGAAAACTGTCTTCTAGCGGCACAGCAGAATCCAGGAAACTTTTTCCCAACCAAATGAACTCTGATTTAAGTGAAATTTGAACCAAAATAATAGAAATACCTTGATGTATGTCCAAAAAAAATTCAGATCCAAATGGATTTGGAAAGACCTCCAAACGTCTCTCCAAAGTCACTCTCCAAAACAGAGAATCTCCAAAGGCTAGCAATCCAATTATCTTGCCTCTAATGAAAAGATCCACAAACCAAAGCACAATCCTTTTCATCTCAATGTTAGTTAGAGAACAAAGAGAAGAAGAGCTTAGATGAAGGCTCGATTTGGAGGTAGGAGAAGAAGAGAAGTGAAGCTTCAACACATAAGGCAACACATGAAAATTTGGAGGAGAAAATGAGAGAATCTAATTCAAACTTGCAGATCAGACATTCAATAAATGTGGGTGCCCCCTCACAGTATATCTATATATAGAGGGAGAATAGTGTGATGCCAAGGTGGCTGCCCACTTGCTCTTGCAAGTTCGCATGTGAATTTGAATTTTCTATGAACTTGAATTTCATTTGGAATCTTCATTTCATCTCATGATATGTCATCCAAATAAATTCTAATTCCATACAAAATGAACATTTAATTTGAATTTTCCCTCCAAGAATAATTCTTCGTTTTAATTAAATTAAATACTTTAATTTAATTAACTTTGGCTTAACTTTTTAAGTCAGTTTTTCTAACTTCTTAAGCAAGACAATGTTAACTTAACTCGTTAAGTTAACTTAACCAATTGATAGCCATGTGGCACCAAATATTTTACTCCATAATTAATTAGTCTTAATTTAACTCCTTAAATCAATTGGATAAATTTAATAATTAAATTGATCAAGTAAAAAATGACTACAAGTTGTATCAATTGGTCAACCTCAATAATGGGTCTTGTAGGAATTTTTCTAACTCTGAGAAAATTACCCTTCATCTAGTAGGATTTGCAATTAACTTTTGTGTGTGATCCATTAGGTTCCACCATTCATTAGACATGGACTCAAAACTCTTTGTGACTTTTTAATATCATATATTCATTTTAGTTTAAACTCCTTTAAACTAATTGACTCTATATAATTAATCGCCATTAATTGAAGAATACCCAATCTCCATAGTCGATGTCCAACCTCAATCCTATGTAGCCCAACTAATTGGCCGAAATGAATATGCTCATGGAGAACCATTCTAGCTCTATATTTCCCATGCAAATACGATATTTTCGTCTCTTATCTCTCGAAAAAGTTCTAGGGCAAGATATTTATTGGCTCCCTAATAGCCTTGATACTATGTTTCTATTCCCAATATTCAATTCCATTTTATGATCCCATCTTTGGAAAACTCCTTTTCCAAATTTTCATACTACTTTGCACAAGAATTTCTTGGAATCGATCATTATAGAATATATAGGAGATACACTTACTCTTCATAATGATGAGGAGTCAAATCCCATATTGGATCTCACAAACCTCTATGTCTAAGTAGCTCATGCCCAATCACCACCCGAACAATCGGCTATGTGGCTAGCAAAGAGTCAATGCATGATGACCAAAACACAAGGCTACCATGGATCCTCAGGTAGCCTTGCCACTACCGACTTGCCTCTTCGGCTATCTAGTAGATTCTCCGATCGGGGGGCCTTCAGTGCCTTGAAGTCACATGTAGTACTAGGATACAATTATCAAAGCTAAAAAATGCTAAACTAACTAGGATACATGTGAATTCAAGGATCTAAACATGCCATAGATTCATATTTGGAAAGAGAATTACCTTGATTTTTAGAAAATCAAAGAAAGGTGGAAGAAAATCTCAACTCCTTAAAAACTATCTTCTAGCGGCACAGCAGAATCCGAGCAACTTTTGCCCAACCAAATGACCTCCACTTTGAGTGAAATTTTAACCAAAAGAACAACAACTCCTTCATGTATCTCCAGCAAAAAAATTCAGATCAAAATAGATCTAGCAAGACCACCAAAGGTCACTCCAAAATTACTACACGAAATAGAAAATCTCCAAAGGCTAGCAATCCAATTGTCTTGCCTCTAATGAAAATATCCACACACCAATGCACAATCCTTTTCTTCTCAATGTTATCAAAAGAATAGCTGCGATGAAAACCTGATTTGGAGGTAGGAGAAGAAGAGAAGTAAAGATTCAACACATGAGGTAACACTTGAGATTTGAAGAGAAAATGAGAGAATCTAATTCAAGCTTGAAAATCACACATTCAATGAATGTGGGTGCCCCCTCACACTATATCTATATATAGAGGGAGGATAGTGTAATGCCAAGGTGGCCGTCTATTTGCTCTTGTAAGTTGGCATGTGAATTTGAATTTCATTCAGAATCTTTATTTTATCTCATTAAATATCATCTAAATAAATTCTAATTCCATATCAAATGAACATTTCATTTGAATTTTTCCTCCAAAATTAATTCTTCATTTTAATTTGATTAACCTTAGCTTAAATGTTTAAGTTAATTTGCTTAAATCCTTAAGCAAGATATTGTTAACTCTTTAAGTTAACTTAACCAATTGGTAGTCATATGGTGCCAAATAATTAACTCCTCAATTAATTGGTCTTAATTTAACTCATTAAATTAATTAGATCAATTTAACAGTTAATTGATCAAGTCAGAAATGACTAAAAGTTGTATCAAGAAGTCAACCTCCAATATCGATCATGTGGGAATTTTTCTAACTCTTAGAAAATTTCCCTTCATCTAGTAGGATTTGCAATTGGCTTTTGTGCGTATCCTGATAAGTTCCACTATTTATAGGACATGGGCTCACAACTCCTTATGACTTTTGAATATCGTATATTCATTTTAGTTTAAACTCATTTATACTAATCGACTCAGTTCAATTAATCTCCATTAATTGAAGAGTACCCAACCTCCATCGTCGATGTCCAACCTCAAGCCCATGGAGCCCAACTAATTAGCCAAAATGAATGCTCTTGGAGAATTATTATAGCTTTACGCGTACCAACTAAATACAGTCCTTCCATCTCCTATCTCCCGAAAGAGGTAAAGGCAAGATATTGTCGGTTCCCTAATAGCTTCGATACTAAGTCTCTATTCCTAATGTTCAATTCCACTTTATGACCCCATCTTTAGAAAACTCTTTTTCCAAATTGTCATACTACCTTACGTAAGAATTTCTTGAAATCGATCATTATAGAATATATAAGAGATGTACTTACCCTTCACCAAGATGAGGAGTCGAGTCCCATCTTGAATCCCACAAATCTCTATGTCCAAGTAGCTCATGCCCAGTCACCACTCAAAAGGCCCACTAAGTGGCCAAGGATGAGTCAAAGCATATGGACCTAAACACAAGGTTACCATGGATCCTCGATCAAAGGACTAATTGTATGCACTAACGTAATTAAGATGCACCAGCATAATTAAGAGAACTTGCCACTACCAACTTACCACTATGGCTATCTAGTAGATTCTCTGGGTGGGGCTTCAGTACCTTGTTCTTTAAGAAGCACCCACTAACATGCATCCATATCTCATATAGGATTGCCTATGGAATGAGGCAATATCCAACTTCTAGGATTCATGCATTGCTAGGGCAAGTCAATTCAAATCTTAGATGCCCTGTCTCATAAGATCCTACGACTTGGAAGATTTAAGATCTTGACTATGTAAGACTTATTCCATGATCAACCCAGTGCATGACCAAGTCCCATAGTCTTATGTAATCTAGGGACTTCAACTAAATGCCAGTGAAGCGTTTAAATAAGCACAAGATAAAAATGGTCATATAATGAATATCATTCAATCAAGATTGTATCACAAGTGAAATAGTTTACAACACCAATCTAATTGGTTTGTGGGGCACTATTCCAACAATCTCCCACTTGCTTTAAAGCCAATTCCCCATAGTTTAAAGACCCATCTTCTCAAGATGTCCTTCAAAGACCTTTTACGATAGAGGTTTAGTCAGTGGATCTGCTATATATTCTTCTGAGGTAACTCTCTTTACTCAGATATTACCTTTATCAATGATCTCCCATATCAAATGATATCATCTCAATATGTGCTTAGATCATTGATGAGATCTTAGCTCTTTAGCTTGCACTACTGCCCTGTTGTTGTCATAGAAGAAAACTACCGGCTCAGCAATACTAGGCACTACATTCAACTCTTCAATGAAGTTTTTCATCCAAACACCTTCTTTTGTAGCTTCTGAATCTGCAATATATTCTACCTCTGCAGTGGAGTTAGCCGTGGTGTCTTGCTTGGAACTCTTTCAACTTACCGCACTACTATTGAGCTAAAATATGAATCTAAAAGTAGATTTTAGGTCATCTATATTAGATTGGAAACTTAGATCCAAAAACCCCTTGAGTTTTAATTCTCCACTACCGTATAACAAGAGCAAGTCCTTAGTCCTTCTTAAGTACTTAAGGATTGCTTTTATGGCCATCCATGGACTTTCACCAGGGTTGGATTGGAAACGGCTCATAACACTTAGAGCGTGTGCCACATATGGTCATGTACATTGAACGACATACATTATGCTCCCAATAGCAAATGCATAAGGTATGCGGCATATTCTTCATCTCTCCTCGTCAGTCTTAGGGGTCATAGACTTGAAGAGATAAATGCCATGTCCCATGGGAAGGATTCTTCCATACTAAACCACTTCAGCATCTTGTCAATGTACAGTATTTGGGAAAGCCCCAACATCCTCCTCAATCTGTCTTTATATATACGTATTCCTAACATGTATGATGATTCTACTAAATCCTTCATGGAGAATTGAGTAGATAACCACATTTTATTACACTATAACATTCATACCTCATCCCTAATAAGAAGGATGTCATCGAGATAAAGCACAATAAACTATACACTACTCCTACAAGCCTTCATATACACACATGGTTCATACACGCTATTGACAAAGCCAAATGATTTGGCTGTCTTGTCAAAACATATGCTCCAACTTTGGGATGTCTGTTTGAGTCCATAGATGGATCTCTGGAGTATGCAAACCTTTTGTTCACTCCCCTTAGATGTACAAACTTGTGGTTGCTCTATGTAGATTTTTTATTCGATATCTCCATTGAGGAAAGTAGTTTTCACATCCACTTTTCATATCTCATAGTAATAATATGCAGTATGGCAAGTATAATCCAAATGGACTTACGTATTGTGAATAGTGAAAATATTCCTAGAAATCGATACCGAGTCTTTGAGTGTAGACTTTTTCCACCAGCTGCACCTTTAATATTGCTACCTCTCCATTGACTCCTAACTTTCACTCTTAGATCTACTTGCAACTAATGGAAACTATTATCTTTGTTTGATCTACTGAAGTCCATACTTTATTGGAGTACATGGAATCCATTTTGAATCTCATGGAATCAAGCCAATGTCCCAAGTCTATATCCAACATAGTTTCCTCACAGATCTTCAAATCATTATCCGATTTGGTTCTTCTCATGAAGGAATCCGAACCATTTGGGTTGCTTCTTGATTCAATCCAACCTTCTTACACATTGTGTACAAGGCTATTGATGCTCACTTATTTTTACCACTTGTGGGATTTGTTGATTATCTTGAACTTCATCAAGTACAACAACAATGCCATTTCTATCTAATAGAACTTCATTTTTCAAAGAGTGGGCATTCCTTGAAAGAAATACCTTTTGTTCCGCAGGATCATAGGACTAATAACCCAAAGACTCTTTTGGGTATCCCATAAACTTGTACAAGGTGGATCTACTATCTAACTTGTCTCTCACTATCCATCTCGCATAGATGGGAGACCCCCAAACCTTAAGGAATTGGTAAGAGGATGCTTTGCCATTCTACATCTTATGTGGTGTTTTTCATACTTACTTTGATAGTACTATATGTAGTAGCATCGCCACCATCTATAAGGGATATCCCCAAAAGGAGATGGGTACATTGGAAAAGCTCATCATAGAAAGTACCATGTCCAATAAGGTACCATTTCTCCTTTTGGCTACTCCATTATGTTAGGGTGTACCGAGTGGAGTTCATTGAGAGAGAATCCATTGTCTTTTAGATAATTCAAGAATTCGATACTTAAGTACTCTCTCCCTCGATCCGATCGAAGATCTTTAATACTTAGCCTCAATTGCTTTTCTACTTCATTCCTATACTCTTTGAACTTTTCAAAGGCTTCGAATTTGTACTTCATAAGATACATATGTCCAAATTGACTATAATCATCGGTGAAGGTGATGAAGTAGGAATAGCCTCATCTCACACTAACTCTTAGTGAGCCACAAACATCCGTATGGATCAAATCCAAAGGATTTATGGAGCACTCTATTTGTCCTACAAAATGAGCATTTGTCATTTTTTCTTTTAAACAAGATTCACAAGTAGAAAGGTTTTCAATGCCACTAATATCTAGTGCTTTGAGAGCTTCTAACTTGTTCATTTTATTTTTAGAAATATGCCTAAGTATTTCATTCCAAAGAATGACATCTTCTTGGTTATCTAATTTTCTCTTACTTGATTGAATGTGCATTAGTTAAGGTTGGGAATCTAGTATGTATAATCTGTTATTCAATGTACCTTATGCTATTAAAGAACTATTCCTTAATGCTTTTAATACCCCATTCGATATAGAAAAATCAAATCCTTCATTATCAAGAACAGGAATTGAAACAATGTTCTTAATAAGTTGGGGTACATAATAACAAGGATCTAACACAATACAAGCATTCCCCAGGTCTAGCTTTACTATGCCTTGGACCATGTCGGCAACTATTTTATCATAGTCTTTCAAGTATGTTTTTCTCCAACTATTTTATCAAATCCTTCACCCCCTAGAAGAATT
The DNA here is from genome assembly GCA_018894105.1 of Jacaranda mimosifolia. NCBI lineage: Eukaryota > Viridiplantae > Streptophyta > Magnoliopsida > Lamiales > Bignoniaceae > Jacaranda > Jacaranda mimosifolia. The sequence goes on along the minus strand of CM032127.1, from coordinate 32,832,241 downwards.
CAGGAAATCTCATTTCTTAGTGAGACTCAAGATCTTAAGGACTTGCAAGCGGACCCCCATAACCAAGTGCCATCCACAAGCAATCGAAGGGTAACCAACTTTTGCTAATTACATCACTCTTGATATATTTTGCCTCACTTTTCAAATAGACTAACATAACCGTGTGCCATCTATGTTACTAAGTGTTAATTCCAACCTACCAATCAAACTTTGATTCAAGATGGGAACCATAACATCCCTCATAACCAAGTGCTAATATGTGGGTGTTCTTAAGTCAAAAATGCATCTCATGCTAAATGTATGATCACAGCTTTCCTCCTAAGTGTGAACCCATAATCGAGTGCCATCACACAAAGATGGTAGCATTGTCATGGCATATACTATTGGAAGAAAAACTCCATTTAATTTATATCCATTTTGACTTAATATTTGAAATACTTAGACACTCTAAGTGGAGGATTTTTATTGCTTGCAAAGATCTCATCATTTTTATCTTCTTATTTAAGTTTTCTATATCCTAACCATGCATCTCATATATCAATAGGATATGGAAGTATAAATAAGTAAATATGCCTAGCATGCTCCTGGGGTGGGATGACTATGAACCTAACCAAGTGGTGCACTTAGACTCATTGGTACACCACCAAGTTGATTTTAAGTGGGTTGATTAAATTCAACTATTACATGAGTGTATCCTATACATTCATGGGTTTTCATGCCTCCAATGGCCTTTTTTGCTCCTTACAACTTTTACAAGAAAAAGAAATTCTCACTCCTAGTGATTCTACCCTCATAACATTTACAAGATAGAAATTAAGAGGCATGAAAGCCTTAATTTAATACAACCATTTTCAATAACTTGAAACAAATAAAATCATTATTAAATGCTCATGATCATCCCCTTTCATTCATCATTCATTTAACAATTAAATGAACAATAAATAAATATAGAATTAACAATTAATTCCTACAATTAGATGCTCATCTCATGTCTCATAAACAAATAATTAGCCAATCAAGAGGAAACTTAACAATTATGCCACTAATTGAAGATTAACTTTAACAAATTTTTAAAAGCATTCAAAAATGTCAACCATAATTTTGAGACCTTATACAACACTTGTGCATCTATCATGTGTGAGTCAAAACACTTTCGGTCACATAAAGGAGCACAAAAATAACAAAACTCATGGTAAAAAAAAATTGGTAACCTCCGCTGCTTGGCCAATACCCGGCTAGGTAGGGCAGTTTGCCCTGTTTTCGCTTCGGCATCGAGTCATGTCCATTTTAGCTCAACTTTTGTGAACTAAAAAATTTAGGACCCTTCCTAAACATTAAAACACACATTATAGATGAAATTCTAAATTCAAAACTCCTTTTTAAAAATAGAATTTCAAGTGCTCAATTGTGCTTTCAAAAACAAGTTAAAGTAAGAATCACATTCTTCTGAAATCTCCAATAAAACTCCAATCAAATTGGATCCAAAATTGACCAAAATAACTTAAGGTCAATCAACACATGCTATATCAACATATAACATCAATTAATGTCAAATCACCATTCAACATTAATAGCTATGAATTCAAATATACCAATCATGTGAATCAACACTTAAAACACATATTAGCATACGTTCAGTTCATCAATCAAGGAGCCACACACAACATCATCAAAACACTCCAATCCATCATATGAATCAATAATTTGATGATTTTGATCAGACCATCACATGAATCAATCAATCAAAAAATCCAAATCAAAGCATGAATTAGACTCTGATACCACTTGAAGGCAAGAAGGCACTAGGATCCAATAATAAAATTTCAAAATCTAAATTAACCAATGCTTTACAAGCAAACAAGGACCTAAGAATGCTTAGGATTCATATTTAGTTGGGGAGTTACCTTGAAAAGCTAAATCTAAAGGAAGGATAAAGAACTCTTTTCCAATCCAGAATCTATCAAATAGTGGCGCAGCTAGAAGAGTACAACCTTTGCAAGTGCCAAAAGTCTCCAAAAAATCTGGAGAAATTCCAGTAGATCCTCAATACTTTGAAAAAGTTACTATGAAAATTTTAGATCAAAACTTCTTTTGGATCTCCTGGAAAAAAAATTCTCCAAGTAGCTACCTTGACAAATGGATCTCCAAGGCACAACAATCCTATTATCTTGCCTCTATCAATATGATCCACACACTATTACTTTTCTAATTTCTCCTTAATATTAACTAGAGATAAAGCGGAGAAATATGAGCTTGATGGCCAATTTGGGGTTAGGATAAGAACAGGAAAGTGGAGCATCAACTTATGAGGCAACACTTTGAAGGAGAAAAAAATGTGAGAATTTAATTCTTCACATGGATTGTGATGATAACCACCCATCCTCACCTCTATATCTATATATAGAGGGAGGATAGTGTGATGCCAAAGTGGCATCACTCCTTCCTCATGTCGGGGGGGACCGCCCACTTGTCTTGCAAGTTGGCAGTTTCAAATTTAATTTGAATTTTGTGTGCATTTGAATTACATTTGAAATCTAATTTCAAATTAATTAAATGTCACACTAAAATGAACCTTTCATTTGAATTTTTCCTCCAAAGTATATTCTTTTCATTAATTAAATTAAACAATTTAATTTAATTAATTAATTCTTGACTTAACTTTTAAGTTAACTAGCTTAACTCTTTAAACTCAGTTTTGTTAACTTAAATCTTTAAACTAACTTGACCACTTGATGGTCACATGGCACCCAATAATTAACTCTTTAATTATTGGTCTAATTTAACTCCTTAAACTAGCTGATCAATTTAACATTTAAATTAATCAAGCCAAAATTGACCTTAATAACAATCACCCAAAAATCGATCTCCCTGGAGAGAATTTTCTAACATCTAGAAAGTTCATCCATTACATAGGAAATATAATTAGATTTTGTGTGTGACCCGATAGGTTCTACCATTCATTGGATATGGACTCACAACTCCTTCTAACTTTAGAATATCGTATATTTATTTTAGTTTAAACTCCTTCAAACTAATCGACTCAAATCAATTAATCTCCATTAATTGAAGAGTACCCAATCTCTATGGTCAATGTACAACCTCAAGCCCATGGAGCCCAACTAATTGGCCAAAATAAATGCTTTTAGAGAACCATCATAGCTTTATGCATACTATGCAAATACAATCCTTCTATCTCCTATCTCCCGAAAAAGGTCTAGGCAAGATATTTGCCGGCTCCCTAATAGCCTCGATACTATGTCTCTATCCCCAATGTTCGATTCCAATTTGTGACCTCATCTTTGGAAAACTCCTTTTTCTAAATTTTCATACTACCTTGCGCAAGGATTTCTTCGAATCGATCATTATAGAATACATGGGAGATGTACTCACCCTTCACAAAGACGAGGAGTCGAATCCCATTTTAGATCTTACAAACCTCCATGTCTAAGTAGCTCATGCCCAATCACCACTCGAATGGCCCGTTAAGTGGCCAATGAGGAGTCAAAGCATGAGGACCTAAACACAAGATTACCATCACTACAACAAATTATACTTTTGGTAACAAATAATTTCATTACCGTAAAGCTAAAATTCGTTACCCAAAATATTGGTAACGAATTTTTCGTTACTTAAGTTTAGTACCCTAAAGCCCATCGCAAAAGGTTTTCGTAACGAAATTTATGGTTCATTACGAATGATGGACTTATAGCGATGAAATGTATCATTACAAAAATATGATATTAGTAACAAAAAAGCGTAGTAGTTATAATATATTTTTATAGCGTACCAAAATATTTAGTTACTGAAACATTGGCAATTTTGTTGCATTTTATTTTTTTGTTACCAATGCATAATATAATGATATTATTTATTTAATTAAGTACAGTTACTAATTGTTTATGTAACAAAATATTTGGCTACAAATAGTTAAATAAAATTTTAATTCAAAAATAAGCCTTTGTTACTAATGGAATAAATAATTAAGAGTTTCGTTATGAAATGTGTGTGCATGGGCTCCTATTTAGGCTGCTGCATAGGGGCCGCCATGGATATGGATGGGCAGTTTGATATCGGGCCTTCACGTGCTGGGCTGCTAAACTCTAGGCTCAACCCGCGCCATCGCCCATCGGCCCACTAGCAAGAGCGCAGTAGGGCTAGCCGCTCGCAAGCAACCTTGCTGCGCTCAGGCCTTGCCTGTCAGCATCCGCCCACTAGGCCCTGCTACGCTCAGGCCCAACATCTACTGGCCTTGGCCCTGCTGCACTAAGGCCCAGAGGCCGCAAAGCCGGCCCACCCGAGCACAGGCCCAAAGCCCACTGGCCCACCAGGCCCTGCCCGCCAACATCGGCCTACCAGGCTCTACTGCGCTCAGGCCTAGCGCCTACCACCCACTCGCAAGTAAATTCTTCCCAAACTGCTAGCAGCGAGCTGGATCCCGCGCCATGCCCACCCTCAAGCAAGTATCTAACCACCTTGGCTGCATCATCCAAAAGCTAATATTTGCATTTGCTCAATTACTTATTCTTCTCTTCCATATAGAGCTCTCAATAAATTTCACATGTTGTCAAGCAAACATTATTTTATTTTTAAAAACAAAATAATAATTGTCATTTGAATAAATAAAATAAGAGTATCAAATAGTGAAGTAAAAGAAATAAACAAAAAGTGTGGGATAATTATATAACATAGCTGTATGAAGCAAAAAAAAATTATTACATATATGTATATATAAAATATTTGGTAAAGGTGTAATATTTTTAAGCTTATAAAAATATCAGATTTTATCTTTTAAAGTAAACCTTGCAATGTATGAATAAAATAAAAACTTAAAATTCATACGGTCTAAATTATTACAGGAGTATATTTAAATTTTAAAATAAGTGAATACCACTTTACATTTTGTAGAAGAGCTTATAATATAAAATACTTTATTTTAGAAATTTATAAAAGAAATATTTATAAAAAATAATTGGCATTACATATATATATATTAAAAAAATTGTGAACAAAACCCTTTAAATTAAAAAACAAAGGGCAATCTAATAAGCAAAAGTAACAATATTATTAATTCCAGCGATTTAGAAAAATCAACGCGAATTTATCCATTAAAGGAAGGTTACACTAACCGCCGCCATTTATTATGTATTCCACTTCAATTTTTTGAAACTGCCACTAAATGGCTAATTCAGCGGCGGTTTGGATAAATCGCCGCTTAACCACGGTCAAATTAATATTTTGCGGCGGTTGAGACAAACCGTTGCAAAATATATGCTGCGATTAACCTATTTTCTTGTAGTGTATGTATATACACTATATATGTATATAAGTTTGAATGAAAAATTATATTATATACATAGTTATAAATATTAAATATTATTTAATTCAGAATGAATAAATAGAAAAAATAGATAAAAATACAAGTAATTTAAATTTTATTGATAAATTTATATATATGTATATTATATATATGTGAATAAGTATAAATGGAAAAAATAAGTATACATGTATGAATAATTAGAAAGAGAAAAGATAAAAATAAAAATTATTTAGAATTTTATAGATAAATTTGTATATATATATATATGTATAAAATGAGAATATATGAAATAATGAGAAATTTTGATTTTGATTATTTGAAAGGTTAACAACTTTTTCCGTTATTCACTATTTTTTTGTTATTTGCAAAATATAATATGAATATCCAATTATATTTATACAAAAATTTGAGAAAGAACACAATAATTTTTTTTTTCTATATTTTATTTTACATTATAATTTCATCCTCATATTTTGTCACTAATTCATATTTTAAAATGAATTTTAAGTTTATAATTATTTTATCAATTTACTATAGTTTTAACTTTATATGACTAATGTCAAACTCTTTTCTTCACTTAATTATTTGATAACTAAGTTATGAGTCAAATTAAAAGGTTTCTATTAACTTATTTACTAATATTGATTTTAACTTTACAATTATCTTACATATTTATTTTGATTTATTTTACTTTTTTTATCTTTACTATCATAGTTTTGTCTTAACTTAATTGATTTCTAATCAAAAATTAAAATTAAATAAGATTGTTTTTAAAAAATAATTGGCATTACATATATATATATATTAAAAAATTATGGACAAAACCATTTAAAGTTAAAAACAAAGGGCTATCTAATAAGTAAAAAAATAATATTATCAATTGCGGCAGTTTAGAAAAACCACCACGAAGTTATTCATTCAGTGGTGGTTACATGGCGGCGGTTTTTTGAAACTATCGCTAAATGGCTAATTTAGCAGCAGTTTGGAAAAATCGTCGCTTAACCACCATCAAATTAATATTTTGTGGCGATTGAGACAAACCATTGCAAAATATATGCCGTGATTAACCTATTTTCTTGTGGCGTATATATATATATACTATATATGTAAATAAGTATGAATAAAAAATTATAGTATATATATATATTTATAAATATTAAATATTATTTAATTCGGAATGAATAAATAGAAAAATAGATAAAAATAAAAGTAATTTAAATTTTATTGTTAAATTTATAACTATGTATATTATATGTATGTGAATAAGTATAAATACAAAAAATAAGTATACATGTATGAATAATTAGAAAGAAAAAGGATAAAAATAAAAATTATTTAAAATTTTATAGATAAATTTATATATATGTATAAAATGAGAAATATATGAAATAATGGAAGAGAGAAAGGAGAATAAAAAGAAAAGAAAAGAATGAAAAAATAAATAAAATATGATAATAAAAATTTATTTAAATTGTATTGTATATATGTGAAATGATTAAGGGTAAATTGATCTTTTTATATTAAAATTACGTTAAATGGACAATAAATGTGGAGGGAGAGGCGGTGTACGGGTTTTATAAAATATAAGGAAGTTGTTTTGTATATATATTGTAGCACCCCCTACTCGGGATAACACCTAAGTTGAGACGCTAATTCAAACCAATAATTTTTTTCACAATTACCCAATATACAGCAACAAAATATAATCTTATAACAGACTTAACCCAAAATGTGAAAGCGATAAACAGAGTGCTTAAAATATCATCATAATAGATTCAACAGCAACCCAGCCCAAAAGGTTGCTACTAGTACCAAAATTCAAAATTTGCATCCATAATTATAATAGTACTTATGACATATTACAACATCTCTTAATATAACATCCCAATTTCAGTAAAACATACATACATAACAGGCTCCAAAAACAAACATCTCTACTCGGATCATCAGTCCTCAAAAAATCTCCTATTGTATACCTATCTGAGTAAAGATGAATAATATACGAGGGTGAGTTATAAGGACTCAGTGAGGATAGTATAAGCAATGCATAACTAGTCTTAAAAAAAATATAAAGCACACGAATAACGATCAATGATTTCTCAATATAAGAATGATGAATCACAACAAGAAACATCAAGAAACAAAGAATAACAATTGCTAGGTCAGAACTGTGACCGTCGGCTTTACGGCCTGTTCATCTCAACCGATCCTGCTTGGGAGGTTTAGGATCTTCTCAACCAATCACAGTCAGGAGGCATCATCTCAACCGATCTTGCTCGAGAGGTTTAGGGACATCTCAATCGATCACAGTCGGGAGGCATCATCTCAATAGATGGAAGGCATAAAAGTGGCTCGTTTGCCTGGAACAACAGTTCCATCTAAGCTAGGATACCACTCCAGCCTTATTGCCACATGAGTAGAATGGAATTACAATAATAGCAACCCTATGCATATGCAAGTCAATAAACTGAACAAAACATGTATATCAAAACATCCTTGTACCTCCATAACAGTTCGATAACTGTTCAATTCAATAGCTCGAGCATGACAGCTCGGCAATCACATTAGTTCAAGCATAACAGCTTGGCAATCACAATAGCTCAAGCATGACAACTTGGCAATCACACTAGCTCAAGCATAACAGCTTGGCACATTAGCTCAAGCATAACAGCTTGGCAATCACGATAGTTCAAGCATGACAGCTTGGCAAGGCACTCGGCCCAACAATTCTCCTATACACAGATCTTTCAATTCGATAGTTCAATCAATCAATGGCCAACATGGTAGAATAATGAACTTTACAAAACGATAACAATGCCATCATGACAGATTACAAGACCAAGTACAGGTTCACTTTGACCAATAACATACAAGATACGGAAATGTTCAAGGCGAGAATCGTAATCAATTGATTGACTTAATCAGTATCGATACATGATTAACTCAGTAAGATTCACGGGTTCAGTGATTAACGATAATAATATTAGTAGCCAGACAATAGAACCTTATAGGGTCTATAACCCAACAAGTACGATAACAAGATTCAAGACAATAGAACCACACAGGGTTCAGATATAACAATAACGATATCAGGAATCAAGAGAATAGAACCACACAGGTTTAGATATCAATAATAACGATATCAGGAATCAAGACAATAGAACCACACAGGTTCAGATAGCAATAATAATGATATCAGGAATCAAGATAATAGAACCACACAGGTTCAGATATCAACAATAACGATATCAGGAATCAAGACAATAGAACCCCACAGGGTTCAGATAGCAACAATAAACAATAACGAGAATCAAGAATCAATAGAACCTCACAGGGTTCAGATAGCAACAGTAAACAATTACGAGAATTAAGAATCACTAGAACCTCACAGGGTTCAGATCCAGAATCAAGACAATAGAACCACACAGGGTTCAGATATCCATAATAACGATAACAGGAGTCAAGACAATAGAACCACACAGGGTTCAGAAACAACAATCACATTGCTTACTCAAATAAGTACCAAAGCGGTAGATCCTCACAGACGTAACAATAATAATTAAGTACGATAAACAAAGCAATACCAACCCTCATAGGGGTTTATCAAAGAGAGGATATGTCCAAAGGTTTTGCCAGATTTGCAAATCCTCACAAGGTTTAGATAACAAGAATCAAGATAATAGAACCTCACAGGGTTCAGATAACAAGAATCAAGATAATAGACCCACACAGGGGTCAGATATCAATAATAACAATATCAGGAATCAACAATCACATTGCTTACTCAAACAAGTACCAAAGCGGTGGATCCTCACCTTAATCAGTCAATCAGTGCAGTCAGACTCTACTAATCCTCAGGGTCAACTCCTCCGTCACCTATTCAAAAGGTAACCTTATATTAAAATCCATGTTCAACCCTAACGATCACTAACACTTAGAATCATATCAACAGTAACCCCAAGTTCTAAATAATTATCCTATTGATATGCCAGTAAAGGTTTGTTCCGATACTACTGCCCTAAAATACTAATAATATCGGATATAAACATATACGGATTCGTATATATAAATGGCCATATCGATCTTCCATATTAATCAAAATAATCCAGTTGTCCGTAAACATCCAACTTTTATCGATTAATCTCGATGGCATAAAAATGAGGGTTTCTATACTTAATATACTATATAACCTATAGTTATATGAAATAATACCATTATGGATTTACTAGGCCTATTTAATCAATCAAAGTTGTTTTAATCCAATGCGTGAGTGTTCTAATCGATCAAGATTATCATAATATACGAAAATACAAAGTTTTACGAAGATCAGATCGTTTACACGTGTACATGCAAATACATACACAAAAATAACATTTTATACCAATATCTCCCTAACGAAGGAGAATCTTCACGATCAGACTGCGTGCATACGACCACCACGATGAGGCAAAGATTCTGCCCTGTCACTGCCGCCGCGCTGCCACCGTCGGCCGCCGGTCATCGAAAAATTGAGATAGCACCACCAAAAGAATCCTCTCATCCAAATCTTTCCAACGATACCCTTGGTTTTCAGTTTGGCCGCCGGAAACCCCATCAAAACTCAGCCCAAAATGGTCACTGTTCGAAGCTCCGCCACCCATTTTCGCCGTCTCCTCTGCGTATCTCCGCCATGCAACTATACCACGGTGATCTCCTCATCAAGGGCTAGCTAAAACATGCCTCGTTTGCTCAGTTTGATGCCGAAAAATGAAAGACCCAGTTGCTCCTAATTTTCGGTCTCTCTCCGCCGTGAGTTTTCGGTGAGCTGCCGCCACGGTTGGTGGTGGAGATGAGGTCGTGGTGGTGTGGGGAATGAGCTTGAGAATGGCTCGCCGGTGATAGTGGTGGTGTTGGCCGCGGGTGGTAGAGGAGAAAGAAGAAAACAGAGAAGAAAGGAGAAAAATAAAAATGAAGAAAAAGGAAAGAAATGCGAAAGAAAAGGAAGAGAAAAAGAAAAATGCCGGGTTTGCTAATTTGATTTATATATATATATTTATAAAATCAAATTCTTCATTTGCAATTGAATACAAAATTTATAATTTGACCACACAATTGAAAAATAAAATTAATAATTAAAATTCAATATTTTTCAAATATTAATAATATAACAAATAATAAAATCATAAAATTACTGGGTGTTACATATATATATATATATATTTTCACATGAGGGTTTGATACTTATTTCACAAATCACATTGGGGTAAATTGCAACTAGCCCAATAAAATTATTACCATTTTAATGGAGCTCTTACTTTTCTTTTTTCTTTTGCTAACGTAGTGTTTGATTGTATTGGAAAATTACATTTTTGGTCTCATTCGATGGGAGGTTTGCACTTTTGGTACTTAAGTTGACACTTATAGGACCAAAATTCTAATTTTTTTAATACATTTGGGATAGCACCTCAACTTCCGTTATTATTCATGCAAAACTGTTAAATTAAAAAAAATTAATTACCCAACAACTCAAAATTTTGATTTATTTACAAAAATTCCACAAATTTTGAAATGCCCAATCAACCTTCATTAAAAAAATTTTAAAAAGTAATAAAAATTTATAAATATATAACAAAATACTCATAAAAAAAAATTTATATCTCAATATAAATATCATATAAATATATATAATATCAATATAAGTATATATAAAATAAATATTATATAAATATATACATAAATATATATATATAACACCCACACCTCTCCCCCAACTCCTCACCGCCGGCTATGGCCGATTGGCTGTTGGCCACTACTCGACTATGGCCTAGCCTGGGGTGTGGTTGGTGGGGTGGGGGGGCACCGCTTGGAAGAGACGGGGGTAGGTGGAGGGTGTGTGGAAGAAGGAGAAAATATATATATATGTATATATATTTACTTATTTATTTATTGGTAATTAATAAAAATTTAATTAAATTAACCTAAATTGATTTTTTTTACTTATGTTATTTATTTAAAATCATTACATTATTTTGTTCAAAATAATTAAAAATATTTATTTATTTAAAACTATTAAAATTATATTGTTAGGATAAAATTATAGACTTTTTTTATTTAAATTATTTATTTTCATTAATAAATTTTTTTAATTTTTTAGTTATACACACACACACACATCAAGGTCTCACAAGGTTTGAACTCTATATCTCCCACATTTTGACTTATTTAATTTTTTTTAATTGATAAATTTAATGAAATTAGTTTAAATTAGGACTTGTTTGTTTATGAATTGGAGCATTTTGTCAAAATATTTTAGCAAAATGGTTTTTTGGAAGTGGGGTTGGGGAATGTGATGGTTGTTTGTTTGTATTTTGGGTAATAGGTGGAAAATGAATTGGGAGAAAATTATTTATTTATTTGTGTTTTAGAAGGGAACAAGATATCATATCAATAATTTTTTTATTGGGTTGATTGGGTGAAATAGGCATTTTAAAATTACCAGTATTAGTATGATATTTTTAGATCTTATTTTTATTTTTAAATTATTTATTTTAGTTAATAAATATTTTTTTATATTTAATAAATATATTTAACTTAATATAATAAATTATTTTAGATATGATTATTTTTTAATATTATTGAGATGTAATTTAAAAATAAAATCATATTTAATTAAGAGATGGATTTTATTTTTATTTTATAATTAATAAATATGTTTAATTAAATTTGATTAAATTACTTTACATATGTTGATGATTTTAAATTTTTATTTTTTTAATCCAACTTTAACTAAAAGATTATTTAATATTTAAAAAATTATTAATTACATTATTTAAATTTATTGTGAGTAATTTAAATAATATTAAAGTTAAATCCCCCATGTTAAAGTTACAAATAAGTCCAACAGTATTTTTGTTTGAAAAATAATCAAAACAGCTTTTAAAGGATATTTTTGAATTTTAATATAAATTTTCAACCGATGTCTACAAATTTGTTAAGGATGGTAAAAGTTCTTCAAATATTTAATTAAATATATGGGGATAAAAAATAATTTCATTAAAGTTATAACTATATTACTAAGTTTATATTATAATGTCGTGAGTATTTCAAAATTTTCAACTATATTAAAGTTATACAAGTTGATCAATTTCAAAACAATTTGCGTTAATTAAGTGTAGAAAATTTTCAATAAATGCATGTTCAAATTGTCCACATCAATATATTATTAGTACAAAATATTTTAGTTTTTAAAATGAAATTAATTACAAGACAAAAGTTTTTATAAAACATAAACAATTTTTATAAACTCTTTTTGTTCAGAAACAATGTCGTAATAAATAATAACAAAGAATAGAATTAAATTTTTAACCTCCATAATAATACATCATAATTCATCTTATAATAAAAGATAAAATAAATAATTTTTGTACATACTATTTATACACAAAATGGAGGGAGGAGCCAAAATTTGGAGGCAATAAAAAATTAATAGGGGAATTCATTTTTGGAGGAAAACTTATTTTTTGAAGGAAATATAATATGTAGACCAACTAATTCTTAAGAACAACTTGTTCAGGTTTATGAAAGTTAATAATCATTACATTTAATAATATACTTTAAGTTAATACTTTTTTTACAGTATATTAAACCACGAAAATTATCTTCATTTTAGCAATTTATATAGTAAAACATACATAAAATTAACATATAGATATCTATAAGTTATAAAAATCTTTAATTGGCCAATACAACGATTAAAATACGAAATGTAACATTACCAGGCCTAACTTCAAGGACCGTTTTCTTTTCATTAAGTATTATGGTAAATTAGATTTCCTTCTTTTCTTTTGTTATTTAGGTATATAACCTTTAACTATTTATTTTAAGGAGTTTTTAAAAATTTTCTAAATGAATATTGTAATAAATTATAATAAAAAATTAAATTGTTAAGCACCAAAATTTATAAGTCCAAATTATATGTTATTTGACTATTTTATCTATAATAGAAAATCATTTAATAATTTAAAAAATTATATGTCAATTCATCATATAATCTAAGATAAAAGAAATTAATTTTGTTATAAATTATTTATACAAAAAAAATGGTGGAGCTAAAATTTAGAGGAATCGAAAAAAAGAGGAGAATTCATTATTATTAGAGGGAATCAATTTTTTGGAAGAAATCAAGTTAAATTATTATGTCAAACTAATAATAAAAATAATTGTTAATACTTTTTATGGGCCAAATTTTGGAGTGAATACAAAGTTGGAGGGAAACAAAATTGCATTGCCATCCAAATTCATTAAATAAATTTATACATATGTATAAAATAAGAATATATGAAATAATAAGAAATGAGAAATAATGATAAATTTATATATGTATAAAATGAGAAATATAAGATGAATCTTCTTTAAATTTTATTGAAATTTATATATATACTATATATGTATATAAGTATGAATAAAAAATTATATTATATATATTTTTATAAATATTAAATATTATTTAATTTGGAATGAATAAATAAAAAATAGGTAAAATAAAAGTAATTTAAATTTTATTGATAAATTTATATATATGTATGTATATTATATATGTGAATAAGTATAAATAGAAAAAATAAGTATACATGTATGAATAATTAGAAAGAAAAAAGATAAAAATAAAAACTATTTAAAATTTTATAAATAAATTTATATATATATGTATAAAATGAGAATATATGAAATAATGAGAAATGAAAAACAATGATAAATTTATACGTATATGTATAAAATGAGAAATATATGAAATAATGGAATAAGAGAGAAATGAGAATAAAAAGAAAAGAAAAGAATGAAGAAAAAAGAGAAGAAATGAGAAATATATGAAGTGCTGGAGGGGAAGAGTGGGGACTTCTTCTTCTTCTTCTTCTATTATTATTATTATTTGAATTCTTTATTTATATTAATTGAATAATTAAATTATTTTAGAATATTTTTTATTTTAATTTTATTATGTAATTTATAATTATATAGTTAGGATGATAGACTCAAAATTTTATTGTTCAAGTTTTATTTTGTTATCTTTGAATTAATAAATAAAATATATTTATCTTTAATAGAATTATTTTAGATGTATTAATCATTTTAATATTATTATGTAATTTTGAATTATATAGATAATAGGATAGACTTAAATTTTTATTGCCTAATTTCTATTTCATTTTTAACTTAACAAATAAAGTCAAAAAAAATTATTTAAATTATTAGATATTTTACTATTTTAAAATTATTAAATATTTTAACTTAATATTATTAAAATTATATGCCTAAAGTTGTAAGTTAGATTTTAAAAAAAAATTAGATGATAAATTCGTATGAAATAAAATTTTATAAATTTGAAAGATATTTGATATTTTAAATTCTAATGTTTAGAATATTTTTCATTTTAATATTATTATGTAATTTATAATTATATAGTTAGGATGACAAACTCAAAATTTTATTGTTTAAGTTTTTTTTTGTCATATTTGAATTAATAAATAAAATATATTTATATTTAACAGAATTATTTTAGATGTATTTATCATTTCAATATTATTATGTAATTTTGAATTATATAGATAAAGGATAGACTTAAATTTTTATTGTTTAATTTTTATTTCATTTTTAACTTAACAAATAAAGTCAACAAAATTTATTTAAATTTTTAGATATTTTATTATTTTAACATTATTAGATATTTTAACTTAATATTATTAAAATTATATGGCCTAAGGTGATAAATTGGATTTTTAAAAAATTTTAGATGGTAAATTCATTTGAAATAAAATTTTATAAATTTGAAGGACATTTGATATTTTAAATTCTAATGTGCAAGTTAATTTTTTTTTTTTAGGGCTCAATTCATTTAATTTGATAATTTAGAAAGTGGGATACATGTGTATGTGTGTTTATATATGTGAATATATATATATATAAGTATATAAATATTTTTCAAGATTTATCTTTTTTCTTTTTTTCTTTTTGCTCTTTTCAATTTTTATGTACCTATTTTTAATTTTTTGTGCAAATATCCTTTTTTTTTGTCTAGTAAAATACATAGCAAGAAGGGGTTGCCACATCACATGCCACGTAGGAGAGAGGATGTGATGTGGCGCGACATGGCGCCACATAGGATCGAGCCTGTTGTAAGTGAATTCGGGTTGGATTTGTCCTCAAATTGCCAAAATTCAAAATTTAGTGTTCCAAAATTGCGGCTAGAAAAGAAAAAGTCAAAATTTGCCAGTAGGGTATAGTTACGGGACCAATTTTGCATTTTAATGAAAACTCCCAATTTATTGAATTATTCACAAAAAAGTTATAAAGCCCAATATTTTAAAGAAATTGGCCCAACTAATGGATTATTCACTTAAAATTTCTTCAAGCTCAATCTTTAAAATAAAACCCAGTTCAATAATAATTCACTAAAAAATTAGTTAAGCCCAATTAACAAATGAAGGAATAATCGGCATTAGGATGCACAATAATTCAAAATTAATACACCAAATCCAATGTCAATCAGTCATCCCAGGGTCATACCACGGAGTATATTCAGAATTAGAAGAAGATACTTACCTTTAGAAGCAAGATCCAGGGAAGAAAACAAAATCTCCAAATGTTGGCAGATTCGCGACTGGATCTGGCGCAGTGGATTCAGATCCCAATTTGACCAATCAAAACTCTCAATCAATTCGAAAAAAAATATGGGAGACACCTAGCACCTTAGGCTATCTTCATTAGAAAATTTGGATCAAAAATCGCATCACATCTTCCAAAAAAAAATTCCCAAAATCAGACGATCTGCAGGAAACTGTGAAATAGCGATCTCACGCAAAATTGCCTCCAATGTTGATCCACAAACCAAATATGAGATCCTAAATCTCCAGATTCTAAGTTGGATTGGATCTGAAGA
Organism: Jacaranda mimosifolia; assembly: GCA_018894105.1. Taxonomy (NCBI): domain Eukaryota; kingdom Viridiplantae; phylum Streptophyta; class Magnoliopsida; order Lamiales; family Bignoniaceae; genus Jacaranda; species Jacaranda mimosifolia. The sequence continues at coordinate 32,816,009 of CM032127.1, read as the reverse complement.
TGGATATGGAGTATGATCAGTTTTTGGAGAGTTTTGGTAGGGAAGAAAAGGAAGAATTCAACACATGAATATCTTGTCTAGAAAGGTTTTTTGGAGGGAAAGCACTTAGAATTTGATTTTCTAATGCTGAAAATTACACTAAAATTCGTCCAACTCTATATCTATATATAGAGTGTGTGAGGTCCCATGAGGATGTAGGGACCAAAAATTAGTTGTGTGCAAGTTGGCAATTTGAATTTCATCTTGCCAACTTGGAATCTTATTCCAAATTAATTCAAATCCAATTTGAATTTTTCCTCTTAAAATCCTTGTTCTTCGATTAATTAAATTAATCTAATTAATTTAATTAATTAACCTTGACTTAACAATTAAGTCAAGTAAACTTAACTCTTTAAGTTTACTTTAATCAACTTAACCCCTTAAGTTAACTTTGATCAATTGATGTCGATGTGGCACCAAATATTTAACTCTTTAATTATTTGCCTAATTTAACTCCTTAAATTAATTGATTAATTTAACACTTAAATTAATTAAGCCAAAATTGATCTTCAAAAGTCTCCCAAAAATTGGCCATGGAAAAAAGTTATCTTTCTAACACTTAGAAAAATTTCTCCATCAATTAGGAATGTCTTTTGGATTTTGTGTGTGATCCATTGGGTTCTACCATTCATTGGACATAGGCTCACAACCCATTGTGACTTTGAATATTTAATATTCATTCTAGTTTAAAACTCCTTTTAAACTAGTCGACTCGATTCAATCGATCTCATCAATTGAAGAGTACCTAATCTCCATGGTCGATGTCCAATCTCAAGCCCATGGAGCCCAATTAATTGGTTGAAATGAATGTCTATATGAGAACAGTTTAAAGCTCTACGAGTTCCATGCAAATACGGTCCTTCCATTTCCTATCGAGGCTGTTAGGGAGCCGACATGTATCTTGCCCTAGGCCTCTTTCAGGAGATAGGAGATGGAAGGACCGTATGTAACACCCCTAAAATTCAGTATTTTAGGAAATAATAATTTAGACACTAAGAGAATTATTGGTTGGATTTTAAGGCCCAGAAAAGAAATATAAAAGGACTCAATTATGAGAAATTGGAAAGTTTTGGGGTTAGATATATGATTTTGAAGAACTTGATCTAACATTTTAGAAAGTTTTTGGGGTTTGCATGTAAGTACTTTGGTCAATGGGGTCAACTGCAGTTTTCAAGGAATTCAAGGGCTTGGATTGAGTCTTTTGGAAATATTTTGGGACTGAATTGTAAATTTGGAAAATTGGATTTTTTTTAAAAAAAACAAAATGGGCAACTTGCATGTTTTCATTTTTCTTTCTTCATTTTTTCTTCTTTTCTTCTTCTATTTTCTCTCAATCGTGACCACCATTTTTTTGGCCGATGAGCTTCTTCTCGGCCACAAACCACTTCACTTCACCATCCAAACAACTCTCCCTTACCTTCTAGCCACACTTATACACACATGCACCATGGAGTAACCCCAGCAAGCCACCGCGAGTGAAAGGACTGAGGCACTATTTACTGTGGGCAAGTAGGTTTGCACTTTTTTGGCAATGAATCTAACTTCTGGGAGGTGGTCTAGATAACTCTCAGCAAGTAGATCATCATGGAAGTGTTGCATCTGAGTTTTATGCGGCAACGATAACGGTGGATAGAGATCGAAGCACGGCGAATGAAGGAAAATTTTAGGCTGTTGAGCTCATTTCTAGTGGCCACAGGCCTCAAAACATTAAACCGAGGGTGACATTGGAAAGCTCTCATCGAAAGGAGAAGAACCGTGGTTATTTCATAATTTTTTGATGACGGTAGATGACGGTGCTCCGGCGACCTCAGACCAGTTTCACCTCCTCGACGTGACAGTCACAATTGTGTAATCGATTTATGGTTTTGATACTCTGGTAGCAAGCTTTGGAATTTGGATTTAGTTGTACCTTAATATATATATGTTGCATGTGTTGTTCCTTTCCTAATTTAGCATTGTACCTTGCCAAAAATAGGAATTTGGGAAAAGATGATATGTTTATATATACGTATATTGATCTCTATGCAAGGATTATTAAATAGTGGACGCCGAACACATCATGCAAAGTGCCAAAACTTGGATTTAAAATAGTATTAAGGATTATATTATAAGATTAAATGGCATTTGATTAGGAATTGATTATGTAAGGATTAATCATGTTGTGTGATTTAAAATTATGCCCATGACCTGAAATAAGAATAAGATACTGTATTAATCAATAAATTAGTGATTCTGGATTGTTAATGGTATAACTGTGATTAATAGGATTAAGTATGGATTTTGATTAAATACTACTTTTTGGTTAGGTAACGACGAAGTGGGTCCTAATAACCAATAAGCTGCTGACTGTGATAGCATTTATGAGATTACGGAGGTGAGGGTCTGCCAACCTGGCACTCCTTTCAATTATCTGTTATTAGGATAAGCCCCTATGTGGGTTTTCTGTTTCTGTACCGTACTCAGTTATGTTTGAAATCTGAAATGTGTTTGAATTCCGATTGTTATCCATTATCTGATTTGAACACCCCTGTGAGGGTTATCTTTGATATCAATTTTATTTTTATCTATTTTGGTAGCCAGAACTCCTATCTATTATTTGTACCATTCTGTTATCTGTTTTATTTGTTGTGTTATCTTTTGCCTTGTTGGTATTTCTGTACTGTTTGGAACTATCTATACTGTTATCGATCTGTTATCCACATATATGTTATATGTACGATCTATTATATGATTGTCAGTTATCTATTTGTATGTTAGTATTGATTCGTTCTGTTAGTGATTAGTTATGTACCAACATGGGTAAGTTATGTACCAAGCTGGCATGCCTGGGTAAGTTACGTACCAAGATATGCTTGGGTAAGTTTTGTACCAGGTTGGCATGCTTGGGTAAGTTTTGTACCAACTTGTCATGCTTGGGTAAGTTAAGCACGAGGTTGTCACACTTCGGTAAGTTAAGCATCAGGTTGTCACACTTTGGTAAGTTTAGTCCTTTTTATATGAGGTTAAGTTCGATACCCAGCTGCTATGCTTGGGAAAGTTTAGTTTGATTGAAAAGTACATTTTGATCTGATTTGTTTATTTGAATGATTTCTGCTTTGTTCGATTGTCATAGACTGCTTGTCGGTCTTTGATATGTTCTGCCTAACTATTGAACTATAATTTGTTAAGTTGACATTTTCTCAACAAATTCTTGTTATGCTTACAGTTATCCCTCACTAAGTCCTTTGGACTTACCTCCCCCCTAGTTTATTTTGATTTTCTCAGATAGGGACTAAGGGAAGGATTTGGACTCTAGGATGGTTAAAAGTATATTTTGTAATAAATTAGGTGTTGAATGTATATATGACATCATTTGATAGCCAGGTATGGATGCGAGATGTTGCGATATGTCATGTTGAGATGGATGACTTATGGGATATAAATATTTTGTTATATTAGAACATGAATCATGTCATGTACTTAATGGTTTATCGAGTTAGTTATGTTTGAATTCCACTGCCTTTGATAAGTTGACTTTGAGATTTTGTGGTAGGTACCACAGTATTATATGTTATATGTTACATGTTATTTAAGTTGAAATCCGCTGCTATTTCTGATGAGCTTGAAATGTTCGATTATGGGCCTATTGAATTGTACTTTGGGCTCAGAATTATTGATTGAAATGTTTTGATATCTCAGCTTTGGGTTACCTAGAGTGGGGTGTCATAGAGGTGGTATCAGAGCTTGGGTTTGGAAGGCACGAGCAATGCAATGATATGATCCTCGGATATAGAGCTCTTGGATAGTAGAGTTAAGTTTGACTGCGGAAATGCTTTAAGATATGAATGAGTAAATGGATATTGGAGCCTAGGTTATTGATAATCTAGGCATTGTGTATCATTTGATAATATTGGAATTTGTGAATGATTTCTTATTTTGGTTAGTTTGAGTATGAATTGTAGGGTTTTATTTGTTGGAAGTGATTTGAGGATTTAAGATGAGGTTGATCAGTTGCCATTAGTGAGATCATTTGCTTATTGCAGGATGTTTGCGGGATCTTATGGTATATTGTAGAATGATTAGACTTATATGTCTAGGATTCTGACTTGATCTTATTTGATTCTTCTCATTCTCTTTTGTAGAAGCTTGGTAGAGTTAGTAATAGTGATGGCATCACACGGAAGTTCAGAGACACCCATTCCTCCTAGAATAGGACGACGGGGTAGACTTCCTGGGCAAAGGGTCATTAACCGACAAGTTCCTAGGCGGACAACACTAGCCTATTTTCAACCAATGCCGGAAGAGAAAGTTTCTTAAAGTCCTTCGATGGATCAACTAGTAGTAAATCTCTCTGCAGGGCCTGGTCCATGAGAGAGACAGAGTTGCAGGCAACTGGCAGCTAGAGCGGAGGTAGCAGAGGCGATTATAGAAGACAGAGCTTTGGGATGATTTCTTCGTTTCAATCCCCCGAAGTTCTTGGGAGCTCTTGATGATAGAAAGGCTGAGGAGTGGATTGAGAGTTTAGAAGTTATTTTTGAGATACTGCGCTACTTAGATGAATGGAGGGTTCGATTTGTCGCATTTCTTTTGGAAGGTTCCACCTGGAGTTGGTGGAAGATGATTGATTGAAGATGGATGGCTGAAGGAAACCGCCGAACTTGGGAGAATTTCACCCGAGACTTTATGAGCAAATTTGTGCCAAAAGTGGTGAAACAGGCCAGGGAAAAGGAATTCATGGACCTTGTATAGGGGGCACAGTCTGTAAGTCAGTATGAGGCTAATTTTAGCCGATTGATGCAATATGCTCCTTACATACAATATGATGAAGGTCAACAAGTTCAACTATTTTTACAAGGGCTGCAGCTAGAGTTTCGGCAAGGATTGACCATTTGTGACTTGCCAAATCTCAATTCGGCAGTAACTCGAGCACTGCAACTAGAGTCAGAGCTGCAGGAAATTCGAAAGATTGATAATAATGGCCGTAAGGAAAAGATACGCTTTGAGGAACAGAGTGATATTGGAAGAAAGCAACCGAGACTCCAGGTTGAAAGCACTATCCATCGAGCCCATCAATCTAGTGAGATGCAAATTTAGCACAAGGAATGGCTCGAGAACTATGAGGATTTTGTGTAGGATATAACCATGATGAGTTTGGATGTTGGAAGAAGCAGGGTAGATGCATAGGTTATGGTAGCGACCATCATTTCCTAAGAGATTGCCCCAAAAGAAAAAGGCTAACACCTGTAGAAAAGGGAAGCAGGTAGTGAAAGCTAGTGGGAGACCGAAAATGCAAGCTTGCGCATATGCCTTGATAGGAGATAACACACCAGATCCTACTGAGATGGCAGGAGGTACAATTTCTATCTTTGAAATCTATGATAATTCCATATATATATGATCTTGGTGTTTTGCATTCTATTACGTGTTGTATTTCCCCGAATTAAATGTGCAATCCGAGATTATGGTTTCGTAGAAAAGTTCGAACACCCTTAGAAATAGGGTTAATAGTAAATACCATGTGTTAGGATTGCCAGATGGCGATTGGGGATAAAGGATTGATCCCTCTAAGATAAAAGGGTAGTCAACCGGAAGAGACCAGAAATATATGATAGAAATTCATAGTCTTCTGTCTCTTGTCGGTTGTTAATGAAAATTATAAAGAACTTTTCTAAGTTGCTTACACATTGACTAAATTAATACAGTGAGTAGGATTGCAGAGATAAGTGCAGTTCGAATCATAGGATGAAATGCGATGAACCTTAAGTTAAAGATATAGAATTGTTGAAACTAAAGGAAAGCTTGGAAACTTTGGAGATCTGAGTTCAATACCAAAAATCAAGATGTCCTTCTGTTCTGTAAGAAAATAAGTGTGCCAGAAGAAATGGAAGAAAGTTCACTGGTGAGACGCACAAGTCAAGAGACACGATGCATTTGAGAAGCATGAAAATGCATCGGGACTTGGTGAAGCAATCCTACCAGTGGGAACAGTAATCAAATGAGAATTTGGGGGCCAGATTCTTTTAAGGGGGGGAGTCTGTAACACCCCTAAAATTCAGTATTTTAGGAAATAATAATTTAGACATTAAGAGAATTATTGGTTAGATTTTAAGGCCTGGAAAAGAAATATAAAAGGACTCAATTGCGAGAAATTGGATAGTTTTGGGGTTAGATCTATGATTTTGAAGAACTTGATTTAACATTTCAAGAAGTTTTTGGGGTTTGCATGTAAGTACTTTGGCCAATTGGGTCAATTGCAGTTTTCAAGGAATTCAAGGGGCTAGATTAAGTCTTTTGGGAATCTTTTGGAACTAAATTGCAAATTTGGAAATTTTGATTTTGAAAAAAAAAAAAACAAAACGGGCAGCTTGAATGTTTTCATTTTCCTTTCTTCCTTCTTTCTTCTTCCATTTTCTCTCAACTGCAACCACCATTTTTCTCGCCAGCAAGCTTCTTCCCAGCCACAAACTACTTCACTTCACCATCTAAACAACTCTCCCCCACCTTTTGGCCACACTTACACACACATGCACGGTGGAATAACCTCGGCGAGCCACCGTAAATGAGAGTATCGAGATACTATTTACGACTGGCAAGTGGGTTTGCACTTTTTTGGCAATGAATCTGACTTCTGGGAGGTGGTCTGGGTAGCTCTCAGCAAGGAGATCATCATGGAAGTGTTGCATGTGAGTTTTACATGGCGGCGGTGATGGTGGATGGAGATCGAAGCATGGCGGAAGAAGGAAAATTTTGGGTTGTTGAGCTAATTTCTAGTGGCTAAAGGCCTCGAAATGTTAAATCGAGGGTCGTGTTGGAAAGCTCTCATCGAAAGGAAAAGAACAGTGGTGATTTCATAATTTTTCGGTGACGGCCGAGGGCGGCACTCCGACGGTGCTCTGGCAACCTCAGACCAATTTCACCTCCATGACGTGAAGGTTGCAACCGTGTAATCAATTTGTGGTTTTGATACTCCGGTGGCAAGCTTTGGCATTTAGATTTAGTTGTACCTTAATATATATATATAAGTTGCATATGTTGTACCTTTCCTAATTTAGCATTGTACCTTGCCAAGAATAGGAATTTGGGAAGAGATTATATGTTTATATATACGTATGTTGATCCCTATATAAGGATTATTGAATAGTGGACCCTAGACACATCATGCAAAGTGACAAAACTTGGATTTGAAATAGTATTAAGGATTATATTATAATATTAAATGGCATTTGATTAAGAATTGATTATGTAAGGATTAATCATATTGTGTGATTTAAGATTATGCCCATGACCTTGAAATAAGAACGAGATACCGTATTAATCGATAAATTAGTAATTCTGGATTGTTAATGGTATAATTGTGATTAATAGGAATGGATTTTGATTAAATATTACTTTTTGGTTAGGTAACGACGAAGTAGGTCCCATGGACCAATAGGCTGCTGACTGTGATAGCACTTCTGAGATTATAGATGTAAGGGTCTGCCAACTTGGCACTCCTTTCAATTATCTATTTTTTTGTAAGCCCCTATGTGGGTTTTCTGTTTCTGTACCGTATTCAGTTATGTTTGAAATCTGAAATGTGTTTGAATTTTGATTGTTATCTGTTATCTGTTATCTGATTTGAACACCCTTGTGAGAGTTATCTTTGATATCAATTTTGTTTCTGTCTGTTTTGGCGCCCAGAACTCCTATTTGTTATTTGTACCATTTTTGTTATCTGTTTTGTTTGTTCTATTATCTGTTGCCTTATCGGTATTTCTGTACTGTTCTGAACTATCTATACCCAAATGAATGTTATCTTTACGATCTGTTATGTGACTGTTAGTTATCTGTTCGTACGTTGGTATTGATTCGTTCTGTTAGTGATCAGTTATGTACCAAGTTGTAACACCTGGGTAAGTTATGTACCAAGCTGGCATGCCTAGGTAAGTTATGTACCAAGCTATGCTTGAGTAAGTTAAGTACCAGGTTGTCACACTTGGGTAAGTTTAGTCCATTTTATATAAGGTTAAGTTCGGTACCAAGCTACTATGCTTGGGAAAGTTTAGTCCGATTAAAAAATACGTTTTGATCTAATTTGTTTACTTGAACGATTTTTGCTTTGTTCGATTGTCATGGACTACTTGTCAGTCTTTCGATATGTTCTGCCTGACTATTGAATAATAATTTGTTGAGTTGACTTTTTCTCAACAGATTCTTGTTACGCTTATAGTTATCCCTCACTAAGTCCTTTGGACTTATCCCCCCCACCCATTTATTTTGATTATCTTAGATAGGGACTAAGGGAAGGATTTGGACTCCAGGATGGTTATTAGTATATTTTGTAATAGATCTGGTGTTGAATGTATATATGGCATCATCTGATAGCTAACTGTGGACGAAAGATGTTGTGATATGTCATGTTGAGATGGATGACTTATGGGATGTAAATATTTTGTTATATTAGAACATGAATCATGGCATTTACTTAATGGTTTATCGAGTTAGTTAAGTTTGAATTCTGCTAGTTCTGATAAGTTAACTTTGAGATTTTGTGGTAGGTACCATAGTATTATGTGTTATATGTTACATATTGTTTAAGTTGAAATCTACTGCTTTTTTTGATGAGCTTGAAATGTTCGATTATGGGCCTATTGAATTGTACTTTGGGTTCAGAATTATTGATTGAAATATTTTGATATCTCAGCTTTAGATTACCTAGAGTAGGGTGTCACACCGTATTTACATGATACGCGTAGAGCTATAATGTTTCTTCTAAAGTATTCATTTTGGCCAATTAGTTGGGTTCCATGAGCTTGATGTTGGACATCAACCATGGAGATTGGGTACTCTTCAATTAACGGAGATTAATTGAATTGAGTCGATTAGTTTAAAAGGTGTTTTAAAATAAAATGAATATATGGCATTCGAAGTCACAGGGAATTGTGAGCCCATATCCAATGAATGGTAGAACCTATTAAGTCACACAAAAAAGAAAATTAACCTCCTAGTTATTGGAGCAATTTTCTAAGAGTTAGAGAATCATTCCAAGGTTACCGATTTATTGAGGTGCCAATGAAGGTCAAATTTTTGCTTGATTAATTTAAGTGTTAAATTAATCAACTAATTTAAGGAGTTAAATTAGACAAATAATTAATGAGTTAATTATTTGGTGCCAAGTAACCATCAATTGCTCAAGTTAATTTAAAGAGTTAAATTAACAAAATTGAGCTTAAGAGTTAAGCTTGTTTGACTTAAAAGTTAAGTCAAAGGCTAATTAATTAAATTATAGTATTTAATTTAATTAATGAGAAGAATACATTTTGGAGGAAAAATTCAAATGAAAGGTTTATTTGAATTAGCATCTTAATTAATTTGAAATTAAATTTCAAATGTAATTAAAATGCACATAAAATTAAAATAAGATTTGAATTCAGATTTGCCACATTGGCACCCCACTTGGCTGCCCTCTGTCATGGAAGGTATGATGCCACCTTGGCATCACACCATCCAACATCTATATATAGATATAAAGAGAGAGGATTGGCCATATGCATGAAAGATGTGAAGGATTAGATTCTTCCACAATTCCCTCCAAAACTCGTTTTCCAAACATTGCTTCATGTGTTGAGGCTTTGTTCTCTCTTCTTTTCCTACCACAAAAATCAGCTTCACAATTTATTTTCTCTTCATTTTACTCCAGCTAAAAGTGAGTGGAATTTGGAGGATCAATTGGTGTGTGGATCATATCAGTAAGGGCAAAGCATTTAATTAGCTAAGCTTTGGAGATCTACTGGAACAGAGCAGTCACTTGCCAAATTTTTTCCAAGCAATCCAGATCGAGTTTTGCTTCAAATTTATTACAGCGACTTTCTCAAATAGTTGAGCAGTTCCAGAATTTGAGCACTCTAACTGAGGCAAAAGTTCTTGTTTCTTTGCTGTAGCACAGCCTGCTAAAATCTGGATTGGTGAAGTGTTCACCATTGCAACCTTGGAAATTTGCTTTTTGAGGTAACACTCTAACCAAATCGAAATTTCTAGCTTGATTAGATCCATGGTAGGCTATAAGCACCAGTTATTTTGAGCTTTTGAAGTTTGATAATTGGATCCTAGTGACTTACTGACCTTGAAGCGGTATCAGAGCCTAAATTATGCTTAGATTTGGATTTTTGATTATTGATTCATGTGATGGATTGATCAAAATAACCAAATTCTCGATTCATGTGATGGATTCGAGTGTTTGGTTGATGTTGTGTGTAGATCCTTGATAGATGAATTGAAAGCATGCTACTATATGTTTTAAGTGTTAATTCATATGATTAGTATGTTTTAATTCATAGCTTTTAATGTTCAATGTTGATTTGGTATTAATTGATGTTATTTGTTGATATAACATGTTAAATCTGACCTTAATGCATTTTGGTCATTTTTGGATCCAATTTGATTGGAGTTTTGTTGGAGTACTTAAACTAATTTTTTAAAGCTTGATTGAACACTTGAATTTCCACTTTTAAAAACTGTTTTGAATATGGAAATTTTATCTTAAATGTGTGATAACATGTTTAGGAGGTGTCCTAAATTTTTTGGTGCATAAAAGTTGAGCGTAAAACAAGTTGACTTGGTCCTTAAGCTAAAGACATCAAGCTGCCGAGCATAGCCAGGCGTTGGCTGGGCAACGTGTCTAGGCTGTTCACCGGGTGTACACAGCAGTGGGTGTCTTAGCATTAGGATGAGTTTTGACATATTTTTGTGTCTCCTTTCATGCTCAAAATTATTTTTTTATCACATATAGAAGATGCACAAGTGTTGTGCAAGTGTTCAATAAAATGTTTGATATTTTTTCAAGCTCCTTAAATCTTGTTAAAGTTAATCTCCAACATGTTGCGTGAGTGTTATGCATGGCCAATTATTGTTAATTTGATTAGCATCTAATTGATGGAATTAATTGTTAATTATAGATTTATTTGTTGTTCATTTAGTTGTTGAATGGATGATGAATGAATTGGGTTGATCATAAGCCTTTAATATTGATTTTTGTTTCAAGTTGTTGAAAAGGGTTGTATTAAATTGGGGCTTGCATTCCTCTTACTTTCTACCTTGTAAATATTATGAGAGTATAATCACTAAGAGTGAGGATTTCTTTCTCATGTAAAAGTTACATGGAGTAAACGAGGCCTTGGAAGCATGGAGACTTTCGAAGACCCATGAATGTATGGGTTAGACTTATGTAATAGTTAGATTTAATCAACCCACTTAAAATCAACTAGGTGGTGCACCTATGGCTCTAAGTGCACCACTTGGTTAGGCTCATGGTCATCTCACCCCAAGAGCATGCTAGGCGCATTTACTTATTTATGCTTTCCATATCTTACTGATGTATGAGATGCATGTTTAGAATATAAAAAACTTAAATAAGAAGATAAAATAATGAGATTTTTTCAGGCAAAATCCTTCCACTTAGAAAGCACCAAATTTGTGTGTCAACACTGGAAGTATGGGTCATACTTAGGAGGAAAACTGTGAGCATATACTTAGCATATGATGTACCTTTCAATTTTTTGTGGATGGCACTCGAAGCGGGGGTCCACTTACAAGTCCTTAGGATCTTGATTCTCACTAAGAAATGAGATTTCCCAAATTCTTCTTGGAGGTGAAGAATTTGATAAAATAGTGAGAGAAAAACATGCTTGAAAGACCATGAACATGTTTTTAATATCAAATTTAATCACATGCTTATTCTCTTTTTTGCTTTTGAGGATTTGTGAAATCTCAAGAATGGTTTAATGTTCCACTCAATGTTATTTTAAAAACCCATAAACCAACCGGGCCAAACTTCCATGATTGACTTAACCTTAAAAATCATTCTAGATTCCTAGATGTGGATATATGTCCTATATCAAGGTGCTCCCAATCCCATGGGGATTGTTGTACATTAAGAGACATGTGAAGAGTTCATGAATTAGGTTTAAGATTGTCTTATCCCGTAGTCTCATGATGGCATCTACGAACTTTAAAAGTTTCAAAGATACATGAATAGTACCTTTGCTAAAGTTTACAAGAATTATAAAGCAAACAAAGTATGAGAATTTCATGTCATTAAAAGAGATTTTTCAAGCTAGGATGGATGTGTAGTCATATGTCATCAACTACGGTCTAAAGATGATTTGGCTTGGAGAAGCTTTTTCTACTTGGATGTCATGATGGACAATGATCTCCATGAGGATTTGATCCTCATATCCTCGTCGAGTTTTATTGATCAACGTGTTAATCTAGAAGGAGACTACCATGACAAGGGCAAGCTTTTGACACTTGCTTCCTCCTCTAAGTCTATAGATCCTATGGGTGCTAGAAAAGAAGGTAAAAGGAAGAAAAGTTCTTCCTCCAAAAGAAAACAACTATTAAAGGCATCCGCATGAGTCAAGAAGACTATAGAGGATATAGTCAATATTATTTGTTTCTACTTTGGCAAGATACGCAACTGGAAGTGGTTTTGCAAGGAATGCCTTGCAACCCTTTGGAAGGGTCTGTACTTTATTAAAGTGCATTTAAGGATAAATTCTTCCTCATGGATATGTGATATCGCATGTAGTTATTATCTTTGTAAATTGTTACAAAGAATAAGAAAGAAGAATAAAACTAAGTGATGTGGATATGATCCACTACCTTGGATGAGGAGCAAGTGTTGTGACCAAAGCCGAAGACATATAATAAGTTAAACTTAGAGAATTCCAAATTTGTATTGGACTTTTGTTATAATATACTATGTATTGTTGACAACATTATTTCAATTCCCCCCCTTTTTTTCTTAGATAGTAAAGGATTTGATCCTTCTATATCAAATAGGAGAGTAGGCATTAAAGAATGGGTTCTTTAATTGCTTATGGTACACTTAACAATGGATTATACATATTAGATTATCAACCATCACTAATGCACTTTCAAGAGAGTAAGAGAATTAGATATTCAAGAAAATGCCATGTAATGACATGCAAGACTTGGGCATATCTCTAAAAATAGGATGAACAAGTTAGAAGCTCTTAAAGCACTAAATGTTAGTGGCATTGAGGATCTTCCTACTTGTGAATCTTGTTTAAAAGGAAAAATGACAAAGGCTCATTTTGTAGGACAAACGGAGTGCTCCAGAAGTCTTTTGGATTTGATCAATACACATGTTTGTGGACTACTAAAAATTAGTGGGAGAGGAGGCTATTCCTACTTCATCACCCTCACCGATAATTATAGTCGATTCAGACATGTGTATCTTATGAAGTACAAGTCTGAAACCTTTGAAAAGTTCAAAGAGTATAGGAATGAAGTGGAAAAGCAATTGGGGCTAAGTATTAAAGCTCTTCAATTGAGCACCGAATTCTTGAATTATCTAAGAAGAATGAGATTCTCTTACAATAGACTCCACCTAGCACACCCTAATATAATGGACTAGCCGAGAGGAGAAACTGTACCTTTTTGGACATGGCACGTTCTATGATGAGCTTCTTCGATGTGCTTATATCCTTTAGAGGATACGCCTCAACAATGAGGCAAAGTTACCAAGTGTAGTACCTTCAAAAGTCAGAGCCAAAGGCACTGTGTGAGATGTGGCATGGCAAAGCACCCTTTTACTAATATCTCAAGGTTTGGGATCTCCTGCTTACGTGAGATAGACACTGGGAGATAAGTTGGATAGTAGATCTACCTTGTGCAAGTTTGTGGGATACCCAAGAGAGTCAATGGGTTACTATTTCTATGATCCCTCAAAGCAAAATATGTTTGTTCTGAGGAATGCTACCTTCTTGGAATAAGAATTTCTATTAGATAGAAATGGCATTGTTGTTGAACTTGATGAAGTTCAAGATGATCATGAAATCCCACAAATAGTGGAAACAAATGAGCAACAAGAGCCTTGTACACAACTTCTAAGAAGGTCAGACCGAATCAAGAAACAACCCAAAAAGTTTGGATTCTTTCATAAGATAGGCTAATCGGATAGTGATCTGAAGACCTATGAGGAAGCTATGTTGTACATAGATTCGGGACCTTTGCTTGAAGCCATGAGATCCAAAATGGACTCCATGTACTCAAACAAAGTGTGGACTTTGGTAGATCTACCGAAAGGAATAGTTGCCATTGGTTGCAAGTGCATCTACAAGCAAAAGCTTAGAGTAGATGGAGAAGTGGTGACTTTTAAGGCACAACTAGTTACAACGGGTTATACTTAAAGACCCGGTATCAATTTTGAGGAAACCTTTTTACCAGTCGTGATGCCTAAGTCTATTCAGATTCAACTTGCCATAACCACATATTATGACTATGAGATATGGAAAATGGATGTGAAAACCGCTTTCCTCAATGGAGACATTGAAGAAGAAATCTATATGGAGCAATCACAAGCTTTTACATCCAAGAGGAGTGAGCAAAAGGTTTGCAAACTCCAGAAATCCATTTATGGTCTAAAACAAGCATCCCGAAGTTGGAACACACATTTTGACAAAATGGTCAATTCGTTTGGCTTTGTCAAAAATGTGTATGAACCATGTGTGTATAAAATGGCTAATAGGAGTAGTATATAGTTTATTGTGCTTTATGTCAATGACATCCTTTTTATTGGGAATAAGGTAGGAATGTTAGAGTGTAATAAAGCATGGTTACCTACAAGATTCTCTGTGAAGGATTTGGGAAAAAACATCCTATGTATTAGGAATATGTATTTATAGTGACATATCTGAGAGGATGTTAGGGCTATCCCAAACCCCATACAATGACAAGATACTAAAGGAGTTTAGTATGGAAGAATCCCTTAGGGGATTCCTTGGGGGATTCTTTCCTATAGGACATGACACTTATCTCTCCAAGTCTATGGCCTCTTAAGATTAACAATGAGAGATAAAGTATGTCCCACATACCTTATGCCTCCATTATTAGGAGTATAAAGTATGAATTTCAACATACGAGATTGGGTGTGGCACACTTGCTAAGTGTTATGAATAGGTTCTAATCCAATCCCTGTGAGAGTCATTGGATAGCCGTTAAACTAATCCTCAAGTACTTGAGAAACACTAAGGATTTGTTTTTGGTATATGGTAATGGAAAATTAAAACTCTAGGGGTTTTCGGATTCAAGTTTCCAATTTGATATAGATAACCTAAAATCTACTTCTGGATTTATATTTTGCCTCAATGGCGGCATGGTGAGTTGGAAGAGTTCCAACAAGTCTCCATAGCTGAGATAACCAGTAAGGTGAAGTAATTTATGTTTTTGGAAACCGCAAAAGAAGGTATTTGTATAAAAACTCCATCCAATAGTTGGATGTAGTGCCTGGTGTGCATGAGCCCATGGTTATCTTTGGAAGACAATCTTGGACTTGAGTCAAGATCTCATAAGTAATCTAAACACAGAAAATGCGTTATCAATTGTTATATGATATCAAATTGATAGAGACGACAACTGAGTGGATAAAGTTACCTAAGAAGAGAATTTATCAGAACCACTATCTAAACCCCTAATGCAAATGGTCTTTGAAGAACACCTTGAGAAGATGGGTCTTAAGGCTGTGGGGCATTGGCCTTAGGGCAAGTGGGAGATTGTTGGAATAGGATTGGCATTGTGAAAGCTATTTCCTTGTAAAAGTAATCTTGATTGAATGATATTCTATACATGGCCATCTTCATTTTATGCTCTCTATTACTTCACTCACATTTAGATGAAGCCCTTAGATCACTCATGACTAGGGGACTTGGTTCGGTGACCATAAAATAAGTCTTAAACAGTCTGATCTTAAATCTTCCAAGTGATAGGATTTTACGAGACGGGGTATCCAATATCTGGATAGACTTGCACTAACGATGTATGTATCAAATAGTTAGATATTGCTCTGTTCCATGAGCAACCGTATGAGATATGGGTATATGTTATTGGGTGCTTGTTAGAGAATAAGACACTAAAGGCCCACTGGAGATTCCACAAGATAGCCAGAGTTGCAAGTCGGTAGTGGCGAGTTCTCTAGCTTGTGCTAGTGCATATTATTAGTCCTCTGACCTGAGGATCCATGAAACCTTGTGTCTAGTTCTCATGCTTTGACTCTTCTTTGACCACTTAGCAGGTCTTTTAGGTTCAGGTCGGCTATGAGCTACTTGACATAGAGGTTTGTGATATCCAAGATGGAATCCAACTCTTCGCTTTTGTGAAGGGCAAGTACATCTCCTATTACTCTATAATGATCAACTTCAAGAAATCCTTGTGTAAGGTAGTATGACAATTTGGAAAAGGACTTTTTCATAGGTGAGGTCATACAAAGGAATCGGACATTAGGAATAGAGATATATTATCGAGGCTATTAGGGAGCCAGCAAATATCTTACCCTAGGCCTCTTTTGGACGATAAGAGATGAAAGGACTGTATTTGCATGGTACGCGTAGAGCTATAATGGTTCTACAAAAGCATTCATTTTGGCCAATTAGTTGGGCTCCATGGGTTTGAAGTTGGACATCGACCATGGAGATTGGGTATTCTTCAATTAATGAGATTAATTGAATTGAGTCGATTAGTTTAAAAGGTATTTTAAACTAAAATGAATATATGGTATTCAAAAGTCATAAGGAGTTGTAAGCCCATGTCCAGTGAATGGTAGAACTTATTGGATCGCACATAAAAGCCAATTAACCTCCTAGTTATTGGAGCAATTTTCTTAAGAGTTAGAGAATCACTCGAAGGTGACTCATTTATTAAGGTGCTAATTTGAAGGACAAACTTTGGCTTGATTAATTTAAGTGTTAAATTAATCAACTAATTTAAGGAGTTAAATTAGACAAATAATTAAGGAGTTAATTATTTGGTGCCAAGTGATCATCAATCGATCAAGTTAATTTATGGAGTTAAATTAACAAAATTGAGCTCAAAAGTTAAGCTTGTTTGACTTAAGAGTTAAGTTAAAAGTTGATTAATTAAATTAAAGTGTTTAATTTAATTAATGAGAAGAATACATTTTGGAGAAAAATTCAAATGAAAGGTTTATTTGAATTAGCATCTTAATTAATTTGAAATTAGATTTCAAATGTAATTAAAATACACATGAAATTCAAATCAGATTTGAATTCAAATTTACCACATTGGGACCCCACTTAGCTGCCATCCCCTCATGGAAGGTGAGATGCCACCTTGGTATCATAGCATCTAAACACAAGTAAAGCACTGTGATCCAAATATAAAACTTCAAAAGCTTAAATGAACTAGTACTTACAAACTAACAAGGGTCAAATCATGCCTATAATTCAAATTTAGATAGAGTGTTGCCTTGAAATGCAAATATCTAAGGAGAATGTGGTAAACCTTTGACCAATCCAGAATCAGCTAGAAATCATGCAGCAGGAATGGAACAATTTTTACCAGCATCAAATCTCCTACAAAAATCACAAAAAAAATAATTATTAGAGCTTCTCAACAGCTTGGGAACTCTTAATAAAAAATTCAAATCGAAAAGCTTTTTGGATCTCCCTGGAGAAAATCACCAAATCAGACTCTGCGTAAGTAGATCTCCAAACTGTAGCAAATTAGATCTTCCAAAATCTCTAGTCTATAAGCTAGAATAAGACCAGAGATATGCTATGGTGGAGGCCAGTTTTAGGTAGGGAAGAAGAAGAAGAGAGCAAAACTTTCACCACATGAATGCAATGCTTGCAAAGAGTTTTAGAGGGAATAGTGGAGAATCTAATTCTTCACACCTTTAGACATAAGATCCGGCCCTCTCTCTCTATATCAATACATAGATGCTGAAAGGTGTGATGCCAAGGTGGGTGGCATCACACCTTCCATGAAGAGGGGGGCGGCCAACTTGCATTTTGCCAAGGTGGCAAATACAAATTCAAATCCAATTTAAATTTCAATTACATTCTAATTACATTTGAAATCTAATTTCAATCTAATTAAAATACTAATTCAAATGAACATTTCATTTGAATTTCCCCTCCAAAATGTGTTCTTCCCATTAATTAAATTAAACACTTTAATTTAATTAATTAACCTTTAACTTAACTCTTAAGTCAAACAAGCTCAATTCTTAAGCTTGTATTTTGTTAAGTTAACTCTTTAAGTTAACTTGACCAATTAATGGTCATTTTGAACCAAATAATTAACTTTTTAATTATTGGTCTAATTTAACTCCTTAAATTAATTGATTAATTTAACACTTAAATTAATCAAGCTAAAATTGACCTTGGAAATTAATACCTTTAAATCGGTCCACTAAAAGACATTTTCTAACAGTTAGAAAATTTTCTTCATCAAATAGGAAGCTAATTGGCTCTTGTGTGTGACCCAATAGGTTTTACCATTCATTGGACATGAGCTCACAACTCCCTGTGACTTTTGAATATCATATATTTTATTTAGTTTAAAATACTTTTAACCTAATTGACTCAATTCAATTAATCTCATTAATTGAAGAATACACAATCTCTTTGGTCGATGTCCAACCTCAAGCCCATGGAGCCCAACTAATTGGCCGAAATGAATGTTCTGGAGAACCATTATAGCTCTATGCTTACCATGCAAATATGGTCCTTCTATCTCCTATCTCTCGAAAGAGACTTAGGGGAAGATATTTGTTGACTCCCTAATAGCGTCATACGCATTTAATTGTCTTCCAAAGACAACCGTAAGCTCATGCTCGCTAGGCACTACATCTAACTCTTGGATGAAGTTTTTATCCAAACACCTTCTTTTGCGGTTTTCAATACCACAAATTATTTCATCTTAGTGGTGGTCTCGCTTGTGGTGTCTTGTTGGAACACTTCCAACTCAACATGCCGCCATTAAGGCAAAATATAAATCTATACGTGAATTTTAGGCCTTCTACATCGGATTGGAAACTTAAACTCGAAAACCCATAGAGTTTTAATTCTCCATTACCATACACCAAAAATAAGTCCTTAGTCCTTCTCAAGTACTTAAGGATTGCTTTATCGGCTATCCGATGACTCTCACTAGAATTAGATTAGAACCGACTCGTAAGACTTAGCGAGTGTGCCACATTCGGTCTTGTACATTGAATTGTATACATTATGCTACCAATAGTGAAGGCATAAGGTATGTAGGACATGCTTTTTCTGTCATCCTCTATCTTAGGGGCCATAGACTTGGAGAGACGAATGCCATGTCCCATGGGAAGAAATCCTTCTTAGATTCTTCAATACTAAACCTCTTTAGTATTTTGTCAATGTACAGGGTTTAGGATAGCCCCAGTATCCTCCCAAATCTATCTCCATAGATATGTATTCCCAATACGTAGGATGCTTTTCCCAAATCCTTTATGAAGATTTGTGTGGATAACCACACTTTAGTACACTCTAACATTCCTACCTCATTTCTAATGAGAAGGATGTCATCAACATAAAGTATAATAAACTTGTACACTACTCTTATTAGCCTTCTTATACATACATGGTTCATACATACTTTTGACAAAGCCAAACAATTTCACTGTTTTTGTCAAAACGTATATTCCAACTTCGGGACGCTTGTTTAAGTCTATAAATGGATCTCTAGAGTTTGCAAACCTTTTGTTCACTCCTCTTGGATGTAAAATCTTGTGGTTGCTCCATATAGAGTTCTTCTTCAATGTCTCTATTGAGGAAAGCAGTTTTCACATCTATTTACTATATTTCATAGTCATAATATACGGTTATAGCAAGTAGAAATCAATATTGGGTCTTTGAGTATAACCTTTTACCATTAGTCGCACCTTAAAAGTCACCACTTCTCCATCTACTCTAAGCTTTCGCTTATAGATCCATTTCCAACTAATGGGAACTATTCCCTGTGGTGGATTTACCAAAGTCCATAGTTTGTTTGAGTAAATGAAGTCTATTTTGGATCTCATGGCTTCAATCCAATGTCCCGAATCTATGTCCAACATAGTTTCCTCACAGGTCTTTGAATCACTATTCGATTAGCCCGTCTCATGAAGGGATCCAAACTTTTTGGGTTGCTTCTTGATTTGGTTCGACCTTCTTAGAGGTCGTGTGTAAGGCTTTTTGATATATATTTATTTCTACCGCCTATGGGAGTTGATGATAATCTTTAACTTCACTAAGTTCAACAATAACTTCTTTTTCTATCTTATAGAAATTCCTTTTCTAAAAAGGTGGCATTCCTTGAAACAAACACCTTTTGTTTTGAAGGATCATAGAAGTAGTAACCCATAGACTCTCTAGGGTATCCCACAAATTTGCACAAGGTGGATCTACTATCCAACTTATCTCCCACTGTCAGTCTTACATAAGCGGGAGATTCATAAACCTTGACATATTGGTAAGAGGGTGCGTTGCCAAACCACATCTCATGTGACATTTTGGCATCGACTTTGAAGTTACTACACTCAGTTGCTTAGCCATGTCCCCAAAAAGATATAGGTCAATCAAAGAAGCCCATCATGGAACATACTATGTCCAACAAGGTACGATTTCTCCTCTCGACTACTCCATTATGTTGGGGTGTACCGGGTGGAGTTCATTGAAAGAGAATCTCATTCTCCCTTAGATATTCTAAGAATTTGGTGCTCAAGTATTCTTTCCCTCGATCCGATTGAAGAGCTTTAATACTTAGCCCCAGTTGCTTTTCCACTTCACTCCTATACACTTTGAACTTTTCAAAGGATTTGGACTTCTTCTTCATAAGAAACACGTGTCCGAACCGACTATAGTCATCGGTGAAGGTAATGAAGTAGGAATAGCCTCATCTCCCACTACTCTTAGTGGTCCACAAACATTCGTACAAATCCAAGAGACTTGTGGGGCACTCTGTTTGTCTTACAAAGGGAGCCTTCGTCATTTTTTCCTTTAAACAAGATTCACAAGTAGAAAGATCCTCAATGCAACTAACATTTAGTCTTTTAAGAGCTTCTAACTTGTTCATCCTATTTTTAGAAATATGTCAAAGTCTTGCATGTCATAACATGGCATTTTCTTGGATATCTAATTTTCTTACTTTGTTGAAAGTGCATTAGTAATAGTTGAGAATCCAGTAAGCACAATCATTTGTTAAGTGTACCATAAGCAACTAAAGTACTTATTCTTTAATGCCTTCAATCTCCAATTTAATATAGATGGATCAAATCGTTTGCTATCTAAAATGGGAATTGAAATAATGTTCTCAACAATACATGGTATATCATAACAAAAATCTAATATAAATATGGAATTCTCTAAGTCTAACATGTTATACGCCTTCGGCTTTGGTCACAACTCTTGCTCCTTAGCCAAGGCGGTGGATCATATCCACATCACTTAGTTTTATTCTCCTTTGTTATTCTTTGTAACAACTTACAAAGGTAAGAACCACGATATCATATATCCGTAAGGAAGAATTTATCCTTAAATGCACTTCAATAAAGTATATACCCTTCTTAAGGGTTGCAAGGTGTGCCTAGCAAAACTGCCTCCAATGGCCTATCTAGCCAAAGTAGAAACAAATAATATCGACCATATTTTCTATAATCTTCTTGACTTCTCCGGATGCCTTTAATAGTTGTTTTCCCTTGGAGGAAGAACTTTTCTTCCTTTTACCTCTTTTTCCAGTATCCCTAGGGCCCATAGACTTGGAGGAGGAAACAAGTGTCAAAGGTTTGCCCATGTTATGGTAGTCTCCTTATAGATCAACACTTTGATCAATAAAACCTGGCGAGGATGTGAGGATCAAATTCTCATGGAAATCATTGTCCATCACTACACACAAGTAGAAAAAAGCTTCTTTAAGCTTAATCATCTTTGGACCATAGTCGATGACTTCACATCCATCCTAACTTGAAAAATCTCCTTTGACAACATGAACTTCTCATATCTTGTTTGCTTCACAACTCTTGTGAACTTTAACCAAGGTACTATTTATATGTCTTTGAGACTTTTAAAGTCTGTAGATGCCATCATGAGATTACGGGATATGATGATCCTAAACCTAATTCATGAACTTTTCATGCGTCCCTTGATCTACATTAATCCCCATGGGATTAGGAGCACCTTGACATAGGACATATATCCACTTCTAGGAACTTAGAATGATTTTGAGGTTATGACAATCGTGGAAGTTTGGCCAGGTTGGTTTATTGGTTTCCAAAAAAATAGTTGAGTGGAATTGTAAGCCATTCTTGATTTCACAAATCCTTAAAGGCAGAAAGAGAATAAGCATGTGATTAAATTTGATATTAAAACATGTTCATGGTCTTTTAAGCATGTTTTCCTCCCACTATTTTATCAAATCCCTCACCCCTAAGAAGAATTCAAAAAATCTCATTTCCTAGTGAGAATTAAAATCCAAAGGACTTGTAAGTGGACCCCCACTTTGAGTGCCATTCACAAACAATCAAAAGGTAAGAAACACTTGCTAATGGCATCTCATGCAACTCCTAATATATTTTGCCTCACTTTTTATGTAGACACCCCGCTTCGAGTGCATCTACATTACTAAGTGTTAAGTTGAACCTACTAATTAAACTTTGATTTGAGATGGCTATGTCATCCCCCGCTTCAAGTGCTAAGTATATGCTCATAGCTTTCCTCCTAAATGTGACCCCTACTTTGAGTGTCATCACACAGATTCGGTAGTGTTGTCATGGCATATACTATTGGTTGAAGACTTAGATTAATTAAAACTCTTTTAATTTATATCCATTTTGACTTAATATTTGAAAAGCACTTAAACATTCTAAGTGGAGCTTTTTTTTTTCCGCTTGCAAAGATCTTATCACTTTATCTTCTTCTTTAGGTTTTCTATATCCTAAACATGCATCTCATACATCAATAAGATATGAAAAGCATAAATAAGTAAATACGCCTAGCATGATCCTAAGGTGGGATGACCATGAGCCTAACAAAGTAGTGCACTTAGAGCCATAGGTGCACCACCTAGTTGATTTTAGGTGGGTTGATTAAATCTTGCTATTATATGAGTGTATCGCGTACATTCATGGGTTTTCATAAGTCTCCATGCCTCCAAGGTCTACTTTGCTCCATGTAACTTTTACATGAGAAAGAAATCCTCACTCCTAGTTATTCTATTCTCATAACATTTACAAGGTAGAAATAAAGAGGCATGCAAGCCTCAATTTAATACAACCCATTTCAAAAACTTGAAATAAATAAAATTAATATTAAAGGCTCATGATCATCCCCATTCATTCATCACCCATTCAACAATTAAATGAACAATAAACAAATCTAGAATTAACAATTAATTAAATCAATTAAATGCTAATCAAATTAACAAATAATTGGTCATGCATAACACTTATGCAACATATGGAGATGAACTCTAGCCAGATTTAAGGAGCTTGAAATATGTCTAACATAAAATTGAGAACTTGCCCGACATTTGTGCATCTATAACACAAATTTAACATCATTTATAGCTACTAAATGAGCTAAAAACTGGCTCAAAACTTACCCAAGAAAATTTTGGGCACTACTGGCTGAGCAAGGCATGCGGCTCTCGACCGCTGCCCTGCCAGCTTGTGCAAAAGCTCTCGGTAACCCCTATTTTGGGCTTAAAAGCAAGTCAAGCCAATTTTTTAGCTCAACTTTTGTGCACCAAAAATTCTAGAGCTCTTTCTAAACATTAAATCACAATTATGGACCAATTTCCAAAGCTAAAACATATTTTAAAACTAGAAATTTAAGTACTCAATTAAGCTTCAAAAAACAAGTTCAAGAATCGTAATCTTCAAAAGTCTCCAAAAACAACTCTAATCACATTGGATCCAAAAATGACCAAAACTATTTTAGCCATTCATCAACATGCTATATCAACATATAACATCAATTAATGCTAAATCAACATGCAACATTAATAGCTATGAATTATAACATACTAATCATATGAGTCAACACTTAAAACACATATTAGCATACTTTCAATTCATCAATCAAGGAGCCACACACAACATCATCCAAACACTCCAGTCCATCATACGAATTGAGAATTTGGTGATCTAGATTAAACCATCACATGAATCAATCATCCAAAGAAAATCCAAATTTAAGCACGATTTAGGCTCTGATACCACTTGAAGGCAAGTAAAGCACTATGATCCAAATATAAAACTTCAAAAGCTTAAATAAACTAGTGATTACAAGCCAACAAGGATCAAATCATGCCTATAAGTAAGATTTAGATAGAGCGTTACCTTGAAATGCAAATATCCAAGGAGAATGTGGTGAACCTTTCACCAATCTAGAATCTGCCAGAAATTGCACAGTAGGAAAGATCGATTTTTACTTGCGTCAAATCTCCTCCAAATATCACAAAAAAATTATTGGAGCTTCTCAACACCTTTGGGAACTCTTAATCAAGAAATTCAGATCGAAAAGCTTATTGGATCTCCTTGGAGAAAATCGCCAAGTCGGACTCTGTGCAAGTGGATCTCCAAATCGTAGCAAACTAACCTGTTTGCTAATATTGATATGATCCACACACCAGTTAGATCTTCCAAAATCTCTAGTCTATAAGCTGGAATAAGACAAGAGATATGCTATGGTGGAGGCCAATTTTAGGTAGGGAAGAAGAAAAAGAGAGCAAAGCTTTCAACACATGAATGCAATGCTTGCAAGGGGTTTTAGAGGGAATAATGGAAAATCTAATTCTTCACATTTTTTGACATAATAACCAGTACTCTCTCTCTATATCTATGTATAGATGCTGAAAGGTGTGATGCCAAGGTGGCATCACACCTTCCATAAAGAGTGGGGCGGCCAACTTGCATTTTGCCTAGGTGGCAAATGCAAATTCACATCTAATTTATATTTCACTTGCATTTTAATTACATTTGAAATATAATTTCAAGCTAATTAAAATACTAATTCAAATCGACATTTCATTTGAATTTTCCCTCCAAAATGTTTTCTTCCCATTAATTAAATTAAGCACTTTAATTTAATTAATTAACCTTTGACTTAACTGTTAAGGCAAATAAACTCAATTCTTAAGCTTGTATTTTGCTAACTTAACTCTTTAAGTTAACTTGACCAATTGATGGTCATATTGGCACCAAATAATTAACTCCTTAAATTAATTGATTAATTTAACACTTAAATTAATCAAGCTAAAATTAACCTTCAAAATTGATACCTTTAAATCGGTCCACTAAAAGATATTTTCTAACACTTAGAAAAATTTCTTCATCAAATAGGAAGCTAATTAGCTTTCATGTGTGACCCAATAGGTTCTACCATTCATTGGACATGGGCTCACAACTCTTTGTGACTTTTGAATATCATATATTCTATTTAATTTAAAACATTTTTAAACTAATCAACTCAATTCAATTAATCTCATTCATTAAAGAGTACCCAATCTCCATGGTTGATGTCCAACCTCACCCATAGAGCCCAACTAATTAGCTGAAATGAATGTTTTGGAGAACCATTATAGTTCTAAGCTTACCATGTAAATGCAGTCATTCTGTCTCCTATCTCCCATAAGAGGCCTAGGGCAAGATATATGTTGGCTCTCTAATTGCCTTGATATTATGTTTTTATTCTCAATTTTTGATTCCCTTGTGTGACCTCATCTTTGGAAAACTTCTTTTCCACATTATCACACCCCATTGAGCAAGGATTTCTTGAAATCGATCATTATAGTATATATATAGGAGATGCACTTGCCCTTCAGAAAAATGAGGAGTTGGATTCCGTCTTAGATTTTACAAACCTGCATGCCAAGTAGCTCATACCGAACCTCAACCCGAAAGACCTGCTAAGTGGTCAAGGAAGAGTCAAAGCATGAGGACCAGACACAAGATTACCATGGATCCTCAGGTCAGAGGGCTAATAATATGCACTAGCGTAAGCTGGAGAACTTGTCACTATCGACTTGCCATTATGGCTATTTAATGGATTCTCTGATGGGTCTTCAGTTCCTTGTTCTCTATTAAGCATCTACTAAAATGCATCCATATCTCATATGGTTGCTCATGGAATGAAGCAATATCCAACTCTTGGTTTATGCATCATCAATGTAAATCTATCTGGATCTTAGATGACATGTATCATAAGATCCTGCGATTTGGAAGATTTAAGATCATGATCGTGTGAAACTTATTCCATGGTCACCGAACCAAGTCCCATATTCATGAGTGATATAAGGGCTTCATCCGAATGCAAGTGAAGTATTAAAGAGCATAAGATAAAGATGGCCACATAAAGAATATCATTCAATCAAGATTATTTTACAAAGAAATAGCTTTTACAAGGCCAATCCTATTGGCTTGCTGGGCACTATTCCAGCACCATCTAACATCTATGTATAGATATAGAAAGAGATAGAGGATCGGCCATATGTATGAAAGGTGTGAAGGATTAGATTATTCCACAATTCCCTCCAAAACTCCCTTTCCAAACATTGCTTAATGTGTAAGGCCTTGTTCTCTCTTATTCTCTGACCTCAAATCAGCCTTCACCATTGATATTCTACTCATTTTGCTCCACCTAAAAATGAGTGGAATGTGGAGGATCAATTGGTGTGCGATCGTATCAATAGAGGCAAAGCATTTGATTTGCTAAGCTTTGGAGATCCAATGGAATAAAGTACCCATTTACCAAATTTTTGCCAAGCGATGCAGATTGATTTTTGCTCTTAATTTTTTTATATATACTTCTTCAAGGAGTTGAGTAGTTTTAAAAAAAAAATTGTGATTTCTGGAGCACTCTATCATAGGTAAAAGTTGCAATTTCTCTGTAGTGCCAGAGCCTGCCGAAATCCAGATTGGTGAAGTGTTCACCATTGCAAGACATCCAAATTGATTTTTGCTCCTAATTTTTTATAACTACTTTCTAAAGGAGTTGAGTAGTTTCAGAATTTTTTTTGTGATTTTTGGAGCACTCTAACAAAGGTAAAAGTTGCAATTTCTCTGCAGTGCCAGAGCCTACCGGAATCTAGATTAGTGAAGTGTTCACCATTGCTACCTTGGAAATTTGCTTTTTGAGGTAACACTCCAACCAAATCTGAATTCCTAGCATGATTAGATCCTCGGTAGGCTATAAACACTAGTGATTTTGAGCTTTTGAAGTTTGATAATTAGATCCTAGTGGCTTATTAACCTTCAAGAATGTCTAAGTGCATTCAAATATCAAGTCAAAGTAGATATAAGTTAAAAGAGTTTTAATTAATCCATACCAATAGTATGTGGCATGAAGATGCTACCATTATTTGTGTGATGTCTCATGAGTCGTGGGTCACACTTATAGTGAAAATCTATGACCATATATTTAGTATATGATGCACCTTTGATTTGAGAACGCCAATGCATTATCACATGAGTTGTGGGATGTCGTGGTGCCCATCTCAAACCGTAGCTTGATTTATAGGTCCAACTTAACACCTACTAGTAGGGATGTCTCATGAGTCGTGGGTCCACATGAAAAGTGAGGCAAAATATATCAAGAGTTGCATAAGATGCAATTAGCAAAAGTTGCTTACCTTTCGATTGTTTGTGGATGTCTCAAAAGTCGTAGGTCTACTTGCAAGTCTTTAGGATCTTGATTCTTACTAGAAAATGAGATTTCCCAAATTCTTCTGGGGTGAAGGATTTGATAAAATAGTAGGAGAAAAATATGCTTGAAAGATTATGAACATATTTTTCCAATATTGATAATTCAATCATATGTTTATATTCTTTTTTCAGCTCTTGTAGATTTTGAAATCTTCAAACAAAGAAAAGAGCTAAAAATCCACTCGTAAGTATTTTGGAATCCAATAAGCTAACCTATCCTAACTTCCATGATTAGTTAAGGAACCTTTAAATCATTCTTGACTCCAAAAAGAGAACTTATGTCCTTGATCAATGTCCGCTGGACACATTGGGTGACGATGCCACTAATAAGGCACGCGAAGTGTTCACTAAACTTGTGGATGATGATCTATAAGTAAGATGCCTCATGATGGCTTCTATGACTAATAAGCTTTAAAAGACTCATGAGCATATGGGACATACATGTGATATCTATAGACACCTACAAGAGTTGTATGGTGTCCAAAATCGACACAAAAAGTTCGCTTTGTTGAAAGAGCTCTTTAGAACATGGATGGGTGAAGGTGCTAATGTCTATAATCACAGCCTCAAGATGATAGGGATCATCGAGAAGCTTGGAAAACTTGATGTGGTCACTGATAATGACCTTTACGTGGATTTGATCCTCCAATCATTACCCGCTTTGTTTGACCAATTCTTTATGAATTTTAATATCTCCAAACAAGAGGTTACAATTAACGAATTGGGGAACATACTTGTGACCGCCAAGGTGACTATGAAAAAAGAAAAGCCTCTTATGCTTGCTTTCGCGTTTAAGTCAATGGGACCTAAGGGTCTAAGAAAGGGAGGTAAGACGAAGAAAAGTTTTTCCTCAAAAGAGAAACAACCCTTGAAGGTTTTGGGGGGTGTTAAGAGCAAAATCGATGCATCTTGTTTCTACTATGGTGAAAAAGGGTATTGGAAAAGAAATTTCAAAGAATACTTTGCCCTTCTTGGGAAGGGTATGTACTTCATTGAAATACACTTAACGACTAATTCTTCCTCATGGATATTTGATACCGCATGTGGTTATCACATTTGTAATTCGTTACAGGGAATGGAAAGAAGAAACAGTCTACATTAAGGGAATATGATCCTCCATCTTGAAAATAGAGTAAAAGTTGCCACCACGATCCAAGCCGTAGTAAAGTTAAACTTTGGGAATGCTTGCATTGAGTTCCTTGTTATTATGTACCCCAACTTGTTAAGAACATTATTTCAATGGTTGTTCTTTATACTAAAGGATTTGATTTTTTTATATCGAATGGTGTATTGAAAGCAATAAAGAACGGTTCTTTAATTGAAAAATGTACATTGAATAGCAGATTATACATACTAGATTCCCAACCTTAACTAATACATATTGAATCAAGTAAAGGGAAATTAGATAACCAAGAAAATGTCATTCTTTGGCATGCAAGACTTGGGCATGTTTCAAAAAATAAGATGAACAAGTTAGAAGTTCTCAAAGCACTAAATGTTAGTGGCATTGAGGAATTTCCTACTTGTAAATCTTATTTAAAGGGAAAAATGACCAATGCCCCTTTTGTAGGACAAACAGAGCATATAATAAGTTCTGTGGATTTAATCCATACGGATGTTTGTGGACCACTAAGAGTTAGGGTGAGAGGAGGTTATTCCTACTTCATCACCTTTAACGATGATTTTAGTCGGTTTGGATACATATATCTCATGAAGTACAAGGCTGAAACCTTTAAAAAGTTAAAGAGTATAGGAATGAAGTCGAAAAGAAAAAAGAACTTAGTATTAAAGCTTTTTGATCAGCTTGAGGAAGAGAATACTTAAGTACCGAGTTCTTGGATTACCTAAGAGAGAATGGGATTCTCTCGCAATGGACTCCACCCTGCACACCCTAAAATAATGGAGTAGCCAAAAGGAAAAATAATACTTTGTTAGACATAGCTCGTTCCATGATGAGCTTTTTCAATGTGCCCATATCCTTTTGGGGATATACCTTACAAATGGCGATGAAACAACTAAATGTAGTACCTTCAAAGTCAGTGCCAAAAGCACCGTATGAGATGTGGCATGGCAAAGTACCTTCTTGCCAATACCTTGAGGTTTGGGGATCTCCCGCCTAGATGAGATGATCAGTGGGAGATAAGTTGTATAGTAGATCTACCTTGTGCAAGTTTGTGGGATACCCAAGAGAGTCTATGGGTTATTACTTCTATGATCCCCCAGAACAAAAAGTGTTTGTTCTAAGGAATGCAACTTTTTCGAAAAAGCAATTTCTATTAGATTGAAATGGTGTTGCTGTTGCACTTGATAAAGTTTAAGATGATTATAAAACCCCAAAGTAGTGGAAACCAATGACCAACAATAGCCTTAAGCATATCCTCATAGAAGGTCGGACCGAATCAAAAAGCAACCAAAAAGGTTAGTATTCCTTTATGAGATGAGCCAATCGGATAATGATTTGAAGACCTACGAGGAAGCTATGTTAGACATACAGTTGGGACATTAGCAAGATCTCATAAAATTTGAAATGGACTCCATAATTTCC
This sequence comes from Jacaranda mimosifolia, assembly GCA_018894105.1. NCBI lineage: Eukaryota > Viridiplantae > Streptophyta > Magnoliopsida > Lamiales > Bignoniaceae > Jacaranda > Jacaranda mimosifolia. The sequence goes on along the minus strand of CM032127.1, from coordinate 32,785,941 downwards.
AACAAAGTACGAACTTTAGTAGATCCTCCAAAGGGAGTATTTCCCATTGGTTGCAAGTGGATCTATAAGCGAAAGCTAGGATTTGATGGAGAAATGGTGACTTTAAAGCGTGACTAGTGGCAAAAGATTATACTCAAAGACCTAGTATCAATTTTGAGAAAACCTTTCACCAATCGCAATGCCTAAGTCCATTCGGATTCTACTTGTCATAGCCACATATTATGACTATAAGATATGACAAATGGATGTGCAAACTGCTTTTCTTAATGGAGATATTGAAGAAGAAATCTATATAGAGCAACCACAAGGTTTTACATCCAAAGAGAGTGAGCAAAAGGTTTGCAAACTCCAGAAATCCATCTAAGGGCTCAAACAAGCGTCCAGAAGTTGGAACATACGTTTTGATAAGACAGCTAAATCATTTAGCTTTGTCAAAAATGTGTATGAAGCATGCGTGTATATGAATGTTAGTGGGAGTAGTGTATAATTTATTGTGCTTTATGTCAATGACATCTTTCTCATTGGGAATGAGATAGGAATATCAGAGTGTACTAAAGCATGGTTATCTACTCAATTCTCCGTGAAGGATTTGGAAAAAGCATCATACGTATTAGAAATATGTATCTACAGAGATAGATCAAGAAGGATGCTAGGGATTTTCCAAGCCTCGTACATTGACAAGATACTAAAGAGGTTTAGTACGGACGAATCCAAAAAGGGATTCATTCCTATGGACATGGCATTCGTCTCTCCAAGTCTATGGCTCCTGAGACTAACAACGAGAGATAAAGAATGTCCTACACTCCTTATACCTCTGCTATTGGGAACATAACATATACAGCTTAATATACAAGACCGGATGTGGCACACGCTCTTTATGTTACGAACTGTTTTCAATCCAGTCCCAGAGAAAGTTATTGGATAGCCGTAATTGTAATCCTTAAGTACTTGAGAAGGACTAAGGACTTGTTTTTAGTTTACGGTGGTGGAGAATTGAAACTAGAGTGATTTTTGGATTCAAGTTTCCAATTTAATGTAGATGACCTAAAATCCACTTTTGGGTTCGTATTTTGCCTCAATGGCGGTGTAGTGAGTTGACAAAGTTCCAAGCAAGACACCACGACCAACTTTACCTTAGAGGCAGAATATATTGTTGTTTCAGAACTTGCGAATAAAGGTATTTGGATGAAAAACTTCATTCAAGAGTTGAATGTAGTGCTCAGCATTGCTGAGCCAGTAGTTGTCTTCTATGACAACAACGGGGTAGTTGCGCAATCAAAAGAGCCAAGATCTCATCAGCATTCCAAGTACATATTGAGGTGATATCAGTTGATCTGAGAGATTGTTGATAGAGGAGATATCTGAGTGGAGAGAGTTGCCTTGAAAGAGAATGCAGTAGATCTACTGACCAAACCCCTATCGCAAAAGTTCTTTGAAGGATATCTTAAGAAAATGGGTCTTAAGGATATGGGAATTGGCTTTAGTACAAGTAGGCAATTGTTGGAATAGTACCCAGCAAACCAATTACATTGGTGTTGTAAATTATATCACTTGTGATACAATCTTGGTTCAATGATATTAATAATATGACCATCTTCATTTTATGCTTATATTCACTTCACTAACATTTGGTTGAAGCTCTTAGATGGGGCTAATAGCAATTTACCCCCCCTTTATGTTTTAAAAAATAGACAATATACCCCCTTATTAAAAATAAAATTTCAAAATACCTCCCTATGTTTTAAAAAACCATGCACGCTGCCTCTCCCTTCTCATTTGCTCCCTATTTAACATAATTTTAATATGAAAAGACTAATTTACCCTTAATCACTTAATATATTTTCAATTCAATTTAAATAATCTTTTATTATCATTTTTTCCATTTTCTTTCATTCTTTTCTTTTCTTTTTATTTCTCATTTCTCTCTTCCTCCATTATTTCATATATTCTCATTTTATACATATATAAATTTATTTATAAAATTAAAATCACTTTTATTTTTATCTTTTCAATTATATTCGTCTTTCTTTCTATTAATTCATTCCAAAGTAAATAAAATTTAAATTTCATAAAATATATAATATATTTTTTATTTATACTTAAATACATATATAGCATATATATACATATATAAAAGTTTATCTATAAAATTTAAATAAATTTTATTTATATATTTTTCTTTGTAATTCTTCATTTTAAATTAAATATTATATATATTTATTAAAATATATTATATATTTATATACATATATATTTTTGTTGATAAGATATATATTTATATATATTAGTATATATGATGTTATTATCCTATACATGATAATATATATAATTATTTAATGGCATCATCTTTATATAAATTTATCAATAAAATTTAAATAATTTTTATTTATATCTTTTTTCTTTCTAATTATTTATTTCAAATTAAATATTATATATATTTATGAAAATATATAATATACTTATATGCATATATATATATATTTATATATTTTATAAGATAGTTATATTTATGTATTTAATATCATATATATATAATATATATACAATAATATATTCAATATAATACATATATGATAATATATATAATTATATATTTAATATCATATATATATAATATATATATACAATAATATATTCCATATAATACATATATGATAATATATATAATTATTTAATAATATATATATATAACAAAATTCTACCCCCAACTGCCCACCCTGTCTCCCCAAACCCTCACCTTCGCACCCCATCTCTCCAACCCTTACCCTTACGGGCTACCATGGTAGTATTCTGGCCGGATCTGGCTAGCCTCCATGGCTAATGAAGCCATGGAAGCCATGTTTGATGGTGGCCGACTGCCGCCATCTATTTCTTTTTTTATTTTTTTATTATTGCAAGTATCGACAGTGACTGCCGGCTGCTGGTGGGGGCTGCCGGCCACGGTTGCTGGCTGCCTAATGGGGTGGGTAGTCATTTATATATATAATTGTATATATATACAGTTGTATATAATATATATACATATTATATATATGATAATATATTATATTGTGTATATATATTTTTTATATATTTTAAAAAAAATATAGTATGATTTAATCTAAATCGTTGATATAAAAGAAGATCTAATGGTTAATGAATAAGGGTATAATTATCTTTTTATATACAAAAATTTAAACCCAGATGCATGCAGAGGCACGTGTGCTACTCCCACACTCTCGGGGGATTCGTTGCATGGTTTTTTAAAATGTGAGGGTGTTCTTTGAATTTTCTTTTTCATAGGGTCATAATTTGTCTATTTTTCTTAACAAAAGGGGATTATTTGTAAAAATCATCCCTTAGATCACTCTAGACTATGGGACTTTGTCATGCACTGGGTGGTGATCAAAGAATAAGTCTTACACAATGGTGATGTTAAATCTTCCAAGCCAAGGGATCTTATGAGACAGGGCATCTAAGATCTAGATAGACTTGCACTGATAATGCACAGATCCAAGGAGTTGAATATTGCTCTGTTCCATGGGTAATACCTTATGAGATATGGATGCATGTCAATGGGTGCTTGTTAGGGAACAAGGTACTGAAGACCCACCGGAGAATCCACTAGATAGCTAGAGTGGCAAGTTGGTAGTGGTAAATTCTCCCACTTACGTTAGTGCATGTAATTAGTCCTTTGACCTGAGGATCTATGGTAGCCTCGTGCTTAGGTCCTCACGCTTTGACTCCTCTCTGGTCACTTAGCGGGCCATTTGGGTGGTTATTGGGCATGAACTATTTAGACATGGAGATTTGTGAGATCCAAGATGCATTCCAACTCCTTGTCTTTGTGAAGAGCGAGTACATCTTCTATGTGTTCAACATTGATCGATTCCAATAAATCCTTGCGCAAGATAGTATGACAATTTGGAAAATGAGTTTTCCAAAGTTGAGGCCATAAAGTGGAATTGAACATTAGGAATAGATATATAGTATCAAGGCTATTAGGGAGTTGATAAATATCTTGCCCTAGGCCTCTTTTTGAAGATAGAATATGGAAGGACCATATTTGCAAAGTACGTGTAGAGTTGTGATGGTTCTCCAAAAGCATTCATTTCGGCCAATTAGTTGGGCTCTATGGGCTTGAGGTTGGATATCGACCTTGGAGATTGGGTACTCTACAATTAATGGAGATTAATTGAATTGAGTTGACTAGTTTAAAGGAGTTTAAACTAAAATAAATATATGGTATTCAAAAGTCACAAGGAGCTGTGAGCCCATGTGCAATGAATGGTAGAACCTATTGGGTCACACACAAAAGCTAATTACATTTTCTAAGTAATGGAGGAACTTTCTAAGTGTTATAAAATTCTCTCAATGGAGACCCATTTTTGGGTGATTGAAATTGAGGTCAATTTTAGCTTGATCAATTTAAGTGTTAAATTGATCAATTAATTTAAGGAGTTAAATTAGATCAATAATTAAAAATTTAATTATATGGTGCCATGTGACCATCAATTGGTTAAGTTAACTTAAAGAGTTAGCAAAATTGAGCTTAAAGAATTAAGTTAATTGACTTAAAAGTTAGGTCAAGAATTAATTAATAATTAAAAATTTTAATTTAATTAATCAGGAGAATGTTCTTTGGGGGGAAATTTAAATGATCGAATCATTTTGGAGTGGCATTTAATTAATTTAAATTAGATTTCAAATGTAATTAAAATGCATGCAAATTCAAATTAGATTTGAATTTGCCAACTAGGCATGCATGGTTGGTGGTCCCCACTCCTTGAGGAAAGGGTGATTCCACCTTGGAATCACACCATCCTCAATATATATATAGATATAGAGTAAGGGGGCGGCACAGACACAATTTAGCAAGTGAAGAATTATATTCTCACTTTTCTCTCCAATTTCAAGGTGTTCATTCATGTGTTGAAGATCACCTTTTTCTTCTTTTCCCTACCCAAAAATCCCCCACTTCATTCTCAACTCTCTTTTCTTTCTCTAGCTAAAAGTGAAGAGTAGTAGGATTTGGATTAGTGTGTGAATCATTTCGATAGAGGCAAAACAAATGGTTTGCTAAGCCTTTAGAGATCCACCTACAAGACTAATCTTTTGTCAATTTTATTCTACGAGATCCAAAAGGAGTTTTTAGCTGAAACCTTTTCCAAAAACTTCTTCAAGATGTTGAGAATCTACTGGAATTTTTTTAGCATTTTTGGGCATTTTGAATACGTCAAAAATCGCTTACTTTTAGTTGTACCATTATCTGGCAGATTCTATTTGAAGAAGGAGTTCTTCAATCTACCTTTGGATTTAAGCTCTTAAGATAACTGTAACACCCCTAATTTTCTTAAATTATGATATTTTAATTGTCAAGTTATTTGATTTTAAATTACTTTATGAATTTGTATGAATTATTTAGTATTTTAGAAATTTCGTGATCAATATATATATATATATATATTACTAATAAACTTGATTTCATGTTAATTGTATTTTCTAGGGTCAAATTGTAATTTTGAAAGGATGAAATTGTACATTTCTTAGAATTGAGGGGTTTGCATGGAAGAATAAAAGTTAGTGGGGTCAGAAGTCAGAAGTGTAATTTCTCTAATTTAAGGGCGGAATGGAAGTCGCTTATAAATTTTGGGGACCAAATTGCAATTTGGAAAAGTCTAATTTAACAAAAACCAACCGGGCAGAAGGTTTTTCTTCATTCTTCCTTTTTCTCCTTCTTTTATCTTCTTCTTCGTTTTTCTTTTTCCTTCTTCTTTTTCCTTTCACCGTAAACCCACCACCGGCGACTCTCTCACCGGTGACCACCAACCACCAAACCAACACCCTCAAACAAATCTCTTCTACCCTCTGACCACCTTTCTCCACCCATGCAGAGCTAAGGACCGGTGAGCCACTATGAAAGTTGAGGAACCGAAGAACGGACAAAATAGGTTTAAGCTTTTTCAGTGATGGCTTGGACGGTTGAGGGGTGTTCGGGTAGCTCTTGGCAAGGAGAAGCAGATTAAATGTTTGCATGTGGGTTTAGCATGGCAGAGAAGAAGAAAATTGATGATCGAAGCAAGGCAGTGGAATTTTCTGTTGAGGGTTGTTGAGCACCGTTGATGGAGATACAGGCTGCTGAACTTGAAACCAAAGGCATTATTGGGAAGCTCTCGTCGAGATGAGCAGAACCATGGTGAATTTGACTTTTTCGATGGCGGCGGGAAGATAAAATCTTCCTTTCATCGAGATGATCATAATTGCGTAGTTGGCTTGTGGATCCGAGCTCCCATTGAGAAGTTGTGGTAAAAGATTGAAGAAATTTATATGTATGGATTTGGTATTGGATTTGAAGGAACAATCGGCATTAGGATGCACAATAATTCAAACTTAAAACACCAAATCCAATGTAAATCGGTCATCCCAGGGTCATACCATGCAGTATATTCAGAATTAGAAGAAGATACTTACCTTTAGAAGCAAGATCCAAGGAAGAAAACCAAATCTCCAAGTGTCGGCAGATTCGTGACTGGATCTGGCACAGCGGATTCAGATCCCGATTTGACCAACCAAAACTATCAATAAATTCAAACAAAAAATCTGAGAGATACCTAACACCTTAGGCTATCTTCAATAGAAAATTTTTTTCAAAAATCGCATCACAGATTCCAGAAAAAATTCGTAAAGTCAGATGATCTGCAGGAAACTGTGAAATAGCGATCTCACGCGAAATTGCCTCCAACGTTGATCCACACACCAAAGATGAGATCCTAAATCTACAGATAATAATTTGGATTATATCTAAAGATGGAGATGGAGTATGATCCATTTTTGGAGAGTTTTGGTAGGGAAGAAAAGGAAGAATTCACACATGAATATCTTGCCTAGAAAGGTTTTTTGGAGGGAAAGCATTTAGAATTTGATTTTCTAATGCTGAAAATTATGCTAAAATTCATCCAGCTCTATTTCTATATATAGAGTGTGCGAGGTGTGATGCCAATCACACCTCCCAAGAGGATGTGGGGGCCGAAAATTAGTTGTTTGCAAGTTGGCAATTTGAATTTCAATTGAATATGAATTTCATCTTGCCAACTTGCCAACTTGGAATCTTATTCCAAATTAATTCAAATCAAATTTTAAATTTCCCTATTAAAATCCTTGTTCTTCCATTAATTAAATTAATCTAATTAATTTAACTAATTAACCTTGACTTAACAATTAAGTCAAGTAAACTTAACTCTTTAAGGTTACTTTAGTCAACTTAACCCCTTAAGTTAACTTTGATCAATTGATGATCAATGTGGCACCAAATAATTAAATCTTTAATTATTTGCCTAATTTAACTCCTTAAATTAATTGATTAATTTAACACTTAAATTAATCAAGCCAAAATTGATCTTCAAAAGTCTCCCAAAAATCGGCCATGGAAAAAGGTTATCTTTCAAACACTTAGAAAAATTTCTCCATCAATTAGAAAGGTCTTTTGGCTTTTGTGTGTGACCCATTGGGTTCTACCATTCATTGGACGTAGGCTCACAACCCGTTGTGACTTTTGAATATTTAATATTCATTCTAGTTTAAAACTCCTTTAAAACTAGTCGACTCGATTCAATAAATCTCATCAAATGAAGAGTACCTAATCTCCATGGTCGACGTCCAACCTCAAGCCTATGGAGCCCAATTAATTGGTCGAAATGAATGTCTATATGAAAACCATTTAAAGCTCTACGCGTTCCACGCTAATACGGTCCTTCCGTCTCCTATCTCTCGAAAGAGGCCTAGGGCAAGATATTTTTGGGCTCCCTAATAGCCTCGATTCTATGCTTCTATTCTAAATGTCTGATTCCTTTGTATGACCTCAACTTTGGAAAACTCCTTTCCCAAATTGTCATACCACTTTGAGCAAGGATTTCTTGAAATCGATCATTATAGAATGTATAGGAGATGTACTTGCCCTTCACAAAAGCGAGGAGTCGGATTCCCTGTTGGATCTCACAAACCTCCATGCCAAGTGGCTCATACCCAATCTCACCTCGAACGGCCTGCTAAGTGACCAAGGATGAGTCAAAGCATGAGGACCAGACACAAGGTTACCATGGATCCTCAGATCAGAGGACTAATAATATGCACTAGCGTAAGTAGGAGAACTAACCACTACTGACTTGCCACTACGGCTACCTAGTGGAGTCTCCGGTGGGTCTTCAGTACCTTGTTCTCTAACAAACACCCACTAACATATGCCCATATCACATACGGTTGCTCATGGAATGGAGCAATATCCAACCCCTTGGATTTATGCATCGTTAGTACAAGTCTATCTGGATCTTAGAGGTGGAAGCAAGCATAAGAGGTTTCTCCTTTTTCAACATGGCCACTGCGGTCACAAGCATGTTCACCGGCTCGTTAATCGTAACTTCTTGCTTGGACATGTTGAAGTTCATAACAAACTGGTCGAACGATGGCAGCAATGATTGTAAGATCAAATCTGTGTAAAGGTTATTGTCCACGATCACATCGAGTCGTCCAAGCTTCTCAATAAGACTAATCATTTTAAGACCGTGATCATGGACATTGGAGCCTTCACTCATCCGTGATCCAAAGATTTTCGTAGAGAGCGCGAACCTTTCGTGCCTTGTTTGCACACCATACAACTCTTGCAGGTGCTTATAGATTTCACATGCATGCTTCATATGCTCATGAGTCTTTTGGAGCTCATGAGTCATGGATGCCATCATGGGGCATCAAACTTGTAGATCATCATCTACAAATTGTGCGAACCGTTCGCGATCCTCGTTAGATATGTCATCGCCCACTGTGTCCACGGGACTTTGATCTAGGACATAAGTCCTCTTATCAGAGTCAAGAATTATTTTAAGGTTCCTAAGCCAGTCTTGGAAGTTAAGCCCAGTTAGTTGATTGTGGACAATTGGATAATTCTTGTATACTAAAAATAAATCCTTCGTTCTTCTCAAGTACTTGAGGATTGTCTTTATGACCAACCAATGACTTTCACCGGGATTGGATTGGAACCTACTCGTAACAATTAGCGAGTGTGCCACATCCGGTCTTGTACTTTGAACTGTATACATTATGTTCCTTACGGAAGAGGCATGGGGTGTTTGGGACATCTTTCATTTGTCTTGCTTAGTCTTAGGGGCTATAGACTTTGAGATACGAATGCCATGCCCCACAGGAAGGAATCCTTTCTTGGATTATTCCATACTAAACCTTTTTAGCATTTTGTCAATGTACTGGGTTTGGGATAGCCCTAGCATCTCTTTTGATCTATCCTACAGATACGTATTCCCAATACATAGGACGCTTCTCCCAAATCCTTCATGGAGAATTGTGTAGATAACCATGCTTTAGTGTACTCTAACATTCCAATCTCATTCCTAATGAGAAGAATGTCATCGACATAAAGCAAAATAAACTATACAGAACTCCCACTGGCCTTTTGATATACACAGGGTTCATATACATTTTTTACAAAGCCAAACGATTTGACTGTTTTGTCAAAACACGAATTCCAACTTCGAGACGTTTGTTTAAGCCCATAGATGGACCTTTGGAGTTTGCAAACCATTTGCTCACTCCCTTTGGGAGTGAAACCTTATGGCTGCTCCATGTAAATTTCCTCTTTAATGTTCCATTGAGAAAGGCGATTTTCAAATCCATTTGCCATATCTCATAGTCGTAATATGCGGCTTTGGCAAGTAGAATCCGAATGGACTTAGGCATTGCGACTGATGAAAAGGTTTGCTCGAAGTTAATACCGGGTCTCTGAGTATAACCTTTAGCCACTAGTCGCGCCTTAAAAGTTGTTACTTCTCCATCTAGTCCAAGCTTTCGCTTATAGATCCACTTGCAACCAACGGGAACAATTCCCGTTGGTGGATCGACCAAAGTCCATACTTTGTTTGAGTACATGGAGTCCATTTCGGATCATATTAGCTCCAAGCCAGCGTCCCAAATCTATGTCCAACATAGCTTCCTCATAGGTCCTCGGATCACTATTCGACTGTCCCATTTCATGAAGAAATCCAAACCTTTCGGGTTGCTTCTTCACCCGGTCTGACCTTCTTAGAGTTTGTGCGTCAGGCTTTTGTGATTCAATTGTTACCACCGCCTGTGGGATTTTTTTGATCCTTTTGAACTTCATCAAGTTCTATAACAATGCCATTTCTATCCAGTAGAGATTGCTATTCTAGAAAGTAGGCATTCTTCGAGACGAACACCTTTTGTTCTGAGGGATCATAAAAGTAATAACCCATAGACTCTCTTGGGTATCCCACAAACTTGCACAAGATGGATATACTATCCAACTTATCTCCTACTGTCCGTCTTATGTAGGCAGGAGATCCCCAAACCTTTAAATAATAGCAAGAGGGTGCTTTGCCATGCCATATCTCATATGGTGTTTTTGGCACTGACTTTGAAGGTACTAGGTTTAGGAACTTCGCTGCCGTTTCTAAGGCGTATCCTAAAAAGGATATTGGTACATCGGAGAAGCCCATGATGGAACGCACCATGTCAAACAATATACGGTTTCCCCTCTCGGCTATTCCACTGAGTTGGGGTGTGCCAGCTGGAGTCCATTGTGAGAAAATCACATTCTCCTTTATATAAGCCAAGAGTTTTAAGTATTCTCCTCCTCGATCTGATTATAGAGTTTTAATACTTAGCCTTAATTGCTTTTCTACTTCACTCCTATACCATTTGAACTTTTCAAAAGCTTTAGATTTGTACTTCATAAGAGAAGTATTCTCCTCCTCGATCTGATTATAGAGTTTTAATACTTAACCATAATTGCTTTTGTATTTCATTCCTATACCCTTTGAACTTTTCAAAAGCTTCAGATTTGTACTTCATAAGATACAAGTCTCCGAATTAACGATGATCGTCTGTAAAGATGATGAAGTAAGAATAGCCACCTCTCCCACTAACTCTTAGCGATCCACAAACATCATTATGGATCAAATCCAAAAGATTTGCGGAGCGCTCCGATTGTCCTACAAATGGAGCTTTGGTCATTTTTCCTTTTAAACATGATTCACAAGTTGGAAGTTCCTCAATGCCACTAACATTTAGTGCTTTGAGAACTTCTAACTTGCTCATCCTATTTTTGGATATATGGCCAAGTCTTGCATGCCAGAGCATGGCATTTTCTTGGACATTGGAGCCTTCACTTACCCGTAATCTAAAGAGTTCCGTACAGAGTGCGAACATTTCGTGCCTTGTTTGCACACTATACAACTCGTGCCGGTGCTTGTAGATTTCACAAGCATGCTTCATATGCTCATGAGTCTTTTGGAGCTCATGAGTCATGGATGCCATCATGGGGCCTCAAACTTGTAGATCATCATCTACAAATCGTGCGAACCGTTTGCGATCCTCGTTAGATACGTCATCGCCCACTGTGTCCACGGGACATTGATATAGGACATAAGTCCACTTATCAGAGTCAAGAATTATTCTAAGGTTCCTAAGCCAGTTTTAGAAGTTAAGCCCAGTTAGTTGATTGTGGACAATTGGATCATTGCTGTATACTAAAAATAAATCCTTCCTTCTTCTCAAGTACTTGAGGATTGTCTTTACGGCCAACCAATGACTTTCACCGGGATTGGATTGGAACCTACTCGTAACACTTAGCGAGTGTGCCACATCCGGTCTTGTACTTTGAACGGCATACATTATGTTCCCTACGGCAGAGGCATGGGGTGTTTGGGACATCTTTCCTTTGTCTTGCTTAATCTCAGGGGCTATAGACTTTGAGAGACGAATGCCATGCCCCACAGGAAGGAATCCTTTCTTGGATTACTCGATACTAAACCTTTTTAGTATTTTGTCAACGTACTGGGTTTAGGATAGCCCTAGCATCCTTTTTGATCTATCTCTACAGATACGTATTCCCAATACGTAGGACGCTTCTCCCAAATCCTTCATGGAGAATTATGTAGATAACCATGCTTTAGTGTAATCTAACATTCCAATCTCATTCCTAATGAGAAGGATGTCATCGACATAAAGCAAAATAAACTGTACAAAACTCCCACTGGGCTTTTGATATGCACTGGGTTCATATACATTTTTGACAAAGCCAAACGATTTGATTATTTTGTCAAAAAGCGAATTCCAACTTCGAGACGCTTGTTTAAGCCCACAGATGGACCTTTGGAGTTTGCAAACCATTTGCTCATTCCCTTTGGGAATGAAACCTTATGGTTGCTCCATGTAAATTTCCTATTTAATGTTGCCATTGAGAAAGGCAGTTTTCACATCTATTTGCCATATCTCATAATCGTAATATGCGACTATGGCAAGTAGAATCCGAATGGAGTTAGGCATTGCGACCGATGCAAAGGCTTGATCGAATTCAATACCGGGTCTTTGAGTATAAGCTTTAGCCACTAGTCGCGCCATAAAAGGTGTTACTTCTCCGTCTAGTCCAAGCTTTCGCTTATAGATCCACTTGCAACCAATGGGAACTATTCGCTTCGGTGGATCTACCAAAGTCCGTACTTTGTTTGAGTACATGGAGTCCATTTCGGATCATATTAGCTTCAAGCCAGCATCCCAAATCTATGTCCGACATCGCTTCCTCATAGGTCCTCGGATCACTATTCGACTGTCCCGTTTCATGAACAAATCCGAACCTTTCGGGTTGCTTGTTCACCTGGTCTGACCTTCTTAGCGTTTGTGCATCAGGCTTTTGTGATTCAATTGTTTCCACCGCCTGTGGGATTTTTTTGATCGTTTTGAACTTCATCAAGTTCTATAACAACTCCATTTCTATCCAGTAGAGATTGCTTTTCTAGAAAGTAGGCATTCCTCGAGACAAACACCTTTTGTTCTGAGGGATCATGAAAGTAATAACCCATAGACTCTCTTGGGTATCCCACAAAGTTGCACAAGATGGATCTACTATCCAAGTTATCTCCCACTGTCCGTCTTACGCAGGCAGGAGATCCCCAAACCTTTAAATAATAGTAAGAAGTTGCTTTGCCATGCCATATCTCATATGGTGTTTTTGGCACTAACTTTGAAGGTACTAGGTTTAGTAACTTCGCTGCCGTTTCTAAGGCGTATCCCGAAAAGGATATTGGTACATCGGAGAAGCTCATCATGGAACGCACCATGTCTGACAATATGCGGTTTCTCCTCTCGACTATTCCATTGAGTTGGGGTATGCCAGGTGGAGTCGATTGTGAGAAAATCCTATTCTCCTTTCGATAATCCAAGAGTTTTAAGTATTCTCCTCCTCGATCTTAATATAGAGTTTTAATATTTAGCCCTAATTGCTTTTCTACTTCATTCCTATACTCTTTGAACTTTTCAAAGGCTTCAGATGTGTACTTCATAAGATACAAGTCTCCGAATTGACTATGATCGTCTGTAAAGATGATGAAGTAAGAATAGCCACCTCTCCCACTAACTCTTAGCGATCCACAAACATCATTATGGATCAAATCCGAAAGATTTGCGGAGCGCTTCGATTGTCCTACAAATGGAGCTTTGGTCATTTTTCCTTTTACACATGATTCACAAGTTGGAAGTTCCTCAATGCCACTAACATTTAGTGCTTTGAGAGCTTCTAACTTGCTCATCCTATTTTTGGATATATGGCCAAGTTTTGCATGCCAGAGCATGGCATTTTCTTAGACATTGGAGTCTTAACTTACCTGTAATCTAAGGGTTCTGTACAGAGTGCGAACCTTTCGTGCATTGTTTGCACATTATACAACTCTTGCAGGTGCTTGTAGATTTCACAAGCATGCTTCATATGCTCATTAGTCTTTTGGAGCTCATGAGTCATGGATGCCATCATGGGGCATCAAACTTGTAGATCATCATCTACAAATTGTGTAAACCGTTTGCGATCCTTGTTAGATACGCCATTGCCCACTGTGTCCACGGGACATTGATCTAGGACATAAGCCCACTTATCAGGGTCAAGAATTGTTTTAAGGTTCCTAAGCCAGTTTTGGAAGTTAAGCCCGGTTAGTTGATTGTGGACAATTGGGTCATTGCCGTGTACTAAAAAAAAATCCTTTGTACTTCTCAAGTACTTGAGGATTGTCTTTACGGCCAACCAGTGACTTTCACCGGGATTGGATTGGAACCTACTCCTAACACTTAGCGAGTGTGCCACATCCGGTCTTGTACTTTGAACTGCATACATTATGTTCCTTACGGAAGAGGCATGGGGTGTTTGGGACATCTTTCCTTTGTCTTGCTTAGTCTCAGGAGCCACAGACTTTGAGAGACGAATGCCATGCCCCTCAGTAAGGAATCCTTTCTTGGATTATTCCATACTAAAGCTTTTTAGTATTTTGTCTACGTACTGGGTTTAGGATAGCCCTAGCATCCTTTTTGATCTATCTCTACATATACGTATTCCCAATACGTAGGACGCTTCTCCCAAATCCTTCATGGAGAATTGTGTAGATAACCATGCTTTAGTATACTCTAACATTCTAATCTCATTCCTAACGAGAAAGATGTCATCGACATAAAGCAAAATAAACTGTACAAAACTCCCACTGGCCTTTTGATATACATGGGGTTCATATACATTTTTGACAAAGCCAAACGATTTGACTATTTTGTCAAAACACAAATTCCAACTTCGGGACGTTTGTTCAAGCCCATAGATGGACCTTTGGAGTTTGCACACCATTTGCTCACTCCCTTTGGGAGTGAAACCTTATGGTTGCTCCTTGTAAATTTCCTCTTTAATGTTGCCATTGAGAAAGGTGGTTTTCACATCTATTTGCCATATCTCATAATCGTAATATGCGACTATGGCAAGTAGAATCCGAATGGACTTAGGCATTGCGACCGATGCAAAGGTTTGCTCGAAGTCAAAACCGGGTCTTTGAGTATAACCTTTAGCCACTAGTCGCGCCTTAAAAGTTGTTACTTCTACATCTAGTCCGAGCTTTCGCTTATAGATCCACTTGCAACCAACGGGAACTATTCGCTTCGGTGGATCTACCAAAGTCCATACTTTGTTTGAGTACATGGAGTCCATTTCGGATCATATCAGCTTCCAGCCAGCATCCCAAATCTATGTCCGACATCGCTTCCTCATAGGTCCTCAGATCACTATTCGACTGTCCCGTTTCATGAACAAATCCGAACCTTTCGGGTTGCTTCTTCACCCGGTCTGACCTTCTTAGAGTTTGTGCATCAGGCTTTTGTGATTCAATTATTTCCACCGCCTGTGGGATTTTTTTGATCTTTCTAAACTTCATCAAGCTCTATAACAACTCCATTTCTATCCAGTAGTGATTGCTTTTCTAGAAAGTAGGCATTCATCGAGACAAACACCTTTTGTTCTGAGGGATCATAAAAGTAATAACCCATAGACTCTCTTGGGTATCCCACAAAGTTGCACAAGAGGGATCTACTATCCAACTTATCTCCCACTGTCCGTCTTAAGCAAGCAGGAGATCCCCAAACCTTTAAATAATAGTAAGAAGGTGCTTTGCCACGCCATATCTCATATGGTGTTTTTGGTACTGACTTTGAAGGTACTAGGTTTAGTAACTTCGCTGCCATTTCTAAGGCGTATCCCGAAAAGGATATTGGTACATTGGAGAAGCTCATCATGGAACGCACCATGTCTGATATTATGCGGTTTCTCCTGTCGACTATTCCATTGAGTTGGGGTATGCCAGGTGGAGTCGATTGTGAGAAAATCCCATTCTCCTTTCGATAATCCAAGAGTTTTAAGTATTCTCTTCCTCAATCTTATTATAGAGTTTTAATACTTAGCCCTAATTGCTTTTCTACTTCATTCCTATACTCGTTGAACTTTTCAAAGGCTTCAGATTTGTACTTCATAAGATACAAGTCTCCGAATTGACCATGATCGTCTGTAAAGATGATGAAGTAAGAATAGCCATCTCTCCCACTAACTTTAAGCGATCCACAAACATCATTATGGATCAAATCCAAAAGATTTGTGAAGCACTCCGATTGCCCTACAAATGGAGCTTTGGTCATTTTTCCTTCTAAGCCTGATTCACAAGTTGGAAGTTCCTCAATGCCACTAACATTTAGTGCTTTGAGAGCTTCTAACTTGCTCATCCTATTTTTGGATATATGGCCAAGTTTTGCATGCCAGAGCATGGCATTTTCTTAGACATTGGAGTCTTAACTTACCTGTAATCTAAGGGTTCTGTACAGAGTGCGAACCTTTCGTGCATTGTTTGCACATTATACAACTCTTGCAGGTGCTTGTAGATTTCACAAGCATGCTTCATATGCTCATTAGTCTTTTGGAGCTCATGAGTCATGGATGCCATCATGGGGCATCAAACTTGTAGATCATCATCTACAAATTGTGTAAACCGTTTGCGATCCTTGTTAGATACGCCATTGCCCACTGTGTCCACGGGACATTGATCTAGGACATAAGCCCACTTATCAGGGTCAAGAATTGTTTTAAGGTTCCTAAGCCAGTTTTGGAAGTTAAGCCCGGTTAGTTGATTGTGGACAATTGGATCATTGCCGTGTACTAAAAAAAAATCCTTTGTACTTCTCAAGTACTTGAGGATTGTCTTTACGGCCAACTAGTGACTTTCACCGGGATTGGATTGGAACCTACTCCTAACACTTAGCGAGTGTGCCACATCCGGTCTTGTACTTTGAACTGCATACATTATGTTCCTTACGGAAGAGGCATGGGGTGTTTGGGACATCTTTCCTTTGTCTTGCTTAGTCTCAGGAGCCACAGACTTTGAGAGACGAATGCCATGCCCCTCAGTAAGGAATCCTTTCTTGGATTATTCCATACTAAAGCTTTTTAGTATTTTGTCTACGTACTGGGTTTAGGATAGCCCTAGCATCCTTTTTGATCTATCTCTACATATACGTATTCCCAATACGTAGGACGCTTCTCCCAAATCCTTCATGGAGAATTGTGTAGATAACCATGCTTTAGTATACTCTAACATTCTAATCTCATTCCTAACGAGAAAGATGTCATCGACATAAAGCAAAATAAACTGTACAAAACTCCCACTGGCCTTTTGATATACATGGGGTTCATATACATTTTTGACAAAGCCAAACGATTTGACTATTTTGTCAAAACACAAATTCCAACTTCGGGACGTTTGTTCAAGCCCATAGATGGACCTTTGGAGTTTGCACACCATTTGCTCACTCCCTTTGGGAGTGAAACCTTATGGTTGCTCCTTGTAAATTTCCTCTTTAATGTTGCCATTGAGAAAGGTGGTTTTCACATCTATTTGCCATATCTCATAATCGTAATATGCGACTATGGCAAGTAGAATCCGAATGGACTTAGGCATTGCGACCGATGCAAAGGTTTGCTCGAAGTCAAAACCGGGTCTTTGAGTATAACCTTTAGCCACTAGTCGCGCCTTAAAAGTTGTTACTTCTCCATCTAGTCCGAGCTTTCGCTTATAGATCCACTTGCAACCAACGGGAACTATTCGCTTCGGTGGATCTACCAAAGTCCATACTTTGTTTGAGTACATGGAGTCCATTTCGGATCATATCAGCTTCCAGCCAGCATCCCAAATCTATGTCCGACATCGCTTCCTCATAGGTCCTCAGATCACTATTCGACTGTCCCGTTTCATGAACAAATCCGAACCTTTCGGGTTGCTTCTTCACCCGGTCTGACCTTCTTAGAGTTTGTGCATCAGGCTTTTGTGATTCAATTATTTCCACCGCCTGTGGGATTTTTTTGATCTTTCTAAACTTCATCAAGCTCTATAACAACTCCATTTCTATCCAGTAGTGATTGCTTTTCTAGAAAGTAGGCATTCATCGAGACAAACACCTTTTGTTCTGAGGGATCACAAAAGTAATAACCCATAGAATCTCTTGGGTATCCCACAAAGTTGCACAAGAGGGATCTACTATCCAACTTATCTCCCACTGTCCGTCTTAAGCAAGCAGGAGATCCCCAAACCTTTAAATAATAGTAAGAAGGTGCTTTGCCACGCCATATCTCATATGGTGTTTTTGGTACTGACTTTGAAGGTACTAGGTTTAGTAACTTCGCTGCCATTTCTAAGGCGTATCCCGAAAAGGATATTGGTACATTGGAGAAGCTCATCATGGAACGCACCATGTCTGATATTATGCGGTTTCTCCTGTCGACTATTCCATTGAGTTGGGGTATGCCAGGTGGAGTCGATTGTGAGAAAATCCCATTCTCCTTTCGATAATCCAAGAGTTTTAAGTATTCTCTTCCTCAATCTTATTATAGAGTTTTAATACTTAGCCCTAATTGCTTTTCTACTTCATTCCTATACTCGTTGAACTTTTCAAAGGCTTCAGATTTGTACTTCATAAGATACAAGTCTCCGAATTGACCATGATCGTCTGTAAAGATGATGAAGTAAGAATAGCCATCTCTCCCACTAACTTTAAGCGATCCACAAACATCATTATGGATCAAATCCAAAAGATTTGTGAAGCACTCCGATTGCCCTACAAACGGAGCTTTGGTCATTTTTCCTTCTAAGCCTGATTCACAAGTTGGAAGTTCCTCAATGCCACTAACATTTAGTGCTTTGAGACCTTCTAACTTGCTCATCCTATTTTTGGATATATGGCCAAGTCTTGCATACTAGAGCATGGCATTTTCTTAGATATTGGAGCCTTCACTTATCCGTAATCTAAAGAGTTCCGTACAGAGTGCGAACCTTTCGTGCCTTGTTTGCACACCGTACAACTCTTGCAGACTCTTACAGGTGCTTGTAGATTTCACAAGCATGCTTCATATGCTCATGAGTCTTTTGGAGCTCATGAGTCATGGATGCCATCATGGGGCATCAAACTTGTAGATCATCATCTACAAATCGTGTAAACCATTTGCGATCCTTGTTAGATACGTCATTGCCCACTGTGTCGACGGGACATTGATCTAGGACATAAGTCCACTTATCAGAGTCAAGAATTATTCTAAGGTTCCTAAGCCAGTTTTGGAAGTTAAGCCCGGTTAGTTGATTGTGGACAATTGGATCATTGCCGTGTACTAAAAAAAAATCCTTTGTACTTCTCAAGTACTTGAGGATTGCCTTTACGGCCAACCAATGACTTTCACCGGGATTGGATTGGAACCTACTGGTAACACTTAGCGAGTGTGCCACATCCGGTCTTGTACTTTGAACGGCATACATTATGTTCCTTACGGAAGAGGCATGGGGTGTTTGGGACATCTTTCCTTTGTCTTGCTTAGTCTCAGGAGCCACAGACTTTGAGAGACGAATGCCATGCCCCTCAGTAAGGAATCCTTTCTTGGATTATTCCATACTAAAGCTTTTTAGTATTTTGTCTACGTACTGGGTTTAGGATAGCCCTAGCATCCTTTTTGATCTATCTCTACATATACGTATTCCCAATACGTAGGACGCTTCTCCCAAATCCTTCATGGAGAATTGTGTAGATAACCATGCTTTAGTAAACTCTAACATTCTAATCTCATTCCTAACGAGAAAGATGTCATCGACATAAAGCAAAATAAACTGTACAAAACTCCCACTGGCCTTTTGATATACATGGGGTTCATAT
The DNA here is from genome assembly GCA_018894105.1 of Jacaranda mimosifolia. Classification (NCBI taxonomy): domain Eukaryota; kingdom Viridiplantae; phylum Streptophyta; class Magnoliopsida; order Lamiales; family Bignoniaceae; genus Jacaranda; species Jacaranda mimosifolia. Next base: position 32,766,402 of record CM032127.1, on the reverse strand, counting down.
ACATTTTTGACAAAGCCAAACGATTTGACTGTTTTGTCAAAACACAAATTCCAACTTCGGGACGTTTGTTCAAGCCCATAGATGGACCTTTGGAGTTTGCACACCATTTGCTCACTCCCTTTGGGAGTGAAACCTTATGGTTGCTCCTTGTAAATTTCCTCTTTAATGTTGCCATTGAGAAAGGTGGTTTTCAAATCCATTTGCCATATCTCATAATCGTAATATGCGACTATGGCAAGTAGAATCCGAATGGACTTAGGCATTGCGACCGTTGAAAAGCTTTGCTGGAAGTCAATACCGGGTCTTTGAGTATAACCTTTAGCCACTAGTCGCGCCTTAAAAGTTGTTACTTCTCCATCTAGTCCAAGCTTTCGCTTATAAATCCACTTGCAACCAACGGGAACTATTCCGTTCGGTGGATCTACCAAAGTCCATACTTTGTTTAAGTACATGGAGTCCGTTTCGGATCATATTAGCTTCCAGCCAGCATCCCAAATCTATGTCCGACATCGCTTCCTCATAGGTCCTCAGATCACTATTCGACTGTCCCGTTTCATGAACAAATCCGAACCTTTCGGGTTGCTTCTTCACCCGGTCTGACCTTCTTAGAGTTTGTGCATCAGGCTTTTGTGATTCAATTATTTCCACCGCCTGTGGGATTTTTTTGATCTTTCTAAACTTCATCAAGTTCTATAACAACTCCATTTCTATCCAGTAGTGATTGCTTTTCTAGAAAGTAGGCATTCCTCGAGACAAACACCTTTTGTTCTGAGGGATCATAAAAGTAATAACCCATAGACTCTCTTGGGTATCCCACAAAGTTGCACAAGAGGGATCTACTATCCAACTTCTCTCCCACTGTCCGTCTTACGCAAGCAGGAGATCCCCAAACCTTTAAATAATAGTAAGAAGGTGCTTTGCCACGCCATATCTCATATGGTGTTTTTGGTACTGACTTTGAAGGTACTAGGTTTAGTAACTTCGCTGCCATTTCTAAGGCGTATCCCGAAAAGGATATTGGTACATTGGAGAAGCTCATCATGGAACGCACCATGTCTGATATTATGCGGTTTCTCCTGTCGACTATTCCATTGAGTTGGGGTATGCCAGGTGGAGTCGATTGTGAGAAAATCCCATTCTCCTTTCGATAATCCAAGAGTTTTAAGTATTCTCCTCCTCAATCTTATTATAGAGTTTTAATACTTAGCCCTAATTGCTTTTCTACTTCATTCCTATACTCGTTGAACTTTTCAAAGGCTTCAGATTTGTACTTCATAAGATACAAGTCTCCGAATTGACCATGATCGTCTGTAAAGATGATGAAGTAAGAATAGCCATCTCTCCCACTAACTCTAAGCGATCCACAAACATCATTATGGATCAAATCCAAAAGATTTGTGAAGCACTCCGATTGCCCTACAAACGGAGCTTTGGTCATTTTTCCTTCTAAGCCTGATTCACAAGTTGGAAGTTCCTCAATGCCACTAACATTTAGTTCTTTGAGAGCTTCTAACTTGCTCATCCTATTTTTGGATATATGGCCAAGTCTTGCATACCAGAGCATGGCATTTTCTTAGACATTAGAGCCTTCACTTATCCGTAATCTAAAGAGTTCCGTGCAGAGTGCGAACCTTTCGTGCCTTGTTTGCACACCGTACAACTCTTGCAGACTCTTGCAGGTGCTTGTAGATTTCACAAGCATGCTTCATATGCTCATGAGTCTTTTAGAGCTCATGAGTCATGGATGCCATCATGGGGCATCAAACTTGTAGATCATCATCTACAAATCGTGCGAACCGTTCGCAATCCTCGTTAGATACGTCATCGCCCACTGTGTCCACGGGACATTGATCTAGGACATAAGTCCACTTATCAGAGTCAAGAATTATTCTAAGGTTCCTAAGCCAGTTTTGGAAGTTAAGCCCAGTTAGTTGATTGTGGACAATTGGATCATTGCTGTATACGAAAAATAAATCCTTCCTTCTTCTCAAGTACTTGAGGATTGCCTTTACGGCCAACCAATGACTTTCACCGGGATTGGAATGGAACCTACTCGTAACACTTAGCGAGTGTGCCACATCCGGTCTTGTACTTTGAACGGCATACATTATGTTCCCTACGGCAGAGGCATGGGGTGTTTGGGACATCTTTCATTTGCCTTGCTTAGTCGTAGGGGCTATAGACTTTGAGAGACGAATGCCATGCCCCACAGGAAGGAATCCTTTCTTGGATTATTCCATACTAAACCTTTTTAGTATTTTGTCAACGTACTGGGTTTAGGATAGCCCTAGCATCCTTTTTGATCTTTCTCTATAGATACATATTCCCAATACGTAGGACGCTTCTCCCAAATCCTTCATGGAGAATTGTGTAGATAACCATGATTTAGTGTACTCTAACATTCCAATCTCATTCCTAATGAGAAGGATGCCATCGACATAAAGCAAAATAAACTGTACAGAACTGCCACTGGACTTTTGATATACACAGGGTTCGTATGCATTTTTGACAAAGCCAAAGGATTTGACTGTTTTGTCAAAACACGAATTCCAACTTCGAGACGTTTGTTTAAGCCTATAGTTGAACCTTTGGAGTTTGCAAACCATTTGCTCACTCCCTTTGGGAGTGAAACCTTATGGTTACTCCATGTAAATTTCCTCTTTAATGTTGCCATTGAGAAAGGCGGTTTTCAAATCCATTTGCCATATCTCATAGTCGTAATATGCGGCTCTGGTAAGTAGAATCCGAATGGACTTAGGCATTGCGACCGATGAAAAGCTTTGCTGGAAGTCAATACCGGGTCTTTGAGTATAACCTTTAGCCACTAGTCGCGCCTTAAAAGTTGTTACTTCTCCATCTAGTCCAAGCTTTCGCTTATAGATCCACTTGCAACCAACGGGAACTATTCCGTTCGGTGGATCTACCAAACTCCATACTTTGTTTGAGTACATGGAGTCCATTTCGAATCATATTAGCTTCAAGCCAGCATCCTAAATCTATGTCCGACATCGCTTCCTCATAGGGCCTCGGATCACTATTCGACTGTCCCGTTTCATGCAGAAATCCGAACCTTTCGGGTTGCTTCTTCACCCGGTCTGACCTTCTTAGAGTTTGTGCATCAGGCTTTTGTGATTCAATTATTTCCACCGCCTGTGGGATTTTTTTGATCTTTCTAAACTTCATCAAGTTCTATAACAACTCCATTTCTATCCAGTAGTGATTGCTTTTCTAGAAAGTAGGCATTCCTCGAGACAAACACCTTTTGTTCTGAGGGATCATAAAAGTAATAACCCATAGACTCTCTTGGGTATCCCACAAAGTTGCACAAGATGGATCTACTATCCAACTTATCTCCCACTGTCCGTCTTACGCAAGCAGGAGATCCTCAAACCTTTAAATAATAGTAAGAAGGTGCTTTGCCACGCCATATCTCATATGGTGTTTTTTGGCACTGACTTTGAAGGTACTAGGTTTAGTAACTTCGCTGCCATTTCTAAGGCGTATCCCGAAAAGGATATTGGTACATCGGAGAAGCTCATCATGGAACGCACCATGTCTGATAATATGCGGTTTCTCCTCTCGACTATTCCATTGAGTTGGGGTATGCCAGGTGGAGTCGATTGTGAGAAAATCCCATTCTCCTTTCGATAATCCAAGAGTTTTAAGTATTCTCCTCCTCGATCTTATTATAGAGTTTTAATACTTAGCCCTAATTGCTTTTCTACTTCATTCCTATACTCGTTGAACTTTTCAAAGGCTTCAGATTTGTACTTCATAAGATACAAGTCTCCGAATTGACCATGATCGTCTGTAAAGATGATGAAGTAAGAATAGCCATCTCTCCCACTAACTCTAAGCGATCCACAAACATCATTATGGATCAAATCCAAAAGATTTGTGAAGCACTCCGATTGCCCTACAAACGGAGCTTTGGTCATTTTTCCTTCTAAGCATGATTCACAAGTTGGAAGTTCCTCAATGCCACTAGCATTTAGTGCTTTGAGAGCTTCTAACTTGCTCATCCTATTTTTGGATATATGGCCAAGTCTTGCATACCAGAGCATGGCATTTTCTTAGACATTAGAGCCTTCACTTATCCGTAATCTAAAGAGTTCCGTGCAGAGTGCGAACCTTTCGTGCCTTGTTTGCACACCGTACAACTCTTGCAGACTCTTGCAGGTGCTTGTAGATTTCACAAGCATGCTTCATATGCTCATGAGTCTTTTAGAGCTCATGAGTCATGGATGCCATCATGGGGCATCAAACTTGTAGATCATCATCTACAAATCGTGCGAACCATTCGCGATCCTCGTTAGATACGTCATCGCCCACTGTGTCCACGGGACATTGATCTAGCACATAAGTCCACTTATGAGAGTCAAGAATTATTTTAAGGTTCCTAAGCCAGTTTTGGAAGTTAAGCCCGGTTAGTTGATTATGGACAATTGGATCATTGCTGTATACTAAAAATAAATCCTTCCTTCTTCTCAAGTACTTGAGGATTGTCTTTACGGCCAACCAATGACTTTCACCGGGATTGGATTGGAACCTACTCGTAACACTTAGCTAGTGTGCCACATCCGGTCTTGTACTTTGAACGGCATACATTATGTTCTCTACGGCAGAGGCATGGGGTGTTTGGGACATCTTTCATTTGCCTTGCTTAGTCATAGGGGCTATAGACTTTGAGAGACGAATGCCATGCCGCACAGGAAGGAATCCTTTCTTGGATTATTCCATACTAAACCTTTTTAGTATTTTGTCAACGTACTGGGTTTAGAATAGCCCTAGCATGCTTTTTGATCTTTCTCTATAGATACATATTCCCAATACATAGGACGCTTATCCCGAATCCTTCACGGAGAATTGTGTAGATAACCATGATTTAGTGTACTCTAACATTCCAATCTCATTCCTAATGAGAAGGATGCCATCGACATAAAGCAAAATAAACTGTACAGAATTCCCACTGGACTTTTGATATACATAGGGTTCGTATGCATTTTTGACAAAGCCAAACGATTTGACTGTTTTGTCAAAACACGAATTCCAACTTCAAGACGTTTGTTTAAGCCTATAGTTGAACCTTTGGAGTTTGCAAACCATTTGCTCACTCCCTTTGGGAGTGAAACCTTATGGTTGCTCCATGTAAATTTCCTCTTTAATGTTGCCATTGAGAAAGGCGGTTTTCAAATCCATTTGCTATATCTCACAGTCGTAATATGTGGCTCTGGCAAGTAGAATCCGAATGGACTTAGGCATTGCGACCGATGAAAAGCTTTGCTCGAAGTCAATACTGGGTCTTTGAGTATAACCTTTAGCCACTAGTCGTGCCTTAAAAGTTGTTACTTCTCCATCTAGTCCAAGCTTTCGCATATAGATCCACTTGCAACCAACAAGAACTTTTCCCGTTGGTGGATCTACCAAAGTCCATACTTTGTTTGAGTACATGGAGTCCATTTCGGATCATATTAGCTTCAAGCCAGCGTCACAAATCTATGTCCAACATAGCTTCCTCATAGGTCCTCAGATCACTATTTGATTGTCCCATTTCATGAACAAATCCGAACCTTTCGGGTTGCTTCTTCACCCGGTCTGACCTTTTTAGTGTTTGTGCGTCAGGCTTTTGTGATTCAATTGTTTCCACCACCTGTGGGATTTTTTTGATTGTTTTGAACTTCATCAAGTTCTATAACAATGCCATTTCTGTGCAGTAGAGATTGCTTTTCTAGAAACTAGGCGTTCTTCGAGACAAACACCTTTTGTTCTGAGGGATCATAAAAGTAATAACCCATAGACTCTCTTGGGTATCCCACAAACTTGCACAAGATGGATCTACTATCCAACTTATCTCCCACTGTCCGTCTTACGTAGGCAGGAGATCCTCAAACCTTTAAATAATAGCAAGAGGGTGCTTTGCCATGCCATATCTCATATGGTGTTTTTGGCACTGACTTTGAAGGTACTCGATTTAGTAACTGCGCTACCGTTTCTATGGCGTATCCCTAAAAGGATATTGGTACATCGGAGAACCTTATCGTGGAACGCACCATGTCTAACAATATACGATTTCTCCACTCGGCTATTCCATTGAGTTGGGGGGTGCCAGCTGGAGTCCATTGTGAGAAAATCACATTCTCCTTTAGATAATCCAAGAGTTTTAAGTATTCACCTCCTCGATCAGATTATAGAGTTTTAATACTTAGCCCTAATTGCTTTTTTACATAATTCCTATAGCATTTGAACTTTTCAAAGGCTTCAGATTTGTACTTCATAATAGAAGTATTCTCCTCCTCGATCTGATTATAAAGTTTTAACACTTAGCCCTAATTGCTTTTCTATTTCATTCCTATACCCTTTGAACTTTTCAAAGGCTTTAGATTTGTATTTCATAAGATACAAGTTTCCGAATTGACTATGATCGTCTGTAAATATGGTGAAGTAAGAATAGCCACCTCTCCCACTAACTCTAAGCGATCCACAAACATCATTATGGATCAAATCCAAAAGATTTGTGAAGCACTCCGATTGCCCTACAAACGGAGCTTTGGTCATTTTTCCTTCTAAGCATGATTCACAAGTTGGAAGTTCCTCAATGCCACTAACATTTAGTGCTTTGAGAGCTTCTAACTTGCTCATCCTATTTTTGGATATATGGCCAATTCTTGCATACCAGAGCATGGCATTTTCTTAGACATTGGAGCCTTCACTTATCCGTAATCTAAAGAGTTCCGTACAGAGTGCGAACCTTTCGTGCCTTGTTTGCACACCGTACAACTCTTGCAGACTCTTGCAGGTACTTGTTGATTTCACAAGCATGCTTCATATGCTCATGAGTCTTTTGGAGCTCATGAGTCATGGATGCCATCATGGGGCATCAAACTTGTAGATCATCATCTACAAATCGTGCGAACCGTTCGCGATCCTCGGTAGATACGTCATCGCCCACTGTGTCCACGGGACATTGATCTACGACATAAGTCTACTTATCAGAGTCAAGAATTGTTTTAAGGTTCCTAAGCCAGTCTTGGAAGTTAAGCCCGGTTAGTTGATTGCAGACAATTGGAACATTGCCGTGTACTAAAAACAAATCTTTTCTACTTCTCAAGTACTTGAGAATTATCTTTACGGCCAACCAGTGACTTTCACCGGAATTGGATTGGAACCTACTCGTAACACTTAGCGAGTGTGCCACATCCGGTATTGTACTTTGAACGGCATACATTATGTTCCCTACGGCAGAGGCATGGGGTGTTTGGGACATCTTTCCTTTGTCTTGCTTAGTCTCAAGGGCCATAGACTTTGAGAGACGAATGCCATGCCCCTCAGGAAGGAATCCTTTCTTGGATTATTCCATACTAAAGCTTTTTAGTATTTTGTCTACGTACTGGGTTTAGGATAGCCCTAGCATCCTTTTTGATCTATCTCTACATATACGTATTCCCAATACGTAGGACGCTTCTCCCAAATCCTTCATGGAGAATTGTGTTCATAACCATGCTTTAGAGTACTCTAACATTCCAATCTCATTCCGAATGAGAAGGATGTCATCGACATAAAGCAAAATAAACTGTACAAAACTCCCACTGGCCTTTTGATATACACAGGGTTCATATATATTTTTGACAAAGCCAAACGATTTGACTGTTTTGTCAAAACACAAATTCCAACTTGGGGACGTTTGTTTAAGCCCATAGATGGACCGTTGGAGTTTGCAAACCATTTGCTCACTCCCTTTGGGAGTGAAACCTTATGGTTGCTCCATGTAAATTTCCTCTTTAATGTTGCCATTGAGAAAGGCGGTTTTCACATCCATTTGCCATATCTCATACTCGTAATATGCGACTATGGCAAGTAGAATCCGAATGGACTTAGGCATTGCGACCGATGCAAAGGTTTGCTCGAAGTCAACACCGGGTCTTTGAGTATAAGCTTTAGCCACTAGTCGCGCCTTAAAAGTTGTTACCTCTCCATCTGGTTCAAGCTTTCGCTTATAGATCCACTTGCAACCAACGAGAACTATTCCCTTTGATGGATCTACCAAAGTCCATACTTTGGTTGAGTACATGGAGTGCATTTCGGATCATATTAGCTTCAAGCCAGCATCCCAAATCTATGTCCGACGTCACTTCCTCATAGGTCCTCGGATCACTATTCGAAGTTCCCGTTTCATGAACCAATCCGAACCTTTCGGGTTGCTTCTTCACTCGGTCTGACCTTCTTAGAGTTTGTGCGTCAGGCTTTTGTGATTCAATTGTTTCCACCGCCTATGGGATTTTTTTGGATCGTTTTGAACTTCATCAAGTTCTATAACAACGCCATTTCTATCCAGTAGAGATTGCTTTTCTAGAAAGTAGGCATTCCTTGAGACAAACACCTTTTGTTCTGAGGGATCATAAAAGTAATAAGCCATAGACTCTCTTGGGTATCCCACAAAGTTGCACAAGATGGATCTACTATCCAACTTATCTCCCACTGTCCGTCTTACGCAGGCAGGAGATCCCCAAACCTTTAAATAATAGTAAAAGGGTGCTTTGCCATGCCATATCTCATCTGGTGTTTTTGGCACTGACTTTGAAGGTGCTAGGTTTAGTAACTTCGCTGCCGTTTTTAAGGCGTACCACGAAAAGGATATTGGTACATCGGAGAAGCTCATCATGGAACGCACCATGTCTAACAATATGCGGTTTCTCCTCTCGGCTATTCCATTGAGTCGGGGTGTGCCAGCTGGAGCCATTGTGAGAAAATCCCATTCTCCTTTCGATAATCCAAGAGTTTTAAGTATTCTCCTCCTCGATCTTATTATAGAGTTTTAATACTTAGCCCTAATTGCTTTTCTACTTCATTCCTATACTCTTTGAACTTTTCAAAGGCCTAAGATTTGTACTTCATAGGATACAAGTCTCCGAATTGACTATGATCGTCTGTGAAGATGATGAAGTAAAAATAGCCACCTCTCCCACTAACTCTTAGCGGACCACAAACATCATTATGGATCAAATCCGAAAGATTTGTGGAGCGCTCCGATTGCCCTACAAATGGAGCTTTGGTCATTTTTCCTTTTAAACATGATTCACAAGTTGGAAGTTCCTCAATGCCACTAACATTTAGTGCTTTGAGAGCTTCTAACTTGCTCATCCTATTTTTGGATATATGGCCAAGTTTTGCATGCCAGAGCATGGAATTTTCTTGGACATTGGAGCCTTCACATATCCGTATTCTAAAGAGTTCCGTACAGAGTGCGAACCTTTCGTGCCTTGTTTGCACACTATACAAATCTTGCAGACTCTTGCAGGTGCTCGTAGATTTCACAAGCATGCTTCATATGCTCATGAGTCTTTTGGAGCTCATGAGTCATGGATGCCATCATGGGGCATCAAACTTGTAGATCATCATCTACAAATCGTGCAAACCGTTCGCGATCCTCATTAGATACGTCATCGCCCACTGTGTCCACAGGACATTGATCTAGGACATAAGTCCACTTATCAGAGTCAAGAATTATTTTAAGGTTCCTAAGCCAGTCTTGGAAGTTAAGCCCGGTTAGTTGATTGTGGACAATTGCATCATTGTCGTATGCTAAAAACAAATCCTTTGTACTTCTCAAGTCCATGAGGATTGTCTTTACGGCCAACCAGTGACTTTCACTGGGATTGGATAGGAACTTACTCATAGCACTTAGCGAGTGTGCCACATCCGGTCTTGTACTTTTAACTGCATACATTATGTTCGGTTCAGCAGAGGCATGGGGTGTTTGGGACATCTTTCCGTTGTTATGCTTAGTCTCAGAGGCCATAGAATTTGACAGACGAATGCCATGCCCCACATGAAGAAATCCTTTCCTGGATTATTCCATATTAAACCCTTTTAGTATTTTGTCAATGTACTGGGTTTAGGATAGCCCTAGCATCCTTTTTGATCTATCTCTACAGATACGTATTCCCAATACGTAGGACGCTTCTCCCAAATCCTTAATGGAGAATCATGTAGATAACCATGCTTTTGTGTACTCTAACATTTCAATCTCATTCCTAATGAGAAGGATGTCATCGACATAAAGCAAAATAAACTGTACAAAACTCCCACTAGCCCTTTGATATACACAGTGTTCATATACATTTTTGACAAAGCCAAAAGATTTGACTATTTTGGCAAAACATAAATTCCAACTTCGAGACGCTTGTTTAAGCCCATAGATGGACCTTTGGAGTTTGCAAACCATTTGCTCACACCCTTTGGGAGTGAAACCTTATGGTTACTCCATGTAAATTTCTTATTTAATGTTGCCATTGAGAAAGGCGATTTTCACATCCATTTGCCATATCTCATAATCGTAATATGCGACTATGGCAAGTAGAATCCGAATGGACTTAGGCATTGCGACCGATGCAAAGGTTTGCTCAAAGTCAATACCAGGTCTTTGAGTATAAGCTTTAGCCACTAGTCGCGTCTTAGAAGTTGTTACTTCTCCATCTAGTCCAAGCTTTCGCTTATAGATCCACTTGCAACCAACGGGAACTATTCCCTTTGGTGGATCTACCAAAGTGCATACTTTGTTTGAGTACATGGACTCCATTTCGGATCATATTAGCTTCAAGCCAGCGTCCCAAATATATGTCCAACATAGCTTCCTCATAGGTCCTCGGATCACTATTCCACTGTCCCATTTCATGCAGAAATCCGAACCTTTTGGGTTGCTTCATCACCCGGTCTGACCTTCCTAGAGTTTGTGCGTCAGGCTTTTTTGATTCAATTGTTTCCACCACCTGTGGGATTTTTTTGATCATTTTGAACTTCATCAAGTTCTATAACAATGCCATTTCTATGCAGTAGAGATTACTTTTCTAGAAACTAGGCATTCCTCGGGACAAACACCTTTTGTTCTGAGGGATCATAAAAGTAATAACCCATAGACTCTCTTGGGTATCCCACAAAGTTGCACAAGATGGATCTACTATCCAACTTATCTCCCACTGTCTGTCTTACGCAGGCAGGAGATCCCCAAACCTTTAAATAATAATAAGAGGGTGCTTTGCCATGCCATATCTCATACGGTGTTTTTGGCACTGACTTTGAAGGTACTTGGTTTACTAACTTCACTGCCGTTTCTAAGGCGTATCCCGAAAAGGATATTGGTACATCGGAGAAGCTCATCATGGAACGCACCATGTCTGACAATATGCGGTTTCTCCTCCCGGCTATTCCATTGAGTTGGGGTGTGCCAGGTGGAGTCCATTGTGAGAAAATCCCATTCTCCTTTCAAAAATCCAAGAGTTTTAAGTATTCTCCTCCTTGATCTTATTATAGAGTTTTAATACTTAGCCCTAATTGCTTTTCTACTTCCTTCCTATACTCTCTGAACTTTTAAAAGGCTTCAGATTTGTACTTCATAAGATACAAGTCTCCGAATTGACTATGATCGTCTGTAAAGATGATGAAGTAAGAATAGCCACCTCTCCCACTAACTCTTAGCGGTCCACAAACATCATTGTGGATCAAATCCGAAAGATTTGTGGAGCGCTCCGATTGCCCTACAAATGGAGCTTTGGTCATTTTTCCTTTTAAACATGATTCACAAGTTGGAAGTTCCTCAATGCCACTAACATTTAGTGCTTTGAGAGCTTCTAACTTGCTCATCCTATTTTTGGATATATGGCCAAGTTTTGCATGCCAGAGCATGGCATTTTCTTGGACATTGGAGCCTTCACTTATCCGTAATCTAAAGAGTTCCGTGCAGAGTGCGAACCTTTCGTGCCTTGTTTGCACACCATACAACTCTTGCAGGTGCTTGTAGATTTCTCAAGCATGCTTCATATGCTCATGAGTCTTTTGGAGCTCATGAGTCATGGATGCCATCATGGGGCATCAAACTTGTAGATCATCATCTACAAATCGTGCGAACCGTTCGCGATCCTCGTTAGATACGTCATCGCCCACTGTCTCCACGGGACATTGATCTGGGACATAAGTCCACTTATCAAGGTCAAGAATTCTTTTAAAGTTCCTAAGCCAGTCTTGGAAGTTAAGCCCGGTGAGTTGATTGTGGACAATTGGATCATTGCCGTATACTAAAAATAAATCCTTTGTACTTCTCAAGTACTTGAGGTTTGTCTTTACGGCCAACCAGTGACTTTCACTCGGATTGGATTGGAACCTACTCGTAATACTTAGCGATTGTGCCACATCCGGTCTTATACTTTGAACTGCATATATTATGTTCCCTACGGCAGAGGCATGGGGTGTTTGGGACATCTTTCCTTTATCTTGCTTAGTCTCAGGGGCCATAGACTTTGAGAGACAAATGCCATGCCTCATAGGAAGGAATCCTTTCTTGGATTATTCCATACTAAACCTTTTTAATATTTTGTCAATGTACAGGGTTTGGGATAGCCCTAGCATCCTTTTGATCTATCTCTACATATACGTATTCCCAATACATAGGACGTTTCTCCCAAATCCATCATGGAGAATTGTGTAGATAACCATGCTTTAGTGTACTCTAACATTCCAATCTCATTCCTAATGAGAAGGATGTCATCGACATAAAGCAAAATAAACTGTAAAAAACTCCCACTAGCCTTTTGATATACACAGGGTTCATATACATTTTTGACAAAGCCAAACGATTTGACCGTTTTGTGAAAACACAAATTCCAACTTCAAGACGCTTGTTTAAGCCCATAGATGGACCTTTGGAGTTTGCAAACCATTTGCTCACTCCTTTTGGGAGTGAAACCTTGTGGTTGCTCCATGTAAATTTCCTCTTTAATGTTGCAATTGAGAAAGGCAGTTTTGACATCCATTTGCCATATCTCATAATCGTAATATGCAACTATAGCAAGTAGAATACGAATGGACTTAGCCATTGCGACCGATGAGAAAGTTTGCTCAAAGTCAATACCGGGTCTTTGAGTGTAAGCTTTAGCCACTTGTCGTACCTTAAAAGTTGTTACTTCTCCAACTAGTCCAAGCTTTCGCTTATACATCCACATGGTGTCCATTTCAGATCACATTAGCTTCGAGCCAGCGTCCCAAATCTATGTCCAACATAGCTTCCTCATAGGTCCTCGGATCACTATTCCACTGTCCCATTTCATGAAGAAATCCAAACCTTTCAGGTTGTTTCTTCACCCGGTCTGACCTTCCTAGAGTTTGTGCGTCAGGCTTTTGTGATTCAATTGTTTCCACCGCCTGTGGGATTTTTTTGATCATTTTGAACTTCATCAAGTTCTATAACAACGCCATTTCTATCCAGTAGAGATTACTTTTCTAGAAACTAGGCATTCCTCGAGACAAACACCTTTTGTTCTGAGGGATCATAAAAGTAATAACCCATAGACTCTCTTGGGTATCCCACAAAGTTGCACAAGATGGATCTACTATCCAACTAATCTCCCACTGTCCGTCTTACGCAGGCAGGAGATCCCCAAACCTTTAAATAATAGTAAGAGGGTGCTTTGCCATGCCATATCTCATACGGTGTTTTTGGCACTGACTTTGAAGGTACTTGGTTTACTAACTTCACTGCCGTTTCTAAGGCGTATCCCGAAAAGGATATTGGTACATCGGAGAAGCTCATCATGGAATGCACCATGTCTGACAATATGCGGTTTCTCCTCCCGGCTATTCCATTGAGTTGGGGTGTGCCAGGTGGAGTCCATTGTGAGAAAATCCCATTCTCCTTTCAAAAATCCAAGAGTTTTAAGTATTCTCCTCCTTGATCTTATTATAGAGTTTTAATACTTAGCCCTAATTGCTTTTCTACTTCCTTCCTATACTCTCTGAACTTTTAAAAGGCTTCAGATTTGTACTTCATAAGATACAAGTCTCCGAATTGACTATGATCGTCTGTAAAGATGATGAAGTAAGAATAGCCACCTCTCCCACTAACTCTTAGCGGTCCACAAACATCATTGTGGATCAAATCCGAAAGATTTGTGGAGCACTCCGATTGCCCTACAAATGGAGCTTTGGTCATTTTTCCTTTTAAACATGATTCACAAGTTGGAAGTTCCTCAATGCCACTAACATTTAGTGCTTTGAGAGCTTCTAACTTGCTCATCCTATTTTTGGATATATGGCCAAGTTTTGCATGCCAGAGCATGGCATTTTCTTGGACATTGGAGCCTTCACTTATCCGTAATCTAAAGAGTTCCGTGCAGAGTGCGAACCTTTCGTGCCTTGTTTGCACACCATACAACTCTTGCAGGTGCTTGTAGATTTCACAAGCATGCTTCATATGCTCATGAGTCTTTTGGAGCTCATGAGTCATGGATGCCATCATGGGGCATCAAACTTGTAGATCATCATCTACAAATCGTGCGAACCATTCGCGATCCTCGTTAGATACGTCATCGCCCACTGTCTCCATGGGACATTGATCTAGGACATAAGTCCACTTATCAGAGTCAAGAATTCTTTTAAGGTTCCTAAGCCAGTCTTGGAAGTTAAGCCCGGTTTGTTGATTGTGGACAATTAGATCATTGCCGTATACTAAAAATAAATCCTTTGTACTTCTCAAGTACTTGAGGATTGTCTTTACGGCCAACCAGTGACTTTCACCGGGATTGGATTGGAACCTACTCGTAATACTTAGCGATTGTGCCACATCCGGTCTTATACTTTGAACTGCATACATTATGTTCCCTACGGCAGAGGCATGGGGTGTTTGGGACATCTTTCCTTTATCTTGCTTAGTCTCAGGGGCCATAGACTTTGAGAGACAAATGCCATGCCTCATAGGAAGGAATCCTTTCTTGGATTATTCCATACTAAACCTTTTTAGTATTTTGTCAATGTACAGGGTTTGGGATAGCCCTAGCATCCTTTTGATCTATCTCTACATATACGTATTCCCAATACGTAGGACGTTTCTCCCAAATCCATCATGGAGAATTGTGTAGATAACCATGCTTTAGTGTACTCTAACATTCCAATCTCATTCCTAATGAGAAGGATGCCATCGACATAAAGCAAAATAAACTGTACAAAACTCCCATTGGCCTTTTGATATACATAGGGTTCATATACATTTTTGACAAAGCCAAACGATTTGACCGTTTTGTGAAAACACAAATTCCAACTTCAAGACGCTTGTTTAAGCCCATAGATGGACCTTTGGAGTTTGCAAACCATTTGCTCACGCCCTTTGGGAGTGAAACCTTGTGGTTGCTCCATGTAAATTTCCTCTTTAATGTTGCAATTGAGAAAGGCAGTTTTGACTTCCATTTGCCATATCTCATAATCGTAATATGCGACTATAGCAAGTAGAATCCGAATGGACTTAGCCATTGCGACCGATGAAAAAGTTTGCTCAAGTCAATACCGGGTCTTTGAGTGTAAGCTTTAGCCACTTGTCATACCTTAAAAGTTCTTACTTCTCCAACTAGTCCAAGCTTTCGCTTATACATCCACATGGTGTCCATTTCAGATCATACTAGCTTCAAGCCAGCGTCCCAAATCTATGTCCAACATAGCTTCCTCATAGGTCCTCGGATCACTATTCGACTGCCCCGTTTCATGAAGAAATCCGAACATTTCGGGTTGCTTCTTCACATGGTCTGACCTTCTTAGAGTTTGTGTGTCAGGCTTTTGTGATTCAATTGTTTCAACCGCCTGTGGGATTTTTTTGATCGTTTTGAACTTCATCAAGTTCTATAACAACGCCATTTCTATCCAGTAGGGATTGCTTTTCTAGAAAGTAGGCATTCCTCGAGACAAACACCTTTTGTTCTGAGGGATCATAAAAGTAATAACCCATAGACTCTCTTGGGTATCCCAGAAAGTTGCACAAGATGGATCTACTATCCAACTTATCTCCCACTGTCCGTCTTACGTAGGCAGGAGATCCCCAAACCTTTAAATAATAGTAAAAGGGTGCTTTGCCATGCCATATCTCATATGGTATTTTTGGCACTGACTTTGAAGGTACTAGGTTCAGTAACTTCGCTGCCGTTTCTGAGGCGTATCCCGAAAAGGATATTGGTACCTCGGAGAAGCTCATCATGGAACGCACCATGTCTGACAATATGCGGTTTCTCATCTCGGCTATTCCATTGAGTTGGGGTGTGCCAGGTTGAGTCCATTGTGAGAAAATCCCATTCTCCTTTAGATAATCCAAGAGTTTTAAGTATTCTCCTCCCCGATCTGATTATAGAGTTTTAATACTTAGCCCTAATTGCTTTTCTACTTCATTCCTATACTTTTTGAACTTTTCAAAGGCTTCAAATTTGTACTTCATAAGATACAAGTCTCCGAATTGACTATGACCGTCTGTAAAGGTGATGAAGTAAGAATAGCCACCTCTCCCACTAACTTTTAGCTGTCCACAAACATCATTATGGATCAAATCCAAAAGATTTGTGGAGCGCTCCGATTGCCCTGCAAATGGAGCTTTGGTCTTTTTTCCGTTTGAACAAGATTCACAAGTTTGAAGTTCCTCAATGCCACTAACATTTAGTGCTTTGAGAGCTTCTAACATGCTCATCCTATTTTTGGATATATGGCCAAGTCTTGAATGCCAGAGCATGGCATTTTCTTGGACATTGGAACCTTCACTCATCCGTGATCTAAAGAGTTCTATAGAGAACGCGAACCTTTCGTGCCTTGTTTGCACACCACAAAACTCTTGCAGGTGCTTATAGATTTCTCAAGCATGCTTCATATGCTCATGAGTCTTTTGGAGCTCATAAGTCATGGATGGCATCATGAGGCATCAAATTTGTAGATCATCATCTACAAATCGCGTGAACCGTTTGCGATCCTCGTTAGATACATCATCGCCCACTGTGTCCATGGGACATTGATCTGGGACATAAGTCCTCTTATCAGAGTCAAGAATTATTTTAAGGTTCCTAAGCCAGTCTTGGAAGTTAAGCCCGATTAGTTGATTGTGGACAATTGGATCATTGTCGTATACTAAAAACAAATCCTTTGTTCTTCTCAAGTTCTTGAGGATTGTCTTTACGGCCAACCAGTGACTTTCACTGGGATTAGATTGGAACCTACTCGTAACACTTAGCAAGTATGCCACATCCGGTCTTGTACTTTGAACTGCATACATTATGTTCCCTAAGGCAGAGGCATAGGGAGTTTGGGGCATCTTTTGTTTCTCTTGCTTAGTCTTCGGGGCTATAGACTTTGAGAGACGAATGCCATGCCCCACAGGAATGAATCCTTTCTTGGATTTTTCCACACCAAACCTTTTTAGTATTTTGTCACTGTACTGGGTTTGGGATAGCCCTAGTATCCTTTTTGATCTATCTCTACAGATACGTATTCCCAATACGTAGGACGCTTCTCCCAAATCCTTCATGGAGAATTGTGTAGATAACCATGCTTTAGTGTACTCTAACATTCCAATCTCATTCCCAATGGGAAGGATGTCAACGACATAAAGTAAAATGAACTGTACAGAACTCGCATTGGCCTTTTGATATACCCAAGGTTCATATACATTTTTGACAAAGCCAAACAATTTGACTGTCCGTTTTACGTAGGTGGGAAATCCGCAAACCTTTAAATAATGGTAAGAAGGTGCTTTGCCATGCCATATCTCATATTGTGTTTTTGGCACCGACTTTGAAGGTATTAAGTTTAGTAACTTCGCTGCCGTTTCTAAGGCGTATCCCCAAAAGGATGTTGGTACATCGAAGATGCTCATCATGGAACGCACCATGTCTAACAATGTGCAGTTTCTCCTCTCGGCTACTCCATTAAGTTGGGGTGTGCCGAGTGGAGTCCATTGTGAGAGAATCCCAATCTCGTTTAGATAATCCAAGAATTCGATGCTTAAGTATTCTCATCCTTGATCCGATCGTAGAGTTTTAATACTTAGCTCTAATTGTTTCTCTACTTCATTCCTACACTCTTTGAACTTTTCAAAGGCTTTGGATTTGTACTTCATAGGATACAAATGTCCGAATCGACTATGATCGTCTGTAAAGGTGATGAAGTAAGAATAGCCTCATCTCCTACCAACGCCTAGCGGTCTACAAACATCTGTATAGATCAAATCTAAAAGATTTGTGGAGCACTCCGATTGTCCTACAAATGGAGCTTTGGTCATTTTTCCTTTTAAACAACATTCACAAGTTGGAAGTTCCTCAATTCTACTAACATTTAGTGCTTTGAGAACTTCTAACTTGCTCATCCTATTTTTGGATATATGGCCAAGTCTTGCATGCCAAAGCATGGCATTTTCTTAGATATATTGTTTCCTTTTGTTTGTTTGAATGTGCATTAGTGAAGGTTGGGAATCAAGTATATGCAATCCGTTAGTCAATGTACCTTGTGCAACAAAAGAACCATTCTTTGATGCCAATAATTTCCCATTCGATATTGAATAATCAAATCCTTCAATACATAGAAAATAAGATCAAGTACAATGCTTTTATTCCCTAAATCTAGCTTGATTATTCCTTGGAATGTGGCAGCAACAGTTGCTCCATTTCCTAGGGGAAGTATCATATCCCCTTCACACAGACTCCTTCTTCTTTCCATCCCCTGAAATGAGTTACAGAGGTGAGAACCGAATCCAGTATCGATTACCCATGTGGAAGAATTTTTCGTTAAATGCACTTCAATGAAAAACATACCCTTCTCAAGAGTAGCAAGGTAAGCTTTACAATTTCTGCTCTGATGACCCTTATCACCACAGTGGAAACAATTTACATCAGTCTTAGCCTTTTTCTTGGCTCTCCAGGAACCCTTCGCGGGTTGCTTTCCTTTAAAGGAAGAACTTTTCTTTATTTTTCCTTCCTTCTTGGGGCCTTAGGGCCCTTCAACCTAGAGGTGGAAGCAAGCATAAGAGGTTTCTCCTTTTTCAACGTGGCCTCTGCAGTCACAAGCAGTTTATCAGTTCGTTAATCATAACTTCTTGCTTGGACATGTTGAAGTTCATAACAAACTGGTCAAACGATGGCGGCAATGATTGTAAGATCAAATCTATGTAAAGGTCATTGTCCATGATCACATCGAGTCGTCCAAGCTTCTCAATAAGACTAATCATTTTGAGACTGTGATCATGGACATTGGAGCCTTCACTCATCCATGATCTAAGAGTTCCTTAGAGAGCGCGAACCTTTCGTGCCTTGTTTGCACAGCATACAACTCTTGCAGGTGCTTATAGTTTCCACAAGCAAGTTTCATATGCTCATGAGTCTTTTGGAGCTCATTTGTCACAGATGCCATCATGTGGCAATGAACTTGTAGATCATCATCTACAAATCGCGCAAATCGTTCGTGGTCCTCATTAGATGCATCATCGCCCAATGTGTCCACGGGACATTGATCTGGGGCATAAATCCTCCTCTCTAAGTTAAGAATTATTTTAAGATTTCTATGCAAGTCTTGGAAGTTAAGCCCGGTTAGTTTATTGTGGACAATTGGATCATGTGATGATCTAATTGAATTTACCACATATTTGATTCATTGATGAATTAGAGTGTGTGGAATGAAGATGCTTGTGGTTTTTATCCTTGATGAGTTGAAAGCATGTTATTATGTGATTTAATTGTCGATTCGTATAACTATCATGTTTTAATTCATACTTGTTAATATTGAATTTTGATTCGGCATTTATTGATGTTATATGTTGATATAGCATGTTTATGAATGACTGAAAGTGTTTTGGTCATTTTTGGATCCAATTGGATTGGAGTTTGTTTAGAGTTTTTTGAAGAATATGATTCTTACTTGGACTAGTTTTTTTTTTTTTTTTTTTTGAAGCATAATTGAGCACCTTATTTTTCAATTTTAGAAGCAGTTTTGAGTCTGAAAAATGGACAGAAATATGTGTTAATATGTTAGGAACATATGCTAGATTTATTGGTACATAAAAGTTGAACTTTTGGGGCTTGAATTGCTCCCTAGAGGCGAACGGCCAGCAGCGGCTGGCCGTGGCCGGGTGCTACCTAGCCAGCGTGCGCACGCGGTGCGTACGCGTTGCCTGGGCGTGCGTCCAACCTGGCCGGCAGCTGCATCGTGTTGCCTTGGGGGTGATTTTTGTGCTCACAAAATGTTCATTTGTTGCTCAAAAGTCTTTTGCATCACACATGACTCATGTACAAGTGTTGTGCAAGGTCTCAAGTTTATGTTTGACATTTTTAAGTGCTTCTTAAAATTAGTTAAAGTTAACCTCCAAGTTAGTTGCATTATTGTTTTGCATAACCAATTATTTGTTTATGGGATGAGCATTTAATTGATAGAATTAATTGTTAATTCTAGTTTATTTATTATTCATTTAATTGTTGAATGGATGATGAATGAATGAGGATGATCATGAGCCTTTAATATTGAATTTATTTATTTTCAAGTTGTTGAAAAACAGTTGTATTAAATTGTGTCTTGCATGCCTCTTAAATTCATCCTTAATTGTTATGAGAGTAGAATCACTAGGAGTGAGGATTTCTTTCTCATGTAAATGTTACAAGGAGCAAAGGAGTCCATTGGAGGCATGAAGACTTTTGAAGGCCCATGAATGTATGGATACAATCATGTAATAGCTAGATTTAATCAACCCACTTAAAATCAACTAAGTGATGCACCTAAGGCTCTAAGTGCATCACTTGGTTAAGGCTCATGGTCATCCCACCCTAGATGTATGCTAGGTGCATTTACTTATTTATGTTTTTCATATCCTATTATTGTATGCAATGCAAGACTGGGATATATAGAACCTGAATAAGAAGATAAAATGATGAGATCTTTACAAGCTAAAATCCCCCCACTTGGAAAGTCAAAGTTTTAGTATATTAAGTCAAAATGGATTTCAAATTAAAAGGAGTTTAAATTAATCCAAATGATTGGTAGGTTTGACTTAACGCCAAGTAATGTAGAGGTCGTCCTATTATGGGGATCTACATGAAATGGTGAGGCAGAATATATCAATAATTGTATAAGATACAATTAGCAAAAGTTGCTTACTTTGCTAGTAGATATACATCCGGTCACGTGGGTCTATTTGCAAGTCCTTGGGATCTTGATTCTCGCTAGGAAATATAATTTCCCGAATGCTTTTTGGGGGTAAAGTATTTGATAAAATAGTGGGAGAAAAACATGCTTGAAAGACCATAAAACATGTTTTCTGTATCAAATTCAATCACATGCTTATACTCTTTTTTTTTTTCGCCTCTTGTAGATTTTCAAAAGCTTCAACTCAAATGGCAAAAAATCCACTCCCAAGCATTTTGGAAACCAGTGAACTAACTGGGCTTAACTTCCAAGACTGGCTTAGGAACCTTAAAATAATTCTTGACTCTGATAAGAGGACTTATGCCCCAGATCAACGTCCCGTGGACACATTGGGTGATGATGCATCTAATGAGGACCCTGAACGATTTGTGCGATTTGTAGATGATGATCTACAAGTTCATTGCCACATGATGGCATCCGTGAAAAATGAGCTTCAAAAGACTCATGAGCATATGAAGCTTGCTTGTGAAAACTATAAGCACCTGCAAGAGTTGTATGCTGTGCAAACAAGGCACGAAAGGTTCGCGCTCTCTAAGGAACTCTTTAGATCATGGATGAGTGAATGCTCCAATGTCCATGATCACGATCTCAAAATGATTAGTCTTATTGAGAAGCTTGGACGACTCGATGTGATCATGGACAATGACCTTTACATAGATTTTATCTTACAGTCACTGCCGCCATTGTTCGACCAGTTTGTTATGAACTTCAACTTATCCAAGCAAGAAGTTCCGCTTAATGAACTGGTGAACATGCTTGTGACTGCAGAGGCCACGTTGAAAATGGAGAAACCTCTTATGTTTGCTTCCACCTCTTGGTCGAAGGGCCCTGAAGGCCCCAAGAAGGGACGAAAAATAAAGAAAAGTTCTTCCTCTAAAGGGAAGCAACCCGAGAAGGGTTTCGGAAGAGCCAAGAAAAATGCTAAGACTGATGCAAATTGTTTCCACTGTAGTGAGAAGAGTAATTGGAGGAGAAATTGTAAAGCTTACCTTGCTACTCTTGAGAAGGGTATGTTTTTCATTGAAGTGTATTTAACGACAAATTCTTCCATATAGGTATTCGACACCGCTGCGGCTCTCACCACTGTAACTCATTTCAGGGGATGGAAAGAAGGAGTCTGCGTGAAGGGGATATGATCCTCCCTCTAGGAAATGGAGCAACTGTTGCTGCCACAGTCCAAGGAATAATCAAGTTAGATTTAGGGAATAAAAGCATTGTATTTGATCCAGTTTTCTATGTACCAAATCCTGTCAAAAATATTATTTCAATTCCCGTTCCAGATAATGAAGGATTTGATTTTTCAAAATTGAATGGGAAATTGTTGGATCAAAGAATGGTTCGTTTGTTGCACAAGGTACATTGACTAATGGATTGTACATACTGGATTCCCAACCTTCACTAATGCACCTTCAAACAAACAAAAGGAAGCAAGATATCCAAGAAAATGCCATGCTTTGGCATGCAAGACTTGGCCATATATCCAAAAATAGGATGAGCAAGTTAGAAGCTCTCCAAGCACTAAATGTTAGTGGCAATGAGGAACTTCCAACTTGTGAATCTTGTTTAAAAGGAAAACTGACCAAAGCTCCATTTATAGGACAATTGGACCGCTCCACAAATCTTTTCTATTTGATCCATACAGATGTTTGTGGACCGCTAAGAGTTAGTGGGAGAGGAGGCTATTCTTACTTCATCACCTTTACAGACGATCATAGTCGATTTGGACACTTGTATCTTATGAAGTACAAATCCGAAGCCTTTGAAAAGTTCAAAGAGTATAGGATTGAAGTAGAGAAACATTAGGGCTAAGTATTGGAACTCTACAATCAGATCGAGGAGGAGAATACTTAAGCACCGAATTCTTAGATTATCTAAAGGGGATTAGGATTCTCTCATAATGGACTCCACCCGGCACACCCCAACTCAATGGAGTAGCTGAGAGGAGAAACTGCACATTGTTAGACATGGTGCGTTCCATGATGAGCTTCTCCGATGTACCAATATCCTTTTGGGGATACGCCTTAGAAACGGCAGCAAAGTTACTAAACCAAGTACCTCCAAAGTCGGTGCCAAAAACATCATATGAGATATGGCATAGTAAAGCACACTCTTACCATTATTTAAAGGTTTGGTAATCTCCCTCCTACATAAGACGGACAGTAGGAGATAAGTTAGACAGTAGATCCATCTTGTGCAAGTTTGTGGGATACCCAAGAGAGTCTATGGGTTATTACTTTTATGATCCTTCAGAACAAAATGTGTTTGTCTTGAGGAACGCCTACTTTCTATAAAAGAAATTTCTACTGGATAGAAATGGCATTGTTATTGAACTTAATGAAGTTCAAAACGATCAACAAATCCCACAGGCTGTGGAAAAAATTGAATCACAAAAGCCTGATGCATAAACTCTGAGAAGGTCAGACCGGGTCAAGAAGCAACCCGAAAGGTTTGGATTTCTTCATGAAACAGGATAGTCGGATAGTGATCCGAGGACCTATGAGGAAGCAATGTTAGACATAGATTTGGGACGCTGGCTTGAAGCCACGAGATCCAAAATGGACTCCATGTATTCAAACAAAGTATGGACTTTGGTAGATCCACCAAAAGGAATAGTTCCCATTGGTTGCAAGTGGATCTATAAGTGAAAGCTTGGAGTAGATGGAGAAGTAACAACTTTTAAGGCATCACTAGTGGCTAAAGGTTATACTCAGAGACCCGATATTGACTTCGAGGAAACCTGTTCACCGGTCGTAATGCCTAAGTCCATTCGAATTCCACTCGCCATAGCCGCATATTACGACTATGAAATATGGAAAATGGATGTGAAAAATTCCTTTCTCAATGGCAACATTGAAGAGGACATTTACATGGAGCAACCACAAGGTTTCACACCCAAAGGGAGTGAGCAAATGGTTTGCAAACTCCAAAGGTCCATCTATGGGCTTAAACAAGCGTCTCAAAGTTGGAATTTGCATTTTGACAAAACAATCAAATCGTTTAGCTTTGTCAAAAATGTATATGAACCTTGTGTATATCAAAAGGTCAGTGGGAGTTCTATACAGTTTATTATGCTTTATGTCGATGAGATCCTTCTCATTGGGAATGAGATTGGAATGTTAGAGTACACTAAAGCAAGGTTATCTACACAATTCTCCATGAAGGATTTGGGATAAGCGTACTACGTATTGGGAATACGTATCTATAGAATAGATAAAAAAGGATGCTAGGGCTATCCCAAACCCCGTACATTGACAAAATACTAAAAAGGTTTAGTATGGAATAATCCAACAAAGTATTCCTTCCTATGGGGCATGGCATTCGTCTCTCAAAGTCGATGGCCCCTAAGATTGAGCAAGAGAAACGAAAGATGTCCCAAACACCCTATGCTTCTGCTATAGAGAGCATAATGTATGCAATTCAATGTACAAGACCGGATGTGGCACACTCACTAAGTGTTACGAGTAGGTTCCAATCCAATCCCAGTGAAAGTCACTGGTTGGATGTAAAGATAATCCTCAAGTACTTGAGAAGAACAAAGGATTTGTTTTTAGTATACGGCGATGGAGAATTGAAACTCTAAGGGTTTTCGAATTCAAGTTTCCAATCCGATATAGATGACCACAAATCTACTTCTGGATTCATATTTTGCCTCAATGACGATGCGGTAAGCTGGAAAAGTTCCAAAAAAGAAACTGCGGCCGACTAGACCACAGAGGAAGAATATATAGCAGCTTCTGAAGCTGCAAAGGAAGGTGTTCGGATAAAAACTTCATTCAAGAGTTGAATGTAGTGCCTAGCATAGCTGAGCCTGGAGACCTATTTTCTGAAGATGTCCTTCAAAGACCTTTTGTCCTAGGGGCTTAGTTAGTGGATCTGCTATATTCTCTTCTAAGGCAACCCTCTTCACTCGGACGTCACCTCTGTCAATGATCTCTCGGATCAAATGATATCCCTCAATATGTGCTTGGATCGTTGATGAGATCTTACCTCCTTAGTTTCTGCCACCGCCCCAGTGTTATCACAAAAGACAACAACTGGCTCAGCTATGCTAGGCACTACATTCAACTCTTGAATGATGTTTTTCATCCAAACACCTTCCTTTGCAGCTTCAGAAGCTGCAATACATTCTACCTCTATGGTTGAGTCGGCCGTGGTATCTTGTTTGGAACTTTTCCAACTTACCGCCCCGCTGTTGAGGCAAAATATCATTCCAAAAGTAGATTTGAGGTCATCTACTTAGGATTGGAAACTTGAATCCAAAAACCCTTCGAGTTTCAATTCTCCATTACCGTATACTAAAATAAAATCGCTTGTTCTTCTCAAGTACTTGAGGATTGTCTTTACGGCCAACCAATGACTTTCACCAGGATTGGATTGGAACCTATTCGTAACACTTAGCGAGTGTGCCACATCCGGTCTTGTACATTGAACTGCATACGTTATGCTCCCTATGGCAGAGGCATAGGGTGTTTGGGACATCTATCGTTTCTCTTGCTCAGTCTTAGGGGCCATAGACTTTGAGAGATGAATGCCATGCCCCATAGGAAGGAATCGTTTCTTGGATTCTTCCATACTAAACCTTTTTAGTATTTTGTCAATGTACTGGGTTTAGGATAGCCTTAGCATCCTTTTTGATCTATTCTATAGATACGTATTCCCAATACGTAGTACGTTTATCCCAAATCCTTCATGGAGAATTGTGTAGATAACCTTGCTTTAGTGTACTCTAACATTCCAATATCATTCCCAATGAGAAGGATGTCATTGACATAAAGCACAATAAACAGTACAGAACTCCCACTGGCATTTTAACATACACAGGATTCATATTTATTTTTGACAAAGCCAAATGATTTGACCGTTTCGTAAAAATGCAAATTCCAACTTCGAGACGCTTGTTTAAGCCCATGGATGGACCTTTGGAGTTTGCAAACCATTTGCTCACTCCCTTTGGTTGTGAAACCTTGCGATTGCTCCATGTAAATTTCCCCTTCAACGTTGCCATTGAGAAAGCCGGTTTTCACATCCATTGCCATATCTCATAGTCGTAATATGCGGCTATGGCAAGTAGAGTCTGAATGGAATTAGGCAATGCGACCAGTGAAAAAGTTTCCTCGAAGTCAATATCGGGTCTCTTAGTATAACCTTTGGCCACTAGTCGCGCCTTAAAAGTTGTTACTTCTCCATCTACTCCCTTTGGTGGATCTACCAAAGTCCATACTTTGTTTGAGTATGTGGAGTCCATTTCAGATCACATGGCTTCAAGCCAGCATCCCAAATCTATGTCCAACATACCTTTCTCATAGGTCCTTAGATCACTATCCGACTGTCCCATTTTACGAAGAAATTCAAACCTTTCGGGTTGCTTCTTGATCTGAGTTGACCTTCTCAGAATTTGTGCATCAGGCTTTTGTGATTCAATTGTTTTCACCGCCTGTGGGATTTGTTGATCGTTTTGAACTTCATCAAGTTCTATAAGAACGACATTTCTATCCAGTAGAAATTGCTTTTCTAGTAAGCAAGCATTTCTCCAGACAAACACATTTTGTTCTGAGGGATCATAAAAGTAATAACCCACAGACTCTTTTGGGTATCCCACAAACTTGCACAAGATGGATCTACTATCCAACTTATCTCCCACTGTCCATCTTACGTAGGCGGGAGATCCCCAAACCTTTAAATAATGATAAGAGGGTGCTTTCCCATGCTATATCTCATATGGAGTTTTTGGCACCGACTTTGAAGGTACTAGGTTTAGTAACTTCGCTGCTATTTCTAAGGCGTATCCCTAAAAGGATATTGGTACATTGGAGAAGCTCATTGTGGAACGCACCATGTCAAACAATGTGCGGTTTCTCCTCTCGGCTACTCCATTGAGTTGGGGTGTGCCGAGTGGAGTCCATTGTGAGAGAAACCCATTATCCTTTAGATAATCCAAGAATTCAATACTTAAGTATTCTCCTCCTCGATCTGATCGTAGAGTTTTAATACTTAGCCCTAATTGCTTCTCTACTTCATTCCTATACTCTTTGAACTTTTCATAGGCTTCAGATTTGTACTTCATAAGATACAAGTGTACGAATCGACTAAGATCGTCTTTAAAGGTGATGAAGTAAGAATAGCCTACTCTCCCACTAACTCTTAGCGGTCCACAAACATCTGTATGGATCAAGTCCAAAATATTTGTTGAGCGCTCTGATTGCCCTACAAATGGAGCTTTGGTCATTTTTCCTTTTAAACAAGATTCACAAGTTGGAAGTTTCTTAATGCCACTAACATTTAGTGCTTTGAGAGCTTCTAACTTGCTCATCGTATTTTTGGATATATGGCCAAGTCTTGCATGCCAAAGCATGGCATTTTCTTGCATATCTTGCTTCATTTTGTTGGTTTGAATGTGCATTAGTGAAGGTTGGGAATCAAGTATGTACAATCCGTTAGTCAATGTCTTTCATGCCAACAATTTCCCATTCGTTATTGAAAAATCAAATCCTTCATTATCTAGAATGGGAATTAAAATAATATTTTTGACAAGATTCGGTACATAGAAAATAAGATCAAGTACAATGCTTTTATTCCCTAAATCTAGCTTGGTTATTACTTGGAATATGGCAGCAACAGTTGCTCTATTTCCTAGGCGGAGGATCATGTCCCCTTTATGGAGACTCCTTCATCTTTCCATCACCTGAAATGAGTTACAGAGGTAAGAACCGCATACGGTATCGAATACCCATGTGGAAGAATTTGTTGTTAAATGCACTTCGATGAAAAACATACCCTTCTCAGGAGTAGTAAGGTAAGCTTTAAAATTTCTCCTCCAATGACCCTTCTCACCACAATAGAAACAATTTGCATCAGTCTTAACCTTTTTCTTGGCTCTCCCGGAACCCTTCTTGGCTTACTTCCCTTTAGAGGAAGAACTTTTCTTCCTTTTTCCTCCCTTCTTGGGGCCTTTAGGGCCCTTCGACCTAGAGGTGGAAGCAAGCATAAGAGGTTTTTCCTTTTTCAATGTGGCCTCTGTAGGACCAAAGGGCGCAAGCTCGAATGGGGAACAAGGGAAAAAGAGGAATTGATCCCAAACCCGCAGTAGATCCTGCAGCAGGGAAAAGAAGGGTACGAAGATAGCAGATGATCCTATTGGAGACAATTTACCCCGACGAGGGGTCATATTTATGATAGTAGGAGGTCCCACATCTAGAGATTTCCATAGTGCAAAGAAGAAACATGTCGGATTAATCAGAAACCAGGTATGCCAGAAAAAAAATGAATACCGTGATGTATATTGCTAACCAAACCATCATTACTTTCGATGGAAGGGACTCCTAAGGGGTCGTTGGACCCCAAAATGACCCCATGGTCATTACCATCGACATAGCAAACTTTCTATGCATAAGGTCTTGGTAGATAATGGGAGTTCTATGGACATAATATTTTTGGAGGTCTTAAAGAAGATAGAGCTCACGCTTGTGAGAATTTTGCCAATCTACACACCCTTAATGGGATTTGGAGGAGCTGAAGTAACGCTAATCAAAACTATCGACCTCCCGATCTCTTTAGGAATGGAGTCTTGCTAGAGGACACTTATGCTTAAATTCCTAGTGGATGATGCCCCATTTGCGTACAATGTGGTCTTGGGAAGACCTGGTTTGAACTAATTCTAAGCAATAGTCTCAACTTTCCACCTCAAAATAAAATTTCCAACAAGTCGAGAAATTGGAAAAGTGAGCTATGACCAAAAAGAAGCAAAGGAATGTTACCAAATGTCTCTAAAAAATAGGCTCAAAACTGAGGCTTCGGAGTCGAAATGAGAAGGCTCGGGGTTGGGTTCAAAAGGTAAGAAGGCCATCGTGACTTCTGTCGAGGACATCACAAATTTGAAACCCCAAGAAGAAAATAAGAAAAGACAAGTAGAGGAATGCAGAATTGAACCCACAAGCAGGGTCAAGGACATTGAGTTAGTGCTAGGAGACCCGAGCAAGACAACGAAAATTGGTACTAAATGACTCTAGAATTGGAACTCCTAACTATCGAATTTCTGAGGAAAAATATAGATGTCTTCGTCTGAAAACCCTCCGATTTCAAGGGGATAGACCTTGAGGTGATAATGCACAGGCTGCACGTAGACCCCCAAGTTAGACCTATCCAACAGAAAAAGAGGAGCCATGGGGGGATGAAAAATCAGATCATAGAGGAAAAAGTGAACAAACTATTGGAAACGGGATATGTCGTCGAGATTCAGTTCACAAAGTGGCTTTCGAATGTAGCGGTTGTGCTAAAGATAGAAGGAAGATGGAGAATGTGCATGGACTACTTAGACCTGAACAAGGCCTACCCAAAAGATTTCTACCCTTTACCTCGGATTGATATACTAGTGGACTCCACTACAGGTTGTGCCCTCCTTAGCATGATGGATGCTTTCCAAGGATACCACCAAATTTTTATGGTAGAAAAAGAACGAGATAAGACGACCTTCGTAACTAAAATAGGGATCTTTTGTTATAACGTTATGCCATTCGGGCTGAAGAATGTAGGAGCCACCTACCAGAAGTTGGTAAACAAGATGTTCAAGGACCAGATCCCGGTAACTATGGAGGTATATGTGGATGACATGCTGGTTAAAAGCTAGAATGAGCCCGAACACTTGATGCATTTAGAGGAAGCTTTTGCTATTATGAGGTAGTATAAGATGAAGCTCAACATATCCAAATGCACCTTCGGGGTCAAAGGAAGGAAATTCTTGGGATACTTGGTTAGCAAGTGCAAGATAGATGCCAACCTAGAGAAGATTAATGCTATAACTGATATGAGCTCACCTAAATCAGTAAAGGATATGCAGAAGTTGATTGGCAGGGTCGCATCCTTAAACTAGTTCATCTCGAGATCAACTGATAAGAGTTTGCCATTTTTCAAAATTCTGAGGCATATGAGGAACTTTCAATGGGATAGTGCATGTGAGAAAGCATTTCAAGACCTCAAGGAGTACCTGGCCTCACCACCTATATTAGTAAGGCCTATTCTCGGGGAGCCCCTATGCTTGTATTTGGGCACATCAAAATATGCGGCCAACTTGGTGTTGGTCCGGGAGGAAAACTTAGTTCACAAGCCTATGTATTGTGTGAGCAAAGTGTTGAAAGGGGCAGAAGGCAGATACTTGGAAGTCGAGAGTTGGCTCTAGCCCCAGTGATGACAACAAGGAAGTGAAGCCCTATTTCCAATCTCATAAAATTATTATCTTGACTAACCATCTATTGAAATAGGTCCTTGCCAAGCCCGATGCATCAGGAGACTGATCAAGTAGGCTATAGAACTGGGGGAACTCGACGTAGAGTACCGACGTAGGAGCTCCGTGAAAGCCCATGTCTTGGCTGACTTCGTGGTCGAGATGGTAGTACAAGACCCCAAACCCAGAATAGAAACGTGGATGAAGTATGTTGATAGGTCCGCCACGTCCCAATGTAGGGGAGCTGGAATTTTCTTTAGGGGACCCAAACACGTGAAGCTCGAGTTCTCGGTCAAGCTAGCCTTCGGGATCACCAACAGCGAGGCTGAGTATGAGGCTATAATCATAGTATTGAAGGTAGCAAAGAGCATAGATGTCAGGAGGTTAAATGTTTATACTGATTCATAGCTCGTGGTGCTTCAAATTGAAGTAACATTTGAGACTGGGGAAAAGTCTATGACTGAATACCTGGGAAAGGTGAAGGCATTTATGTCAGGATTTAAATTTTGTCAAGTACAACAAATCCCCAGGGAGGAAAATGGTAGAGCGGATTGTTTGGCTAAGTTTGACAATTCAACCATAGGAACTAGAAACACAACCATAACCCTGCTGGTCGCGGATCGTTCTGAATTAGAGAACGATGCCTCTATAAAAGAGGCAATGATGTAGATAGAGGAAGATGCGGTTTGGAAAAATGACCTGGTTTAGTACTTAACGAATGGGACTTTGCTTGAGGACCCAGCGGAAGCAAGGAGGTTAGCCTTCAAGGCGAATCGATTCACCCTGGTCAATGGGGAACTATATAAGAGATCTATTAAAAGGCTACTATTGAAGTGCCTGGGAACCAAAAGGGCTCAATATGTGATACGAGAAATCCACAAGGGCAGTTGTGGGAACTACATAGGAGGGAGTTCTTTGGCACTAAAGACCCTCAGGCAAAGCTACTTTTGGCCTACTATGAATCAAGATATAGCAACCCTGGTAAAAAAATGTGAGAAATGCTAGTTCCATTCCAACCTTGACCATCGACCCACCGTTCCAATGGAACTGATTTTCATATCGTATCTTTTTAATCAATGGGGGATCGATATTCTGGATCTATTTCTATCGACACAGTGACAGGAGAGGTCTGTGATAGTGGCCGTCGAATATTTCAATAAGTGGGTAGAAGCGGAGGCGTTAGTAAAGGTTACCGAATATGAGGTCATGAGCTTTCTTTGGAAGAACATTATATGTCGGTTTGGGATCCCCAGGGTCTTGATCTCAAACAATAGAACTCAGTTCAATGGGAAGAAAATAATAGGATGGTGTAAGGAACTTGAAATTGGGTAGAGGTTCACTTCAATTAGGAACCCAAAACCAAAAGGCCAGATAGAAGTGACCAATCAGGACCTCCTAAAAAGCCTCAAGGCTCGATTAGATGAGGCAAAAAGAGGGTGGGCCAACAAGCTCCAATGGGTCTTGTGGGCGTATCACAGCACGCCCAAAATTGCGATAAGAGAGACCCTATGTTATTTGGTGTATGGGGCAGAAGCTGTGATCCCAGCAAAAATTGGTGAACCCACATGGAGAGTCTTGAAGTATGAGCCAGAAAGTAACCATGAGGTCAAAGAGTTCGAGTTAGAGGTAATAAAGGAAAAGAGGTACAGGACTTATGTCACAATCTAAGAAGACAAGAACATCATGGCAAGGTAATACAACAAGAAAGTTCAACAGAGAAGCTTTCGAGTAGGGGACTGGGTCTTGAAAAATGTGGAAGTCTCAAAACATATGGGGAAGCTAGACCCTAATTGGGAGGGACCATACAAAGTGGTTAAGGTGACCAGGCAAGGGTCGTACAGGCTAGAGGATGTTAAGGGAAAGGAGTTACCGAGATCATAGAATATGAAAAATTTTATGTTTGAAGTTGCAATGAACCCTGCAAAGCCAATATACGGCTAATACCTTTTGTAATGCATTTCAATTAAATAAATTTCTCTTTAATTAATACTAGAAATTTACCATTTGCGTAATGATGCTTGTGCTACCTCCCAGAAGATCCTAAATTAATGGGATCAAATTCTCATATAGGATCTTCGCAAGATCCTAACCATAAGAAAATTCTAAGTCAATAGGATCAAGTTCTCATATGGGATCTACGTAAGATCCTAACCACTAGAATATCCCGAGTCAATGGGATCAGGTTCTCATATAAGATCTGCACAAGATCCTAACCATAAGAAGATCCCAAATCAATGAGATCCAGTTCTCATATAAGATTTGCACAAGATCCTAACCACAAGAAGATCACAAGTCAATGGGATCGAGTTCTTATATAGGATCTACGCAAGATCCTAACCATAAGAAGATTCCAAGTCAATGGGATCGAGTTCTTATATAAGACCTATGCAAGATCCTAACGGCAGGTAGATCCCAAGTCAATGGGATTGAGTTCTTAAATAGGACCTATGCAAGATCCTAATGGCAGGAAGATCCCAGTCAACAGGATCCCAGTCAGATCTGGACAAGACCCGTGACTCAAGAATAGTTCCTAAGTCAATGGGATTAGGATTCTGTACAGGATCTGGACAAAAGACTGGGGTCGGGATCCTATACGGTATTTGAGTAAGATATTGGGATCAAGATCGTGCACAAGATCAAGCCGAGGTTCGAAGGCACAATATGATGGAGGAGCCCCTATGCTTAAACGATGAATGCATAAGTTTTAGTATTTAAAGCAAACTCAAAATAAATCTCGTATTTTATTAAACCATGATAATTACATTAATTTTGTAGTTTGAGCTCACAATGCAATAATGGGGGTGAGGGGGAACTCGAACAAAAAAAATAAAAATAAATAACAAATAACTACAAGTGCACAAATCTCGCCATGCCGAGTCCCTAGCTTCCGTTGCGGCATCTTGAGAAGCATGAGCCTCGGAGGGAATCTCACCTTCCTCAGCGGCCAAGAGAGGTGCCTCGACCTCTTTGGCTAGGAATGCGAACTCGTCCCCAGGCTCTTTTTCTTTGGGGAGCCTACTGGATGGATAATCTTTCAAATCAGCGTCCTTGGTCGGGTCTAAATCAAAGCCCTCAATGATCTCACCCAATTTCTTCAGTTGGGCTTGACACTTTATAAAGCTCATGTAGGAGTATTTCGCAGACTTCTCCTTGACTATGGACTCAAACATGCCTAACTTCCTGAAAGCTCGGGCTCCATCCATCCTAGCTTCTTAGATCAGCTCCTTAAACTCGGATGAGCCCTCGAATTCTGCACACCCCTTCGAGCAACCTAGCTTGTATAGTGCTTTTTTCTCCGATTCGACAACTTTTGTTCCAGGTCCTTGACCTTTTGATCCCGATCTGCCAACTCCTCTTTATGCAATGCAAGCTCACTGTTGATGGACTGCAGGGTTGACTTCAAATTGGCCTCAAGCTCCTCATTGGCTTCCTTGAGCTCCATGACCTCCATGTCCCGGATCATGAAGCAACTTCTCTAATAGGCACATTGCAGAGATAGCTAATGCATATATGTGATCCCTTATAAAAGAAACGAGCGACATTAGTTGTGAGCTCAAACAGATGGGGAAGTTTTAAGAGTAACATTGGGAGATATTCAGAGTGCACCTGTATCAGGGTATGGGAGCCATGTTCCTCTAGCCTGGTGAAGTTCACTGCAGCAAGAAGGGTCCGATCTTGTGTCATCAGACACCTCTTGTTTAGCTCGAATAAGGTCTCCCTAGATTGAGATCGCAACACGAAGCTTTGATCTATAATTTCCCAATTTGGGATCAGAGTTGGATGCGAGGAATCACTAGGGAAGGTCGAGTTGATGGTCTTGTAGCTCTTACATGCGTCATTTAGTAGGCTCTCGCGGTGGGCAATAACATTAAGGTCGCAAGGTGAAGTGAGAATAGATTCGACTCACGCCTTCTTTTCTAAGTAACTATTGCTAGATCCATTGCCATTAGACTTCTCAGATAAACTTGTGCCTGAATGGATAGGCGAGAAGAGCTTCGGGATCTTGCTCTTGGACCCATGTTTGCTCCTTTTTTCTTTGCCCGGTAAAGCATCTTTGGTGGCTGGGAAAGGGTCCGGATCCGAACGAGCGACCTCGAGCTTGGGGACTTGGTTGATTGGAGAGGGCTATTCCATCTTAACCATGTGAGCGAGAGCACTTGAGGTCGAAAGCTGGATGGAGGTTGTAGGAGCATACATGAGCCCCGATGATTGAGCCTTAGCTATTAAGGCCTCATCGGGGCTTTCATTTTGTTGATGATGTGAAGATTCTTGCTCGACGTGACTGAAACAAAATAGAAGAAGGGTTAGATCACGATCCTAATAAAAGAAAAAGGGGTGGGGAAAAGGGAGAAAAAGCTTAAATGGAGGAAAATACCATCTTCAAGAGTCCTTTGAACTCGAATGTTAGCTGGCGTGAGGCCAACAATCTTGAGGACCTCCTCTTTCAAAAGTTCACTAGCCTTATACATAGGGGTAGTCAGGGTATCTATGAAATCCTCTCCCTAAGTAACCTCGTTCAACACGGAGGATTTAGGCTTACTGTGCCTCCAGTCAGATCGAAACCACTAAGGATGATTGGCGAGGGCTCGAATAAAAATAAACTTCTCCTTCCATGGGATTAAGGAAGAAGGAACCTTATCTACAAACTTGCATAAGGGCCTTACGTTGATATAGTAAAGCCCGTGCTCCCTAGATCGGGTCGAGTTCGTTATTGAGTAAAGCGATCAAAAGTGAACAAATGAAGGCTCGACCCTGAGGTAAGTCATTATGATGAAGAAGCAAATGATATGTCTTATTGCGTTGGGGATGAGTTGGGTTGGGCAGACGTCTAGCCCTAACAAGATATTCTCAATGGGATCGGGGATAGGGAATCTGAAATCCCCCTCCAGCATTCCTATTGAAAAGGTGGTGCAACCGATAGGGGAGAGATACATCCAATTCGAGTTATTTGGGAAAATTATTTCGTACTCAAAGGGAATAAAGAATCGCGACTTGACCTCAGTGACCACTAAAGACCCTAGGTTGGGAACTATTACTAGCTAATAAGACGTGGAGAGGACATACTTTTTTGTCTCAGGATCCTTAGCGGATTCATCCACCAAGGCGGAGGAAAAATTGGTCAGGTTAGAACCTGATTGGGGTTCCGGATCTTGGGAATCAGGAGGAAGGGGGGCTAGGGTCGAACCAGAGAAAAGGATTATCTGAAGCGAGGTCACATCCTCAGAACATGAGGAAGGGGAAACACTTGCATTTGACCCCAATTGATTAGGGCTGCGAGTCCTTTTTGAGGAGGAACTTAAACTCAAACTCTAGATCATTATTATAAAGAAGAAGACAAACCTAGGGAGTCGAAATCTTGGTCAGATAGCGAAAAGCTAGGGTTCGGGGTCTGTCCAAGTGAGCGAAAACAATATATAGAGAGAAGTAGAATGAAGTTATGGAGCAGTCCTGGGGTATTTATGGGAAGAGGGTGTGACGGTTCACTTATCGAGGCGGCATCAATGGCCCAGATTGAAGGGGCTTGATCAAACAGTTAGGCTGAGTCAACACCTATTTCTATAAGTGTATAGGTTCAGTTTCCCTAACAAGAACGAGAATCAATACACTTTTGAAGTGGGGGAGTTAATGATGGTAATTATTAATAGAAATAGATGAAAAGACCACCTTGCCCCTATACTTTAGTTAAAATGCCCAAATAGGACAAGATATGTGTCTTTTTTATTCGAGTAGGGTCGTGACCCAAATGAACTCGACCCGATACAGGTCATGACCCACGCAGTGGACCGTTGAACAATCGAGGATCTAATGCGCAATACAGCGCCAGCTCGATCCATATAGAAAGGACAGTCCATTACCTATAAAAAGCAAGCCCAGCACAGTGCCAGGTCACGCTATCACCATTAACTATCACTTAAATTCTTCTCTTTACCTTGTGCTCATTTGATCACCTCACTAACTTAGGCATCAAAGGGCCTTAGCTAAGGGCGATCTCAGCTAGCCTAACGTATTTTCGTGTAGTCAGGTCAGAGATCCAAAATACACTTGTGCGGTTCTGAGTCGAGATCAAGGTCACAACTAGGGTTATATTTGGTGGTCGAGGTCGAGGTCGAAGTCCAAGAACTCGAACCGCGTTACACCCGCAAGAAATGTTTCAAGATTTCGTTCTTGAAATACTCTTCCAATCTTCTTCTTTCTTTCCTATTTTTCTTTTCAACTCCAAAAATCCCTTCGAATGTCTAGAGCCAATATCTACGACCTTCCAAGAAATAACGCCTAATACAGTGCAAATCCTATATATACCTCCTTCTTTTGTCTTCTTGAATTTTAAATGGAGGATCTCAATTCAAAATCCCTTCAAGAAGTAGATGATCCACATAAAGCACTCCAAGCACAGGGCATCTAGTGGCATATCCATATGCCAAATGTCCATTTGAAGTTTCTTCACTTTAAAAAAAATGTTATATTATTGACAATATAAAAATTGTCACTAATGATATGTATTAAGTAAAGAAAAACTTTTATTTTATCACTAGTGATATTTTTAAGTAACAATAATTTTTTTTTTTTTGTCACAACATGACTTATTAGTGACAAAACCTAATTAATGTTTTAAGTTGTCACCATTAACAATTAGTGATAATTTAGTGATAATAAAAATTGCTACTAGAATTCATGGCAAGATTTCTATTGTCACTAAGTTGTCACTATAAGGTATCACTAATTGTCAATGGTGACAACTTAAATACTATTATTATCACTATTTAGTTTGTAAAAATTATTAAAGTGACAAAACAAAATTGTCACCTAATTATATAATTAATGACAATTTTTGTATTGTCACTTATTATTTTGTCGTTAACTTTTTTTTTTTTTTTTTGGTATTGCTTTCATGCTATTTCGAAGAATTGCAATGGCTCTTAAAAATGGTAGAGAAAACTTTCAAGAGAATGTGGTAAGGAGAGTAATTAGAAATTTTGTGCAAGAAATTTAAAACGAGTATTTCATCACTTTAGAGAGCAGTGGCTTATTTTTTATTTATATAGGATGGAAGATAAGTGAATGGTGGTTATCTCCAAGATAAGTTCTGCTAAAATATCTCTTAAATTGGAGGAACTCCTTCGAACCACCAACGGGCATGCATTTGTCTTCCACCATTAAAACTTGCACATGTCTCTTTTAACTACAACTTTGCTAGTTGTCAAGCTACAGTAGCTTTGCCAATTGTCAATCTACTATTAGTCGTAGAAAATATCTCTTTTAACTCTGTTGTAAAATTGGATTAAAAGACTAGGATTTATAATTATGAATTAAAAAATCCAAGTGATCTTGAATAATTAATTGAACTCTTCAATTAATTAATTCTACATCCGGAAATCAACTAGTTGGTCTTAATCAAGGTTAACTCTATGCCATGAACTTCATTAAATAAAAATATTTTTTATTTAGTTGAATCAATTTAAATCCTTAATTTGATCAAACCTCTAAATTGAATACTCTATTCAAGAATTGATTAGTTTTATTAATGAATTGTTTCTCCATCATTAGGCAGGTCATCTCATGAGTTAATTAGATAAATTCCTTTATTCAGTTGAATCAATTTAACTCTTTAAATCGATCCATTGTAATTGACAACTCATATCAATAGATCATTTTCTTAAGTGACATGGGCTAGTCTTGCTGTATGATCTCTTAAGTTCACTAATTAGCTAGTCTTGTTTGGCAATTCCTTGCAATTTAATTTATAAATAATTAAAAAAAATTATTAATAATTCTTAAAGTAAACTCCTTATTTTAAGCGTATCACTACTCATGCACTACAAAAAATCACTAAAATTTCAAGGGAATTGCAGTCGATTTCTGACAAAACAGAGGGTCATCAAAAATCCACCTAAAAGTCGGCAAAAAACTGGCAATTTTTGGCGCCCTTTTGGTGCGAAACTTTCCGACGACATATCCGCATGAAAATTCCATTGAAATTTTTTTTCAACAAAAATAGTGCGAAAATTGGCACAATTTTTTTTTTTTTAAATTAAAACTATTAAATTTTTTAGGGAATTTTTAATGAAAGTCCGTTCGAATTCATTCAGAAAGTTAAAAAATTAATAGGAAAATATTAATTAATAAATTTTGATAATAAATAATTCTTATATATAAAGCTAGTACTTATTAAATTTGATGATTTATGTTTACGTATTTATAATTGTTGAAACTGATTGAGGCACTAAGATTTATAGTTTTAATTTTGCATAAATTAGATATTAATTTGGAACTTAATTTTTATTTTTATTTTTATTTTTTTGTAATTTCAATTCATTAATTTTAGGTGTTACGTGTGTGTATTTATAATTATTGAAGTTTTGATATTTTAGGGACTCAATTGTTTAATTTAGAGTTTATTAAATTTGAATTATATGTTCGGTTTGTTTAATTAAGTGTTTCTTCAATTTAATATTCAATTATTATGTTTATGTACCTTTAAGGTCAATTTAGAATTTAATTAACTATTTTATATTAATTTGAAATCTTTTTAGTTATCACATCCCATAAATTAACTACTTAGAAATATTTCATTAAATTAAGTTGTCTCTATTCTTTCTAATTGTAATATATAGGTACCTTCATCATTGATATCCAGCACTTTTCTTCGTTCGTTCCCTCAATTGTTCATATTCTGCATATTTTTAGGTAAGTGTGCTTTTTATTTTTTATCTATATGTCCCAATCTGATAGAAATCTTATGTATGTATGAATAGTAAGCATGTGTTAGGTATAGAATCTAGAATAAAAAGTTCAGGTTGGAGGATGGAAATTGGGAGAAGGGGTGGAAGCTCCCATTTGTTGGTGTTGGAATATTGTTTGTTTGCATGTGTATAGAGTAATAAAGGGTTGTGGTAGTTAATTGTTTAATTATATTAATGTTCTTGGATATATATTTTTCCTCTGTGGGTTAGAAAAAAGGATAAATAGCAAACAATCCCCTAACGTATAGGGTCATTTGCATTTTACTCCCCAACCATTGCAGGCGTGTAGAACAAATACCCAACCTTTGCTAAATATGCTTAAATATCCCATGTTCCAACTTTCCGGCGATATATTTGGAAGTTGTTGCACTTTGCCCCTTGCTGTTTTAAAAAAATTATATTTAGCTACCTAAAGTATTTTAAAATATTATCTTTAGCATTAAATTCTTATTTTGGTGGAATAAAGTGAAATATTTTGCCAAAAATTATTACCATATGTTACTTAATTGTCAACACATCACCAGTTTAATCAATGAGTTATCTAAAATGTATGAACCAACTTAATGGTAAATATTTTCCTAAATTGATGTGTATAAGATAACAAAAAATAATTTTGGGGGTTCTATTACGAAAAGATTTTTATAGTGTACTTATAAATTTATGCTTATTTGATTAATTAAGAGTATAAGTGGTTTAGGGTTTTAATTTGAATAAGAATAAGATATGTGACACTGGTCAGACGAATATTGACAACAAATTATGTAGATTCTAGTATCAATATCATCTCTATCATTTATTACTCTATTTAAATTACAAATATTTAAATATCATTTGATAATAAATATGCATATTGTTATATTGATATAAAAATCAATTAGAGTATACTTTTAAAATTAGCTTTAATCATCTCATACATATAAACTAAGTAAAATATAATTATAAAATTAATCTAAAATTATATGATAGGTCAAATTGATTTAACTGTCTATATATTAACAAGTGACTAGTGCGTGATAATATTTTTTATCAAATGTTTTACTTTATTCCACAAAAATAAAAGTCTAATGATAGAAGTGCGATATTTTAAAATGATTAGGTTGTTAAATGCACATTTTGTCAAAGTTGAGAAGGTAAAGTGCAACATACTCAAAGTATTTCAGCATCTTCGCTGGAATATTCCGTTGGAAAATGAAACACATTTAGCAAATATTAGGTAATCGTTTCGCACATTTGCAACGATTAGGGGGCAAAGTACACATGACCCTATATGTTGGGGGGTATATGCTATTTACTCTAGAAAAAATTTGGATTGTTATAGTTATAAAGGAAACTGTGTCAAAACTTTTCAAGGAGTAACACTTTTATGGAACCCTATTTAATAATACCTAGGAGCCAAGCTCTTTAGTTGACCAACAATGCCTCAACGTATGCCTCTCCTGGGTGACTTGAAGGTCTATCAAGGCATATGCCTCCCTTGAGCATAAAATTTAGAAGTAAATTTGCTAACTGGTAGCTGATAACTTCTCACAGCCTCTATAGTAGCTGGTACAAAAGAATAATGAATGTACTATTAAATCCAATGAAATACCTTGGAGAAGGAATATTTGATCACTTCTCGAAAGTAATATGAAATCATACTCATCTGCATATAAAAGCAGAAAATTATTCAAATTAATGTGATCATTGCAGACTAATGCATGTCAAATCCTTCCCTAAAGTAAACTTTCCTAAGGACTCATTATCTAGAGCCAAGTGAACTTTCTCTCAGGGAAGGGATACATGGACATTTTTTTTTCAATGCAAAGCCATCTATCAAGGAATGGAAAGATAAAATAGTACTAAGGAAGGGTTGCGTGCCTCAAAGTTAATATTTAATACCCTAATAAAGGGATGGCCTCCTTGTGGGGAGACCATGGTGACTTTCCTTAGGGAAGTCTTTCACAACAAATAAATTGTGAAAAGGAAGATAAAAACAAGGGTCACCACATACCTATTGAACTCATCATGCCAACTCAATGGATCATAAAGGTCCCTAAAAAATTTTAATTGATTCCTAAAACTTAAAGCTTCGCCTAAGATCTTAAGTGATTTTTAGAGTGTAAATGTTTGCTAGAAATCCTAAGCGATCCTCAAAGCATAAAGCCCCATAAAAAGTTATAAGTGAATCACAAAGTCTAAAACTCATATGGAGATTTTAAGTGATCTTGAAGCATAAAGTTCCACAAAAACTTGTAAGTGTTTTACGAAGCATAAAACTTCTCTATAGATCCTAAGTAATTGTTGAATCATAAACCATAAATCTTTGAATTGATAATCGAAACCAAACCAAAAACTAAAAATATTGGTTCAATTTGGTTAAACTGAGTAAAAAATAGAACTAAGTTAATGTTAGAACTAGAAATTTCTTGCTCCATGGTAAAATTGAACAAAATTTGATAAGCCTGTATTTCAATTCTCAAAGTTAAATACCATCTAATGAAACCATCAATTAAGTGGTAATTCTTTATGTTAAACACAATGATTTTTCTCAAAACTAATAATCATATAACTTTTCACATGAGAAATAATTGGAACACCAAAAATTTCTGTCAAAAACTTATCATTCATCACATAGAGTTTCAGTCTTTTTGTCTATCTGGACACGTTTATGTAAATGACAGACAAATCCAAGATTGGAACGTCAATGGACTGAATCCTGGTAGATAAAAAGACTGAAGAATTTATCTAAAGAATGATATATTCGATTAAAACATCTATCAAAACTAACATGTATTTAGATAAGTTTAGTTATTAACTGTTTTTATGCATTTCACATATATAGTTAACTAATTTATCATAATAATATTATTGTCTATATGTGCAGTTTGTTTTTGTTTTATAGATGACAGACTAGTCAGGTATCTGCCTTCCCATCACCGGT
Source organism: Jacaranda mimosifolia (assembly GCA_018894105.1). NCBI lineage: Eukaryota > Viridiplantae > Streptophyta > Magnoliopsida > Lamiales > Bignoniaceae > Jacaranda > Jacaranda mimosifolia. The sequence goes on along the minus strand of CM032127.1, from coordinate 32,724,551 downwards.
TGAGCTTGGGGTTTTGGCCGAGGTAGGGGCATTTCCTCGACCTCTTAGACACATGACCCAGTAGACTACTCTCCCACCATGTCGACTAGTCATCAGTTTATACCCACCCTACATTTTCCTCCCGCACATCTCCGCACTCTTTCACCTTCTTCCTCTTCATCACCACCACCCATATCTTCCTCAATTACTGTGAGGTCATCCACATACCGTGTGCTACAGCCACCCTTACAATAGTAGTACCTGTCTCAGCCACTATCCACATCACTACAGATACTCCCTCACAATCCTCTACTCCACTTGACATTTGGCCATCTGTTGTTGCTCCACTCCACCCTTCTACAGCAGCAGCAGGTGATTTCTTATTAGGCCAGACTTTGGGTGAAGGAATCAAAGCCCCTATCCCACAATTTTGGCAGGGTGTACTTGCATCCCAAGGGATGTTGTGGGTAAGTTGAATTGATTATAATATAAATGTTATTTTATTATGTTCTCGGTAGATAAATATTGTTGGTTTAATACTTATGTATTGATGTTAAGGATTTTATGCCGACATACGCCATTACTAGATGGTTCCAAGTTTTTGATGAGAGTGATCAAGAGCAAGGTACATGAGCTTTGTACGACTTGATCGAATATCCCCTAGGCCCTTCAAGATTTGATGTTTAGGAAATGGAAGGTATATACATGTTATTAATTATTTACTTTTACAAATAAGTATGTCTGTATATTGAAAGTACACTAAATTATTTCCTTTTCTTTCATAGAGATATATCTGTTGGGACCCCCTGTACGAAGGCCATATACAGAGGGCTTTTGATACTAAAGAGGATCACCGATTAAGTAAATATATGACCATGCCCGAAACATAGGCAAGAGGCCAGAGTAGATTGGTGAGGATAGTTGGGATGCCCTATGCCTGTACTAGTAATCCCAAGATTTTAGAAGAAGTCCATACAGACCAAGAAGAACTGAGCTTTTGAGACCTATGGATCCCTCTATACTGGAGGAAGTATATTTTTCGGGACACATGCCGAGAGTTTAGTAAGTTTCCTAACATTTAATCTTTAGTAAACTTACTTTGCATTCTTAATATTTATTAAATTGACTAATGTTTATAATTTTTCCATGTCATGGTTGATGGAGAAGGGTTGGTGTCCTTCCTATTTGCTTTTCATTAACTAGTTGATGGAAAAGGATTGATGCCCTTTCGATAGATAATCTGCTAATTGTTTACTTGATTGTTGAGTTCATGTTTTTTTGGGTAAGATCGATTTCATCAAAGATTCTATCAAATTTTCTTTTGTATATATGACACACTTATGCTAATTCTGCTTCTGTATATAGGTTTGGGAGTTGCAGAGGCCGCCGACAGTGGAGAAAATTTTTGTACGTACCCACAAGAGGTGGTCCAATAGGAGCTAGGTAGACAAGATGGCAAGGAAAACTGGTGTAAATTTTTTACATATGACAAATACTTGTTTCAATTATATTATAGTGTATTTATATATTTAATTTTTATCTTACATGAGAGCTTCCAGTAGGCACTACAGACCTAGCTCACCCGAAAGGTGTTAGGAGCAGTGCAGAGATCCAGCAGTCTCTAGCTAATTTCTGGACTCAAACTATAGGTAGCCCCAACAAGAAGGAGGGAGTTACAGGTTGAGCTATTAGCATCGCCCTCCTCAAATAGTGTGACTCGAGAGGAGCCACCGATTGTGTCATCTATAGACTATTTGGAGGCCCAAATTTAGGATATGCGAGACCATATTTAATAAGCGATTAAGTGCAATGCAGGATATGATTGCTTAGTTGGTCATGCAGAGGCATGCAGAGGGATACTCTGCCCAAATCCTCTACACCACTTCTATCCCTTCCCTCAACCCAACCCTACAAGCAACAACTTCAAGCGCATTAGTAGGGAGCTTATCATCAGCATGGCACCTAGTAGGATTAGCATCGCGATGCTGATGACTATTTCGAGTTTGGTGGTGATGTTGTTGGCCAGTAGATAGGATAATTTTTTTTTTTTTTTTTTTTGTAATTAAGAATTGTTACTTTCTAAGATTTGTATTTATAAAATGACATTTTTTTAAATTATTGTTTCTATTTATTCATAATGTTGTTGTTTTGTATGTTTATGTTATTTTATATACATGATGTATCAATAGGTTAATCAAATAAAAGTTTAAGATTTATTTTAAAAAATTAAATTTTTTATGAAAATTCAAGGAACTTCCATCAGAAATTGAAAGTAAATTTATTAATAAAAATTAAGATTTCAACAGAAATGTCTCATAATTTCCTCGAAAAAAAAGAAAAAAAATATTTAAAAAATGTAATGTCCATCACAAATTCAATAGATGTCTGATGGAAATTTTTGGTGGATTTTTCAGTCGATAACTTGATGAAAATTGAATTGGTTTCAATGGTCTAAAGTCCATATAAAAAGCATCGTAATTTCGTGGAAATTTTTTTGATGGAATTTTCTATTGAAAAAGCATCAGAAATGCATTCGCGATGAGGCTTTCTCTAATGCAAAAAGTTCCATTGGAAATCCATCAAAAATCTATCGTTCTATCGAAAATCCATCAGAAAATTCTATCAGTCTAGATGAGTTTTTTATAGTGATGGTTGATGTCTAACAGCAAGTCACGAGGTGTACTCAATGGGTGAAGTAACATGCATTGTCCCATACAAGTACCATACAAGTACAATCCATCTATTATTTAATTTTTCAATTGAGGATTAAAATTTGGGCATTCCATTGACACAACCTAACAACATCAATACTATTTACTAATTCTTTCTTCATGTGTTATTTTTATGTGATTTATTTAAGAACTCTTTCTTGAATGTCATGCCATGTCTTTGCCAAGGATTTCTATACTAACAATAATAAGAAAATATAGGATATTCTTTATTGGTCCTCATAAACCTCCACATATATAGTGATTTGACACCTAACATAAAAACCATATGACTTGCTACGTGATAAATGACTGTATCAAAATATAAGCAACCATGCACAAACCTACCTTTGAACCTCAAGTATTAGGAATAATTATGTGCACTATCATAAGATAGAGAATTTTCGTACTTATTTGCAATTTAGGGCCCGTTTGGTTTTATTTCCAAAGTTCATTTTTATTTTCATGCATTTGAAAAAGTTGAAAAAGTAGTTATAGTTTGAAAATGAAAATGAAAATTTATTTGAATATTTTTGGGAAGTAATAATTAAGGTAGGTATAGGGATAAAAACTTAGTTTATTCATATATTTTTATATTTAAAATTTTTTTTTTAAAAATATGTGTATATTTTATTAATTTTACAATGATAATGGGTACTTTATACCAAATCAAATTTAAATTTACTTGATGTGATAATAAGATAATGGGGTAGATTTAAAAGAACATTAAAAACGAAAATAAGGAATAGTTTGAGTGAAAATGAATAGAAGTAGGCTTCCAATTTTCAAATAGTAATAGAAATAAAAATGAGAGTTGAAAACGAAATGAACAGGCCCTTAAACTCCAAGTAGAAATCTTTAGGAGGGATATCTTAGTAAACTCAATTCTAAAGAGCACCATCTAATGCACAGTGTTGTCTTTACATCATTCGTGGAATCCTCCACATCATAGAGTTTGCATCATTTGTCTAAGTGTCATAGGTCTAATTTTTGGCCCAAATTTTATGCCAAGTTTGACTTATCCCCTGTGTGCCTTAGTCCTGCTAAGGGCCTAGTCTGCCTGCCTAAGCACTATATCTAGTGCAAGTGTTCGAGTCATGCAATGTTTGATCAAGCAAAGCAGTATCATAAACATTAAAGCACGCAACAAAATAACAAAGGGACACGATAATTTATGGGAAACCAATTCCCAACCTTATGTTAATCAAAAAATTCAGTACAAAGGATTCTAAACGATTTGATTATCTTATCAAAATGTACGTTTCAACTTTGGGATGCTTGCTTTAGTCCATAGATGAACCTTTATGGTATGATTGGTATGCAGGAATATGGTAAGAATGGAATGGGCATTCTGAAGTCCATTCCCAAACCCATGATTTGTACAATTTAGAGATGGGAATGCCCATTCCCGTCGGAGTGACCATTCCCAAAAGGATAGGTTTAGCCATTCCCTTCCACTCCCATGGGTTTAGCTACTCCCAATCCATCGGGAATGAATATATATAAATATATATATATATATTTATATTAACAAAATTACACTCTAAAATTTAACAAAATACTTTTATATTTAAGAAAAGAAATCTTTACTTTGTAAATATTTGATATTATATTACAACTTATTTGACTGCTATGTGTTTTTATTTAATTATATATTTGATTCATATATTTTTTAGTAATATTATAGAAATTATTAGATTATTATAAATTATAGTAAAAATAAAAATAATAAATAATAAAAAAAGTAGAAATATCATTGACTTTGTACTTGCTAATGAAATATATATAGTTTGAAATATTATTTATTTCCGCACATCTTTGAATGATTAAAAAATACATGCAAAACTAGTAAGTGAAGAGTTGTCCATTCTATCAACATCTCTTCAAATTAAACTTATAAAAATGTACAATAAATCGTTCTAACCTTATCACAAAAAAGTTAAGCACTCTAGTTATAAAATATTTTATAATTTATAATTATATTTTATCAAAAAATTCGAAAGAGCTTGCTAAATTATAATTTTAAAAATAATAATTTTAAAAGAATTGTGTTTATACTTTTTTTTGTGTAAACATATATAACTTGTTGTTCACATATAAAATGCATATATTTACTGATGTAATTCGAATAACATTAAAAGTGATATTAAAACTGCATAATTATAGGCTTTCTAAAAAAAATATCTATGATATTATATAAAAAAAAATATTTTACTAATAAATACTTTTATTTTAATAATTTTTTTACAAAAGAATAATTTGGTCATTTAAAAAAATGATCACATTCCTACTGGTCATTCCTATTTACCAATCATTAGAATGGAATCAAGAAGGAATGATGATTTCATCCCTTTCTCATTCCTTGTATATACTAATCATAGGATAAACTATACTAACATAATTCCTTTCCCAACTTCATTCCATTCCTAAAGTCTTTCCATTTCCACCTTATTCCATTCCTGCATACTAATCACCACCTTAGAGTTTACAAACCTTTTGCTCACTCCATTTGGATGTAAAACCTTGTGGTTGCTGTATATAGATTTTTTCTTTAATGTTTCTATTGAGAAAAAACGTCTTTACATCCGTATGCCATATTTCATAGCATAGTAAGCGGCTATGGCAACTATAATCCTAATGGACTTAGGCATAGCAACTGGTGAAAAGGTTTTCTCAAAGCCAATACCCAGTCTTTGAGTATAACCTTTTGCCACTAGTCTAGCCTTGAAGATCGTCACCTCTTCAACAACTCCTAACTTACACTTGTAGATCCACTTGCAACCAACAGGTACTATACCCTCCAGTAGATCTACCAAACTTCATATTTTGTTGGAATACATGGACTTCATTTCGGATTTCATGGCCTTAAGCCAATATCCCGAATCTATGTCCGACATAAATTCCTCATAAGTCTTTGGATCACTATCTGTTTGCCTTATCTCATGAAGGAATCCGAACTTTCCGAGTTGCTTCTTAATTCGATCCGACCTGCTAAGAGGTTGTGTATGAGGCTTAGGATGCTCTTTTGTTCCTATTGCTTGTGGGATAATATGATCGACTTGAACTTTATAAACTTCAATGGCAATGCCTTTTCTATCCAATACAAACTCCTTTTCTAAAAAGGTGGCATTTCTTGAAACAAACATCATTTGTTTCGAGGGATCACAAAAATAATAACCTAAAGACTCTTTTGGGTATTCGACAAACTTTCACAAAGTGGATCTCGTATCCAATTTGTCTCCCACTAGTCTCTTGACATATGTAGGAGACCCCCAAACTCTTAGATAAGAATAAGAGGGTGATTTGTCATACCATGTCTCATGTGGTGTCTTTGGCACCGACTTCAAAGGTACTATGTTTAGTATCTTCGCTGTCGTGTTTAAGGTGAATCCTCAAAAGGAGATAGGTAAATCAGTTTAGCTCATCATAGAACGCACCATGTCTAACAAGGTGCGATTTCTCCTTTCAGCTACTCCATTATGTTGGGGTGTGTCAGGTGGAGTCCATTGTGAGATAATCTCATTCCCTTTAAGATAACCCAAGAACTCAGTACTTACATATTCCTCTTCTTGATCCAATTGAAGAGTTTTAATACTAAGTCCTTGTTGTTTTTCTACTTCATTCCTATGCTCTTTAAACTTTTCAAAAGCTTCGAACTTATACTTTATAAAATATACATGTCCGAATCAAATGTGATCATTGATGAAGGTAATGAAGTAAGAATAGCCTCTTCTTACACTAGCTCTTAGTAGCTCACATATGTCCACATAAATCAAATCCAAAGGACTTGTGGAACGCTCCGTTTGTCCTACAAAAAAAGTCTTAGTCATTTTTCCTTTTAAACAAGATTTACAAGTAGCTAGGAATATCCTCTATACTACTAACATTTAGTGCTTTGAGGGCTTCTACCTTGTTCATCCTATTCTTGGAAATATGTCCAAGTCTCGAATGCCAAAGATAGGCATTTTCTTAGTTATCTAACTTTCTTTTATTTCTTTAAATGTACATAAGTGATTGTTAGAAATCTAATATGTATAATCCATTGTTTAAAGTACTACATGCAATTAAAGAACCTTCCTTTATTACTTTCAATTTATCATCACTGATTGAAAAATCATTTCCTTCGGAATCTAGGATAGGAATTGAAATGATGTTTTCTTAACAAAATTGAGTACATAAAAGCAAGGATCTAATACAATGTAAGAATTCCCTAAGTCCAACTTGACTATGCCTTCAACTTTGGCTGCAACCTTTGCGCCATTGCTTAGGTGGAGGATCATATCCCCATTACTGAGTGTCCTTTTTCTTTCCATTCCCCATAAAAATGAGAACCACATATGGTATCAAATACCTAAGAAAAAGAATTTATCATTAAGTGGACTTACTCCTTGCAGTTGCGCTTCCAATGCTCTGTTTTGCCACAATAGAAACATGTGACATCCTTCTTATCCTTTCTTCTTTTCTTCTTAACTCCTCCATATGGCTTTAATAGTTACTTCCTTTTCAAAGAAGAACATTTCTTTTACTTACCTCCCTTCTTCTTGCTCCTAGTGCCTTTAGACTTGGAGGATGATGCAAGCATCAAAGGTTTATTCTTTTTCATCATCGACTTGGTTGTTACCAATATATAACCAATCGTTAATCGTAACCTCTTATTTTGACATGTTGAAATTCATAACAAATCAGTCAAATGAGCTTGGTAATGATTGGAGGATCAAATCCACATAAAGGTCATTGTCCATGACCACATCCAATTAAGCAAACTTCTCAATGAGACCGATCATCTTAAGGCCATGGTAATGGATATTAACCTCTTCAATCATTCTTGTCCTAAAGAGCTCTCTAGACAGCATGTTACGTTCATGTCTAAATTGCACATTGTACAACTCTTGTATGTGCAAATGTATTTTAGAAACACTCTTTATGTTTTCATGAGATTTTTGGAGCTCATTGGAAATTGACACCATCATAAGGCAACGGGTTTGAAGATCATCTTCCACCTATTTTTTGAATGCTTCACAAACCTTATTGTCAGTGTCACCTCTAACAGTATCTGGTGGACTTTGAGTAAGGACATAAGTTCTCTTTTTAGAGTCAAGAATAACTTTGAGGTTCCTTAACTAATTGCGGAAGTTAGGCCCGATGAGTTTATTGGTTTCCAAGATAACACCAAATGGATTCTTTGCCATTGATTGAAATCTCAAAAATCTACAAAAGCAAGAAAGAGAATATAAGCTTATGATTGAATTTGATATTTGAAAACATGTTTATGGACTTTCAAGCATGTTTTTCTCCCACTATTTTATCAAATTCCTCACCCTTTAAGAAATTCAAAAAATCATATTTTCTAGTGAGAATCAAGATCCAAAGGCATCATTTGTGAACCCATGATCCGTGAGACATCCACAAATGATCCTAAGTTAAGTAACTATTACTAATTGCATCTCTATGCAACCCTTGATTTGTTTTGCCTCACTTTTCGTGTAGGCCACAACTTATGCAACATCTACACTACTAGGTGTTAAACTGTATCTACCAATCAATCTTTAATTGTAAACTCCATTATGACATTGCACGACTTGTGAGACAATGTTATTGTGAGTTTCAAATTAAAGTGCATCATATGCTGAGGAAGTAATCATAGCTTTCCTCTAATAAAGTGTCCCATGACTAGTGAGCCAACACTAAATGAGGGTAGCATCTCATGGTACTTTTCATTAGTAGAAGGCTTGGATTAATTAAAACTCATTTTTAGTTTGTATTCAATTTGACTTAATGTTATGTTAAACCTAGACTCTTCTAAGTTGAGGGATTTTTCTTACTTTCAAAGATCTCGTCAATTTTATCTTCTTATTTAGGTTCTTGATTTCCTAACCATGCATCTCATATATCAATAGGATAAAGGAAAGCATAAATAAGTAAATGCGCCTAGCATGCCCCTAGAGTGGGATGAACATGAGCCTTAACCAAGTGGTACAATTAGAGCCATAGGTGCACTATTTAGTTGACTTTAAGTGGGTTGATTAAATCATATCTATTACATAAATGTATCCCATACATTCAAGGGTCTTCAAGCCTCCTTGATCCTCTTCGCCTCTTTATCTCTTTGCAACATTTTATAAGAGAAAAGAAATCGTCACCCCTAGAGTTCTACTCTCATTACAATAATAAGGTAAAAATTCAAGAGGTATGCAAGCCCCACTTAATATAACCCTTTCAAACAACTTTGAAACAAATAAAACCAATTTAAAGGTTCATGATTATCTCTCATACATTTATCATCCATTCAATAATTAAATAAACAATAAACAAGAATTGACAATCAATCCATCCAATTAAATGCTTATCTCATAAACAATTAATTAATAGGCAAAAATAAGCATAGCTCTTTATGCATCTCATTTTTGAACCAAATTGAAGATTAACTTAAACTTAACTTTAGAAGCTAGCAAAAATGTCCAACATTATTTTGAAACAATTGCACAACTTTTGTGCATCAAAATTGCTTGAATTAAAGAAGTTAAAAGCACAAAATTACACAAAACAAAGCTTCTAGGCCATCCCAAAGTAGCCCGGCCAACCGCTACCTAATATGCCCATGCAGCCATGCAGCAAGTGCGCTTGCTGTTGGGCTAGGCACTGGTAACAGGGCGGTAGCTTAGCCAACGACCACCTAGGATGATGCCAAGGCCTATTTTGTGCTTCAAAACTTATAGACACTTCCATAACTCAAATTCACAAAACTTATGACAAATTTCCAGATTTCAAACACTTTTAAAATTGGAAATTCAAGTGTTTAAAGTACTTCAAAAATCAAATCTAAGTAAAAATCAACATTATCCTAAAATCTCCAATTAACTCCAATCTAATTAGACCCACAAATAGCCAAAACACATCAAAGCTATAATTAACATGCTGTATCACCATATAAACACCATCTAATGCTAAATCAACATTTAACATCATAAGATTTGAATCAAAACTCTTGCCAACATATGAAATAACACTTTAACACATATTGACATATTTCAATTCAACACAATAGAGCCACATGCAAAATCCCCCAAACACTCAAAATTATCAATTGAATCAAGTATTTAGAGATCTAGAATCAATCCATCACATGAATTAATTCACTAAAATCCTAATTTAGGCATAAAATGGCTTCGATACCACTTGAAGGTAGAGGATAGATTAGGATCCATAAAATTAAACCAAAAAGAGGTAAAATTAAACTAATCATCTACATCCCAAGGATCTAACTACATGCCATAAATTAGGACTTGAAAGCTAAAAATCACCTTGAAGATCAACAAGCTCCACCACCTTAATCTAGTTTCTCCACTTCAAAGCCTCCAAAATTCAACAATTTTTGCACATTCTTTCACCACCAAAACAGCAAGTTGTTGGCTGAAAATGAGGAGAAAAGACAGCTCAGTGGTTGCTCAATCAAAGTACCAAAATCGGCCATGAAAAGCGATCAAAGGAAAAACAAGTATAAAAACACACAAAATAAGTACCGAACAAAGGAGAATTCAGTACAAAATTGCATAGATGAAGCATAAAAATATCAAATTTTGATATTTTTTTGTCGATTTACAACATCATTCTTAGTACATTAGAGATTAAGTTGAGTGTGTCTTGATTTAGCCATTACATGTTTATCAAACCATGATTTGTTAGTTCATTGACTTCCGTTAGTGCTATCAGAAAGATCCATTTACCTCATACACCAATAGTTTATGCTAGCATGAACGAGAACACAAGTAGTTGGATGTGGGTATTTGTGTTCCCAACTATTTGCGTGAGTACTGTCACAATCATTACGTCAAGAAAACATTATTTTATTGCATTATAGGGTCTTATGTGTTGTTTCATTCATCAAATTGAGATAAATTCAGCCTAAAAAAAGCCAATAAAAAAACATGCACGATAATAATGAACAAGGGAAAATTCAGAAGAAAGTTGTACAGATAGAGTAAAAAAATCCCAAATTTTGGTATTTTTTTTATCGATTTGCAATATCATTCTTAGTACATTAGAGATTAAGTTGAATTTGTCTTCATCTAGTTATTGTATGATTATCAAACCAAGATTTATTAGTCATAGGGATTATATAGTCATAATAAGTTCATTGGCTTTCAATGGTGGTGTCGGAAGGATCCATTTACCTCATACACTAATGGTTTGCACTAGTATAAATGAAAGCACAAGTGGTTAGATGTGGGTAGTTGTGTTCTCAACTATTAGCACATATACTATCACGACCATTACTTGAAGAAAATATAATTTTATTATATTAGACGGTCTTATATCTTGTTTCATCCATCAAATTGAGGTAAATTCAATTAAAGGAAAAATAAGTATAAGAACACTCCAAAACATATCGATTAGGAAAATCCAGTATAATGTATTAAGAATCAAGTACTATAATAGAAATAATGGTATTATTTTCTCAATATACAGTACCATTCTTAATACATAAGAAATTAAGTTGAATTTAATTATTTGAGTCATTGTATGATTATCAAACCATGATTTCTTAGTTCTACGACTAATAGATTCATGAGACATTGCTTGATTTCTTATGATGATGTTAAAATGATATATTTCCCACATACATCAATACATTGTACTAGTATAAATGAGAATAAAAGTGGTTGGGTGCAAGCAGTTGTCTTCACAACCATTTAAACCTATCACGACCATTACTTTAAGAAAATATGATTTTATTGTATTAGATGGTCTTATATGTTTTTTCACCCATCAAATTGACATAAATTTTCTCAAAGGAAAAATGAGTATAAAAAGACTCCAAATGCGTACTAGATTATAAATGTCCAGTATAATATATTCAAAGTCAAGTACTGAATTTGACAAAAATAGCATTATTTTTTTAGAATATGGTTTTCAACGTGAAAGAAAAAATAACTAATAAGATTGTGCAAAGGATACAACGCCACCATTGCAAACCTATTTTTGAGCATATTGTTAAGAGGTGCAAGCATTTTGAAATTAGTTTTGAATTACGCATATATAAAACTCAAGCATTCACTATTTGAACACGTGTATCCCATTATTTATAAATGAAAACATATTTTGAATGTTTGGGATGGTCTAATATATTGCTTCATCTACAAAATTGAGGTTAATTAGGCTATTCCCTACAACATTGATATCGAAATGAATTATTTTACCGCATACAATAATAGTTTACATTAGTTGTTGTACTTCTAACTATTTAAGCATGTGTATATCCCAATCAATACTTGAAAAAAAAATATGAATTATTATTTTTTGATGGTCTTACGTGTTGATTAACCAATAAATTGAAGCAAATTAAGTCATACATGAATAAGTATAGAATTATTATAATGCAGTACAAAATCCTAAATATAAAGTATTACATTTCTAGAGTTGAGTATTTATCAATCAAAGTGAAGTACCATTTTGGTAAAACGAGATATTACCTTTCTGTTATGCAATATTAGTTTTATAAATTTTAGGCATTGCGCAATTTAACAATTTTAGACCTTGCTATGTTGGTACAACCACGAACCCCTATTTTTCCCTATAACGTTGACGTCCAAATGAATTATTTCACACATACAATATTATTTTACACTAGTAGTGGTATTCCTAACCATTTGAACACGTGCGTATCCCAACTATTACTTGAAGAAAATATGATTTTATTATTTTTGAATGGTCTTATATGTTGTTTCACAAATAAATCGAGGCAAATTAAATTATACATAAATGAGTATAGAATTACTGTGATGCAGTACAAGATGCTAAAGATAAGTTATCACATTTATAAAAATTTGCAAGGTAAGTGTTTTATATATGTTTAAGGTTTGAAATGTTCACAATCTTTAATATGAGAATATATTTTGCATAACCATGTTGACTATAATGCTTTTCTATATGATATGAAATTTATGAGATATGAATCTTTGAATATGCCGGCTCGAAACTAGCTTCGAATACTTTGTGATTTTGATATGGCAGTGGTTTGTCCACCGATTTTTAGGTGTTATAGTCTCATGATCATGTTAATTATGAGTTATTTTGAATATTTTGCATCTTAAATATATGTAAAATACTTGATGGGCTTTCGAGCTCACTCTTTTTGTTGATATTTTCAAATATGGAGGAGAATTGGCAAGGTCAAGAGATAAAGAACAACTTTCAAGTTGCAGTTTTTTTATTGATTTGATTTATGTATAAATATTTTATTTTATTTTATTAATAGTTATACATATTCTGACATAAAAGTATCATAGGTCTTGTAATGAAGTAACATAGACTCGTCAATATGATAATAAAGAAACTTCAACTAGAAAATTTCCCTTGTCTCTTGACTTCCCTAATTCTCTTCTGCGTTTGAAATGTCAACAAAAAGAGTGAGCTTGGAAGCCCATCAAGTATTTTAAATATGTTTATGATGAGAAATATTCAAAATAACTTAAGTAACTTATAACATTACCATGAGACTATAACACCTAAAAAAAGATGGACAAACCACCGCCATATCAAAATTCACAAATTATTCAAAACTAGTTTCGAGCCAGCTTATTCAAAGATTCGTATCGCAGAGATTTCGTATCATATAGCAAAGCGCTATAGTCAATATTTCTATGCAAAACATATTCTCATATTAAAGATTGTGAACATTTCAAACCTTAAACATATATAAAAACAAGCACTTTGGGAGAGCATGTTTTTCTCAAGGTCTCCCCTACAAAAGGTGTGTTAATATTTGGAATTCGTGGAAAATTAAGCCCTCAATTTATGGGGCTGTTTGAAATCTTGGAAAAAGTTGGAAAGCTTGCTTATAGACTTGCATTACCGCTAGTGTTGTCAGGAGTACATAATGTGTTTCATGTTTCTATGTTACGAAAGTATGTCCCCAATCTAGTCATGTCCTGAATCATGAACCCTTCCAAATTAGAAGGGATTTGACATATGGTGAGCATCCAATTTGTATAGCCGATAGGAAGGAACAAGTTTTGAGACGTATAATTACAATATAAGAGAAGCTACTTGGGAGCCAGAAGAAGACATGAGGAGCAAGTATCCCAAACTCTTTCAAACTCAAGCTATGTTGAGTTTAGAGGGCTAAACTCATTTGAAGGGGGGAAGAATGTAATAACCATATAAAGATAATTATATTAATAATAAATTAATTTCTAAACCAATTTAGTGATGACAATTAGTGGACTTTTATTCTTGAAGTTATGGTTATAAGTTACAAGTGGAATATGAAGTGGTATCACTTAAGAATGAGGAAGATAGTGGGTATTAATCATGAAATAGTGGAGGAATATGGAGTAATAGCCTATTTATGCAAGCATATGTAGAGGTCCATCCTATTTAAGAATGAGAAGAGTGGTGTATTATTGAAGGATAATGGGAATTAATTTGTAAGTTACAAAATTACCTATATATATGTTGGGAATATGTGGAAATATACACATCTTATGAGGTTAGAAAATATTAGAGGAGGAAGAGAGAGTATTGGAGAAAGAATTAGGGGAGGAAGATTCTTGAAGGGTGTTTTTATTTAGTTTTATAAGAATTTGGAATGTGAGTGTTTTACATATGTTTGAGGTTTAAAATGTTCACAATCCTTAATATGAGAATATGTTTTGCATAGCCATGTTGACTATAACACTTTGTTATATGACATGAAATCTATGCGATACAAATCTTTGAATATGTCGGCTCAAAACTAGTTTTGAATACTTTGTGAATTTTGATATGGCGGTGGTTTGTCCACCGATTTTTGGGTGTTATGGTCTCATGGTAATGTTAAAAGTTACTTAAGTTATTTTGAATATTTCTCATCATAAACATATTTAAAATACTTGCTGGGCTTCCAAGCTCACTCTTTTTGTTGACATTTCAGATGCAGAAGAGAATTAGTGAAGCCAAGAGACAAGGGAAATTTTCTAGTTGGAGTTTCTTTATTATCATATTGATGTGTCTATGTTACTTCATTACAAGACCTATGATACTTTTAAGTTATGTTAGAATATGTAAAACTATCTAGTAAGTTTTTCTCAAGAACAACATTTTGTGCTATATGAAACTTTTGGCCTTGCTCACATGGGAGATCATATGTGCAACGATTGTGATAGTTATATTAAATAAATAAACAATCATTTGGGGCAACCCAACTTAATAAAATAAAATAAAATTTTTATATACAAATCAATCAATAAAAAGACTACAACTTGAAAGTTGTTCCTTATCTCTTTACCTTGCCAATTCTCCTCCATATCTGAAAATGTCAACAAAAAGAATGAGCTCGAAAGCCCAGAAATTTTTTTACATATATTTAAGATGCAATATATTCAAAATAACTTATAATTAACAAGACCATGAGATTATAACATCCAAAAATCGGTGGACAAACCCTCCGCCATATCAAAATCACAAAGTATTCGAACTTAGTTTCGAGCCGGCATATTCAAAGATTCGTATCACATAGATTTTATATCATATAACAAAGTGTTACAGTCAACATGGCTATGCAAAACATATTCTCATGTTAAGAATTGTGAGCATTTCAAACCTTAAAAATATGTAAAACACTCATCTTGCAAATTCTTATAAAACTAAGTAAAAACACCCTTCAAGAATCTTCCTCTCCTAATTCTTTCTCCAATACTTTCTCTTCCTCTTCTAACATTTTCTACTCATAAGATATCTATGTTTCCACATATTCCCAACATATATATTGGCAACTTTGTAACTTATAAATTAATTCTCACTATCCATCAATAATGCACCACTCTTCTCATTCTTAAATAAGTGCACCTTCATATATAATTGAATAAATAGGCTATTACTCCATATTCCCCCACTATTTCATGATTAACACACCACTACATTTCTCATTTTTAAGTGATACCACTTTATATTCCACTTGTAACTTATAACTACAATTTTAAAAATAACAGTCCGCTAATAATAGTAAATCAATTTATTATTATTATTATTATTATTATTATTATTATTATTATTTGGGGCATTAAAAACATCCCTCCTTCAAAACGCGATGTCCTCGTCGTAGTTAGCATGGTTCAAATCCGTCACCATGCGCACATGTTGCGTTGGATTTTCAAAGCCATAAAATTAGCATTGAGACACTTTCTGAGTTAATGGCAATGAATCCAAGTGGGATTTGAATGGACCAAACATCCCCAAAGTCACAGTGATCTTAACCTAGTTTAACTGGAAGATGTTATGCACTCAGCTTCACCAAACACTTTCATTCCATCATGTTTGGATGCTTTCATTTTTGAGTTATTTAAAATAAGAAATATATATATATCTACAGAGCCCATAAGAGGGTTTAGCCTGTTTTCTTGAAATTACCCTTTTTTAATTCCTCATAATTTGGGTTTGAAAATGTTGTTATATCAAGTGGAAACGTAGAGAAATGGATCTTTTTTATCTTCTGAACTATTGTTGGCAACAATAGGAAGAAGAAAAAAACTCAACCTCATCCTATGGCGACCGAATGAAGAAAAAGACTAAGCTTCATACAACGAGAAAGACAGCAAAGAATGAATGTCGAGTTTCTGGGGAAGAAGAGATAAATTTTTAGCCAATAAAAAAAAAAGAAACAAATAAAAGAAGGGTATTATGGCCAATTCAAATTAGTGGGGAGTAAACTCAAAAAATAAACTTGAGATAGGGAGTTCAAACTATAATTTTAATAGGTGAAAACCGAATCAAAAGATGAAAATAGCTTTTGGTACTTTTAGGTAAGTTGCCCATTGAATATTAATATATAAATCTACTTAAAATTATATGTATTTAAATAGAGTAGCATGTCAATTAAAGGAGTGGATACCTAATGTCAAATTCTTTTGAATGTAAACCATTTTTAGACTACACGTAGTTGAAAACTTTTAATAACTTTCGTGCATGAGATATAAAATTTACATTCACTTCAACATAATTTGTAAAGAATTATCTAAAACATGATTTGAAGTAAAAATGTTTTCTTTTACTAAATGTAAATGTTGATTTATCTTTTCTTTATCATTTATGTATCAAATTGAAACATAATTAAATTCACGAATGTAAAATTTGAGTTACCGCAATTTGCAGAAGTAAAAATTTTATGATGCAATTTGATGAAAATCTTGGGGCTTGTTCACTAGCATTTTGGCCATTTTCTAGAAAAAATTTTGGGAGAATGAGTTTTTGGGAGAAAACTTGAAAAAAATGTCAAGTGTTTGTTTATGTTTTGGAAAAATAGATCGAGAATGAGTTGTTTGTTTGTTAATGTTTTGGTGGGGGGACAAATTTTATTGTAGATGTCAAATCATTTACTTTTTTGTTGGGTTTGTAGGAAGAAATTATTTTTTTTATGTAATGTGTATATATATATACTTTGATGGTGTGTATATATATATATATACTTGAGTGTTAGGTAGGGTCAAGGTAGGCTAGGGTAGTGTATAAGGTCTTTTTGAGATTGAATTCTGAGGATTTTTTGGGTATAAATTTTTTGTATTTTGGAAAAATAATTGGAGAATGTGTATATTTTTGGGGATTATTTTAGAAGTTGGGAAAAAATTTCCCAAAATGCTAGTGAACAAAGCCTTGATAAAACTAGCCAGTAGTCTAAACTTTGTACCTAACAATCACTGCTTATTTATGGCCCTCATGCATGCATACTGCAGTGCAGCAGAAAGCAATCTATGATGATCAGTAATTAAGCACTAAGCAGTGGGTGGAGCAGTACTGCAAGCCAACAATAATAATATTGTCAAATTATTACACCATCATTATATTATCATTCAGTATTCATCCTCGACCCGCCAACCATGCCACGTGCCATGATCGTGATGGCTCCTCTAATGGTCTGGGAGAGAACACTAGCCAGAATCTTAAGGGCCTGTTTGGGGACAGCGACCTATGAGTGTGACTTGTATTTTTTCAGGGCTTTTTGCAATGCTCAAGGTACTTTTGCACCAACAAAGAAAGTTGAGGCTAAACTGATGGCTAATGCTGCCCCACAGACAGACAGTTGAAAATAATGCTCCACATGCAGGCTTAAATTACTTTTTTGCCCTCGGAATATTTTGGTAGCTAGTCAGAATTTTATTAGGGGCACGAAAACTCATAATTTTATGAGATCTACACACACACACACATATATATACAAGAATTTAGAGCCCGTTTGATTTGGATATATTTTCAAAGTCATTTTCTATTTTCTATTTTAAAAAGTGAAAAGTTAGTTATGAGTTTAAATTTTAAATGAAATATTGTTTGATTGTTTTTATCTAAAATGATATGATTATATAGGGTTGAAAATGAAATGTATTCAAATATTGCTATATTTTTATATCAAAAGTCGTGCAAATAAGAGTAAAAAAATGGTGTAACAAATAAAAAGAAAGTGTAAAAGTATGTTTAAAAAAATATTTTAAGAATAAAAATATATAAAAATAAAGAAGAAATTAATAGCTGTTTATTTTCGTTTTCTAAGAAAAATGAAAATGGGAAGTGCGCACATGTGAGAGGCGGCCGCCGCATTCAATATGTCTGTTAATTATCTTCTTATGTGAAATGTGACAACATATGTTCTAGACAATATATATTTTTTCTGCTATTGCAAAATTAAATTGCCTTTTCAGAAAATTAGTCACTAACGGTGATGCCTTTTTGGACATTTGAGACATAGTTATAATTCAATAAGAGTGTGTTTTTGTGTGGACCGAGGGATTAATTGATTCCAATCTTAATTTTACAAAAGTTGAAAAAGGTGGAAAGAAATTAAGAGTTAAATTGCAAAAAATCTCCCTGTGTTATTTTGAATTGTCAAAACCCCCCAAGTTATGAAAATAAAATTCGTCCTCATATTACAATCCAGTTGCTCACCACACCTCACATCCATTCACCCATTGACTAATTATTTTTTGGTGAAAATACTCCTATTTGATCGCATGATTTTTATTGCTCCTTTTTTCACTATTTCTTCAAGAACTTACCTATTGAAAATTAGGACTTACTAACATGAGAATCTCCCAAATTTTTAATTGGAAAAAGGTTTTAAAATGATAAAAATGACTTTTCAATTGTTAAATACAAATATTAATCACACAAGGGGCGCGTGCATAATACTATTGGCCAACAAGGGTCTAAATGCCTTTGACTATATAGCACAAGGGGCTTTTGACAATTAAAGTTACACAGGGGGTAATTTCCTTTGAGACATTTCACAAGGGGTTTTTTGCAATTATCTCGTGGGAAAAAAAATCTAAAAAAAGGGTAAAATACAAATACTAATCACACAAGGGGCGGACGTACAACACTATTGGCCAACAAGAGCCTAAATGCCTTTGACTATAATTAGAATTACATAAAGGTATAATTGCCTATGAAACATTCCACATGGGGAGTATTTGCAATTATCTCAAGAAATTAAATTAGCAAATTATCCCTTCCCTTAGGAAATAATTACAAATTAAAGATTGAAATTTACTGTACATATATATATATATGTTGTCATTTTTTTTGGTTGGTTTTCTTAGTTTGTACTTTGTAGAGTTGGATAAGTAAAAAATATAATGTGACTAGGAGATGTATAGAAGAGGCCGCCATGAATGCAGGCGGAATTAGGAAGGATCGGAGACCGTGTTATGTATATACATAGTAATAAGAGGCAGAAACTGCTGTAAGAGAGATAGAGATGGTATGGTCTCGATCAGGTATCCCCACTCTCTTCACTCCCAAATCAACAATTTATATATATATATATAGCTAGATGTGAATTGTGAATTTGTGATGCAACAAATAATATATTACAAATATGCTAGTTAATTGGATAGAGGTAAATAGGGCTAGTTTGAATCAACTGGTCACTTTTCTTCACTTTTTCTATAATTTACATGTAGTTTAATTAATTTTGAAATTGTTATACAATCTGAATTCTTTATAATAATCATCCAATTTTTCAAAATTAAAAACTAAAAATGTTCATGAATGCAATAGCTAATACATGTAAATAACTTTTATAAAATTTAGATGAGACAAGAGTTCGATCAAGAATAATAATAACTACTTTATTATTTGAAAATTTCAACTTAATATGGGGTTTCATTAATCAAATACAAAGATCGATTTCTCCATAGTTTAAAATAAAAATCAGGAATTATATATATCTATGTGTGTGTGTGTATGTGTAAATAAATCTCTATCCATTTTTTAACTTGACTTGATTTTGATTTTGACCAACTACTATAACTCATGGATACCTCATTGCTGCAGCCTACAGGCATCAGAGTAGTGCATGTAGACAAGGCAACCATGCAAGGGATAATACAAAATGAAGAATGGAAATTAAAACAAGGAGCAGGAGTCAAACTAAAGGCTGATGAAAATTCTAAATTCTAAATCAGATGACCTCACATCACCAGTCTAGGAGTGTCAATATCCTAACTACCAAATTGATAAAATCCTATGTGTTATATATCCTACCCTAAAATACACAATGAATAGCCGAGTGGCCTGTGGCCCAACGGCACAAATATCCCACATTATGTGGGAGGTTTAGGAGTTCGGGTTCTAACAGACTTCTGATAATGTGTGATGTATATAAAAAAAAGTACACAATGAATAAAACACAATACCCTATCCTACCCCTATACAACCTAATTACCATTGGGCATGTTTGTATTTGTGGATGAAGCTTGATAGATTATAATATCAATCCTCATCAAGTAGTTGGTTTTGGTGAAATAAGCCCATAATAGATATAAAAGGCTTGGTCCACAATCCCTTCAATAATTCATAAATAATCTCCCTAATCTGACCGAAATTGTGTAAATCTAATATCATATTGGGAAAAAGAAGCTAGTTGTTTAACAAGTGTACCCATGTAAACTCATAAAATCTGACAATATTACCCTTAAAACAATATTTTATCACATGGACTTGTATTATTAGGGAAAATTGTAAAAGTTAATTATAGCCAAATCACATTGTAGGACCAAAACTCATAAAAATTAAGGAAAAAAAAAGGTACCACGCTCATCGAAAAATTCAGTCAGCATCGATGATGCTCGCATGTCACTGACGTGTAACAAAATCTGGTGAGTTGAATCCTAGTAAGCTTAGGCCATCTTCCACGTTGTCCACCAACTCAACAAAAAAACACCACGTCAATTAAATCCAACACACAGGACCAAGTGGAAGGAAATTATTAGACAAAAAGAATAAACCGCCAAATCAAAACCCTAAATCCCTAAATCTCCCTTTCGATTCACACTCCCCTCTCATCCATTTTCTAATTTTTGTTGCAAAATCTGAAATAAAAATTGTAGCATTGGAGAACCCATGCATTTGTAAGCAGCGAAAAGTAATAAAAAGTGGTATTCAAGCGTTTGCAGTGAAATATTAACTTTCCACCCCCATTATACCGTAAGTGATTCCCTTTAAATTTTTTGATTTGTTACTGATTATGCAATTTTATATGATGATATGACTTTAATAATGTGTTTAGTTGTGTTTTAGACCGTATTTTGTCAGTTATAGTGTCATATGTCAAATTACTTTGTTTATCCTCTTTATGTTGTCCTGCTTTTGTCGACATTTCTATACCAATGGTCCTCATTTGCATTTTTAAAATAATTTTCATTAATTTTATGTATTTTGCATGCGATCCCCTCCAATTTGTTGCTTGCCCTTATTTTTGGGTGCAAGACGGGCCTACTATATTGAAGTATGACTGCATTTCTAACATAACAGTAGTATTTAGGGTTTTCTGCACTTGCCTTTTTTTTTCCTGCATGCATCTTATACATCAATAATTTTGTTCACCAACAGATCCCATTTCACAGAGCCTTACAATTGCAATGTATTATGGTGGAAAAATTTTTATTTTCCCAAAGGATGACAACATTGGAGGGCATCTTGTGAAGTTTGATTACGTGGAGAGCAAGCATATGTCTAACTTGAACTTAGATGAGTTTTCCAAAGACATAAATGGTTTAGGGTTTAAGAGAAGGTATTGTGTTAGGCTGACAACTGGTTTTAAGTTGTTAAACTCCGATAGTAGGATAGATAATTATGCTCTTGAGTTTAGTAATGCAAAGGTTGAGATGCATGTATATGTTGATGCTAAGTACATATCTCCAGTTGACCCTAACATGCAGTAGGAGAATGAAGGAAAAGATGTGTTGCCACAAATTGAACAAAAGATGTTGCTCAAATTGAAGAGCAACCTCCATCTGAAGTGCAACCTCAAATGCAACCTAAATATGTAGATGGAACTATAGGTGATGAACATACTGGACAAGTAGATGCAGATGTGGTAGATGTAGATGATGATTACGCAACTGATGTAGATGTTACAGAAACAATAACCACTTTGGATGCTGAAAATATAAAACAAGAAGGCATTGAACAGACACAGGTGCATGGTAATGATTTTTTGCAAAATGAAGAACTTCAACATGATAAGTATGCAACTGATGTAGATGTTGCTGAAAAAATAACCACTTGGATGCTGAAAATATAGAACAAACAGACATTAAATAGACATAATTAAGTGCATGGTAATGATTTTTTGCAAAATGAAGAACTTCAACATGATGAGTATGCAACTGATGTGGATGTTGCTGAAAAAATAACCAATTTGGATGTTGTAAGATGTCAAAAATATAGAACAAAAAGGCATTGAACAGATATTAGATGAGCATGATACTAATTTTTTGCAAAATGAAGAACTTAAACATCAGCATAATCCAATTCAAGACAAGGAGCAACAACATAAAGATAATTTTGGGGGCATTAATGCTGACAGCCTTTTTAGAGATATGGATGTACTGATTGATGCATATGAAGCTGCAATGGACACTGTGCCTTCTATACCTAATGAAGATGAATATAAGTTCAATGACAGTGATTCACTTATTGATAGTGATTACGAAGGAGAAGATAAGCTAATAGATTATGATAGTTTATTTGATGAAAATATAGATGATGGGCCAAGAGAAGCTGAGACATTAGATGCTGACAATGATAATAATGCCACTAATGAGTTGGACTCAAGTGAAAATAAGTCTGAACCTGATTTGGTTGACAGTGATAATGACTTTGATGACTACTTATCTGATGACGATGATGAGAAGTGACAAAGTCATCCTATCTTTAATCCAATGGAGATATATGATCCTACATTTGAGATAAATATGATTTCAGCACTAAGGCTGAATTCCAAAAAGCTATCCAATCTCATGCCATTGAGACAAAGAAAACATTGAAGCAAACTAAGAGTGCAAAAGATAGAGTTTATATAAATGTGGGATCGAGGACTATCCATGGAGAATGAATGTTAGAAAGCTGAATAATGAAAGCACTTTTGTATTGAGGAAGTATAACCCCAACCACTCATGTGCACAGACCTTTAATGTGAAGAACTTGAAGACTAGGTAGCCGAGCGAGAGGTACTTGCACAAGTTTAAAGCTGACCCTAAGAGAGACAAAAAGGGTTTTAGAACAGATGCAATCAATGAATTAAGATGTGATATATCTAGGGATCAAGCATACAGAGCAAAGAAAAAAGTAATTAAGATCCTTGAGGGCAGCTCTGATTATCAGTATAGTAAGCTATGGGATTATGCTGCAGAGCTAAGGAGGAGTAACCCTGGCTGTACTGTTATTTTGGGGACTAAAGAATTTGATGGAGAGGCTAGATTCAGCAAGTTCTATGTGTGCTTTGAAGCATTAAAACAAGGGTTTAGGGCTGGTTGCAGGCTTTTTATTGCTATAGATGGATGTCATTTGAAAGGGCCCCATAGAGAAGTACTTTTGATAGCTGTGGGTGTGGATCCAAACAATAACACCTACCTAATCTCATATGCTATGGTCTGTAAAGAGTTGGTGATACTTAGGAATAGTTCTTGCCAATTTTGAAGCAAGATTTGCAAATTAGGGATGAAAGTCAGTATACATTTATGTTTGATAAACAGAAAAGATTGATACTTGCTTTTGATAATGCATCCCCAGTTCAACACATAGATTTTGTGTCAGACACATGCATAATAACATGAAACAGGCTGGCTTTAGGAGTTTGTCATTCAAAAATGCTTTGTTGAGGGCAGCCAAGGCAACAACAGTTGGAGAGTTTAAAAAAAGAATGCAAGAAATGAGAGATATAGATGCAAGTGTTGCTGATTGGTTCAATGATAAACCACAAAGCCAATGGAGTAGTTCTAACTTCAATGAAGGTCCAAAATGTGATATCAACTTGTGTGAAAGCTCTAATAGCTGTATTTTAGAAGCTAGAGAGAAACCTATTGTGACTATGATGGAATGGATACGGGAGTACATGATGAAAAGGCTACAAGAGAATAGAGTCAAAGTGGAATGGGACATTTTGCCCCAAAATAACCAAGTTTCTTGAAAAGAATGCAAGTAAGGTAGCAGATTGCATCCCCATCAAAGCAGATGCCACTCATTACCAAATTTCGCGCTTTGATGGTAGCTAACATTATATTGACTTGCATAACATGACTTGCACTTTTAGAAGGTGGCAGCTATCAGGAATTCCATGTAAATATGCTTTGGCTGCCATATTTAACAAAAGAAAGAATCCTGAAAATTATGTCCATAGTTGTTACTCTATTGAAAATTACAAGCAGGTGTACAAGCCAGCTATATTGCCTATCACTGGTGATGAGTTGTAGGGTGAGACCATGTTCATTCCACCATTGCCAGCTAATTTTAAAAGGTGTGCAAGTAAGCCTTCATAGGCTAGAAGATGGAAGTAGATGAGCTTAAAGACAAAAAACATAAAAAAGCAAAAGCGAAGGAGACAATGAAGTTGAGAAAGCAACTTAGCACTATCAAATGTAGTGTCTATGGTGTGGTTGGCCATAATGCTAAAACTTGTAGGAGAATGAGGTCTGTTGATGAAAATGTGCATTCGGAGCAATCTGGTGATAATGAAATGAGGAGGCCTAGGTAAAAGTTGGATGTAAGTATTACTTCAATTTGATAATACTTGATTTGTTCATTTTACTGTACTGTTACTTGTATTGTTTGCTAATTTCGTGTCTTTATATTTTTGATAGGTGAGAAAGAAAGGAAAGCACCCTAAAGAAGGGACAAGTTAGTTTAATCCTTCAACTGATGATATTAATTGATGTTTCAAGCCAAGTACCAACAGCTACTGGAGGTGCCAGCCAAGTTGGCTCAACTTTCATTTTGCCACCAAATGAAGCAAAGCTACAGGAAGCTCCAATTGAGCAGCATGCCACTGAAGCAATTCCATCACAACATCATGCCACTAAACCAAGACTTGTTCTTGACCCTTCCATGTACAACCAGATGCAAATGGGAATGAATACTAAACAACATTCAAGGGTGTTACACTCCAGGGTGAATATTAAAGCTTATCCACCATTTCAGGGTTGCCAATTTATACAACAGTCAAGAAGCACAATTACTCATGCTGCTGTTCCTATCATTAAACAAGGAGGGAAAAAGTTTGTAGAGCTATCAAGCATCAATTCTGGATTGTCTAATGCAAGTAGTCCAAGTTAATCAAATGATTAAGATTTTTTGTTCTATTTCTAGGGTTGTTGGTTAGAGTGCTGTAATTGTCGGGATATTCTGGAGTTGTTGGAGTCCTTAGTGTGCATCTGTTTTTGGAGTGCTATAATTGTTGAGATATTCTATTTTTTCATTCTTTTTGGGTAGCCTTTTTATTGATGTTTTGTGGATATAGCCATTTTGCCAGTTTTTGCTAAGTGGACAGATTAATGAATGCATTTTTATTGATGAATTTTACATCGTTGATGTGACTATTGGTTCTTAACAGTTTAATGAAGCTAGACTTTTTTATTTCAATGTTCTATTTATATCTTTTGTTGCTCCTTGGCTTAGTGTTTGGCAGAGTGCATGTATTTATTGTATTATTTTGGTTGAATGACTTTTTCAAGTTAATTTATGATCATGTTATAAGTCTGTTTACCTTTGGCCTTTTGCACAGATTTATCTACTCGGAACATAAAGAAAACCATATTCTTTTAATGACACTTCAACATTGAAAACCAAGCTTACATAAAGCTGTAAAAATTACATTAAATTCTACAAGTCCCATGCATATCAGTACGAATGGGCAAGAAAACAATTGAAAATCTCCATCCATCTATACTATGCAACTTAAACTAAAAATAGACACAAACAAGCCACAAATTAAGCTTCTTCTTTTTCTTCAAAGTAACAATTTATAAGGTCCTCCAATCCTCTGCTTATATGTCTTCATCTCCAAACCAAGCCAAAACACCCACAACAAGTGAAAAATGACAATTAACCAAGTCATGCCCAGCATCACTTCAAGTCTTCTTTTTTTTTTCAGCTTCACCTCTGCAATCTGCAATTTCAGAATCTTTTGCTTTAATCCTTCGAAGCAAGCCTAGAATTATGAGCTTTGCTCTTTAGCATCATGGAGGATCCTCCCAATTAAAAAAAGAACATCCTTACCACTGGAAAGCAATATATATATATATTTATAAGAGAAATAGAGGGGTGTCAAAATAAACCATTATTACGTCTCATTCTAACCTTAGATTCACAAGATTTGAACCTCCTTTCACTTCGTAATCAACACAAGAAAGAAATCTCCTCCTTGGATTACCATCATCCAGGATGTGCAAATGACTGCTTTCTTACTGCAGTAGCATACAACATTACTTGAACTTGATGAAATAAATGACATTGTTGTTTCTCTTCTTCTCTCCTCTATGAACAACGAACAGGAGCTAGGGCTTTTGTGAATAAGAAATTTATGTTGGCTAATTCCCGCTTAAGAAGCCAACAATTTCCTTCCACTTGGTCCTATGTGTTGGAATTAATTGACGTGGCATTTTTCTATTGAGTTGGCAGATAACATGAAAGCAGGCCCAAGCTTACTAGGATTTAGTTCATCGAATTTTGTTACACGCCAGCGCCACAACAATGACACACGAGCATCACCAACGCTGATTGAGTTTTGCGATGAGTGCGGTACCTTTTTTTTTTTTTTAATTTTTATGAGTTTCGGTCATAGTTTACTACGACCCCAAATTTTGGTCCTACAATGCGATTTGGCTATAGTTACGGTCCTACTTTTGCAATTTTTCCTGTATTATTACAACGGGTATTTTAGTAAATTGCATGCCCAAAATATTTAATCCTTGTATCCATACAAAAGATTAATAAAATAGATACATATTCAAAATGTGTAATCCTAGCCACCAAACATAATATTATTTTATTTTCAACAGTGTAATCCTACTGTATCATTAATATTCATTATAATCTTATCAATCTTATGTATATATCCAGACAAAGCCATTGGGTCTAGCTTCTTGAAACATATTTTTTAGTGTTTTGATTATTTTGTTTTTTTGTATTAAAAGATTCTTTTGGTATATGGTAACAAAATTTATTACTTAAATTTAATTACTATATATATTTAATTTAATTTAATTAGTTTATGCATTTAATTTTGATATATTAAATAAAAAAAATTAAAAAAATATTATTTTTCCCCCTTCTGAATTGCTAGGTGTTGGTCTGAGACAATATAGAGTTTGGTTGAAAATCGAAATGGACAATAATTTGGACTCCAGCCCAATACTGATTTTAAAACATATCTATTAGAATGTAATTTTGCGAGTTATGATTAATAAATATTTTTTTCAATCTGAATCCCACCTTACAAGTCATATTTCATGATCAGATCAAATTAATATATGAACTGGATAAATTTAAATATGTTCTATGCATATATTCATGCCTAATGAATATTTATGAATTATTTTAGATAAACATTACCAGTAATTTACATATTGTTTAATAATTTATTTATATTTTAACAATCCCAGTTAGTGAAATAACTATTTTTAAAATAAATTACAGTTGGACAAATTAACTTCCACCATTGCACACACACACACACACATATCCCAGCTAGGAGACAACAATTAATTTTACATTTTCAATATAATATATTTAAACAAATATATGTAAATGGCTAAAAAATTATACTATTTTATAAAAAATATTAATTATTTTTTTAATTTATATAGATTGAAAGTTTGTCATTAGTCTATTTTTCATTTTGATATATGTAATTTTAGGTAAATTGGTTAAATTTGAGTATTAAAATAAAGGATAATTGTTGGCTATGAGTCTATTAGTAATTCATACTCATTGAGTTTTTTTAATAAGTTTGAGCCTGAATTTGGATATTACAATTTTCTTTGGGCCTGAATAGAATAAATCCTACTCATTAACAAACCTAAACTAGACCTGACCTAGCTACCAAGAATAGAAAACCGTTGAATTTTTGGCACAATAGTATTACCAACTAATCCTTTCGATCTAGTGCGGCCAAAAAAATTTCCATCCTTTATATTTGCTCAATTTTTAATTTTATTTTATATATATCTTACACAATCAAAAATTTAGTTCTATTAAGTATAAAAAGATATGCACATCTAGTTCAATTTTCATTGGAATTGGAAAATTTGTCAAAAATGCTGATGTGGCATGACAAAATATTTTAAAATTGAAGATTTTGCTCTGTTGGCACCCACCCAATTGCTTAAGATCCTTTTTTTACCTTGTTGGCATTTACACCCTTTGCTTAGTTGGCATTGTGGGAGGAAAACTCCCTCCAATCACACATTTTCCCTCTAAAATCATTTTACTATTTTAAATTGCTAAATAGTGTTAAAATAATTTACTTAAATCATGTACATATATATGCACATACATATATATATGTGTGTGTGTGTATAGCCAACAACGCCATGGCTGCTCGCCTGGCTTGCCATGTTCGGCCTATCGGCTGGAGATAATGGGCCGCCTAGCCAAGCAGCCACACATGTGGGGTCTACAGAGGATCGAAGGTGGAGTATGGGATGGGATCTTATTTTATTTTTGTTTAATTTTTTTTATTTTCCAAAATTAATTAAATATTAACTAATAATAATAATAATAAAAATATATTATTATTATTATTATTATTATTATTATTATTATTATTATTATTATTAGTGTTAAAATATTATTTATTATTATTAATAGATGAACAATAAATAATAATATTAAAGTAATATTACTAATAATATAATAAATTATTATATTGATACCAAGTTGAAGCTTGGTATCTTAGTAAGGTATGACTCCGCCAAAAAGAACACCAATCAATAGGCAAAAGAAAGTTGTGTCCTTTTTTTACCAAGAAACCTTGCTTCTTCCAAGATCAAAATTAGTCTAAAAATTTTCTGATGCAGAGAATCCGATACATAAGGCAACTGCAGGGCATACTTAATAAATAGACTCTTATAGCAGCTAAGATAGAAGAGGAGGTATAACAAACAAGACATATTGTTATTTCCTGCCCAAGTCTTAATCAATTGATACAAAAATCCCCTTTTTATATAGAGATGAGAGGTACATCATGATATCTGGCTATAATCTAGACAGTCAATAAGATTCGGATAGAAAATCCATAATGACTAATAAGAATGAAGATAAGAAATCCTATCCTATCTTACAATAATTATTGCTAACTCACACAGTACAATTATTACAAATAGAAACAGTGATACACAGTACAATCATTCAATTATTCTAAAAACCCTGGCTTGAGTGGTCCCATAAGATTTCCCTATTCTTTTTCTTGTACTAACGGGTTTTCAGGTTCTGTAGATAATCCTGTTGCTTTCCTCAATGTCTGAGTCTCCAATTCATATGGGTCTTGTGAGTCAATCATCATATCCATATCCTTCTCAGCTTTATTCTTTTCCTGTGGTTCTTCAGGAATTAGTTCTCTTGCCAGAATAGATGACTATGCAGATAAACTCTTGGGGGGGGGCTATGGTTTTTAATAGTTGGCTTCAATTTTGATTGAATGATTCTTTTCATTCTCATCACATACAATTTGCAGTAGCCTTTTTGATCTGGGTGTAAAACTTTCTCAAAATATGCCCTGGAGTCATCATGCAGTCATAAAGCATAGTCAAGTGGAAGTCCTTTCTATCGTGCTTCTTCAATTGATGGCCATATTTGGAGAGGTAACGTAGAATTTTGTTATGCCATGATTCTATAGAAGTCTCTAATCTCCTTTCCATATTTAGACCACTTCTCGCTAAGACAGTATGGGAAAACACCATATTCCATTACGAAGGAAAAGAATGGGTTGCTTTGGAGTTGAGGACAACTTTTCTTGGTAAATAGGTAGATGACAAATGTTCCATGATTAAGTTTCATGTACTGTTGATCTTGAACCACTTTCAACATCCTTATCTAAGTTGAAAGAGGATAGAACCATTCAAAGAATGTCCTAGCACATGGAACTTCTTCTTCTTCATCAAACCATGACTGTGCAATTCAGCAATCTATTGTATGGATTGATCAATGGCAAATTCGATGCCGATAGTTCATTATTCAAGCAAATACCAGAGCATACACATGAGTTCTTTTGAAAACATCCTATGAAATGGTGGGGCAACACTAAATAAGGTAAAGAATGGGTAATCGGGGTGAAAACCAAGTCCCCATAGAGTATGAAGAACATCTTTCTAATAGCTAAGGATTGGTATTTCAGCATTAATTCCTTTGCCCTTACAAGTAGCATTTTAGTTTAGATGAGGTCATTGATTTCAAGAGAGGCTTTCGAAAGGAAGCTTGAGAAGGAAGAAAAAGATGAAATTGATGATGATTGATGAGGTTATCATGCAAATTATAGGAATGTGAGGATGTGGGATGTGATAAAGTTTTGGCCTTGAGAGAAAGTCTACAATAACATTATTTTTTTCCTTTGATGTGTTTGACTTCAACAAAGTATCGAGAAAGCCACTCAGCCTACCTGAGCAACTAACTATGTGGTGTGATCTTTGGTTTGAAGCTTAGAATATTTGGGAAAGCAGTCATTTCCATTTCCACCAAGAAGTGATGCCCAATAAGATGAAATTGGAATTTCTCAATTCCTCTTTTCACAACAAGAATTTCCTTATAGGTAGAATGGTAACTTTATTCGGGGTGTTTGAATGCTCCACTTCTATAACCACAAATTCATCTTTTTCTTCAAGAACAACCCAAAAAGTATCACTAGCATCAGTTTCCAAAATTATCTTCCCATCAGAGGGTATTTGTAACGGGGCAAGAACTTGTATCATGGACTTCATGGTTTTAACAACCTTTGTGTGAGCATAAGACCATACAGGAGGATTTTTCTTCAGCATGTAAGGCAAGGAATGAAGTCAGCTGCATAGTTGATGATCCCCAAAAATTGTTGAATTTGTCGTTTGGAGATTTGCTCATATGGTAATTTGAACAACTCTTGTGCAATGTGTGGCTGAAGAGAGCGTTGCCCATTTTTTATGTGAATGCCTAAAAAATCAATTTCATTTTCTGCAAGTACCATTTTCTTCTAGCATAACATGATGCCATATTTTTGTAGCAACTCTTCAAAGTGAAAGAGAAGACGCGAGTGAGACTTGAGATATTCTAAGAAGATATGGATGTCATCAATGCAGATTAGGGAATTTTGAAACAAAGGCTCAAAAATCTTGACCATAGCCTTTTGAAATAAGAAATGTGCTATTTTAAGGCTGAATGGCATAACCATCCATTGATAATGATAGCTTGCTATGCAGAATGCGATCTTGTATCTTTCTTCAAGTAGAATACCAAGCTACCAAAATCCGACCCTAAGATTGCACCTTGAAAAAATATTTGCTCTTGTGAGATTGGAGAATAAAAAGGCCCTGGTTTATAGTGGGAATTTATCATTCTGTTGTGGCCATTTTCAATTGGCGGGATGACTTACTTTTGTAGGGTTGATGTTGACATCCTTTTTAAAAGGTAATGAAATGAAGAAGTCTGGATTTTTCCAAAGTGGTTGAGAGAATTTTTTGAGAAAATTAGAATGAGAATCAGCAGAGTTGTTGCGAATTAGTCTTGCTTGAATGTTAAAGATGGTGTCAACAGCAAAGTAGCTTTGTGGTTTGATAAATGGGAGGAATATAATTTGAATTTGAGGCCATAAGCTTTTGGAACAACTTGTTTTTCCTATAGATGCCTTATGATATCAAACCCAATGATGATGTCTTTTCCTGGTAATGAAGAGCCAAGGAATCTTTGAGTGATGAATAATTCAAGGAAAAATTAAATTTTGACAAGTTTATGAGTTTTGTGAAAGGTTTCACTATTTGCCACTTAGAAAACCTCCTGGTGCGGCTTCTAGAAATTGGAAGAGAGGATCTTTGGGTTAAGGATGGAACTAGATGCTCCAATGCCAAGAAGCCCAACAACGGCGATTAGAAAGTCAATTTTTTCTAGAATAAGCTGGACCTGAGTAAGAGGTATAGATAATGCTAATACAATCATCTGGATGCCAAAGACAGGAAAGGGATCAATTCCACCTTCTTCTGAGGATGAAAACTCATCGGAGTCTGAGTTTTCTTCTAATGCAAACGATGAGTCTGAGTTTTCTTCTAACGCAAATATTGTTTGTGTTGAAGGTTCCTCTTCTTCAGAGAATATTGACTGCAGATCATCGTTCTCCAAATTGCATTATGTAAGCTAGGATATTTGCTTCAGAACTGTCTCGCTATTTGTTAGGACATTATTTTGCCTAATGACCTATTTTGTGACATATATGGCATATGTCACTCTTAGTATTGGAAAATTTCTTCCGAAAGAATAGTCTTTATCTTCTTAGGCATCCATTGTTGTTTCTATTTTATGGAGCACCCAAAATGTTTCTTTAATTTTCCAGAACATTGGCACTTTATTTCTGATTGATATTTGATTAACAGATCTCTTCTTTCGCATACCTTGCCAATCTTCTTTCCAGTTTGTTAGAATTCTAGTAAGAATTTCCAATTGTTACAAAGCTTTTCCAATGCCCTTGGGATGAACTGGTAAATTTCTCCATGGGAGGTATTTGCCAGTGTCGGCCCTCTTAGTTCAAGTAGTAGTAATGCTTCTTGCCTTAAAGATTCTGGCATTAAGTTGATAAATGCTTGCTTAAGATTTTAGATTGTCCATCCCTCCAAGACAATAGTATTTTTTTGCCATATTCTTGAAGTGCCATAAAATCCTTCCACTGGAAGGAGCAACACCACATTTTGAAGAACTTTTCTCGAGCAGTGTTAATGTGGTGGTCTATCTTTCCAAGAAATTCAACATATACATGATATATGAAGGCATTAATGTCTAGGAAGTTTTTTAGTTGGATTTGTCTGCATTCCCCAAGAGTATACCACCATTCCTCGAGAATTCATGTCATTCTAGCTATGAATACATTTATGATGTCAGGGACTATCGAATTTGGCGTCTATGTGATACACCAAGAAGTCATTTTATGTATTTTGTTGCTCCATTAGGATGGAGAGGTATCATCAAGAGAGTACCACATCTTATTATTAGAAAATTATGGTTATCTCGTTCCTTGATCTTGATCGGTTATCTCAAGCTCATCTTCCATAATAGTTTCTTCTTGTTGTTCAACCTAC
Organism: Jacaranda mimosifolia; assembly: GCA_018894105.1. NCBI lineage: Eukaryota > Viridiplantae > Streptophyta > Magnoliopsida > Lamiales > Bignoniaceae > Jacaranda > Jacaranda mimosifolia. The sequence goes on along the minus strand of CM032127.1, from coordinate 32,691,313 downwards.
TGGCTCACGAAGAGAAGAGGCAACTCTTCAGAGAGGTCTTCAAAATCATTTTCAGGTTGGAGGTCGTGAAAGATTATTGAAAATTACCTTGGTGGTTTTTGGTTTTCTACTTCAACAACATTTTTTAAGAACTCTGCAAGTGGGTTTGTGGTCAAGAGACTATGCATCATAAGATCTAGTTGTTCGGTTTCTCATGATTTCGAAGAGGATGGATCAATATTTCTTCATTTTGAAGATTCAGGTTTATCTTTTCGTGGTTGAGGTTTGGTCTTTTTGGCAATTCTTCTAGAGGAAAGAAAGAGGATGAATTTCCAAACATCTCCCTAAAACTCTCAAGCCTATGTAAAGGTTGGGAGGTTATTAGTAAGGTTGTAACTGTATTTTCTTGGCCCAAAGCCCAAATGGAATCTCTTTGGTACTAAGCTTCAAGAGATTTCAATTGAGTTTTTAAAGAATTTATCTATTGTTCCTTGTGATGGAACGGCTGAGAATCCTGGATCAGCCTTAAGATTTCGTGGAGTCTATCAATCCTATCGTTAAGGGAGTAGATTAATGCAAGTAATTGTCTATCAATTTTTTCTTCTATTCTTTCTTAGCTTTTAGCAATCGTAAGCAGAAACTTATTTTGAGCTACTGTATTTTCATATTGGCAATTCAATGTTGCTTCAGCTGGAGATAATACTACTAGAGGTCCATCTAGTCTTCTTGTAGTGGGATTTTTTATTTTTCACAAGTGTCAATAAGAGCTTGACTCAATCGTCTCTTCCGTTGGAAATTCACTTTGCTGTGAAGGATGAAACATCATGATTTGTTGGGAAGGGGGAGCTACATCATCAGCATCATCCCATCCTGAGCAGGTAGTCGGCCATGGAGCTAGTGTCAATGGGCCATACTTGACTAAATAGTCAAATTTTCCAACAATTATCCAAGTGTGTCAAACTTTGGGTTCCTTTCTGGAGATATTTTTCTTCTTGGCCTTACTCCTATTACGAACAAATTCTTCATCATCAATGTCTGAGTTTTCGCATGACCTACAGTTACAAAAAAAGATCAAAATAATGATGTCCTTTTGTTGTGATGGCTTGGTAAATTGGAGAACCATTGACATCAAAATCATAGATTAGGATGCTGAGCTCAATTACAAATGTAGAGTTGAAGCACTTAGGGACACCGAACTTATCACTACTTTTAAAACAAATTTCTACACTTCCATCTTAATTTTTATGAAAAGATGGATCTGTAGATTGGATCAGCTTGGTTTCTTTTATCGCCTGGAGATTTTTCTCATAAGCCATGATCCATGTTTCTAGGACAAGCTTTAGCAAATTTTCCTTTGAGATCTGTCTTGGCACATAAGTGCAACTGGGAATATGTTTGGAATCAACTAAGATAAACAAAGCATCTTCCATCTCTTGTGGAAAAGCAAAATCAAGAGAATGCTTCTAGACTCGATATTACATTTGATAATAAAGAGTGGCTACGTAAGTTGTAGTAGAGGGAACTGTGCCCTATATTTAGACATGTGACTTTTAATGCTGATCACAAGCTAGGATCTGGTATTAGCATGTTGAAATTGGGGAACATGGTAACAAGGATTTTATCTGCATTAAGTGTGGTTTCAACTATGCCAATACAAGCATGTTGGTAATCAGAAAACCTAGAGTCAAGTAATGCAATTCGTGACGCCGTCAGTAATCATTTTCTCCCATGCAGTGTGAATGCAAATATGACTGCTACAAAATGAATATGAGTAAAATTCTCTGCCAACCATACTTTTGGCAAATGAGCTGGGATTTCTAAAGCAGCAAATGCAATGTGAATGCAAATCTGACTGCTACAAAATGAATATGAGTAAAATTCTCTACCAACCATACTTCTAGCAAATGCGCTGGGATTTCTAGAGCAGCAAACTGTTCTTTTTCTGTAATTGGAAGAAGATATTAATCAACAGTAAATGCTTGAACAAATTCTTGAACTTGAGTTTTTGGAGGACTAATAAGACTTAACAATTTTAGAAAGAGAGGATCTGGGCTTAGTAAAGGCATTATAAAGATTGATTACGTGTAGATCAACAAGAACTTTTTCAGAATATGGAATATAAGTTATTTCATAGAAAGAATATATTTTTGAAGCATTGGATTGTCTTAGACTAGAACTGGGTGTTAAAGATGAAGAAGATGAAGAAGTTGAGGGTCTAGGCAACAAGTTGTCATGGCTCTAATGCTAGGTTAAAGCTTGGTATTTTAATAAGGTATGACTCCGCCAAATAGAACACTAATCAATAGGCAAATAAAAGGTGTGCCCTTTTTTACTAAGAAACCTTGCTTCTTCCAAGATCATAATTAGTCTAAGATTTTTCTGATGCAGATGATCCTATACATAAGGGAACTGCAAAGCATACTTAATCAATAGATTCCTATGGAGGCTAAGATGGAAGAGGAGGAATAATAAACAGGACATATTATAATTTTCTACCCGTCTTAAGCAATTGATACAATGAGCCCTCTTTATATAGAGAGGAGACATACATCATGATATTTGGTTGTAATCTAGGCAACCAATAAGATTCAGATAGAAAATCCATAACGACTAATAAGAAAAAAGATAAAAAATTCTATCCTATCTTACTATAATTATTGCTGACTCACACAGTACAATTATTATAGACACAAATATTGTGTATTATTATTATTATACTACCTAACAATATATGAACAATATATTTTTATCATAAATAGTGTATGAGCTAGTTTGGTTGGGAAAGAAGGGATATAATATTTTTATCCCACTTTATCATTCGTTTGATTGAAATGACAATAAATGCTCAAACCCGCATGAATATCAAAAGTCCGTGCTTATATGTGCAATTTCTTTGATAAATTAACCTGCCACCCCCTATGGGTTTATTTATCAAATAACCAAACTATATTATAATGATAAAAAAAATCACACAAATTATCAGATAATAAAAAATCATGAGATAACTTAAAAATCCAACCAAACTAGCCCTAACTATTGTAATTGATATTATTAATTATATGATTAGTAATATATCAATAATAAAGACTATATTAAAATAATATTAATTATATCCATAATATGTAGTATGAATAATATTATAATATTATTAATACAAAAATAATACTATTATACTATTACCAATAATAATAATAATAATATTACTAATAAATATTAAATTAATTTATTATTATTATTACCACTACTATTATTAATATATTAATAATACTATTACTAACAAAAATCCAAGTAAGCAAAGACTTCTTCCGGCAAGACAAAAAAAATGCCATGTCAATTGGGAATTTTCCACCTAAGGAAAAATCCCCAAATTCAACAAAATTCAGCATACACATCAGCATTTCCAGCTATTTTATGAGATTTCGAAGGAAATCAAACTAAATGTGTAAGTTTTTTTTATACTTATAGGACTAAATTTTTAATTGAGTGAGATATAGGACAAAATTAAACATTAGACAAACATAGAAGACGAAAAAAAAAAATTCCTAAGTAAATGTGTGTGTGTGTGTGTGTGTGTGTTAAAAGATGAATGGCACCTGACAAGCACCCCCTCATTTCTTCACAATATTGTTTTGCACTATCACCTCATAACTGGAATTTAGTCTACAATCCAACTGTTCCAAAAAAGATATTTATTTTGGTACCACAATCTCTATTAGCTCAAGATCATGATAATGAACTTTGTAAGACTTCAAGCACTGGAGCTACATCTTAGAGGTCATTTGGGTATATGTTTGCATCATTTCTATTTTCTATTTTTAGCATTTTTAAAATTTGAAAAGATAGTTGGAGAAAATAGGTTGAAAATGAGTTTATATTTGGACAGGTTGTATGAAAAGTAATCATTGCATAGGATTTTGTAGGTTATAAGTGGAGAGAGATAGTAACAATGAAAATAAAGGGAGAAGACATATAAGTTATTGCAAAATATATGTTTTGAGATAAGAAATGAGTTGGGATTCAAGTAAAAATGGGAAGCAATTTGTAAATAATTCGTTTTCAAATAGTGAAAATGGATTTGAAAACAAATCCAAACAGGGAGTTAGATCACGAACAAATCATCTGAGTATGCATCTATTCTCAGGCATGTGTTGTAGGCTACTTTCTTTCTTTCCTCTAAACACACCAAAAAGGAAGAATTAACGTATTCCACCCTACAAGCGTCAAAAAAAAAAAAAGGACATATTCCACCCTACACCTAGATGATACCAAAAGAAAATATTGTAGCCTTTCTTGCAGCATAAATCAACACTAAAAGCATGGGCTGGGAACCTTTTAATCGACTTGCATATCATTAATTGATCCAAGTTCAACCAGCATGCTCTTCCCAATTTTAGAACGTAGAATAAGCTTCTGCCTAATACCATGCGAAAGGTGTTCCATAGTGAGCAAGCATCCTAAAAAGCTTTGAGCCTGTATAATTAATATTATGTCAACTTTGATCATTTGACTTCACATTAAAGGTGCTCATAACGGGCAACTTAAAGAGGTATTCCCTAAAAGAAGAAATTTAGAGAAACTTACTATTTTTCAAACCGGGGAAAGGTGTTACAATGCACAAAAAAGTTGTTCGACTTACACTGGGATTTATCAGGAAGCTGATTGGAAGGAAATATCACAAGCTCAACACCATCAACATTTCCTCTGAGAGCAAGGTCATTATTCATCATATTATCCGGTAAAACTTTGCAAATCTTGCCATAGCTCTTACGTCAACATTATGAAGACTCTTAAAACAGAGAAAAAATTGGTAATACAAAACAAATGAATAGAAATTATAAGTGGTAATGGAATGTCAAAAACACACACAAAATTACCTATCAAGATCTTTAGGAAAAAAAGATAGGTGCTATATTAACTTCTCTAACACCACGGAGTACAATTCTGCTTTAAACTTGTTTGTGATGCACATGTTGATACATGAGCTTGGATTCCATCTCATAAGCCAAAAAAATTTTACATTTCGACAAACCTCAAAACTTCCTCTGCACGTAAAGCGCATATGTAAGCACACTAGTTTCAGGATGAAAGAACATAGAAGAATACCAAGACACATAAGCAGGTAGAATTTCAAATAAATTATTAATGAAACATGATTTCATACTGTCATGTATATTCATGCTCCCGGTCTTTTAAGGATTTCAAAAACAAAGGCATTGCAGCTGGAACATTACCAAACATGTCTTTTGAGGAAGGGCCAATGTTGACACCATCGGCTCCTCCGGAAGAAAGACCCTTCATGGGAACCAGTGAGGACTGGTTCACATTATTGAGAGTCTCCTGTTTAAGAGGGTCAGCAGACAAATTCCAAGGTATTGTAGGCCCCTAAGAGAGCTCTGGATCAGAAGACAATTTCACTTTCCAGCAGAACTTGATATAGATCTTGATCAGAAGCTACTTCACAATCCAAGTTTGAACAGCTGAGTGATCAGATTGAGTGAAAGCTCTATGCTTTCGATACACTCCTGGTTTTCTCAGCACAACAGCCTCACCTAGCAGCTTTGAGGTTATCACTTTCAGATCTGGGAGACTTTGCTGATATTTGTTGAAAGCGGCTTCCAGAATATTCCCTCATTGGCTCACCAGAAATTTTAAAATCCCTGGGCCGAGGTAGTCCATCATTACATCTTTATTAGCATTAAGAGATGGCCTTTTGGCAACAACAGGACAGGGGGAAGAATCTTCCTTCAAACTATTCTTGTTAGATATTTGTTCAATATCATTAACTCCATTGGCAGAAGAAACCCAAAGAGTACGATGGCTGTATCAATGATCTCCTAAATTCACATGGCCAAGAAGAAAATGAAAAATGTAGAAGAAGCATAGGTAATGATTAACAGATTAAAGCATTGTATCAGGAACCAACTCACTGCACTGATCAAACTGTACCTAACAAACTGGATAAATCAGGAACCAACTACCACTGAATTGATAAAAGATTAAAACATTGTATCAGTAAACCATCAATTTGTACGGGTTTTACTCTATGGTGGGTAAATATGGCAGTAAGTGAAGAAGATTCACTCCAGGATGTCGGTCTTTTATCAATTCTTGATGTAGAAACTCATAGAAGTAACTATCACTGAATTAATTGATGGATGTTCTGTTCTTAATGTGCGCTGATGTTCAAATGGACTCCTCTGTTTTGTACTTTTCATATCCTGTATGTAAGACAGCCTAGGAGATAACGTCTTTTTTTTGCTTCAGAGAGGCTGGAGTTTGTGCATTAAATACCTAGATTTTCCTACCGATCTGACAACACTCTCCTTAAGACTAAAAGAGCCGTATTCCTTATCGGATTTCTACCTCTGAATAACTTCTTGATCTACAAGCTTAATATCTGGTTCTGAGTTTAAAGAACTAGATGAATTAGACTTTGAGAAAGTACCTGCAAAATGGGAAGAAATTGTTGTATTCTGGGACATCGAAACTATGATGCTTGTCAGGGCAAAACCCACAGCCATTCACAAACTAACATAAGAAGTCACAATAAAACACCACTCAATGCCACAAATAAGTAAGACAATGTAAAATGTACACCATATAACCTCTAAAATTACGCACTCATAGATCTGAAGCAAAGCTTGCTGCTTCCGTAATATCATTAACTCGGACTACATCCGTGGAAGAACGGTGTGAGGACTGCAAGCTGCCCTTATCTAAGCTCCTTGAAAGAATCCTCATGAGAAAGAGAAGCTGTTTTGCTAGAATTGAAGGCCTTTGGCAACCCATCTATTGACTCAGGTTCCGACTTCTTTACTATAGAAGAAACTTCAGCATTAGCATCATCTCTATAAGAGTTCTTGTATAACCAGACAGGTTGGAGTTCTTACCTTCTTGGGACACCAGGGACCAAGATCTTCTTTTATTATTGGTCAATACCGATCATTTTGGCAAATCATGTGGATGTAAAAAAGGCTTCACATTTTGATAAATTCGAAGCATCTCTTTTCCATTTCTATTTTAAACAGTTCATATCTTTCTATCATGTGTTCTGGGATGGATTTGAATCTCTTCAATCTGGGAATACCATCTAAATAACTGCAGCAGAGAGTTAAACAGGTCGGGAAGAAAGAGTTTGAGGTCAGGTTGAACGATACTATATCTTGGTTTGGTTGGTCCCACCATTACTAGAGATTGGACATATATAGTTTCTTTCTTCATAAAGATTCAACAAACTAGTTTATTTTATTTGAAAATAGCAAGCAAATCCTCCCAGCCTGCATCTCCACATATATTACAAACTTTAACTTTTCCAACAGAGAAAAACCTCAATCAGTGTCTGAGAAGAAATGGTCTATGCATGAGATGATCACACATGATGAAGTAACATGCTCATAAACACCTTCATATCTTCAAAGTTTAAGAGCAACCTTTTCAAAATGTACAAATACTTACAGAAATATCAGCCATTGTCATAAGTCTCAACATGATTCTAATAGCAACAATCTAGTCACTAATATGCCACCTCAAATGTGGACAGCAGTAGTTATAAACATAAAAGCTGTATATGGATTCAGATATTACTCGTCAAGCCTTGAAATTTTGTATTTAAAAAGTATTTGGAATAGTTAAGTAAAACGAATACCAACTCTTGTATTCGTACTAAATTCATCAAAAAATCTGAGAAAAATTTCAATCAACAAGATCAATTTGCACTAGATAAAGCACAAGAAATTGAACTGTGAACAAGAGACATCAGACATGCATGAAAACATGTACAAAGCTGTTGTACAAAATTAAACAGATGATACAGTATATGTCTTTAAGTTCAAGAATTCCAGTCTTATTCAATTAAAATAAGACTAGGAAACATTTTTCTGTTTACTGAACAATTCAGGGAATTTCTATTACCAATCAAAAACATAGGTGATATACTTGAGGTTCTCTTTCATATGAAATGTTGAGATTTACTAGAGAGATTTTCAAGAATATAAAAAATTTGTTTGTATGGTAGTATGGTTAGACAAATAAATGATCTACCACAGATGCATAATAATCTACCATATTATCAAATTATATGAAGTAGGATGCAATAAATTTTCTATCAGACAAGAAAGAACACATTCTTACATCTTGCTCCACCATATCAGAGTCATCAGTAAAGAGATAAATTTCCACCTTCATATCATCTTTCTTGATGGCATTCAGGGCTGTTGCAGGAGGATCACCAAAAACATCAGATAGAGTTGCCAATAATGAACCCAAGGGGTGAGTTGAGCCCCCCAACAATTCATTTTTTGAATCAGAAGGCTTATCATCTCTCACATCTCTTGGATTTTGATCATGTGAGAGGTATTTTCCATTGGAAGCTTGCGAAAAAGTATTCTGAGCCTTCAGCAAGACAGTAGCATCATCAGTGCTTTCTGAAAAAGGAATTTCCACCAAGCCTGAATTTTATGAATATAATCCAGTTGGCAAAGCTACTATGAGACACCTTGTCAGGACTTTCTTTACTAATTCTGCTCTGCTTATTACGCTTTATCTTACTATCCTCAGCATCAGATTTTTCTATTGGCATGTTCATCAAGTTCAACTAATACATGACAAACAATCTTTGTTGCCCTTCTGGAATTCCCTGATCCTCAGATTTTGAGTGCAAAAACACTATCATCTGATGCAGACGTATGGTAGCAAGATTCAAGAATCAAATAGTAAAGCAGAAACTGATGCAATATGCTAAAGGAAAAGAAAAAAGGCAGATCCATTTAAACAGCAAAATGCACATAATGTCAGTCATGAGTCATGACAAGTTATTTATTTTACATAGACCTATAAATGCTGTAAACATCCGAGCCATTTTGGAGTGAATCACAGACATATGAGCTAAAAAATGGATCCCAGTTGGTCAAAAGGCATTACATTCTAGAAGAGATGCAAGCGCGCAGTGGATTCTTCATGACAGTTGTGAACTCTTGCTTCTCAGAAAGATCAATTTCATCTCCTTCAAGAGATGTCCACTCAAAATACCAAATCAAGTTGGCAACAAAATATTCCAAATGAAGCAGAGCCAACGCATAGCCCGGACATATTCTCCTGCCAGCACCAAATGGCATCATTTTGATCTCTCTGCTCCCTGTTATATCGAACGCCTCCCCATTGGTCTTCAAGAACCTCTCAGGCTTGAATTCCATGGGATTCTCCCATACATTTGGGTCCCAACCAATGTCTGCCACCATGAAATTCACGATAGCCTCTTTTGGGATCATGTACCCGTCCAACTCAACATTGCTAGTCACCTTATGCGGCAAAACAAAGTGCCCCGGAGGATGGCGCCTCAAGGCTTCTAACACCACTGCTTTCAAGTATGGCATCTTCTGTAAGTCGTCCTCCTCTACTACCTTCTGAGTCCTCTCTTCTCCGTCAGTATCAGCCTGTGGGGGCCGTCCAACGACACTTATTATCTCTTGGTAAAGTTTTTCCTGGATGTGGGGGTACTTGACCAGGTTGGCCATGATCCACTGTAGAGCTGTGGATGTGGTGTCGGTACCTGCGCTGAGAAACTCACTGCACAGGCTCACCATCTCCTCTTCATCAAGTTTCCTGTCTTCTTCGGGAAGCTGCAAATCAACCAGCGTGTCCACATATGCCACTACTTCATCATCTTGCCCTTGCTCAACGTTATCCTTATTGATATCCCTCTTTTGTTTGGCTTTGAGGCGAGCCCTGATGAGAGGAATTAAGACTTTTTCCTGGTCTTGGCGCATTTGAATTAGTTCCTTCCAGCGTTTATGGAACAGAATCTTCCCCAGTCGAGGCCAGAAGTTAAGGACGTTGAAACGGCGGAAACCCAAAAGAAGTCTACGCTGCACGTTTTCAATTTCCTTGATTTGATTCTCCTGGAGCTTGTCGTCGAAGCACATGAGTACGAGTAGGCGGAACATGGCGTACTGGAAATGATCGATCAGCCTCACCGAGGATTCCGATTGGGCTGTATCCAGGAGGCGGTGGATAAGAAGAGAGAGGATCCAGCGGCGAGAGTTGGAGTATGCCCTGATGCGGGAGGGATGGAGGATCTCGTAGGTGAGGTTGCGGCGGAGGAGACGCCAGGTTGGGCCGTAGGCAGAGGAGCTAATTGCTTTCTGGGGTCTGTTCAAGATTTTGCTGGTGGGCGGCGGGGCGGGCCGATCGGAGAAGACGGCGCCGTTGTAGACGAGGGCGTGGTGGGCAAGGGAGTGACTGCCAACGAATATGATGGAACGATGGGCAATTCTTATGGTGATGAGAGGACAGGACCGTAGCGGGGTTTGATGCGGCGGAGGATGAATTCGAGATCGGAGATAGGCTTGCGGAGCCATATCAAGTTACCGATGAGGGGGAAGGTTGGGGGTCCGGGGGGAATATTTTTGTTGTTATTTTTACTGAATGGAGAGAAGAGACTGAAAATGGATTTCAGAAGGGCCGCGATGCAGAGTGAGACGATGATGATGAAGAACCAATCAGAGGCTAAGACTGAAGTTGGGGGTAAGGCCGCCATAATCTTCATTCGTTCATTCCAGAAGATAAAAATTGGATGGATATATAAGGATAGATGGATGGATGGATGGTGGAGCTGATACTCTCCATTTGCAATTTATAATCATACAGAAAGCGATATATATGAAGATGATATTCTTGCCCGGCACGTCATAGTTTTCCTCACAAATTTCTGATTTCTTAACCTAGTAATCTCACAATCCAAGATATATACACCACTGTATATAGCATAATTTTGTTGCCTAGAATTATATAATTTTGATCAAATTTTAAGTTTTTAAAATTTTAAATTTTTTGATTAAATTAAAAGATTCTTATTATTTGTTAATTGCTTTTTAATTTTATTTTAATAAAACTAAAATCTTATCATATTTATCCAAATTTACAGTATTAATTTTTATCTCACGAAATAATTTTAAATATTCATAATAATAAATTTTATTTGATTATAGAAGTTCAAAATATTCATAGGCATAGATTTAATATTTTATCTCATTACATAAATTTAAAATACAAAATGTGTTTCATTATTGAATTCGTGTTTTATTATCCTTTACGTAATGCTTTTTATTTCTCTGAATGAAAAAAGATTATTTATGTGTTCTATATTTGAACGTTGAGCCTAAAATAGTGGAAATTTTTGAGTTATATCATTTTGTTAAGTCATCGAAATTAATTCAATTTCTTATCAAGTAAATAAAGAAAAAATATACATTTTTCATATGAAATTTACTTGATTAGATTTAATGAAAGAATACAATAACAATTCAATTACTTAATTATATATTTTTATGTGGATTTTACTTATTATACTTGGCATGCATATTTTACTGAACTGAATATTTACTTATATATAAAAAGAGATATTTCAGTTCTCTATCAATAGATAAATAAATCATATATAAATTATTTATAAAAATTTATGTATGTATGATTAGAAACTTAAAATTCATTACTAATAAGATACTCTTTCATATAATATGCATATGTTCCATATTTTAAAATACTCTTTCATGTAATATGCGTATATTCCATATTTTAAAACTTATCCTTTGATAATTTTAATAATTAAAAATATTTTTTTGTATCTCTTGGTATGATGAAAAATGATATATAAAGTAAACACATCGGGCTAGTTTGGTTGAATTTTTAAGTTATCTCATGATTATTTATCATGTGATAATTTGTGTGATTTTTTATCATTGTGGTACTATTTAGCTGGCATGATAAATAAATCTATGGGTAGTGGCAGATTAATTTATGGGAATTGCATATATAAAAATGGGCTTTGGATATTCATATGGATTTGAATGTTTATTATTACTCCAACCAAACGAAATATATGATTGGATAAAAACATTGTGTCTCACTTTGTCATTCCAACCAAATTAGCCTGATTCGAGACTATCTAATAGGTGTATGTCTAAAGTTGAATAATTTAATTAAACAAAAATATTAATATTAAATTTTCACCAAGAAGGGTTAGATATTGCTACTTTTTAATTTAACTATACATTTCCATGTCAAGAATAATTTAAGATTTATGAAAATAAAATAGTTGATAATTTAAAGTTATGTTGAAGCAAATAATTGATAATGTAAAGTTATATCCACTTTACTGTCAATTAAAGTATACGTTTTTTAATTATATTTATATTTTGGTTAAATATTATCTACTCAGCAACTTAGAATTTGAAATATACAAATAATTTTTAAAAATTTATATTCAATATATTTTCACAAGTTAAAAAAGGGCCAATCATGATTACTTTTGACATATTATAATTCTTATAAGAAGAATATTAATTGCACCTATTTTTATGGAATGTAAAATCATTATTTTTATGAAATGTAAATTCATAGCAATATAATGAAATAATTATCATAATCATAATTCTATAAATTATATTATTATAACATATAAAATAATAAAATAAACAGCATAAAATATTGACGAAATCGAAACTAGATCAATGAAGAGTCATGATATTTGCGATTGTTTTAAAGCAGTGATGTCTCTTTATATGTAGGTTTTATTTGTTGATAATCATGACTTTATGATAAAATCTTATTAACTCAAAGAAATTCTCATCTTAAGTATATGACTACGAGGAGACTAGGAACCAATCCATAGTCATATTGCTTGAACCTTAAGTCTTGTGCAGGATAATACATAAAGTTAACAAAACTATTATATTAAAGGACTAAAAGATGGACCCTTTATACAGTAAAGCAATTTGACTATTGTCAAATAATAATAAAATCAATAATAATTGGCCACATAATGAGAGAAATAAAATGGTCAAATTGTAATAAAATCATACAAGATTATGATATAATAATAATGATAATGAGGTCATAAAATTTAGTAGTGTTAAAAATTAAAGTTAAATAAATTAAAAATTTTAAAACTTAATTTCCTATAATCTATACCCCTTACCTTGGCGCGCCAGGGGGGATTGAGAAGGGAGGAGGGGCTATAAAATCACAATTTTCATATCCATTGAACAAAAACAAAAGAATGCTACACATATAAATATTATAATGCAAATTAACATGTTGCGTGAGGACTAATCAGAGCTACTAAGGTTGTGATTACCTGTGGGTAAAACCCCCATTTTTGGTTTATAATACATGAGATAGGGCCAAAGGTGTATTTGAATGTGAGTCCCTAAAGCATGTCATTGGGGCAATTTTTAGAGTTGTCTTAGAAACAGCCTCTAAGCCTAACAATATTGTTTCTCTCTCCTTATCTCATTTCTTCTTTGGTGTCACTGTGCAAGAAATCTCTCATCCTCCTCACAAATTGTCCTTCTCTTTTTTAATTTTTCTGAAAAACCTTCAAGAAAGGGCTCTAGATTCCTAAAAATTATAAGAAATCCTCATACAGGCATTTCCATTTATAGTATATTCTGCCTTGTATGTGCATTTGGGTGCCCTAATCTATAGCTTTCTATAGATTCTATAGATTCTTGCTTGCTTTACCTAGTCTATTTAAGATGCTGCTTTGAGGATGCACACACCCCCTCACCACACAGCACACACTTGCACAGAAGTCCCTTGCTTTGCATGTGTGAAAATGGAGGTAGAATCCTCCATCAGATCGTCTAAATCTATTACCTCTTACCAATTTTCACTTGCCCTCAAACATCGCAAAGTACTTGGCCAATATTTGGTGCTTGTTATTTGCAATTTGATGTATTTGCATGTATTATGTTAGCTTAATCTTGCAAAATTTTAGGGAATTTGATAAAATGATGGTACTATTTATATGGGCATTTTGTAGTTTGGGGAAAAATGAATCTATTGGAATTTTTTGGGTATGTATCAGTTGAGATGTTGGGAATTTTTTTTTTTTATTTCCTATTATTTATTTCCATGATTAAGTTATCAGTTCTACCATCTAGTCCCTTTATTTGAGATTATTCTTGCATATGAAATTGGAGCCCACTCATTCCTTTGTACATTCGGTATGGTTATCATGACTTTGGGCTATTTTGTTATTACTACTTCATATATGGCCGCATTGTATATTGATGATTTAGGATTGAATTGGTTTATTTATGCGTAAGTAATTAGTCCTTGACATATTATTTTTTGATAGAAAAATGTTCTCAAATATTGAATTAGGGATTATTTGAAGTGTTATTTGTGTATGATATTGCTACTTAGCATGTTATTTGTGGTTGCATTCATGGCTTAGGGATGTGAAGTGTTATTAACTATGAGGGTGGATTTCACTTAACATATATTTTTCTCTTTTTTTTGGTTGGTTTTTTGCCTTTATAATTGTTGTCGGTCTTATTCGACTGGTATGAGTACTAATTTAATCGAAGCCATTATTGTCATTTTCCATGCATTTCAAAAGGTATGCCTTAGTATTTTCATAGGGTTTAAGCCTATGCAGTTAAGTTAAATTGATCTGATTTCATGCTTTCTCTTACCATGTGAAGACAACATGTTTCTTTTGTTATGACACGCTGTTGGCTTTCCTTGAAACTGTTGTTGTGCTATTCTTGTGGTTTTGTGTTTGTTATCTATCATTACATTAGTAATAGATCCACATTTGGGGTTTTTTGGCCATGAGTTGGGAAGTAAGTCATTCCCTCGTGGATTCATCAAAGGCATTTTTGGGATAATTGGATAACCTAGTCCAATTTTGTTTCTCGATAAGTTGAGTGCCATGTTGTGAGCAACAACTTTAGTACCAAGGAATGTGCAGTCATATTTTTTGGCATGTTTCCTAACTTGGGAAGGTCTTCTTGTTCCTAGTAGTTAGGTGTGTAGAAAGAGAAAAAGTTGTCAAACTATGACAAGGTGAAATGTACTTTTGTAAGAGTTGATATGGGTTAGTGGAATTGCGTTGCCAAGGTGTATGATAAGTCGCCCCTTATGTTGTTATGTCCATGATTCATTTTGTTTCACCTTGGAGCAGTAGCCACTTATGGTGCTGCTATTGTTTGCTAGCATATAGGCTGTCTGACGGCATTTATCGCAACTGCTACTGTTGTGATTCAATTTTTGTTGATGAAGAGCATTCCACTTAATGTGTCTTCGACATTGGTTTACGTTGTGCATTATGTGTAGCTGCCTCACAAGCAACTGTAGCCAATCATTTCATTCATACTTAGGTGTGTTTAGTTACATTACACTGGCATGTAATTAGGGTGTCATAGTCTAGTTCATGCATTTGGTTGGGCATATAATGCATTTTGTGTCTCAGCTTTGAAAGGGGTGGCTAAAATAAAATATGATATGGATTTCAGTTGAGAAGGACAATTATTTGTTTGTCTTTTCTTTTATCCCATATCATACATCTCCTAATGTAGACTACATTACATAGTTTCATTAAATTGAACTTTGGGCATATTAATTTTGAGCTAATTAGAAAGTGACCATGTAAAATAATATGCTAGTTATCAATTTAAAAGCTTCTATTATATTTTGGGATTTATTAAATTTAATTTCAAAAAGATATATAGTTAATTTTAATTAATATTCTAGTATTTATTTTATGCTCAAATCAAATTTTGATAAGTGTTAAAGATATAAAGTGTCTTAGCCGATCAAATCAAGTCATGCAACCTGGCAATCTCAAGCTAATCAAGTTGCGACATGTGGCATATTTATATTTGTGGACCAATTGAATTAAAGATATTTGATATTATCTTATTGAAGAGATAACCATCAAACAAGGTTAAGTCAATCTGGAAGTCTCCAATCGAGCATCTATATAAAAGGGGTGATTATAAAGCTCATGCAATACACAACACAAATCCTAGCAAATGAAAGAAACTTTAAAGGATCCCAACAATTCTCTCAAGCAATTCAAGGAGATCCATGGTAGTCAAGGTGTTCTTCGCAAAGCTCATCATACTTTGATGTTTGATTCAAGATTAAGGTGTAAAGCCCTTGAATTGACATTATTTTTTTCAAATCAAATTCAAGGAGGTCCACAACATTTTTTGTGGAGCTCATCATACTTTGGCATTTAATTTGAGCTTAAGGTGTGAAGTCCTCGAATTGTCGTTATTTTCTTCAAATCAAATTCAAGGAGATCCATGATGTTCACTGCATTCTTCAAGGAGCTCATATATAAATTTGGCGTTTAATTTGAATTAAGGTGTGACGCCCTCAAATTGATGTTACCTCAAATTAAATTCAAGGAGATCCACGATGTTTAAAGCATTCTTCACGCAACTCATATATTTTTGGCATTTGATTCGATATTAAGGTGCGAAGCCCTTGAATTGGCGTTCTCAAATCAAATTCAAGGAGATCTACAATGTTCAAGGCATTTTTTACGGAGCTCATTAAATTTCAAGATCATATTTGGAAGGGAAGAATTAGAGAATTAGATTTGAGATTAGATCCACAATTGATAAGTTTCAAATTCATTTTATTTGTATGAATTCTTTATCTTGTAATTTTATTTTTTCAGACAAAGAAATTTGCGCTTATAAATTTTTGGCACGCCCAGTGGAACCATCTCTACCTCTCATCCATTTCCTTCATAAAAACTAAAGTATCAAATGGCCACCAACGAGACTACAACATTGAAAATTACTACCTCAAATTCCTTAAGTGTTGAAGTAAAAAGTGTTGGTGTAACCACAAGAAGTATGTCCAAGAAGTTGCAATCATATTCCGAGATGGCTCCTTCGCTTGCAGTGGAAAAGGCATTGCTGCATTTTATTGATTTGAATAAAGATAATGGAGACTTAAAGGAAAAATTTGCATCATCCATTCTCCACTCAACATCAAATTCCTCGAGCATGGCGATGGTGATGGTAACAAGTACTACAACCTTAGAGAAACAAATTGCAAATTTGATGAGGGCTATTGAAGGACTCACGAAGCATGTCCAAGAGTGAAACTTTCAAATCTCCTAATTAATGAGAAAAGTGGACAATCTTGATGCCAGCTGCATGGTGGAGGAACAAATTAAGGCTCAGGACAAAAGCTAAACATCTATAAAGAAACAATCAGCCAAAAATGAAAAGATTGCAAATAAAGAACTACAAGTTTCTACTGATAAACTAATTTCCATTGACCCATTGAAAGAGTTTATCATGGAGATTATCAAAAATAAACTTGATGAAAGTTCTAAGTCGTCTATGACTTACTCCAAGCCATATACTTAAAAGATTGACAACTTGAAGATGCCGATCGATTACCAGCCCCAAAGTTTCACCAATTAAAGGTCAACCCAAAGCAGTACATGGCTCATTTCATTGAGACTTGTAATGATGTTGGGACACATGGAGATCATCTGGTCAAGCAATTTATTCGATCACTAAAAGATAATGCTTTTGATTAATATACTGATTTGGAGAGAGACTCCATTGATAGTTAGGGACAACTGGAACAAAAGTTCCTTAATCGCTTCTATAGCACTCGAATGACGATTAGTATGATTGAACTCACCAACTCTTGCCAGTGGAAAGAAGAACCTATCATTAGGGCTATAAATGGATATTTAAAAATCCATTTACCATTTGCGTTCGTATCTGTTTATATAAAATTTATCCACATCCATTTAAAGCGGATACTATCCGTATTGATTAGGATTATAAATGGATACAGATATGGTAAATGCGAATCTAATCCATTTAATATCCACTTCAAATATATATTTATTAAATAATATATTATTTATATTTTTCAATGAAAATCTCATAATCCATATATGTATATGTATATAAATTATGATTGAAGAATTAGGAAGAAAAAACAATAAATTTTAAAAATTATTGTTATATAGAGAAAAAGTTGAAGAATAAAGTTAATGAACATAATTATTATTGGTTGACTTTATAATTCTTATAACTAAATGCCATTATTAATATTAATTAGTACTAATAATTAATTATAATTAATTTTAGAATATTTCAAATATTATGGGATGATTTAGTATAAGTGTCATAATATACATATAATTACTAAATTTAAATATGACACTTTTGAAAAATGTCCTTAGAAAAAGTGTTTATAAAACATTTCCAAAAAAAAGTCATAATAAAATTATGAAAACATGATATTTTCTATAAAAGTGTCTCCATAAAAAATGTTAATAAGACGCTTTTTAGGAAGTGCCACAATAAAAGATTAAATAACTTTAGTATTGGAACACATGTTTATTAAGTGTCTCAATAGATAGATTATTTGGACATTTTTATAAATGTGTCACATTAGACCTTTTTTCTAGTAATGAGGAGTTGATCCGTCCTACACCAGAATGCACAACTATTGGGGATGTTATTGATAGAGCTATAGCTTGGCCACAACATTTGGTAATATTTCGTTATTTATATTTACACATAATTGGATTACATATAATTGGATATTGCTATTTTCCTATTGAATCTAATTCATATTTGCTTGGTTTGATAGGTTAAAATGGATGAAGAATGATGGAGTACTCTTTTGGTTTGGATATGAAGTCTATTCTCAAAATTTAGTTTGTAGAATTGATGTGGTTGGCGAAAGAAATCTATTTTGCTATTAGGTCTTTAATAGATATTTTTGGATGAAGAAGTTTGGTTTATGGACCCACTTGATTGAAGTTTATTTCATTCGATATATGGATATTGATGTTGATAATATATTTGGTGTTTAAATATTTTAGAAACTATCTAATATGTGAATTTATGTGCTTTTCGTATGTTAATTTGTTATCTATTGTGTTGGATGGTTTTCTTAAAGAAATTTACATATATAAATGTGGCAAGCTACAGGAATGCAATATCTTTTGTCACACTTTTGTGTCTTTGATTATAGGTATAGAGACACTTGTGATATTTGTTGTGACACTTTTTTGTGTCTTCAAAGACATATATAGGGACACATGCATTTTTATTTTTGCTTCTAATATATTTTAATTTATAAGACTCTTTATTGTGTCTTTATAGACCTTTTGCGACACAACATTGCGTCTTTAAAGAAATTTTTTTATATGTTATGACAATACAAAATATCACTAGAGCATATGTGGAGACACTTTTTAATGTTTGGAAGAACTTATTTATTAGGAAACATTTTATTGTCATTTTATCCATATTGAAGACACTTTGTGGCGTCTCTTAAATAAAGTAAAATTATCTTCTAACGTGTTGTAGAGACACTTTATAATATCACATAATTAGATAAATATGGTAGTTGAAAATCACTATATGACTTATGAAGTGTCTTGTAATGTGTTATAAGACACTTTGCAATGTCACATAATTAGATAGACATGGTAGTTAAAGATCATTATGTGACGCTATGAAGTGTCACAATTTGAACATTTGGAGACTCGTTTGAATGTCACAACAACAAATATTTTTGGTACACTTGCAAGTGTCATAGAAAGTTAATAAGATGCCCACCTATGAGACTATGAATAAGCATCTCAAAAAGTGAAAGCGTCCATAAATCCATTTCTTGGGATACTTTTAGGCTTCCCCTTAGGTATTTTTCCTAGTATTACTATACTATGACTTTGTTGTTGTTGTTGTTGTACTGTAAGAATGTTGGATTGGACTTTCTATTTGTAGTATGGTCGTGCTTATTTATATAACATTGTACTATTATTAGACAAACTAATATGTAAACAACTATTATTATTGCGATGCCTCATATGGGCCGTTAGTTGTATCATCATGTTGTTTTTGTAAACAAGCCTTATACCATTACATGGGTACTGTCCATTTATGCCACGTCTTACTATTGTTTTTGTTATATCGTGCTATTATTTCACACTTGAAAATTCTAGTGTTTGAGGTAAAATATATTTTGTTTATTGTTATTGGAATGGTCAATTAATATTATAACTTCAGGATATGAGAAGATATGCCATTGAGATGTTGTAGACTCGAAATAAGTCTACATACTGCATTTTTTGTGATCCTCATTGGACTAATGAAGAGGCGTTTGTCATACTCAGCATGTTGGTAACTGTTGTTAGCACTAGAGACATCTCGGTTATGGAGGTTCTGATAGACGAGTGCTTCCACATTGCACATCATCATTCCAGGTCGTTTGAGAGGCAGAGGACTGTTAAAAAAGTTAAAACCAAAGTTCAACAAATCTACGACACATTCCTCAAGTACATGGCTATTCTTGGGATGCAGTATAATCCCCATTCAAATGTGGTACGTGTTGACGCACAGTATTGGGCACATGTTCCCACTATAACTTATTGAAATGTTTTTAACTACATATAAACACATGTTTCGTTATATATTGTAAACAAAATTTATGTACCTTGTACATGAGACTATCCAACAGCGCTATTTTCGTATGTTCGGAAAGCCTCTGTATGTCCAGTTACACTACATTTTTACCCACAGACATGCAATCAACAACCTGATTGATGATGGGATGGGAGGTGTTGCACCATTAGCTCCCATCGTCATCGAGGACAATGATGAGGTTCTATCATCAATAGTAACCATATTGGGTCACCATTTGCTTGCTTCCCATGACCATGATGTTTGGATTATGTTGTACTACCAACTAGAATATCAACTCTTGTTTGGATTATGCGACATTAATTTTTACTCATCGTTATGATCTGGATGAATATTTTGTGATGTATTTCCATTTGTTCTTATATTTAGTTCTCGATGGTATGAATTTTAATTTGGAACAACATTTCTTAATGCATTGTGAAAACTTATGCATATGTTCAGTATGAAATGGATGTATTGTTTGCATATCATTTATTGTTACCCAGTTCGTTTAACAATACTTTTAATTACCTTTTTCTTAGTGAATTCTGCCTAAATTTTATTTTCTTTAGTAACACACAACACTCTTTACATCTTCATCTGAATTATTCTAAACTAAGTCATAAGGATAGAATTACGTTTTCAAATTTATTTGGCAGGAAAGATTTTAAAATTACTAATTAATTTATTTTTACAATAACAAAGCAAGATGTAAAATAAATAATGAATTTCATAAATTAATTTTGGACAATACATAATTTTTCAATTTCTTTCGTAATTATAAAAAAAATTAATAGATTTCCAACAAACCGGCTTAATTGAAAATATTGCAGGAATTGATTTAAAGAAAATAGTCATTTGTGCTAGACCTACTATCAAATTACCAAATGAATGTATGTCATATATTTTAAAAAGAAATTCTATGTATTAAATTTATAAATTATTTTGCCCAGAACAAACTTCAAAAATTTTATTTATTTTTTTAATAACTAACTGCTATATGAAAAATAGCATTTTTATAACACTCCTTTTGGACAACATGCAATTTTCCCATATATTTTTACAATTTTATTTTAATAAAAATATAATTCCACCTTACCTAATTAATTAGAAAATGTGTGAGAATTAATTTGTTAGAAAAAAAATATTTTGTTCTTCACCACTTTCCATATTACCAAATTATTTGATGGTCCATTTTTAAAAAAGGTTCAATTATCATAAAGCACCAAAAGCATATTTCATTTTTAAAATCAGTCCCTACCTTTTTTTTAAACAATGAACTCCCTATCTTTTTACAAATTTTAGAGATCATTCCCTACCCATTTGATTTGGCAAAAATACCCTTTAAATATAATATTTTTCCTTTTTTTCTTTTTTTTTTTTTACTTATTCTCTATCTACATAACCAAACACCTTCTTATCCTCATTCCCAAACACCAAAACCCTAACTTCTTCCCTCATTCTTCCTAAAACTGAAAAGAAAATAGAAGAGAGAAACGAGCAGGATGTGCAACCATGAGGACCTTGACGTGGCAAAATGGGAGCTTGATGGCGCACCCACCACCACCATGACTAGGGTTGTAAATGGATATTTAAAAATTCGTTTATCGTTCGCATCTGCATCCATTTATACAAATATTATCTGCATCTGTTCAAAGTGGATATTATAAGCATTCGATTATTAGATATTCGATTGTAAATGGATATGGACATGGATATGGTAAGCGCATATCCGATCCACTTAATATCCGCTCCAAATATATATTTATTAAATAACATATTATTTATATTTTTCAATAAAAATCTCATAATCCACATATGTATATATAAATTATAATTGAAGAATTGAAAAGAAAAAATAATAAATTTAAAAAATTACTGTAATATAGTGAAAAAAATGAAGAATAAAGTTAATCAATATAAATTATTGTTGGTTGAATTTATTACTAATATAATTAAATGTCCTTGTTAATATTTACTAGTGCTAATATCAAATAAAAAATCAATTATTAATTAAAAATTATGTTATTTGTTTGATCGCTTCATTTTTAATGAAATTATATAGTTCCTTTTTTAATTAAACTCCAACGGTTACATTACAGGATGAAATTGGTTCAACCAGTGCATCCTAAAATGAATGGACTTTAGTTAGCAAATTAATTGATGCATAGAGGCGTTGCATAAATGAAGAGGGTCAAATATTCAAGGATGTTGGGAAGTCCATAATTATGCTTAAGAATTATGTGGTGGCTACTATGTGGTCATTTCAATACAAGAACAATGATAGCAAAAAAATTATAGCTGTTTACAACAATGAAAATTGCAAATGGAGAATCTATGCATTGAGGCATAAGGCTGATAAATTATTTATTGATGCATGATTTATTTTGTCTTTGTTTTTTTTCTTAATAAGCAATAAGAGTGTTTTCCGAAGATGTAGGTATGAAGAAGGAGATGAATTTTGGAGAAGTTTGGACTGTAATGTATTTGTGGATTACTTTGTATTTCTGAATAGCTATTGTATTGAGCTTTATCATGGATAATTGCTTTTGACTATGTATTTTCAAACATATTATGTGAACATATTCTGTTTGTGATATTCTTTTTCAAATAATGATATCTGTCTTTTAGAACTTCACTGAGGGAGATTTATACTTGATTTTGGTATATGTGTACTTCATTATGGTAAATATATACTTGATTTCCATTAAAAATGTATTAGCAATGCATGAACATAATATGTGTGAGATATTTGTATTTTAGTGCTTCAGCAAGGGAGATTTATACTTGATTTTAGGATATATATATATATATGTATTTCATTATGGCAAATATGTACTTGATTTCCATTTGAAAATGTACTAGCAATGTGTGATTAGAATGTGTTTGAGATATATGTATTTCAATAAGGAAAATTTATACTTGATTTTGAGATACATATTTTATTATGGCAAATATGTACTTGATTCCATTGAAAATGTACAAGCAATTACGTAAACATATTGTGTGAGATATGTGTTTTAGTACTATTTGAGGGAGATTTATATTTGATTTCAGGGCATATGTACTTCATTATGGCAAACCTGTACTTAATTTCTACTTAAAATATACTAGCAGTTGCATGAATAGATACTGTGAAATATTTGTATTTTATTACTTCACTGAGGGAGATTGATACTTGATTACAGGACATATGTACTTCATTATGGCAAATATGTACTTGATTTCCATTGAAAATGTAACAACAATTGCATGAATAGATTATGTGAGATATCTTTGTTTTAGTACTTCACTAAGGGAGATTTGTACTTGATTTTGGGACGTATGTACTTCATTATGGAAAATTTATACTTGATTTCTAGATTTTTGGTACTAATAGTAATGAACTTGACATTCGTTCCATATTTTGCCCTTTATTTCTTGAGAATAAACAACCAAAACACTAAAAACATGTGTAACATTAATATGGTATGGATACAAGCATGTTTAAGTGGTTAGAAGATAATTACTTGCATTCAACAAATTAAGTTATCATTGGCATCAGTGTAAAGTATCCTTATGTATTCAAAGTTGTGAACATAATGAGCATTTATTAATCACATATGTCCTATCACCCGCACAAATACTTAGAGTAATTGGTCTAATATGAAGAGAGGAGATAAGCAAAGATCCATAACTAAAACAAAAAATCAGGCAAAATTAACTTGAAATATCCAATCCAAGGATCAATCATCATGTCACAAACAAGGATTTGGAAGCAAGAATATTACCTTTGAAGAAAAACAAGGTAATCAAGAAAATCTTCCCCTTGGACTCTTCCAAAGCAAGATCAACACTCTCCACTTCAAGGATCTACTTCACCACAAAAGCTACTTGAGGCAGCAACTTTTTTTCACCAAAAGACCTCCAAAACAGCCTCAATGTGGCCGAAAATAAAGAGGAAAAATAGCTCCAAAATCGTCCCAAGCTTTCTCCAAACATCGGCCACAATGAATCGAACAAACTCCAAATCTTTGCTCTCAAAGTGTGAAGCCTCTAATGGTGATTCACACACCTTGGAAAAACTTTCAATTCCTCACAATCTAAGCTAGAATATAATGGAGGAAGAAGATGATAGGAGGGGGGATGGAGAGAGAGAGAGAGAAGAGAGAGAATCTAGGGAGGTAGTTACTTAACACATGAGTTGTGCTATCTTTTGGAGGAAAAATGGAAGCATGGAATTAGCTAGCTACCCCCGGCCACCTTAGGGTATTTAAAGTGTGATAGGAAGCTTTTGGAAACTTCCTTCACACTATGCCCACATGTGCCAACTTGCTAGGTTCAATTCTAGCTTCAGTTGGATTTTAATTTCATAAATAAAAATGCCAACTAAATTAATTCAAATGGATTCTTTCATTTTATTTTTCCTCCAAAATTTAAATTCCATAGCTAATTAAATTTACTCTTTAATTTAATTAGTTTACGTTAATCCCTTAAGTTAATCAAATCAACTTAACTTTTTAAGTTGATTTTGACTAATTAAATTGTCACAAGCCACCATTTAAATTAACTCTTTAATTTAATTTGTCTAATTTAATTCTTTAAATTATTTTGATTAATTTAACACTTAAATTAATCAAGTCAAAGTGACCAATTGATAATTAGCCAACTTGTTCTCTCTCCCTTAGGCAAAAACTGCTCAATACATTTTCTAAATCCTTATAAAATTCCTCCTATTAAATAAGAGTATTCTTAGGCTTTTGTATATGACCAATTAGGTTCACCAATCTATTAGACATGGGCTCACAACTCTTTGTGATATTTTGAATATTAAGAATATTCAAATTAGTTTTAACTCATTTAAACTAATAACTCTATCAATTAATCTCCATTAATTGATTAGTATCCAATCTCCATAGTCGATGTCTAGCAACAAGCTCGTGGAGCCCAATGAATTGGTTGAATGAACTATATAGAGGTGAACCATTATCACTTATGATTGCCATGTAAATACGGTCCTTCCATTTTCTATCTCCCGAAAAAGGCCTAAGGCAAGATATTTATCAGCTCCCTAATAGCCTTGATAACTATGTATCTATTCTTGATGTTTAGTTCTTCATTATGACCTCAACTTTGGAAAACTCCTTTTTCCAAATTGTCATATCACCTTACGCAAGGATTTCTTGGAATTGATAATATTAGAATACATAGGAGATCAACCCGTTCTTCACTGACGGGCGAAACGGATCCCATTTTGGAACTCACCAACCTCCATACTTAGGTAGCTTGTGCCCAACCTAAGCCCCGGGTGATCCGCTATGTGGTCGGAGCAAAATCAAAGCACAAGGACCTACATATAAGGTTATTGTGGAACCTCAAGTCAAAGAACTAATTATATGCATTATCGTAAACTAGAGAACTTGTCACTACCGATTTACCACTACGGCTATTTAGTGGATTCTCTAAGCGGGCCTTCAGTGAACTTGTTTTCTAAAAAGCACCCATTAATATACATTCATGTCTAACATAGATTGCCCATGAAACATAGCAATATCTAACTCCTTAGAATATACATCGTTAGTGCAAGTTTATCTGAATCTTCGATGCTCTATCTCATAAGATTCTATGATTTGGAATATTTAAAATCATGACCATAAAGACTTGTTTCATGATCACCATCATATGCATGACAAAGTCCTGTAGTTTTCTATGATTTAAGGGCTTTAACCAAATGCGTGTGAAGAAAATATAAACGTATAAGATGAAGATAGCTATTTTATTGAATATCATTCAATGAAGACTGTTACGTGGAGCAGTTATACAAGCCAACACAATTGGCTTATGAGATATTATTCGAACAATATCCCACTTTTTAAGTTAAGGGTTTAGTTAGTGGATCTACCATGTTCTCTTCCGAGGCAACTCTCTCCACTTGGATGTCACCTCTATCAATGATCTCTCGAATCAGGTGATATTGCCTTAAAATGTGCTTGGATCGTTGATGAGATATTGACTCATTTGCTTGCGCAATAGCTCCATTATTGTTATAATAGACAACTATTAGCTATTGCACACTAGGTACTAAATTCAACTCTTAGATGAAAATTTTCATCCAAACACCTTCCTTGCTATGTCCGACGCTGCAATATATTCCATCTCAGTAGTGGAATCTACCGTGGTGTCTTGTTTGGAATCCTTCCAACTCACAGCACCGCTCTTAAGGCAAAATATATATCCAGAAGTGGATTTAAAGTCATCTTCATCAAATTAGAAATTAGAATTTGAAAATCCTTCAAGTTTCAATTCTCCATTACTATATACCAGAAACAAATCCTTAGTTCTTCTTAAGTAGTTAAAGATTGTTTTTATGGTTTTTCAATGACTTTCATCGGGATTAGATTGGTAGAGGCTTGTAACACTTAGAGCGTGAGCTATATCCAGCTTTGTACATTGAACGGCATACATTATGCTTCTAATAGCATATGCATAAGGTATATGGGACATTCTCTTTCTCTTATCCTCAGTCTTAGGGGCTAAAGACTTGGAGAGATGAATGTCATGTCTCATTAGTAAATATCCCCTATTGGATTCCTCCATACTAAGTCTCTTTAGTATCTTATCAATGTATGTTGATTGGGAGAGCCCCAACATCCTCTTTGATCTATCCCTATAAATTCGTATTCCTAATACGAAGGATGCTTCTCCCGAATCCTTCATGGAGAATCGTGAAGATAAATATGCTTTAGTACACTCTAACATCTCTTTCTCAATCCCAATGAGAAGGATGTCATCTACATAAAGCACAATAAACTATGTCGAACTCCTAGAAGCCTTTTTATACACATATGGTTCATATATATTTTTGACAAAATCAAATGATTTGACTGTCTTATCAAAATGTATGTTCCAACTTCAAGATGTGCTTTAGTCCATAACTAAACCATTGGAGTTTGCAAATCTTTTCCTCACTCCCTTTGGGTGTAAAATATTGTGGTTGCTCCATATAGATTTTCTCATTAATGTTTTCATTAAGAAAGATAGTTTTTACATCCATTTGTCAAATTTCATAGCCGTGGTAAATGGCTATGGCAAACATAGTCCTTATGGACTTAGGCATAGTGACCGGTGAAAAGATTTCCTCAAAATCAATACAGAGTCTTTGAATATTACCTTTCACTAGTTTGGCCTTAAAGGTTGTTACCTCCCCATCAACTCCTAGCTTATGCTTGTAGATCCACTTGCAACCAACGAGTACTATACCCTCTGATGGATCTACCAAAATCCATACTTTGTTAGAGTACATGAAATCTATTTCGAATTTCATGGCCTCAAGCCAATGACTCGAATCTATGTCTGACATAGCTTCCTCATAAGTCCTTGGTGATATGTTTGCCCCATCTCGTGAAAGAATCCGGGCATTTTGGGTTGCTTCTTGATTCGGTCCGATCTTCTAGAAAGTTGTGTGTTAGGCATATATGGTCTCTTGTTTCTATTGCTTGTGTGATAATATGATAATCTTGAACTTTATCATGTTCAACAACAATGCCTTTTCAATCTAATAAAAACTCATTTTCCTAAAAAATGGCATTCCTTGAAACAAACACCTTCTGTTATGAAAGATCATTGAAATAATAACACAAAGACTCTTTTGGGTATCCTACAAACTTGCACAAGGTGAATCTTGCTTCCAATTTATTCCCAGTAGTCTCTTGACGTAGGCGGTAGATCCCTAAACTCTTAAATAAGAGTAAGATGGTGCTTTGCCAAAACCACATCTTATATGGTGTCTTTGGCACCAACTTTGAGGGTACTACATTGTGAAAGAGATAACCCAAGAATTTGGTACTTAAGTATTCACCTCATCGATCTGATTGAATAATTTTGATACTAAGTTCTAATTGCTTTTCTACTTCATTCATTTACTCTTTCAACCTTTTAAAAACTTGGACTTGTACTCCATAAGATATACATGTCCGAACTGAGTAAAATCATCGATGAAGATAATAAAGTAAGAATAACCTCCTCTTGCACTAACACTTAGTAGCCCACACACATCCATATGGATCAAATCTAATAGACTTGTGGATCACTTTGTTTGTCTTATAAAAAGAGCTTTGGTCTTGTTCATTTTAAACAAGTTTCACAAGTGCGTAGATCCTCTAATTCACTAACATTTCATGATTTGAGAGCTACTAACTTGTTTATTCTATTCTTGAAAATATGTTCAAGTCTTGCATGCCAAAGTATGCATTAATTTCTTGGTTATCTAACCTTCTTTTGTTAGTTTGTTGAATGTGCATAGTGTTGTGTCCATATCATGCATGAAAGTGTGACTATGTCCTCCCTGAATGCGTATTATTAAAGGATATGTTCTTTCTATAAGCATACAAATGTATTATCAAATCAAGATTTACTGATATTTTCATTCTTCTGATGATTTCTGGATTATGAAAATGTGCTAAGAGCCAGGAAGTGAGTTTATGGAAATTGTTGCCCCTACTGAAGAAGTTGGCATAATCCTTGAGATTACTAGCTTTTATGCTGAATAGGGTGATTGAGTGACAGGTAAATATCTGCTTTGGTATCAATCTGCAATGCATTTCATCCTAATTGTCATAAATGCCATGTATTTGGTTTTAGCTTCAAATGTGTAGCAGTTAATTTAGTGAAGGAATTTAAGTTGATTTAGTAGAATATTATCTTTTAGTTCATCTTTGGGGTTGATGAACTAAATGAGATAGCTGAGTGACATAAATTGGCTTCAGTGTTTGCTAATAAAGAAATTCAATCTCATTTCCTAGCTACAAGAATGAAATGAAAATAAAATGTAAGTTGTTGGAACTGTCTACCCCAAGATTGGTGAAAACATTTCAGCTTTTAGTTGCAGATAAGCACCAATTATGATAAACTCTTCCAACTTATATTAGCAATATTTTCTTTCATAGATTATTTCTATTTTGGATATAAATCTTAGTGAACTTTTCCATTTGTGGCAATAATATTACAGTTGTACTGTACTTTCTTAATCACCCTTTGTGTGATGTAACTTTGAGAACACTTATACATTTTGGAGTACTGTGCTTGATTGACTCATGCATTTTTCTAGCCTATAGACATATGATATTAGATTAACTGAAAGCCTTGATGGAGGTTTTGAAATGAGTAATGTTCAGATCTATGGTGGCATTTGTTCTTCACATTGGATCTTTTAGCGGAAATACTGGTGGACTGTATATTGGAAATAAAGCAACATTTGTAAGGTGATAGTTCTTATTATTCAGGGTTTATGTCCTTATTACTCATGGTATATTAGGTTAATTAGTCAACATACAGTGTTAGTGTCTGTTTACCTATTCTCACTGTAACAAGGATAAGTTGTGCTATTAGGGCTTTGCAAGTTGATTATGATAAACAAATGTTGATTTCTCAAGATCATACCCATCGAAAATTGAAATTTTGCAAGGTACCAATATTGAAGATCTTTTGTTTATTTCTAAAGTTTAACCTTAGAAGACAATGCAATAAGTGCAGTAACTCCTTGGTCATCATGTTGACCTAAAAGGCTCCATTGTTTTTCCTGAAAAATTGAGATTTGACTTTTCTCATGGTAAGCTTATAGTTTTTAGTTAGGCATGCACCAGATGTTTACTAATATCCTTAGAATAATAGGGAAGTTTGTCAAGCCTGAAGAGTTGAGAAAAATTGAGTCAATTGTAAATGAACAAATTGAGGCTGAAGCAGATGCAAAACATATCAATTGTTTAAAAGTTGTTTGCAGGGAGGTAAGCTTCTACAAGTTATTAATACACTAAAGTCCATCTGGACGTTGGATCGTGGATCATTTTTTGTCATTATTCTACTTGTGTATTCATTGTTTGCGTTACCTATTTTATTCACGTAGGTATGTCCAGACCCTCTTCAATTTGTAGTAATCAGTCGAAAAGCAGAGGATCTACTTGGCAAATCCTGAAAATGAAGAATGGTTATCATGGGGTAAATATCTTGCAAATTTTGTACCTTCCTAGATGAGCATTTATTTTGGGTACTAAAGTCATTATGCTTTTCAAGGATACACATATCAAATACTAGGGAAGCTAAAGTATTTGCGCTCTTGTTAGAGGAAACAATTGCTAAATGAACCCATAGAGTCATAGCACTAACTACAGGATGTCCTTGGAACTGGATTTCTCACTTGAGCAACAAGTAAATGAAGTATCCAGTAATGAAAGAAGCTTTCTGGAATAGGTTCTTGTGTTTTTATATTTGAAATTTGTGTACAACTTGTTAGATGATTGGTCAGAAAAACTGATGGTGAATGGTGATTGCTTTCCTTTTCTGCTACCCATTTGGGTATAAACTTTATCATGATGTTACTTTTCAAGTGTTTTAGTTCTCAACATATGCATCTCATTTGGTTGGCATAGTTGTTGCTTTTCTCATCTCTTAATCTTTGAAAGTGAACATCCCTCTCTCTATCTCCCACCACGCAAAATAGATATGCTCAATACACTTTTTTACATGCATATCCTCCTTCAAGTATGATTCCTTTTTGCTAGTGTTTTTGTTCAACTTGGATGAGTAAATTTTCTTTGCTGATTTCAGAAAGAAAAAAGTCAGGTGCAAGGAGCATATGTCCCTTCTGCGAAGAAAGCTGAGTTTAAACATCGGTGGATAAGTGCATGGATAGTACTTGATATATCTTGACTATATGTTGAACCTCTGTATTTATAATATGATGATCGTATCTAATGCAATTGTTGTCTGCCTTTTGATTCTACTCATGTTTGCAGCATATATAGAGGTCCAGCGTCTGTTGAGCTTTTGAAGGCCAATCTGCTGTAAATAGGCATGGTGTTGACCAGATGACTACTCGGCCTCCTCCTAGGAAAGTGAGATGAAGTATAATATTTTAAGACACTCATAATCCTAATCGTGTTATTCTGAATAAGGAATCTAAAAGCTAGCCTAATGCATTTTTTAATTTGAAAACTCTTTATTCGTGTAATTGTGTGTGTTTTGGTGCATCCAATCCAAGTTTTGTTTTATGGGCAGAGATTATTATTTAATTATACCTAATATATATTTTACTATACAAATAATATCTTATTCAAATGTAATATTTAATTATATATGCAATATTTACCTATATAAATTATAATTTATAAAAATATAATAATTTATTTAGTTAATTAGACAAATTAATTTTATTAATATAATAAGTTATCTAACTAACTTAAAGTATTGTATAATTAATATGTTATTTGTTAGAAAAATTATTTACTAATAAACAAAATAATTATT
The DNA here is from genome assembly GCA_018894105.1 of Jacaranda mimosifolia. Taxonomy (NCBI): domain Eukaryota; kingdom Viridiplantae; phylum Streptophyta; class Magnoliopsida; order Lamiales; family Bignoniaceae; genus Jacaranda; species Jacaranda mimosifolia. The sequence continues at coordinate 32,659,808 of CM032127.1, read as the reverse complement.
TAAAACTATTTTATTAAACTAAATAGATTATTATGTCAATATAAGAGGATATTAATAAGTTATTTAATTAATTAATTTAATAAATTAATATGTTATTTAATAAATACATTATTTAGTGATAATATAAAAATATTTAATTAAATTTAATTAATTTGTTTAGAAAATTAGTTTAATTAAATTTGCAAGCATGAATTTGCAGAGACAGTAGTCAAAGGAGTGATAGTGAGGCTACTCGGTCGGACGTGGGCTCGACTAGGGGGTGGAATAGCTCGACTAGCGAGTCATCTAGCAATAGTTCAACTTCGCCTAGTAGTTCTAGTGATAATCGCATTGTTGTTGGGGGGAGGCTGGGCCAAGTCAACCCCCAGTTACCAGTGGTCAGCTATTTACCCTCGACTACTATAATGAGATTATATCGAAAGTTACGGAAGGGGATCTCAAGCTTATTAGGCAGTTTACCATATTCCCCAGGAGTTCAAGCTGATTGTCCTCGGCCCCAACGATAGGATGCATCAGCCTCCAGTCAATTGCTTCACAGTTTTCAAGGATACCTTTAGATGCCGCTTAGATTTTCGATAGTTCAACTAATAATCGACCTCCTAATAGGCGTTCATGTTTGTATTACCTAATTGTTGCCAAATTGCTTCTCGACCTTATACAGTTTTGTGGTTCTCAAGCACATTCATAACCAACTCCCAACCTTTGCAAACTTTAGCAATCTCTTTCATCTTTTGATGTCTTGGAAGTCAAAGAGTACCAAGGAGTCGGGCTTTCACGACCTCCCCTCGTTGAAAATTCCTAGTGACTCCTTCTTCATTTAGCCAAACGTAGAAAAGCTGTTAATTTTACATTGGATCTCTGAGTAGATTCAGGTTTAACATACCTAGGGATTGGATGAGGGGTCATGTCGAGATGCCGAGGAATGAGACTTCGACCTGGTCTAATACCTGGATCTATTTTAGTTTGGACAAATGGAGGCCTCAGGGTATGTCGATGAGAGAAACTTGGTGTTGGTAGGCTTATTGCCTACCCAGCAAGATTTACCAGTAGATGCTCGACTAGGTAGATATCTTTACTAGCCTGTTGGTAGTTATTTGCCCAACTTTCTGGTCGATGCTGATGTATCTCTTTTTCTTGTGTTTCTCCAGATCGAGAAGAAATAATGAACTACACCAGACAGCAGGCGATGGCACGATAATAAAGGGCATAGAAGTGTCGTCAGGCGAGTGCATGTCGGGAGGGTGCCCTCAGGTTATTGTGCAGCCACCCGCCATGCGAGCTCCTCAACAACAACCCCCTCGACTAGCTCATGTCAAGACGGGTAGCCTCACGCCTCATCAGAAAAGGCCTACTGCTGAGTAGCCTGGACCTGCTCAAAAAATAGCTTCCGCTGATAAGGGGAAAGGAAAAGCTGGGGCATCGACCCAGTCGATTGGGTTCGATCTCTTCAGGACTTGTCCAGATGACGACCTGTTTCCGCTAGTGAACTTGCCCTCACCCAGGTTTGGGACTGAACTTGGAGTTCGCAACTCCCGGTTGATGATGTCGATGGGGTCGACCGGATCCGTGCCCCTAAAGGTGATGACAGCTGGACTCTTCATGTCTGACCAGAAAAAGATGATGGAAATGAGCCAGTTGGAAGCTCTGAAAGCACTGGCATATCACTTTAATATGGTGAGTGTCAGTCGAGTTTTATTTGCTTCTCCCAAATTTCTGTTCAAACATCTAGACTAAACTTGTTCCTGTTGCAGGCCAACCAGCTAGGTTACCACTTTTACAGCATGGCCTAGCTGGCCTTTGGAGATTGAGAAGAGCTCCAGAAGGAGTAAAGTGAAGTGGAGATGGCTAAGACTCAACTCAACTCCGTGCAATTGGGGATCAAGTAACTCACTAAGCAGCTCAAAGATAAAGATGCACAGTTCTCAACTACTGTGGTTGAGAAAAGTAGGATGGACGAGCTGCAGCTTTAGGCCAGATTAGATGCTCAGGCCAATTATGATGCTAGTCAAGCGCATAGGCATAACATCACCATGAACTATGCTCGGATCAAATTCTTCAGGGCGTTCCTGGGGATATGAAAAGAAGCTATGCAGCAGTTCATGTTGTGCTCAACATTTCAAGATACAAAGATTATCTTCTCGATCGACAACGTAAAGAGGGCCTCTGAGAAGGCTATAAAGCAACTCGAATTCCTGGGGTATCAAATTCATCACGAAGATCGGGAGCAACTCAATCCAATGCAAATAGAGCAACTGGAGGACTATCCCAACCCCCCACCAAGCGAAGAGAATGTTCCTATGGTTAGATATAATGCTACACCACGGCTGGAGCTGCAGCTACTCCCCATCCCAGAGTGGTCCAAGTGGCCAGTGAATTTGACTTTGCCAATGACTTTACATTCGATATTAGGGATGGCAAGGTCGGCGTAGATGCCTTCTTCTACCCGTTGAGTGTACTTTTCTACTCGAGCAAATAGGGCCATCTCGACCAGTCGTTGCAGTTCAGCCAATGCCTGTTATAGTGCATGAGCAAGAGGTCGAGGGCCCTGCAGCCGTTGTGTATGTGCCTTCAAGTGATGAGCTCGATTGAACTATCGATGAAGTTGTAGCTGATCGAGTCATTTGAGCTGGAGGGGAAGGAGCTAGGTTGAGTTGAGGGCTGCAGCTGTCTTTATTATTTTAAATATTTCAACTCTACTCGCCCTGTGTGGCGTTTGTTCTGATCGAAAATGTGAAAGATTTCTATAACTATGTAATCAGATGTTTGAATTTTATAATTTATGCTCATTTTCTCTATCAACTAGCCCTCCCTCTCTTTGTGCTTAATTCTATTGAGTTATTTAGGTCAGTGTGTAAAGAAGTAAACATTTTATCTTCAAATAGCCAGTCAAATGATGTAATCTCTTAGCAAAGGAAATGGATAATGTTTAATTATAAAGGAACAATTGAACAAGTTAGTGGTTGATTACGAGATCGACTTATAAAAAATAATTGAACAAGTCTAATGATATTCAAATCAATTTGATTTATTTAAAATAAATTTTGAAATAGTCTTTGTTGACAACTACTCGGCTGACTTGAGTCGTTGTTTTCATAATCAAACGAATAGCCTTGGTGCCTTAGTCGACGCGATCGTTGTCATTTGAATGTGTATATCAGTGGAGCGACCTAATTATCGACAACAAAGTTGATTTTAGGTTGCATTCAGCGACATAGTCGATTTCAAATAAGTTGTTATTTTATTAGGTGTTGCATAGTTGAATCAAAATAATCAATTTGTTTAGTTTGGGCTTGAAGCCGTAACTTACTGTTGAAACCAATTTTGGGGTCGACTGAGGGGTCGACTTTAAACGATCAACTTGTTTATCAATTTGGGCTAGAAGCTAGTTTTCAGTTTGAGGCTAATTTAGTTTGTGGTCGACTGTGGGGTCGACTTTAAACGATCGACTCATTTATCAAGTTAGGCTAGAACCCAATTTGCAATTTGAGATCGATTTAGTTTGTGGTCAACTGCGAGGTCGACTTTAAACGATCAGCTCATTTATCGATTTGGGCTAGAAGCTTTAGTTTACAGTTTGAGACCAATTTGGACTGTAGTCGATTGCGTGATTGACTTTGAACGATCAACTTGTTTATCGATTTGGGCTACAAGCCTTAGTTTACGGTTTGAGTGAATAGTTGCAGAAACATTAAGTAGTTTTTATTGAACTAGAATCATATTTCAATATAGCCGAGTGGACACCTTAGTCTCTTTACACGTAGAATTTCTTCAAGTTCACCTCGTTCCATGGTCAAGGGAGGGAGCTTATTGCTGTTCAAATCCGCTAATCGGTAGGAGATGTGCTTCACTACTATGACCACCAAGTGCGAGCCCTCCCATTTGGAATCGAGTTTACCTATATTCTTTGAGATTTCAACTTTTTTGATGATAAGGTCGCCTACTTTGAAGCTTCTTGGTTGAACTCCCTTGTTGTAATTCTGGGCCATCTTCGACCTATATCTTTGCATTGTTGTGTATGCCTGCTAGCACAGTTCGTCAATCATTTTGAGGTCGAATTCTCTTTTAGACTTATTCTTAATCAGTTTTAGTTGATTAGTTGAGTTGTGTGTTGTATCAATTCTGTTGAAACAACTGCTTTTGACCCATAGACTAGACTGTAGGGACTGTGACCTGTGGTAGTTTGAGAGGTGGTTCTATACACCCATAGCACCCCAGAGAGGTCGTCCGCCCAACTCGCATTGGATCCTTTGAGTTGAGCCCTAATGTGGTCTAGGACAATTCTGTTGGTGACTTTCATTTGTCCATTGGCTTGAGGGTTTCCGACTGAAGTGAAGTGTTGTCGAATTCCTACTTTCACACTAGCTCTTCGTGCTCCTGCTCTGAAACTGCATCCCATTGTCTGATATTAATACTTTGGGCAAACCGAAATGGCAAATAATGTTTTTCCACACAAAACTTTTAATGGTCGCATTGGTTATCTTCAGGATCGCCTCTACTTCAACCCACTTCGTGAAGTATTTAACTGCAACGATCATGAACTTTCTTTGGCTTGTGGTCTTTGGGAAGGAGTCAACTATATCTATCCCCTACTAGTCAAATGACCACATAATTTGAACGAGCACCAAGATTGACATAGGCTAGTGAGGTATGTTGGAGTGGACCTAGTAAGATAAGCATTTTCTGGTGAACTCGACAACATCGTTCAGTAGAGTTGGCCAAAAATACCCATGTCTGATGATTTTGTAGGCTAAAGATCGTCCTCCAGAGTGATTACCACAGATTCTTAAATGGAATTCTTATAAGACCTCCTAAGTCTGCTTTGGTATCAAATACCTCAATGGTGGTCCAGATAATTATCTCCTATAAAGTTGACCATGGCCGTTGAAAGCGAATTCACCGCTTGACCTCTGAATTTGCATGCTTGAGCCTTATCTTTGGGAACCTTCCCTTTCTTTAAGTAGGCTTTTATTTCATCCTGCTAGGAAGGAGTTGCCTCTATGATCTACCCAACTAAGTTCTGGTTTCAATTGCCTACGGTGGGTTTGTCGGTGACCAAAAATGTGATAGTTCTATCCCTGATTCCTCTTGTTGAGCTAGCAAATTTTGACAAAGCATCTACCCTTTTGTTTTCTGATTGAGGAACTTGGCTAAAGGTGAACTTTTTGCACTGTTGCTGTAGCTTCTTGGCCTCAACCAAATACTTACTTATCCTAGCCTCATTAGCTTCGAAATTTCCTTCGAACTGCTTTGCAACCAGCTGGGAATCAGTAATAGCTGCTAGCTGCTCAATCCAATATCGATGGCCATCCTCATGCTAGCAAGGAGGGCCTCATATTGCACTTCATTATTAGTTATAGAGTAATCGAGTTTGATAGAGAAGTCATACTCATTGGCCTTTGGAGAGCATAGAGAAACACCTATTCCTCCTCCTGAGGAAGTAGCTGAGCCATTGACTTGTAAAGTCCATAGAAAGGAATCCTGGTCGAGTTCATTGGGTAGGTCGAGTCTTTTCGCGATAAAATCTACTAACACTTGGTCTTTTATAGCAGTTCAGTGCTGGGGCTGGAAAGTAATGTCAAATTCCCTTAACTCGATGGCCCACTTCATCAATCTTCCCAACGTATCTGGCTTTGATAATACTTATTTCAATGGTTGATTGGTCAAGACAACAATGGAGTGAGATTAGAAGTAGGTCTCAATTTCCTAGCTGCAGTGACCCGAGCCAAGGTGAATTTTTTGATCTCCATGTAATTGTGTTTTAGGCCCTGCAATGCTTTGCTGCTGTGGTACACAGATTGGTAGGTGCCATCTTTGGTCGAGACCAAAACTGAACTGATTACTACTGATAAAACTACCAAATAAATATGTAAAACTTCTCCAACCTCAAGCTTAGCAAGCATCGGTGGCGCTGATAGGTATTATTTCAATTCGACTAGAGCCTGGTCACATTGCTTCGTCCACTGGAACTTCCTCACATTCCTAAGGATTTTGAAGAATGGTAGGCTTTTTTCAGCTAGTCGAGCAATGAAACACCCCGAAGCTATAGTTCTCCCGACTAGGCGCTGGATGTCTCCAACTGTTCGAGGAGGTGAGATGTCCAAAATTGCCTAGATCGTTTGTGGGTTTGCTTCGATGTCCCTCTAGCTAACCATATAGCCCAAGAACTTTCCTCCTCTCACCCCGAGCATACACTTGTTAAGATTAAGTTTCATGCTAAAGGCTCTCAATATTGAAAATATGTGGCTAAGGTCAGCTAGGTGATTTTGTTCTTTTTCTATTTTAACAATCATGTCGTCTATATAGACCTCCATAGTTCTGCCTATCTTATTTTTGAACATAAAGGTCACAAGTTTTTGATAAGTTGCACATGCATTTTTGAGCCTAAAAGGCATGATCAGAAAACTATACACACCATTAGGGACCACGAAAGAAGTCTTATCCCTATCCTCGGGGCCATGAAAATTTGATAATAATCCTGGAATGCATCCATCATACTTAAACAATCACACCCAACAGTAGAATCAACTAATAAATCAAATGCAATGCAGTAGGTAAGGGTCTTTAGGGCAAACTTTATTCAAATCTGCAAAGTCATTACACATTTTCCATTTTCCCTCATTTTCAAGGACAAGGACTATATTTCAAAGCCAACTTAGATATTGAATTTCTATAATGTATTATGCCTCTAAAAGTTTGTTGACCTCATCTTCCATGATTTGGCATCTTTCAGTATTGAAGGTTTTGGTCTTCTACATGACTGGCTTGTATTAGGGGTCCACGTTCAGGTTGTGGATGATGATATTGGGGTCGATTCCCTGTAGGTGGGCAACTTTCAAAGCAAAAATGTTAATATTCTTTCTAAGGAAATCGACCATCAGGCACTCCATGCTGCTCCCAAGGTTAGTCCTAATCCTAGTGGTCTTGTCGAGATTCTCAGGCTCGAACTCGATGGTCTTAAACACCCCGACAGGCTTGATCGTGGTCTCTTCAAGCTTTCTCTTCTTTTTTAGCTTTCTATTCTCGGGTTCTGTTACTGGGACATCCCTCAAGGGTTTTAGTTTTGGTCGAGCCTTTTGTTCATTTACCTCAACTTAGATCGTATAATAATGCCAAGCTTCCTTCATGTTGCAAAGAAGTTCACCAGTTCCAGCAGTAGTTGAAAACTTGACCTTCATGTGGTAGGTCGAGACTATGGCTTTGAAGTCATTTAGCACTGGTCGTTTGATAATAGCATTATAAGCAAGAAGTATATGAATGAACCAAGTAGTTGACCATGAGCGTTCTCCATCGAGGTGCTTCTCTAAATGAAGTGGACAAGTTTATAGACCCTTCAGAGATGATCTCCGACTCCCCAAATCCAACCAGTAGGGTGTGCACAGGCTCAAACTTTAGCTTTCCCATGTTCATTCTCTTCAGCGTTGATAGAAAAATTATATTTGTAAAGTTTTCGTTATCGACCAACACCTTTCTGACATCGAAGTTGGTTATCTCAATATATACAACAAGGGGGCAATCCAACTTGTTATCAACACCTTAGTTCTCGATGTGTGAGAGGTCGGTATTAGATAAAGAGATGGGTTTTGTGCTGGTCGAAAGTTGGAATACAGTATCAACCGGGGAAGACTTAGTCGATTCCAACCTCCTTTTATTCTGCCTTCTTGCTGACTTGGAGTCCCCGCAAGTCAGGCCTCCAGCAATGGTGTCAGTCATTCCCCTGAGGGATGGGTGGGGATCATGGGCAGGCTTCTTTCCCTTATCTTCTTTCCTTGGGCTAACTGACCTTTTTATATGGGGAGTCTGGTCGATTTGGCCCATCTCTTGTTAGGATCTTTTGTCTATATATTTTTTCAAGTGCCCTTGTCGAATCAACCTTTAAATTTCATCATGCATATTGAAACAGTCTTATGTGTCATGGCCTTTCTACTTGTGGAAGTAACAATACTTTTTAGATATTTTCATTACCTTGGTTTCCATCAACTTCCTGGGCTGCTTAAAGAGGTTGTTGTGCTAAATAGCGAATAATACCTTCTACCTGGTAGTGTTCAACTGAGTGTAATTGTGGAAGCATTTGATGGGAGATCGATGACTATCTTTGTGTTGTTTATCATCTTTTTCTTTAGCCTTCTTCTTATCATTGTCCGGATTACCATATTTAAGTTTGTTCATGTCTTTCTGGGTCATGTACCTTTCCTTGAGGTCGAGCAGCTCTTCCATTGTCCTTGGTCTCTCTCGAACCAGTTCATTGGCCATTCTTTATGTTGGAGACCTAGGAAAAGCACATTGATCAAAAACTTAATTCGAGGACTGTCAAGTTTTAGAACCTTTATGTTGAATCTGGTGGAAAAGTCTCAAAGTGTCTCTCCTTCATTCTGTTTAACTGTGTGCAAATGGGTATGGGGGAGCTTTGCCTTCCTTCGACTAGCAAATTGGTAGAGGAACTTGTCACGGAGCTGATCGTACAAGTAAATCAACGCCGGCTCCAATTTGATAAACCAGTTGAGCACGATTCCTTGGAACGTGATGACAACATTTTGGCATAGATGTACTCATTGTGCCCATGGAGCTGCATCATGTGCTTGAATTGTAATAGGTGCTCGTTCGGGTTAGATGAATCATCATACCTGGACAGACCTGTATGAACCTTGGCGTCGACAGCTATGCACTCGTCGATTATCTCTTGCTCGACCAGCGACTCCCGCTTCCAACAAAGTCAGGGTGCCCTATCATAATGAGGGTTCCTCTCATTATTCCTCTTGGAAATTTCTTCCAAATGCCTATTTAACTGTTGCACTTAGTGGGATACTTTTTTCCATTTTTCCCTATCCACCTAAGACAGGTTTCTGTTTATCTAAGGTCGCGGTTGCTCAACCCTATCGCATTGTGGGACTCGAACGGGTTGAGCAAGGTGGTCTACTGAATTAGTTACTTCTTCTCGAGGGTTAGGTCGAGCTTCTTCCCTTGGGAATCACCCTGGGCTATCCTCTCATTGGTTAGGGAGATACCTAACCTCTGGTCTCCCCCTCTTTTCCCTTGGGAACTTCTTCTCGTGTTGCGAAGGTTGGGGAATGGCACTAGCAGCTGAGGGCAGCTAATATCTTATCGCTTATCAGCTGCATAAGTTGGAGCATAGTCATAGTGACTACTTACTCTGGCTAGAAGTTGGGTCCAGCCACATCTAGTTCTTATTGGGGTCGATGAGGAGGGATTGGGGATCTTCTGTTCTCCTCTCTCTCAGAAATGGCTCGCTTGGTGTTAATCATTTTTTCTCAGTTACGGACTCATGTTTCCCACATACGACGCCAAATGATGATGATATGAGTTGTTTGGTGATATATTGGGCTGATCAAATCCAATCGACCAGATGGAGGGTAGAGAAAATGGCATGACGATATAACTGGATTGAGTCCAGCAACCAATAGCACACGTCAAATTAGCTGAGGTGCCCTCGGCTAAGGCACTCCGATGCTCAAGTGAGTACTTAATCGACTAGAAGATAGAGCAGTAGAGTGAAGGCTTTAAGTGATAATGACATACCTTGTTAAAGGGAGGCAATAGGGTACTTATAGCCTTTTTGGTGAGGTTGATATGTGAATGATACCCTTGCATATACATAAAGGGTGTTTGTCTTCATCTGAGGACCTCTAAATCTTCTCCATTTTGTTTACTATGCCAAGTGGTGCCTCCTCCAGCTCCATAGGACATGGTGGTACACAGGCAACACATACTATTCTGACGTTGCAGAAAGGTGGTACTGGTGCTGGCACACATCATTAATATGGAGGCATACCGCCTGTCGGAGCATTCAATGTGGCAGAGGGGTGGTCGCGCTCGTTTGACCTCCTAAGGTCAAGGTGCGCTTGCCTGTGAGTCGCTAGCACAAGCTCCGGTAGACATATGGAACTTTATTGGATTCAAATACCTCCCTAGTTGAGTGCTGAACAAACTTCTACGATCTAGTCGACCATACTCTAGTCAACTCGACAAGATATTGATACATTTGCTGGCAGAGAGGCCCAATGAGGTTGGGTTCGTCGATAATCAGGTTGATCACCTATAGGCTAGGCCTGTTAGCCAATTAGGCTATTCCACGTCATATCTTTTATCTGGTTGAGTGTTATTGCGTTGAGTCTATTGGGTTATCCCATATCAATAAGTATATATATATGTGTGTGTATATGTGAGAAAGTGATAAATGAATGCGTGATGTGAAAAGTAGAGTGAGAAAATGAGGGAGTAGGTGTGATATTTTAGGGTGTAGGGATTTTTGGGATTAAATTGGGTATAAAATTTTGGGCTCCGTTCTCCTATGTTTTAGGCATTTTGTAGAAAACAATTTAGGGAAATGGATTTTTGGGGCAAATTTTGGAAAATGTACCAAGTGTTTCTTTTTATTTTGGAAAAATATAAAAAATAATTTGAAAATGAGTTGTTTGTTTCTTTATACTTCGGAAGGAGACCAACTTTACCGTTGAAGTCAAATCAGTTGCTTTTTTATTAAATTTGTAAGGTGAAAGTAATTTTTTTATGTAATGTATTATATATGTATGTATACTTATAATTGGATGACATGTGTGTATATACATGAAATAATTGATATATTGTTGTAATAAAATTATATGTAATTAATTCAGTTGATGCTTTATCTTAAAATTTATATTTTTATGAATTTAACATTAGCAAATGATGTATTATTTGGAAATATTTATTAATAAATATTAATTATTTATGAAATTATAAATATATCTTAATTATAAAAAATTGACTGATATCATAATTATTGATATCGACTTATTTAAAAAATTTAATTATTGTACATTAATTAAATACTAATTCTTGTTTATTCTTAAAATATAATTATTTAACTATTTAATATTTACAATTTATGTATAAATAAAACTTAGTTATTTATTTAAATAAAATAAAATACAAATATAAGACTTAAGAACGATTAATCAAATTAAAAAAATAAATAATTTTATATTATATAAAATTAAATCATCTTAAATTATTTATTAAACAAATAAGCGTAATATTTAATTATACATTAAATATAAAACATAATTAACATATACATAACAAGTTATTTAAATAATTAAATAAATTAATTTAATAAGGTATTTATTTAATTTAATGCATTATTTAATCAATACATTATTTAATAAACAAGTCACTCAGTAACAAAAAAAATACTTAATTTTAATTAATTTTCTTGATAATTATTTTAATTGCATTAATATTAATTTATTAAACTTAATAGATAATTAAATAAATATCACACTATAATTAATTTTTTTATAATAATTTTAAATAAATATAAATATTAATATTTAATGAAGATTAATTGTTTTAAAGAAGATTAATTTATTTATTATATCAAATTAAAACATCTTAAATTATTTACTAAATGAGTAAATATAATAGTTATCAATGCTTAAATATTAAATATAACAAATACATTGTTTAATTAATAAGTAATTTAATTAATTTAATACATTATTTAGTAAATAAATAATTTATTAAATTTAATTAATTTTCTTGATGATTAGTTTAATTAAATTTGTTAACATAAGTTTTAGAATTTTTTAAGTAGTAAAATTTTAATATTTTCATATATGTATGTGTGTGTGTGTGTGTGTGTGTGTGTGTGAGTGAAGTGAGTGAAAATTGAATAAGTGATGTGAAAGATAGAGTGAGAAATGAGGTAGGTGTGCTTTTTAGAGTGTAAGGTTTTTTGGATAAATTGTGAGAGGGTTTTTGGGGTAAAAAATTATAATATTTTGGGAGAAAATTGAGGAATATGCCTGCATTTTGAAATTTTTTTGGAGATTGAATTTTTTTTTCCCAAAATATAGAAGAACATGCCCTTGATATTTTGGAAAAAAGATTGGAGAATGCCTACTTTTTAGGTTTGTTTTGAGGGTTGAAAAAATTCCTCCAAAACGTAAGTGAACATAGCCTAAGGTTTCCTAACATGTACCCCAAAGGATATTTTGTAAAATGACATATAAATAGTGTGTGTATATGGGGGATGTAATATCAGGCGCTTATGCTCTCAAGATTTTGAATAATGCATACCCATTTTAGGAAAAAAGAAAAAGAATTTTTAGATATTCCAAACTGATTAATTATAGAAAATAAATAGAAAAGAAATAATGTTACACGGATGGGTGGATTAATTGAAAAAGAAAAAGAAAAGAAAACAGTTGAAACTTCAACTCATAGGAAGGACTGATGGGCCAGGGCCAGGGCCAGGGCCAGGATCAGGATGAAGGTCCATAGCCAACCTCATATTGGGTTGACTATTGAATGGATATATTTGAATGACCCCCCAATCCCAATCCCAATCCCAAACCCACAAGGGGGTTTGGGTTCCATAGCCAGCCTCATATTGGCCAACTATTGAATGGATATATTTGGATGACCCCCCAATCCCAAACCCAAACCCACGAGGGGGTTTGGGTTTGGTGGATGGCAATTCAAAATTAAAATTTAGCCCTAACCTAATATAACATATATAGTATCTCTATCTCATGTGTCACCAGGCTAATGTATGCCCCATATATAAATATTGTTCAGTATATTGACATGAAATATTTTTTTAAATATAAAGTAACACACTTGGTCAAATAAAATATCTCTATAAGTTAATAGATATATATATATATATATATACACCTCCATAGATTCTATTATAGTACTTATAAATTTACATACCCAAAGGTTTGCAAACTAACATATTTACAAACTAAGGGCTGGGTATCCGATCGATTGGGATAGAAATTTTTCATCTTGTTTCCTACTTGGTTAATAATTGGATACTTGGATATATATATATATATATATATATTTAGAACTTACAATGATGAATTTATTTTTTTTAATAAGATAATATTATCCTATAATTAAAATCGAATAATCAATTAAATTGAAGTACGAACTATACATTTTTGTGCATATAAGGAGCCCATTCGGGTTTAAATTCCTAACTTTTAACATAATAAGGGAGACTAATGCTATTGAACCACAAGCCACTCAACAGATACTTGGATCATAGGTAGCCGATCCTAGTCCTGAGTTTTGGAACCGAATTTTTGGGATTTATGGATAAAAAAAAAAGAATGATTATTCTTATTTCATCACTGCAAAGAAACTCATAGAAGGCAACCTGATTATATCTTATCCTTGTTCTTCTTCTTTTTGTTATTATTTGGTTGATAAATTGAAAGCAAAGATGAGTCACTACAGTAATGGCATTATATTAATTAAAGAAAAGCAGAAGGGGATATAATTTTTCATTACAGGTGATAAATACATGAGAGAAATTATCAGTCTATAAAAAATAATGTAAAATAGATTTGTTTTATTTGCTTTTGTTATGTTTTATGTATCCCTACTATTTAATTTTATTTTTGTCATGGCGGCTGATTCAACAAAATTGCTGGTGCAAATCCTTAATATATATTCTAAGAAATGTTAGCAATTTGAATCTCATCTATTAACAAATTTACAGATTTTATATCATACAATAATATAGTCAAATTGTTAATAGAAAAGAAGTTATCTATTTCACTTAGATTTTTTTATAGTCCCAAGAATTCACAGCAATTAATTGATCCGTTGAGTATACTATAATTTTAATATTTTCTGCATTTCCAGATAAATAAATATTCTCATTCTGATCCTTCCTCCCTCTGTTTAATTTCTTTTTCAATAAATCGAATGGTCAATTTATTCAAACGGGAGTAGATTCAGCCTGAATTCCGCCCCAAATTGGCCAAATCCAATACAACTCAATTTCTATGTTAAAATCAAATAAAAGAACTCGTCCATTTGCCCACCCTTACATCAACATTCCATCTAAAAGAGTAAATTAGGTATTAATGTTTTGAATCAAAGTTAGTTAATAATTATACATCCCAATGGCCATTTGGCCAAATAACGTTTATATTTAGGTTTAAGGTTCAAATTCGAATAGTCCTAAGTGTATGTGAATAAATATTAAAAAAACAATAATTATATGTTGTTTCAATGTAATTCATATAAATATACATATGATAAAATTGAATTGATTAAGGGTCACATGCATGTATTAATTTTTAGATAGTTTGAATATTTCTGTTCTATATTAAATTATAGTATGTTAAATGTATACATACATATTCAAAATCTACTTGTTGAATAAAATAAATATAGTCCTTTGTACAATTTATGTGCATTTGGTTGTGCAGTTGTATACTTCCACTTACTTGATTTGATAATTGAATTCTATTGACTTGTTGTAAGAATAATCTTCTTGATTTGATATTTGAATTTTATTAATTAATTTGTAATGTTCTCTCAAAAAATAAAATAAGTATATAGTTACCTTTTTTATTCTATTTATGACCAAAAAGTTCTCTTTTCATTACAACACTTCTAAATTCAGCATATAATACTTTTGTTTTATATTGTGTGTGTGTATATATATCAAAATCTATTTGGTGGATAAACCAAACGGAAGTACGCATCTCTCTCTTTTCTTTTCTTTTTTTTTTTGTTGAGTGAAAATAAATAGACATTTTTTGTTTGCATTCCCCAAAATAAAACTCTAGTCTTCAAAGCATAAACAAAAAAGTTGACACATTCTCCCATGTCAATATTAAAATAATTTTGTTCTTCCAAAATACTTCTTATAGGAACTATATCAACCAATGCAATTATATATATACATAAATAATCAATATAAATAATTCAATTTTCTCAACAATTTCAAATATATTATTTTCTCTCAAAATATTCTTCAACAACCTTTAAAAAAAAACTAAACAAACATCACATTTTTCAAAAACAAATACTAACAAAACCTTTTCATTTCCAAGCCCCTTTTTGCTTTCGGCACTAAAAAACCATAAATTTCTACCAATTCTTACAGAGAATATTCCTTATTTTTATTTTTAATATCTTCTAATCCTAGTTTATCATCCCATTATCATATCAATCAAATTTAAATTTAATTTGACATAAAATATTCACTATCAATTTAAAGTTAATAAAATATATATATTTTAAAAAAATCTTTTTAAACATAGAAAAATATAAATAAACTACATTTTCTACCATATACCTACATAATGCTACTTAGAAGTGGAGCTAAGGTCCTTTCTATAAATCAACAAGTTTAGCTAGGTTCTTTGCTCCGAAAAATGTTGTGTAGAGTCAATCTCCCCATTTCTGTACAAATAGTTTTTCATGTCTCATTTGATTTTAGGAGTTGGTATTTGTAGTAATTAATCATTTAATGAACTTCAGTCCATTTGGGTATAGATGCCCATTTTTATGGGCTTCATTAATTGGCTTTTGTGGCTTTTATTTTGCTTGTTATTTAATTGATTAGGCCTTTTAGTTTATTTTTACTTTTACTCTTAGGGACTTAACTTACTATATAATCAAGGCCCCTACTTTCAATTTGAAAATTTAATTTTCATATTAAAAGTATAATATAAGCTCTAATTTTAACTTTTACATTATTTTATTAAATTTTGGAAACTTCATTTATTATTATTCTTTTGATATTTTTTTTCATTTTCTAATTATATATTCATTTTTAGGTCTATAACTTTAAGGTTTTCAGAGCACACCAGGTTGGTGAATTAGCTGGCCGTGCTCTTGATACGGTTTGCAATTCCTCACTAATGTTTGGGCGCCTTTTGGCACAGTCGGCCAGAAGTGCCCTTGTCGATGAGTTTTAGCCACCAAGGATCTCGCTCCCAAATGATTTTTCATAGAGGTCTTCATGTATCTCCCTCATCACGTATTCTGTCTTCCTTGGTGATAGATATTTCAAGTAAGGTTAGCAGAAAGCCACGCTTGTACAAGTCTCTATCTAGTAGCACGAATCTGTTGCTCTTATCTTCACCCACCAAGCCTCCTATAGGTTGCTAGGATGGTCACCATCTTGCAGGTATCTTATGATAGGAATCATCCATGTTGTGGTGTTGTCCTCATTATTCATCAGTCAAGGAATGGATGGGTCATGCCTATATGGATTTCTTAATTTCAAGCATCTAAAATTAAGAAGATGATGTCCCAGCTTCATGGCCACCAAGACGTTAGCTATCTTGTGTGGGAGTAAAGCTTTCAAACATTTGGCCAGTTGCTTCCACTCAGTTATGGTACTTTACCATGTTGTATTCATTAGTTTCATAATTCCATGTAACTTGGTACACCACCAGTTAGGAGTCATTGTGAGGTTGTAAGCGTCATGCTTTGGCTGGATAAGCTAGCTTCATTCCTATGATCATCACCTCATACTCAGCTTCATTATTGAAGGCTGAGAAGTTGAATATTGTTGCGTTCTTGAGCTTTTGTCCTTAGGAGCTTTCCAAAACTATCCCTTTCCTGCTGCTAGAATTAGTGGAGGATCTATCCTCATAAAGGGTCCAGTTAGGAAGAGAGCTTCCAACATAATCTCTTGTGCCTTGAACTAAAAAATCAATCACGACTTGTGATTTGGTGGCAAGTTAAGGATGATGCTTGATTTTGTACTGACTTAACTCCATGACCCATTTGACTAGTCCCCCAAATACTTCTAGTGGTAGCCAGGTACAAGTATCATTGTTCACCTACCTTTGATTGTTGGATGACTCTTTCCTCTCAAGATCTTGAAGAACGATAGTCTCTTCTCTATGGAGCGGGAAGTGAAATAGTTCAAAATAGCTAGGCACCCACTTAGCATCTGCACTTCCTTGATGTTGCAAGGAGGCGGCATTTAGGGTTCTACCTTTATTTTATAGGGGTTGGCTTTGATCCCATGTCATGACACCATATATCCTAGAAACTTTCCTCCGTATACGCCAAAGGTGTATTTTTTTTAGTCCAGTTGCAAATTATACTTTCTCAGGATGTCAAAACACTCTCTTAGGTCATGGGGGTGGCCTCTCTATTCACGACTTTTGAAAAGCATGTCGTTAATGTATATTCCATGTTTCTCCCATTCATTTCCTCGATCATGAGATTCAATAGCTTTTGATATATAGCGCCCGCTTCTTGAGCCCAAAAGGCATTATGTTGTAGCAGTATATACCATGAGCTATTATAAAGCTCATCTTTCCCTAATCCTCTAAGGCAAGGCTGCTCTGGTTATACCCCAAGTATGCATTAAGGATGCTCAACATCTTGCACTCCACCATGGAGTCCACCAGTGCATCTATCCATAGGAGTGGGAGCGAGTCCTTCAAGCAAGCTTTATCCAGGTTGGTGAAATTGATTCACTATTTCTTGTTGGGTTTTAACACCAACAACACGTTGCCTAGCCACTCAAGGTATTGTATCGGTTAGATGTATTTTGCTTCTAGCATCTTATCTATTTCTTGCTTGATTATTTGATTTCTTTCTACTCCAAAGTTCACTCTCTTCTACTTCACTGGTCATGCGCCTATGTCTACTATGAGGTAGTGCATATTAATGTCAAATAAGATTCTTCGTAAGTCTATCGCACTCCATGCAAGGACGTCATGATTCTTTCTTAGGAAGCATACTATCTCTTTCTCAAAATCTAGGTCTAGGAGGGCTTTGAGCTTAGTAGTCTTCGCGTAGGATGATCTCCACAATCTTGAGCTCTTCCCTGGCTTCAAAATCAACCTCCTTAGCTTTTCTCTTCCACATTAGAGATGCATCAATTGCCTCGTCCGTCATCAGCAGTGGGGGTGCCTCCAGTTGGCCACGCTTAGCATTATCACATTGAAGTATCATTGAAATACTGGGATTTTGAGCTCTAAACCTCTTATGCATCTTAGCATTCCTTCTCCTTAAGTAAGAGTTCCCAAAGAGGGCGCCAAGATGGTGCTACTTGAAAATGGAGTTAAGGTCTTTTTCAGAAATCAACAAGTCTAAGTAGGTTATTTGCTCCAAAATGTGTTGGTGGAGTCATAGTTCTCAATTTTTGTGCGAATGATTTTCCGTGTCCCATTTGACTTTTGGAAATAGTATGTAAGTGATTAATCTCTTCGTGGACTTCGACCTACTTGGGTCTAGATACCCATCTTGGATTAATTAGGCTCTTTGACCTCTTATTTTTACTTGTTATTTAATTAATTAAACCTTTTTAGTCTATTTTTGTGTTTACCCCTAGAAAACTTAATTTACCATATCACTATCATAATTAATATTTTTAAATAAAACATTCAAATATAGTCTTATTTTTATTTTTAAAATTACAACTAACTTTTCAATTTTTAAAAATATTATAAACATAAAATGAAATAAAATCATATCCAAATGGTTCGTTATCTTTTCATTGCAGCAACTTTAATTTCCACATAGCGTATGTCGGAAAAACCCTCATATTTTATCTTCTGAATGTAGCTCACAAGCACAGCACCAAAATGGCCACTGCTTTGAGCTTGCTGTGTACATACCAAGTGAAAACTCAAGTTTTTTCTCCTAAGACTTGGACTTGTTCAATCTCTCTATTAGCACCAAAATCCTTGTTTTTGGGAGCCCAATTCCCTTCATGTCTTCCCTTGGCTTCTGCAAGAATCAAGAAACGTAGGCACATACTGCTTTCCAGCAGCATTCCAATTGTCTCCACAGATACAACCCATTATGAGGTAATTTTTATTACTGCCTAAAAGCTACTAAGTGTTGCCTGACCTACAAAAAATTAGAAAAGTGTAAGAAACAATGTGTCTACCTTATAAAGATTATTGTCTTCATTAGTGAGTTGTGGAATAGTTGTCTTTCTTTGATTTTTTATGTGCAAAACAATTCAAATTCAGAATGTTGTTCCCTCTTTGTGGTTTATCTCTTTTCTTAAATGTGTTAATTCTCATCCTTGCTATGTATATAGAGTTTTCAGAATCAAGTCTTATGTAACTCGTCTGACCAAGGTTTTTACGAATCTTCTGAGGTTAAGTGTTACCACATTATTTCCAAAGAGTACCTCGAAAATTTATTGAAAAACTCATCTTCGTTGGTAGTTTATTAATATTTCTTACCTTATTTAACTCTGACATTATTTTTTTCAGCCAAATTTGGATTTAACTGATGTGAGATGAGAATGACACTGAGTGCAGTTTTATGATGATTCATCTGAGGTAGAGTTGAGACTGGAGCTGGGGGACGAAAACATAACTCCTGGGGAGATCTTTGTAGATACAAGTGAGAACTCTTTGGTAATTCGAGTGCAGCATTCTGGATATCTAAAGACTCTCTTGGATACCAATAGTCTCTATGGAATGATAAAGCCTTCTGAAACAATATGGTATAATTGATAATTAAACCAATTATAATCATTACAATTTTGTCATTTCTGAGTTGGAAATATGCTGTCTTGAACAGGTACATAGATGATGCTCAACTGGTAGTTAACTTGAAGAAGCAAGATCCAGAACTAAAATGGCCTGACATCATGGAATCTTGGGAGTCCTTAACAACATGAGTCATCCAACTATTGAAAGGGACATCAATCTTTTTAGTTGGAGAATCAACAAAAATAAATGAAAAGATTGCTCGAGAATTAGCAGTTGGTCTTGGGTACGGGCCCCTGTTTTCTTTGGACTGTAATGTGGAGGATTAAAGACAAATTTAACTTGTTAGTTAATGCATATATATGCATAATCAATGTTTATTCTTCTCTTCTTACCGCTTTCTGATTTTTCCTACCATTACCTGTGTTCGTACTCATTCTTGATTATTACTTAAACATAGTAATGTTTAGGAGCCCCAGTCAATAATAGGATCATGAGTTTATCTTGAATGCAAAGAATTAGGAAATATAAGAATTTATATCTATGTTGAGCTTGATTTCTGGTTCCAACTGTACTTGCTTTTTCCTTGCTTTAATGCATTTGAAATATTGAAATATTTATTGTTGAAAATTGAAACTTCTAAAACTAGTATTTCTTTATGTTTCTTAAGAGTTTTCTGCTTCTATGTTGATAGATATACTCCACTCAGCACAAAGGAACTCTTGGAAACATATACCAAGCAAACTGTTGATTCATGTGAGTAGAAGAGTTTGTGAATCTCTCTCATCTTCTGCTCTCTCTCTCATGCACATACACACACAGATGCAGTGTCCGTCTTTTACTGATGGAATTCATTAATCTTTTGGATCTAAAATGGTTAATAGAAAATAATGCGGTTATAGATACTATTGAGATGTGAATAAAAAGTGGTTCACCTATTGTTTAATCAAGAAGCATGGATAAATATGCAGCTTCGGCACAACTCATGAGTAAAGATATGTCAGTATAGCATGCATAAGGGGAAATTTTAATTGAATTGATTCATAGACGCAACCCTTGTCCAAATGCCTCTCTTTATTTCCAGTCCTTCACTAAAACACTCTCTCAAAACTAATTAGCAATGAGTTAAAAGGCAACCGAAGCTAATATTCTTGCTTCAATGGTTATGATTTTTTTGTGCAGGAGTTCTCCAATAGTATGAAAGGCTGATGTAGGATTCAATGTGCTTTTGCAGATATCAATATCAAAATTGAGTACCTCTAACATCAAAAAGGAAAAATGTTTATCATTTTAACTCTTCAGAATTTGGTAATAAAGCTCAAGACATATGCAAATAATCACGTCCTAGTCATGCAATAAGTCTCTACATAGATGAATAATAGTCTTAGCATTCAGTCAAAAATTGAGCTGTCCCCTTGTCTGGGTAGCGTACATATCGGATGTTTAAGCATTTGTCTTAGGTGTAAGATAAAATAGTGTGATAGCTATGCATGTCTTAGATGATGACAATATCAGTTGTATTCATCATTTATTTGCAGTACTCACTGAAAAAGAAGAGATGCAACTAGTTTGATGGAAATGCTTTTTCATCCATCTTCAGTTCCCTTTTGAAATCTGACATCTTGCATCAATATTTCTCCTTTCAGTAGAATAAGTTATATAGTTTCATTGTGAGTTAGTCAAGAATAAAAATATCAGAAGTTTCCCATTAATGTTCAGGTTTCTTATTTTGTTCTCCTATTCTTGGACTTGAACATTTTCCATGTAAAATATGGCTTATAAATGATTTTCACATTAGTAAACTGTGACACCTAACCCATCAAAGATTAGATCTATTTTAGGCAGCCAAAGCTACTGACCATATAATTTCTATGTACTCCTCAGAACTACTTTAAACAACTTATATCACATCTTATAGCACATATGTTTAATCAATTTTCCAGGGGTGACTGAAGAGGGCTCGGATGCTGTCGCAGAAGCAGAAGGTGCTATATTAGAAAGTCTTAGCATGTAAAACTTTAAATTGTCTTTACCATTTTCACATTAACTCGCTTGTTCGTTGTTTTGTAGACAAAATTGTTTTGTAAATATGGTGTTCACAGTCAAGCTAGAACAATTGTTGGAACATTAGGAGGGAAACATGGTGCCGCCAGAAGCCCAACAAATGGCAACATCTTTTTGCTGGATTTACAGTTTGGCTGTTACAATCTGAAGCTACAGGTAATGATTATTTCTCTTGAGTATTTTAAGAGCAAAAGTAATCTTAATGATTAAGTGGAAAAGATTAATTGATACTTATCCATTGTTGGTTTTAAAGGTGAAAAACTGAGAATCAAAGATTGCTTATATGTGAAAGAAGAAAGATATTTAAACTTGAAGTGAAGAAAGTTACAAATGCAACAAGTGGAAAATCATCTATTAGATTCATTAACTTTACATTTAAAAATACATGGAAAAAACTGAAAGAAAAAACTGAAAGTAAGTTATTCGACATGATAAACTGCATGTCATAAACTAACCACTTCCTAAACACTAGGACAACACATTTTAATAACTGAAACAATACAGACAAATAGACACACTGCAGTCCTAAAGCAAATATTTAACACTCCTCCTTGCTTTTGGGACTGCAAATTCCAATTTTCTTGCGTAGAAGCTCTAACTTGCTGACTGGAAGTGGTTTTGTAAACAAGTCTGCCAACTGGTCTTAGATTTACCATAAACTAAAGTTACATCTCCATTTTTCTGTACTTCTCTCAAGAAGAAAAGCTTAATGTTGAAATGCTTAGTCTTCCCGTGGAACATAGGATTGTGGGAGATTGAAATTGCTGCTTGGTTGTCAACAAAAATATCTGTATTATTTTGTTGCTCCATAAGTAGATCACAGAAAATTTCTTCAACCACAAAGTTTGGTTTACTGCTGCAATAAATTCTGCCTCAGCAGTAGATTGTGCTATAATCTCTTGCTTCTTGGAACACCATGAGAAAACCCCTGAACCTAGACTGAAATAATATCCTGAGGTACTTTTCATGTCATCAATGGATCTAGCCCAGTCACTATCTGAGAACCCAAGCAACTTGAAGTTTTGACACTTCTGAAACTTAATACCATAATCAACAGTACCTCTAATGTATCTTACTATTCTTTTTGCTGCTTTTAAATGCATTTCACTAGCACAATGCATAAATCGAGACAAAAGACTTACAGCAAATAGAATATCAGGCCTTCTTGCAATAAGATACATTAGGCACCCAATCAAATTTCTGAAATATCCTTCATCAACTTTATCAGCACCATTATCCTTACTTAGCTTCTCCTTTTGATTCATTGGTGTACTTGTTGCTTTGCACTCCTCCATGTGAAATTTCTTTAGTATCTCCTTTGCATACTTCTTTTGACAAATAAACACCTCATTTTGGCTTTGTTTGATTTCCATCCCAAGAAAAAAGGTCACAAGACTAAGATTTGTCATTTCAAAAACCTACATCATTTCTTCTTTAAACTCCTCAACCAAACCCACATTATTTCCTGTTACCAAAAGATCATCAACATAGAGACATACTATGAGATAATTATTATCCTATGCTTAACATAAAGAGTGACTTCAGATAAGCTTTTTACAAAGCCCAGGCTTAACAAATGTTTATCAATCCTACTATACCAAGCTTTAGTCGCTTGTTTTAGGCCATAGAGAGTGCCTTTTTGAGCAAGTATACCTTATCCTCTTCACTTTGCTTCACAAATCCATGTGGCTGCTCTACATATATTTCTTCCTGCAATACACCATTTAGAAAAGCTGATTTGACATCTAAATGGAATGCTTTCCAACCTTTTTGGGCTGAGATGGCCAGTAGCAATCTGATTGTATCTAATCTAGCCATAGGAGCAAAAGTGTCTGAATAATCAACACCAAAAATCTGAGCATACCCTTTAACTACAAGCCTCGCCTTGTACTTGTTGATGGAGCTGTCTGCATTAAGCTTTGTTCTGAACACCTATTTCACTCCAATGACTTTTCTATCTTTAGGTCTCTCAACTAACTCCCACGTTTTATTTTTCTAAATCATTGACATCTCCTCCTCCATTGCTTTCTTCCATTTTGGATCTTTAAGAGCTTCTTCATGCCCAGTAGGTTCGCATATCGCCACATTACATCTCTGATAGATGTTCACTTTGCCATTGGTCTGTTGTTTACTCCACAGAAGTTTTAATTGGAAAGTTAACTTCTAATTCTTGTGAGCATTCACCAATTCTTTGTGAATTGTTCCAGTCCCACTTTTCATTCTCATTGAAGTGTATATCTCTAGTGATAATCATTTTTTTTGTTTGCGGCTGATACACTTTGTAAGCTTTGGAGACAGAACTATAGCCCACAAAGATACCTGGAATTGCTTTCTTGTCCAGTTTGCCATGCTTGACCTGTGGAACATGAGCAAAACACACACAACCAAATACTTTAAGGAAGCTTAGTGAAGGTTTATACCCATACTAGGCCTCGAATGGAGTTTTATCTTCTAAAGCTGTGGTTGGAAATCAATTTTGTAGAAATACTGTTGTGTTAGCTGCCTCTGCCCAAAAGTTTTTGGGCAACTCCTTTTCATACAACAAACATCTGGTCATTTCCATTATGTATCTGTTCCTCCTTTCACAAACTCCATTTTGTTGGGGAGTGTAAGGAGCAGTGAGTTGGTGTTCAACACCTGTTTCCTCACGAAACAAATTGAATTCTCTGGAGGTGTATTCTTTCCCATTATTTAACCTTAGAGTTTGTATTTTGAAGCCACTTTGGTTTTCCACCAGTTTCTTGAACTTCCAAAATACCCCAGCCACTTCTGATTTGAACTTCAAGAAAAAAATCCAGCACATTCGTGTAAAATCATCAATGAAAATAACATAATAAAGACTACCTTGTATTGAAGGTGTTCTTTGAGGTCCTACCACATCTGTGTGAATTAGTTGCAGCTTTTGTGAGGCCTTCCAAGTTGATTGAGAGAATAGGTTCCTATTTTGTTTACCAAATTGACAAGCATTACAATTTGGCAAATAATCAGCAAGAACCAGTAGGCCTTTTATCATATCCTTCTTCTTTATTTTCAACATCCCTTGAAGATGACAATGACCGAGCCTCTTGTGCCAGATTTCTGTGATATTGGCTTCACTGGAATACGTTGTGTGCTCCTCTTCTGTTGGATCAAATGAGAAGCTTTTACCTCTCATTTTAATTCTTAAAATTTCTTGTCCAGTAACATCATAGATAAGACAGTAAAAGTCTTCTAAGGACACTTTGAATCCTTTTTCTATTAACTGACCTACACTTAGCAAATTCTGGTCGATATCAGGCACATAAAGAACATTTGAAATCGTCTTTGTGCCTGAGCTTGTTGTGATTGATATGGTCACTTTTCCTTTTACAAGAATGTAGCCACCATTTCTAATCCCGACTTTTGTGATTCCAGTGGGCTTTAGTTCCTTGAAGAGATCCTTGTCATAAGTCATATGATTTGTACATCCGTTGTCAATCAACCAACATTCTGAAGAACTCCTTGTTGAGAAACATGTTGCAATAAAGAGCTGATCTTCTTCATCTTCATCAACAACTTGGGCATTTGCTTCATGTCTTGGAAACTTATTTTTGCTGACTATAGCTTCATGTCCAAGCTGATTACACTTGCTGCACTTTGCATCTGGTCTCCACCAACATCTGAATGGTGGATGACCTTTTTTACCACAATGTTGACAAGGAGGATAGTTTCCCTTTGATCTTCTACGGGTTTGGTTGTATGTAGCACTTTCACTACTTGATGATGGATTTTTCTTATAGTTTTTCTTCTTTCTGTTCTTTCCACCATCTTGGTGCTTGGCTGGCAAGGCTCCTTCAATAATTCATCTAATCTCATGAGCTTTCTTTGCTCTGGAGCTTGCAAAGCAATTAACAGTTCTACCAAGGTAATCTTGGACAAATCCTTCGTGTTCTCTAAAGTTGTTATTGATGCTTCATATCTTTCAGGTACAGTCACAAGAATTTTTTCAACAATTCTAGAATCAAAAAATTCAGTGCTGAGCAACCGTACCTTGTTAACAATATTGAGCAACCTGTTTGAATACTCTTTAATTGTCTCTAATTCTTTCATCTTTTGCAACTTAAATTTCCCGATTAAATTTAGCACTTGCATGCCTTTTATCCTTTCATCTCCAGCATACTCTCCCTTCAGGTAATCCCAAATGGATTTTGCTGTTTTGAGCGACATAACTCTTGTCAAAATAGTTGTTGAAACTGCATCAAACAAACATGCGTTGGCCTTTGATTTTCTAGTTTTTCTTTCCTTGTGATTTTTAATCTGTGCTATCCTGGGATTGCCTAGCAGCGGAAGGACTTCATAATCCTCTTCTACGGCTTCCCAAAGATCCAAGGCCTCAAAGTAGGTCTCCATTTTTACTGCCTAAAGATGGTAGTTTTCTCTATCGAAGACAGGATGAGCTATTGGTGAGAAACTAGTCTCTACATCCATTTGATTTCACTCACAGATCCCTTAAGAAGAGGGCTCTGATGCCAATTGTTGGTTTTAAAGGTGAAAAACCGAGAATCAAAGATTGCTTGTATGTGAAAGAAGAAATATATTTGAACTTGATGTGAAGAAAGTTACAAATGCAACAACAGGAAAATCATCTATTAGGTTCATTAACTTTACATTTAAAAATACATGGAAAAAACTAAAAGTAAATTATTCGACATGATAAACTGCATGTCATAACTAACCACTCCCTAAACACTAGGACAACACATTTTAATACTTAAAACAATATAGACAAATAGACACACTGCAGTCCTGAAGTAAATATTTAACATCCATACAGTGATGAAGTTTGTGTGTTAAAGATAGCAATTTCTTTACTTTTGTCTGTTCAAATATGCAACATATATATGAAAACACACATGCAACACTCCTGCTGAGTTTGTTTTTGTTAATAATTATGATATCAGATGAAGAGTCAGCAAAAGAAAAGGCCAAGAAGAATATTCAAGATGGTTTACACGGTTACACTAATGCAGAAGTAGTAGTAAAGCTTGGAGGTTGGGACCCTACTTACTCCAAAATTGTGGCTCAAGCTTCGCTCAGTGCTCTCAAACATTTAGTTTTATCCGATAGAAATCTTCCAGGTGCTATTATTGAACTTATAATTTCATTATCTCTCAATCTTTACTTTCCCAGTTGTCCTTATTTTCAATTTCATTTCATTCTTGATACCATGGATCATTAATTGAAACATAGTACACTATTTTTCTGGTTTAAGGAAAAAAAAAAGGTTCCTCTAGTTGTATATACATTTAATACTGATCTAAGCTGAGGGAATGCAATTGCTTATGAATTGTCTGATATAAGTTTAGTACTGTTTTGAAGGTAGAAAAAGTTTGTATATAAGAATGGGATGCCGAGGGGATTGGCCTGATATCAAACCTCCTGGATGGGATCCATCAACTGGAGCTGATGATGCATCTAGGACCCCTCCATTAGAACACTGGGCAAGCTACTAGCATCTCCACTAACAAATATTTTTCTTCATTCCAGATTTACTTGATAAATTGATGATGATACTGATGCTTATGCATTTCATTACACTTGATTATTCTAAGCATTTATATCAAGCTTTAAATCTTTCAGTCCACTGTCTTCTTGAAGTGTGGGTACTTCTACATATTTATACTTTTTACAAGTGATTAATTATAGATATTGTTAGTCAAATATTCAGGGGAAGGATTATTGATAATTTATTAGAAAAGTGACAAAAAAAATATGAAATGAGAATATTTATTAGGAGTCACGTGAAAAAAAATATTAATTTAGCCTTCTGCTGAATTCTTTTTCCACTCTCTTCTTCTTTCTCCTTTCTTTTTCTTCTTTTCATCATTTCTTCTTCTTTTTCTTAACTAACTCCCCCTCCCCCTCCCCCACCCATCCTTTCGGTTTTTTAGTTATGCGGCCCCCGTGTATACTTGTTTTGTACGTAGCCCTTGTGGGTGGGTGGTTGTGGGGTGAATGAGTTGGATGGTGGTGGTAGAATACAGTTGGACAAAAAAATTTTAATATGTATTGGAAGATCATAAATTTGTTAAAAACTTTCACTTATTTTTGTTTTTTAAACCCGTTGCCAAAGCATAAATTAACATTGATGATATTTTAGCAAAATATTCTTCTAATGCTAAAAGTCAAAAATCACTTTTGAAAGCTGGTGAAAACACCTTAATATATAAGAATTGCATATTTACGATTATGATCACTTTTTGAAGCAAGGCCTATTAGGTGTGAAAATAATCTGCCTTGATTTTCACATTAACAAGAAATTTATACATGAGGTCTATACAAGATGTCATAATACAATAAGAACTTTTCCTATGCAAGATATCATTATATACAAGGACCTTTTTGCAAATGAACTTATCTATACTGATTTATTGTCTCTCTTACATTACCCCACAAGTTGAGTTAAGCCAACTAGCACAGTTAACTTATCAAAAAGCTCTTGAAAATGAAACTTAAGTAGAGCTTAGTGAATATATCGACAATTTGGTCATGGAAGTTGATGTATCACGCAATCAATTCCTTGTTCTTAATTCGCTCTCGCACAAAATGAAATAAATCTCCATGAATTTAGTTCAAGAATGGGAAGTTAGATTAGCAGTGAGGTAAGTTGCACTGAAATTATCACACGATAAAACTGGTGGAGGTGGCGATGGAAAACCAATCTGATGTAGTAACTCTTCAAGCTAGATTAGCTAAGAAGTGGCGGTAGCAAGAGCATGATGTTCAACCTTTATGGTGGACCTAGAAACAAAATGCTACTTTTGAGAAACTCAAGAAATCAATTGTCACCAAGGTACATTACAAAGCCTATAGTAGCTTTCTTATCATCAACTGACCCATCCAATCAGAATTGGAAAAATAATGAAGGTGACGCAAAGAAGCCTTTAAAACAAATAATCCCTGGGAGATGTTGTCTTGAGATAATGCAAGATGTTTTTGACAACAGACTAGCGATCCTCAGTAAGATTATGCATAAATTGTGAAACTTTGTTAATTGCATGGGCAATATTGAGCCTGGTTAAAGTGAGATAGATATTGGAGACTATCAACAACTTGTCGATACAAGGTTTGATCATGAAAGGTTGTACCAGAAGAAGTCAATAGCTTCTATATACATATGCATAAGTCAAAATTATACTGCAAGATTCCATTCAGGTTTTGCAAAGGATGTCCTTATTATATTTATTTTGTGTCAAGAAGAGGCCATTTTGTCGTCAAGTAACTTCAATACCCAAAAAAGAAAGACAAACAGCCTAAATTGCAAACTGCAAACTTTTACTACAAGTAACAAATCAACTGTCCAACCAAGCTGGAATTTGAACCCATAACTAGAATGTCTTCAACTTAAACTAAATAAAATAATTGAAATAAATCTATACTGAGATAATATAAGAAAGAATCGATTTTGGAAGTAACAAAGCCCTAAGCACAAAATGCACTAGTGAGACATTTGTTTCACATCCTCGGAGCCTACTTGAGTCTATAAATTGACTTGTGAGGTCGACATATAATTTGGCTTATCTAGATCAATAAAACTAATTGGTTGGAAAATGCAAACAACCTATCTGATGTAACCGACCAATTATGTGCAAGAGACAATAAATAACAAAAGACGGATGAGTAGCAAGTTTCATAACTGAGTTAAAAGTATCATCAAAATCAATACCTAGTTGTTGATGATAACTTTGGCCATCAAACATGCTTTGTAATGCTTTACTATGCCATCTAGATTCCTCTTGGTTTTAAATATCCATTTACAAGTGATTATATTGCTTGCTTCAATAGGAAGTACAAGTTGCCAAGTCTTATTTGCACGTAAAGCACTATATTCAACATCCATTGCTTGACGCCAATGTGAAAGTTTTGTAGCTTGAGAATAAGTACTTTCTTTAGCATCTTCATTAACAATAGCAACACTAGACAATGGCTATTTAGGTTTTAATAACATTGTCTAAGAGCGAGTCACCATAGGATGATTGCAATGTGGTAATGGAGATGCAATAGTTCCCTATGGAAAAGTAATAGCAACACTATTAGAATCCGTAATATCAATAAAAAGTAACAAACCTCGATTTCTTAAAGAAGGCATGATCGTGTACATAGGATGAGACAGTAAGAGTCCTATATTTGGTAAGGACAATGTAGATGATGTTGCGGTGTCAAGTGGCACAATCAAAGGTAATTGGGAAACTAAATTAGGTGGTTGGCATAGTGTAGACAGTTCAATGATAATGGGCAATGGTGGCTATGGTGAAGATGACACAGTAGATGTAGGCAATGGAAGGGATATTGTTGACCTTTTGATCCAACTCTAGTTTTGATGATAACAAGTCAACCTTTGGTACTAATGATTTTGCAAGAAGGAATCTTTCTTAGATGCAAAGGATCAAGCAATAATTAATATTTGATCTAATTTCAAAAGAAAAAAATTGAACGAAGAAATGATTTCTTGTCAATGAGAAGCAATCACATAGTGCTTGTGGATAAGGCCATAGGAATGATCATATTTTCCTGCCAAAATGACTTAAAAACTCCAACAACCAATTTTCAAATTCGAATTTAATGTTGAAATCTACTCCTAAAAACACATTTTGTAATAACAACATCCTTGCATGAAAATAAAAGACATAGGAAGTCAAAACTTGGGGAGTAGGGTCTATTAAACCAGAAAATGAAGCTTGGAACAACTCCATATTTGTGAGTAACATTGATAAACGGCTAATTGACCAATAAATAATTCAAGGTGGACTTCAAATAAAAAGGAAGAGAGCTGAAGAATTATTCAAGCTTGCAATTTCATCATTTCAAGTTCTCTCAAGAATATTCAAGAACACTTTCAATTTTATGCGCTTAAACTCTATTTTTGTCTTTGTATAGATTGAGAGCCGAGCTTAAATAGTTATACAAGCTTTGTGTAAGCTTACTGATACTACTTTCTGTACTCATCTTGTAAGGTTAGACTTATCATTAAAATCGTAGTGCTGAAAGAATTCCTTTTCTTGGAAAGCATTGATCTACAGTTAAGACTAAGCGATAAAGTTTGGGTGCTGAAGGAATTTGTTTCCTTGGGAAACATATAGTATTGGTTAGACATGATCCATGAGAGTTGGACTTGAACTTAATCTCGTAAAAATTTGTAGTGTCGAAGGACTTTGTTTCCTTGTGAAGCACCCATTACTCATTCAACCTCAGCCATATAAAAGGTTAGATTTTTTACTATAGCCATAAAAGTCAATTTTTGATCCTTATATACCATAAAGGTCTGAGGTTTTGACTGAGCCTACAAAAGTCAAAGTTCGATTCTTTAGTATCTTAAAGAACCAAGGTTTTTGACTGAATTTGTAAAATCCAGGTTGGGTCCTTCTATACCATAAAGGACTGAGTTAGGATTGCATTTGTAAAAATTTAGGTTAGAATTGCGCCCATAAAAAATTGGTTCAAGATTGCTCCCGAAAAAATCTTCCTAATAGATTTGATTTTATCTTGTAAGAAATAGGTATAGTGAAAAAAGAATCCTAAATTGCAAAGCTTAGGTAGAGCAGTAGAATCAATTAATCTCAAAGCTCTCCAAATCTTTGCATTCTTTACTTGCTTTATTCCAAACTATACTCTTTACTTATCGATTATTGCATTGCCTATTGCTCACAACACTGCTTACTAATCAATAATTTGTTTAAATATTGCAAGTATCAAATCAACAAGATCATGAAGCAAATATTCCTAAGATATTCTGTTATGTATAAAAAGTTGAAAAAGCATAATCACCCCCTCTTATACTCAACTATGTACCACAATTGGTATAAGATTAGGTTCACTCTGTATAAAGGTTTAACAACCTAAGTGAAAGATCACCCATGTACACCATAGAATTCCACATTAAGAGATTATCTCAAAACAGGCCATGTTTAATCAGTGGAACAGACTATTCCAGCTGGAAGAAAAGGATGCAGAAGTATAGCATATCTCAATATTGTGATTTTTGGATGATTACAAGAGGTTTTTTCTTACTAGCCAAGAAAGATGACATACTAGCCAAGAAAGATGAAAATGGCAAACGTAACATAGCATAGATAAAATACAATGTCGAATATAAGATATAAATTTCTATAAATGCCAGGGCTAAGAATATCGATGTGTACTCTCTTACTAGAAAGAATACAACAGAGTTAGTTCATGTGAAAATGCTAAGGAAATGTGGGACTTGCTGCAAGTCACTCATGAAGGCATGATTCAAGTTCTCGTTGAAAGAATTACCATCTTTGTACATCACTATGAGATGTTTATGATGAAACTAGATGAAACATCAAGAAAATGGATTTGAGATTTCTAGAATTATCAATCCCCTCAACACTCATGGAAAAGTGTTTTCTTAAGAAGAAAAAGTGAGAAAAATCTTGATAACTCTACCTACGGAATAGACTCCTAAATTTACAGCGATTCAAGAAGCAAAAGATCTCACCACGATGAGTATGGCTTAACACATTAGTCATTGACATCACATGAAATGACGATTCTAAATGAGGAGCAACTTGCTAAAAGCAAAACAAAGAGAAACATTACATTCAAGAAAATGAGGATCAATCTGAAGAACAAAAAACTAATGTTCATGATGAAAATGAGAAAAAAAATTATCCCATCACTGGGAGATAAAATTCCTCAACAGAAGAAAGAGACATTTCCAAAAGGGTGGAAGGATACAAGCTTAGAAGAAAGGAAAAAATCAACTAGAATCATCAAAACAAGTTGTTTGTTATGGTTGACACAAGCTTGGACATGTTAGCCCAAAATGCCTTAAGTTAAATAAAGCTTCTGAAAAAAGAAGCAACATGAAACTATGGCAACTATTTGGGACGATGATGAAGAAGAATTAGATAAGGAAGGATCCGACAACGAATTTGTAAACCTTTACGTTATGGCACACATTGGGGTACACTCTGATTCTAAGTTTGAATATGATAGTAATTATAATGAGGATTTTGAGAATAAATTTCATACTGCTAAAGAATACAAAAAGGATTTAAAGTGACTTGCTACAAAAAATGATTTCTTGAAGAAAAACATTAAAGTTCTTTCTACTGAAAACAAAGTTTCTGGGAAAAGAGTAACTGAATTAATGCTTTCTCTTGATGCTTTTGAAATCGAGGTAGAATTTATTCAAACAAAGAACCTTTCTCTAAAGGATCAAATTAGTGATTTAATACTATCTTTAACTACTGCTGATGCTAAGATTGAAACTCTTCAAAAAGAAAAACTTTCTTTGAAAGACAAAATTATTGCGATTGTAAAGCTCTTGAGGAAGAAAATCTCTTCTTGAAAAATTCATGAATTGGAAAAGAATCTTGAAAAGTTTACTACAAGAAGAGACAACTTGAATAAATTGCTTGGTATACAAAATGTTTATTTAAGTAAATCTAGAATTGGCTAATATGGAAGTTTTAAGAAAAGTCTTCATGATCTCACATTACTTGTTTCAATTATGAAAAAACTGTTCACACGAATAAGTAATGTTTAGTTAAGAAATTGAGGGCAAAATGCCAATTGTGAATGGACTACAAAATCTATGTTGATTAAGCCTCAAGGGCCCGAAGAGTACATGGGTACCTAAACTTGAAAACGACTCTTAAAATGTAGGATTTTTCAGGATGCTTCAAGACTAAAAACAAATGGTTCCTAGATAATGGTGCCTCTAGACACATGATGGGTGATCTAACTAAGTTCTTAGAGATCAATAGAGCAAACCTAAGACATATCACTTTTAATGACAATACCAAAGAAAAAATTGTCGAAATTGAAAAAGTTGAAAAAGACTCATCTAGAGTTATCAACTATGTATGACTAGTTGAAAGATTGAAGCATAACTTATTCAGTACAAGTCAACTATTAGATATTGGCTGTTGCATTAACAGAAAACTACAAAAGTGCATTTTTTTGAAAGATAAGAAACCTATCTTTACTGTGCTTCATTCTATGCATACTGTGATAACCTTTCAAATCAAAATATTAAGTGTCTAGTAGCAACAGAAGACTCAAGCTAGACATGGCACGTGAGACTTGGACATGTCATCATGGAACTCGTCTCCAAACGTTTAAGATAAAATCTTGTCAAGGGAGTTCCTAAGCTCAGATTCATGAAAGACAAATTATGTAACACACGTTAGAAAGGAAAGCAGACAAAGTCTTCGCTCAAAGCAGAGAACATGGTAACTACTTCTTGCTCATTGGAATTACTACATCTTGGCCTTTTTAGTCGAATGATGAAAAGCACTATTATAGGTAAAAAGTATGCTTTTGATTATTTTAGATATATATGGGTAACATTTCTTACCAACAAGAATGTTGCATTGGATACTTTCACACCTCTTACTAAGAGTTACAAAATGAAAAAGATTATTTCATTTGCAAGATTAGAAGTGATCACAGTACTGAATTTGATGAGCATAACTTTATATTTTCTTGTGATCACATGGGTTACATTCATAACTTCTCTGTACTTAGAACCCTACAACAAAATGGTGTCATAAAAAGGAAAAATCATGTGTTAATTGAAATGGTAAGAACTATAATTAATGAGAACAATTTTCCTAAATCATTTTGGAGAGAAGATGCGAAATACTGCATGTTATGTGTCCAATAGAGTTTTCCTTACACCTATCTTGAACAAAACCCCAATTGAACTATGGAGAGGCAAGTATGTTCACCAGTTCGTTAATCGTAACTTCTTCCTTGGACATGTTGAAGTTCATAACGAACTGGTCGAATGATGACGACAATCACATCGAGTCGTCCAAGCTTCTCAATAAGACTAATCATTTTCAGATTTCTTCATGAAACGGGACAGTCGGATAGTAATCCAAGGACCTATGAGGAAGCTATGTTGGACATAGATTCGGGACGCTGGCTTGAAGCCATGAGATCCAAAATGGACTCCATGTACTCAAACAAAGTATGGACTTTGGTAGATCCACCAAAGGGAATGGTTCCCGTTGGTTGCAAGTGGATCTATAAGCGAAAGCTTGGAGTAGATGGAGAAGTAACAACTTTTAAGGCGTGACTAGTGGCTAAAGGTTATACTCAGAGACCTGGTATTAACTTCGACGAAACCTTCTCTCCCGTCGCAATGCCTAAGTCAATTCAAGTTCTACTTGTCATAGCCACATATTACGACTATAAGATATGGCAAATGGATTTGAAAACCGCATTTCTCAATGGAAACATTGAAGAGGAAATTTACATGGAGCAACTGCAAGGTTTCACACCCAAAGGGAGTGAGCAAATGGTTTGCAAACTCCAAAGGTCCATCTATGGGCTTAAACAAGCGTCTCGAAGTTGGAATTTGCATTTTGACAAAATAGTAAAATCGTTTAGCTTTGTCAAAACCGTATACGAACCCTGTGTATATCAAAAGGCCAGTGGGAGTTCTGTACTATTTATCGTGCTTTATGTCGATGACATCCTTCTCATTGGGAATGAGATTGGAATGTTAGAGTACACTAAAGCAAGGTTATCTACACAATTCTCCCCGAAGGATTTGGGAGAAGCGTCCTACGTATTGGGAATACATATCTATAGAATAGATCAAAAAGGATGCTAAGGCTATCCCAAACCCCGTACATTGACAAAATACTAAAAAGGTTTAGTATGGAATAATCCAACAAAGTATTCCTTCCTATGGGGCATGGCATT
Organism: Jacaranda mimosifolia; assembly: GCA_018894105.1. NCBI lineage: Eukaryota > Viridiplantae > Streptophyta > Magnoliopsida > Lamiales > Bignoniaceae > Jacaranda > Jacaranda mimosifolia. The sequence goes on along the minus strand of CM032127.1, from coordinate 32,624,817 downwards.
CGTCTCTCAAAGTCGATGGCCCCTAAGACTAAGCAAGAGAAATGAAATATGTCCCAAACACCCTATGCCTCTGCTATAGAGAACATAATGTATGCAGTTCAATGTACAAGACCGGATGTGGCACACTCGCTAAGTGTTACGAGTAGGTTCCAATCCAATCCCGATGAAAGTCACTGGCTGGACGTAAAGACAATCCTCAAGTGAGAAGAACAAAGGATTTGTTTTTAGTATACGGCAATGGAGAATTGAAACTCGAAGGGTTTTCGGATTCAAGTTTTCAATCCGATATAGATGACCTCAAATCCACTTCTGGATTCATATTTTGCCTCAATAGGGGCGCGGTAAGCTGGAAAAGTTCCAAATAAGAAACTACGGCCGACTCGACCACAGAGGCAGAATATATTGCAGCTTCTGAAGCTGCAAAGGAAGGTGTTTGGATGAAAACTTCATTCAAGAGTTGAATGTAGTGCCTAGCATAGCTGAGCCAGTTGTTTTCTTTTGTGAAAACACCGGGGCAGTAGCACAAGCTAAGGAGCCTAGATCTCATCAGTAATCCAAGCACATATTGAGGTGATATCATTTGATTCGAGAGATCATTGATAAAGGAGATGTCCAAGTGGAGAGAGTTGCCTTAGAAGAGAATATAGCAGATCCACTGACAAAGCCCCTAGGACAAAAGGTCTTTGAAGGTCATCTTAAAAGGATGGGTCTCAAAGACATAGGGCTTTGGCTTTAGGGCAAGTGGGAGATTGTTGGAAATAGTGCTCGGCAAGCCAATAGATTTGGCCTTGTAAAGGAACAATCGGCATTAGGATGCACAATAATTCAAAATTGAAACACCAAATCCAATGCCAATTGGTCATCCCAGGGTCATACCATGCATTATATTTAGAATTAGTAGAATATACTTACCTTTAGAAGCAAGATCCAAGGAAGAAAACCCAATCTTCAAGCGTTGGTAGATTCGCGACTGGATCTGGTGCAGTGGATTCAGATCTGAATTTGACCAACCAAAGCTCTCAATCAATTCGAACAAAAAATCTAGGAGATACCTAACACCTTATGCTATCTCTAGTATACAATTTGGATCAAAAATCGCATCACAGCTTCCAAAAAAAATTCGCAAAGACAGACGATCAGCAGGAAACTGTGAAATAGCGATCTCCAGCGCAATCGCCTCCAACGTTGATCCACACACCAAAGATGAGATCCTAAATCTCCAGATCCTAAGTTGGATTATATCTGAAGATGGAGATAGAGTATGATTGGACTAAATCTCCCTTGGGTATCCCACAAACTTGCACAAGATGGATCTACTATCCAACTTATCTCCCACTGTCCGTCTTACGTTGGCGGGAGATCCCCAAACCTTTAAATAATAGTAAGAGGGTGCTTTGCCATGCCATATCTCATATGATGTTTTTGATACCGACTTTGAAGGTACTAGGTTTAGTAACTTCGCTGTCGTTTCTAAGGCGTATCCCCAAATAGATATTGGTACATCGGAGAAGCTCATCATGGAACGCACCATGTCTAACAATGTGCGGTTTCTCCTCTTGGCTACTCCATTGAGTTGGGGTATGCCGGGTAGAGTCCATTGCAAGAGAATCCCATTCTCCTTTAGATAATCCAAGAATTCGGTGCTTAAGTATTCTCCTCCTCGGTCTAATCGTAGAGTTTTAATACTTAGCCCTAATTGCTTATCTACTTCATTCCTATACTCTTTGAACTTTTCAAAGGCTTCGGAATTGTACTTCATAAGATACAAGTGTACGAATCGACTATGATCGTTTGTAAAGGTAATGAAGTAAGAATATCCTCCTCTCCCACTAATCTTAGCGGTCCACAAACATCTGTATGGATCAAATCCAAAAGATTTGTGGAGCGCTCAGATTATCCTCCAAACAGAGCTTTGGCCATTTTTCCTTTTAAACAAGATTCACAAGTTGGAAGTTTCTCAATGCCACTAACATTTAGTGCTTTGAGAACTTCTAACTTGCTCATCCTATTTTTGGATATATGGCCAAGTCTTGCATGCCAAAGCATGGCATTTTCTTGGATATCTTGCTTCCTTTTGTTTGTTTGAATGTGCATTAGTGAAGGTTGGGAATCAAGTATGTACAATCCGTTAGTCAATATACCTTGTGTAACAAAAGAACCATTCTTTGACGCCAACAATTTCCCATTCGATATTGAAAAATCAAATCCTTCATTATCTAGAACGGGAATTGAAATAATATTTTTGACAAGATTCGGTACATAGAAAATCGGATCAAGTACAATGCTTTTATTCCCTAAATCTAGCTTGATTATTCCTTGGAATGTGGCAGCAATAGTTGCTCCATTTCTTAGGTGGAGGATCATATCCCCTTCACGCAGACTCCTTCTTTCCATCCCCTAAAATGAGTTACAAAGGTGAGAACCGTATGCGGTATCGAATACCCATGTGGTAGAATTTGTCGTTAAATGCACTTTAATGAAAAATATACCCTTATCAAGAGTAGCAAGGTAAGCTTTACAATTTCTCCTCCAATGACCCTTCTCACCACAGTGGAAACAATTTGCATCAGTCTTAGCCTTTTCTTGGCTCTCCCAGAACCCTTCTCGCGTTGCTTCCCTTTAAAGGAATAACTTTTCTTCTTTTTTCCTCCCTTCTTGGGGCCTTTGGGGCCCTTCAACCTAGAGGTGGAAGCAAGCACAAGAGGTTTCTCCTTTTTCAATGTAGCCTCTGCGATCATAAGCATGTTCACCAGTTTGTTAATCGTAACTTCTTGCTTGGACATGTTGAAGTTCATAACAAACTGGTCGAACGATGGCGGCAATGACTGTAAGATCAAATCTATGTAAAGGTCATTGTCCATGATCACATTGAGTCGTCCAAGCTTCTCAATAAGACTAATCATTTTAAGACCGTGATCGTGGACATTAGAGCCTTCACTCATTCATGATCTAAAGAGTTCCTTATAGAGCGCGAACCTTTCATGCCTTGTTTGCACACCATACAACTCTTGCAGGTGCTTATAGATTTCACAAGCATGCTTTATATGATCATGAGTCTTTTGGAGCTCATTAGTCATGGATGCTATCGTGAGGCATCGAACTTGTAGATCATCATCTACAAAACACGCGAACCATTTGTAGTCCTCATTAGATGCGTCATCACCCAATGTGTCCACGGGACATTCATCTAGGACATAAGTCCTCTTATCAAAGTCAAGAATTATTTTAAGGTTCCTAAGCCAGTCTTGGAAGTTAAACTCGGTTAGTTTATTGGTTTCCAAAATGCTTGACAGTGGATTTTTGGCCATTTGAGTTGAAGATTTCAAAAATCTACAAGAGGCGAAAAAGAGAGTATAAGCATGTGATTGAATTTGATACAGAAAACATGTTTTATGGTCTTTCAAGCATATTTTTCTCGCACTATTTTATCAAATACTTTACCCCCAAAAAGCATTCGAGAAATCATATTTCCTAGTGAGAATCAAGATCCCAAGGACTGGCAAATAGACCCCCGTGACCAGATATATATCTACTAGCAATCCAAAGGTAAGCAACTTTTGCTAATTGCATCTTATACAATTCTTGATATGTTTTGCCTCACCATTTCATGTAGATCCTCATAATAGGACGACCTCTACATTACTTGGCATTAAGTCAAACCTACCAATCATTCTTTGATTCAAGACGGGCACCACATCATCCCTCGTGACTGAGTGTATAATGTGTGGGCATTCTTAATTCATAGATGCATCGTATGCTCAATATATGGTCACAGCTTTCCACTTAAGTGTGACCCCCGTGACCGGATATATATCACACAAAAATGGTAGCGTCATCAGGCCATATACTATTGGTAGAAGGCTTGGATTAATTAAAACTCCTTTTAATTTGAAATCCATTTTAACTTAATATTTGAAAACTTAGACTTTCCAAGTGGGGGGATTTTAGCTTGTAAAGATCTCATCATTTTATCTTCTTATTTAGGTTCTCTATATCCTAGTCTTGCATCGCATACAATAATAGGATGTGGAAAGCATAAATAAGTAAATGCGCCTAGCATACATCTAGGGTGGGATGACCATGAGCCTTAACCAAGTGATGCACTTAGAGCCATAGGTGCATTACTTAGTTGATTTTAAGTGGGTTTATTAAATCTAGCAATTACATGATTGTATCCCATACATTCATGAGCCTTCAAAAAGTCTTCATGCCTCCAATGGACTCATTTGCTCTTTGTAGCATTTACATGAGAAAGAAATCCTCACTCCTAGTGATTTTACTCTCATAACAATTACAAGATGAATTTAAGAGGCATGCAAGCCACAATTTAATACAACCATTTTTCAACAACTTAAAAATATATAAAATCAATATTAAAAGCTAATGATTATCTCTATTCATTCATCATCCATTCAACAATCAAATTAACAATAAATAAACTAGAATTAACAATTAATTCTATCAATTAAATGCTCATCCCATAAACAAATAATTGGTTATGCATAACAATAATGAAACTAACTAGGAGGTTAACTTTAACTAATTTTAAGAAGCACTTAAAAATGTTAAACATAAACTTGAGACCTTGCACAACACTTGTACATGAGTCCTATGTGATGCAAAAGACTTTTGAGCTCTAGCATCCTTTTTGATCTATCTCTATAGATACATATTCCCAATACATAGGACGCTTTTCCCAAATCCTGTACATTGACAAAATACTAAAAAGGTTTAGTATGGAAGAATCCAAGAAAGGATTCCTTCCTATGGGGCATGGCATTAGTCTCTCAAAGTCTATGGCCCCTAAGACTGAGCAAGAGAAATGAAGGATGTCCCAAATACCCTATGCCTCTGCCATAGGGAGCATAATGTATGCAGTTCAATGTACAAGACGGATGTGGCACACTGGCTAAGTGTTACGAGTAGGTTCCAATCCAATCCCGGTGAAAGTTACTAGTTGGCCGTAAAGACAATCCTCAAGTACTTGAGAAGAACAAAGGATATGTTTTTAGTATACGGCAATGGAGAATTGAAACTCGAAGGGTTTTCTGATTCAAGTTTCCAATCCGATGTAGATGACCTTAAATCCACTTCTGGATTCATATTTTGCCTAAATGGTGGCACGATAACTTGGAAAAGTTCCAAACAAGACACCACGACCGACTCGACCACAAAGGCAGAATATATTGCAGCTTCTGAAGCTGCAAAAGAAGGTGTTTGGATGAAAAACATCATTCAAGAGTTGAATGTAGTGCCTAGCATAGCTGAGTCAGTTGTTGTCTTTTGTGACAACACCAAGGTGGTAGCACAAGCTAAGGAGCCAAGATCTCAACAGCGATCCAAGCACACATTGAGGTGATATCATTTGATCCAAGAGATCATTGATAGAGGCGACGTCCGAGTGGAAAGAGTTGCCTCAGAAGAGAATATAGCAGATCCATTAACTAAGCCCCTAGGACAAAAGGTCTTTGAAGGACATCTTGAGAAGATGGGTCTCAAGGCCGTAGGGCATTGGCTTTAGGGCAAGTGGGAGATTGTTGGAAATAGTGCCCGATAAGCTAATAGATTTAGTCTTGTAAAACTATTTTCTTATGAAAACAATCTTGATTGAATGATATCTTGTATATGGCCACATTCATCTCATGCACCATATTACTTCACTAGCATTTGGAAGAATTCCTTAGATCAATTAAGACTATGGGACTTGGTCACGCACTTGGTGGTAATCATGGAATAAGTTTTACACGGTCGTTATCTTAAAACATTCCAAGTCATAGGTGTTGGATATTGCTCCGTTCCATGAGCAATCGTAAGTGATACGGGTGTGTGTTAGTGGGTGCTTGTTAGAGAACAAGGCACTGAAGACCCACCGGGGACTCCACTAGGTAGCCGTAGTGGCAAGTCGGTAGTGGTTAGTTCTCCAGCTTACGCTAGTGCATATTATTAGTCTTCTGACCTGAGGATCCATGGTAACCTTGTGTCCGGTCCTCATGCTTTGACTCATCCTTGGTCACTTAGCGGGCCGTTCGAGGTGAGATTAGGTATGAGCTACTTGGCATGGAGGTTTGTGAGATCCAAGAGGGAATCCGACTCCTCGCTTTTGTGAAGGGCGAGTACATCTCCTATGCATTCTATAATGATCGATTTCAAGAAATCCTTACGCAAGGTGGTATGACAATTTGGGAAAGGAGTTTTCCAAAGTTGAGGTCACACAAAGGAATTGGGCATTTAAAATAGAAGCATAGAATCGAGGCTATTAGGGAGCCAACAAATATCTTACCTTAAGCCTCTTTCGGGAGATAGGAGACGGAAGGACCGTATTTGCATGGAACGCGTAGAGCTTTAAACGGTTCTCATATAGACATTCATTTCAATCAATTAATTGGGCTCCATGGGCTTGAGGTTGGACATCAACCATGGAGATTAGGTACTCTTCAATTGATGAGATCGATTGAATCGAGTCGACTAGTTTAAAAGGAATTTTAAACTAGAATGAATGTTAAATATTCAAAAGTCACAACGGGTTGTAAGCCTATGTCCAATGAATGGTAAAACCCAATGGGTCACATACAAAATCCAAAAGACCTTCCTAATTGACGGAGAAATTTTTCTAAGTGTTAGAAAGATAACCTTTTTCCATGGCCGATTTTTGGGAGACTTTTGAAGATTAATTTTGGCTTGATTAATTTAATTGTTAAATTAATCAATTAATGTAAGGAGTTAAATTAGGCAAATAATTAAAGATTTAATTATTTGGTGCCACATTGATCATCAATTGATCAAAGTTAACTTAAGGGGTTAAGTTGACTAAAGTAAACTTAAAGAGTTAAGTTTACTTGACTTAATTGCTAAGTCAAGGTTAATAAATTAAATTAATTAGATTAATTTAATTAATGGAAGAACAAGGATTTCAAGATGGAAAATTCAAATTGGATTTGAATTAATTTGGAATAAGATTCCAAGTTGGTAAGTTGGCAAGATGAAATTCAAATTCAAATTGCCAACTTGCACACAACTATTTTTCGGTCCCCACATCCTCATGGGAGGTGTGATGCCTCCTTGGCATCACAACTCACACACTCTATATAAATATAGAGCTGGAAGAATTTTAGTGTAATTTTCAGCATTAGAAAATCAAATTCTAAATGCTTTCTCTCCAAAAACCTTTCTAGGCAAGATATTCATGTGTTGAATTATTCCTTTTCTTGCCTACCAAAATTCTCCAAAAATCGATCATAATCCATATCTATCTTTAGATCTAATCCAACTTAGGATCTGGAGATTTAGGATCTCATGTTTGGTGTGTTGATCAACGTTGGAGGCAATTTCGCGTGAGATCGCTATTTCACATTTTCCTGTAGATCATCTGACTTTGAAAATTTTTTATGGATGATGTGATGCGATTTTTGATCCAAAATTTCTACTAAAGATAGAGTTAGGTGTTAGGTATCTTTCAATTTTTTTTTTTTGAATTTATTAAGAGTGTTGGTTGGTCAAATTCGGATCTGAATCCGCTGCGCCAGATCAAGTCGTGAATCTGCCAACACTTGGAGATTTGGTTTTCTTCCTTGGATCTTGCTTCTAAAGGTAAGTATCTTCTTCTAATTCTGAATATACTAAATGATATGTCCCTGGGATGACCGATTGGCATTGGATTTGGTGTTTTAATTTTGAATTACTGTGCATCCTAATGCCGATTTGTTTTTAGTATACCGCAATGGAGAATTGAAACTCGAAGGGTTTTTGGCTTCAAGTTTCCAATCCGATGTACATGACCTCAAATCCACTTCTGGATTCACATTTTGCCTCAATGGCAGTGCGGTAAGTTGAAAAAGTTCCAAACAAGATACCATGGCCGACTCAACCACAAAGGCAGAATATATTGCAGCTTCTGAAGCTGCAAAGGATGGTGTTTGGATGAAAAACTTCATTCAATAGTTGAATGTAGTGCCAGCATAGCTGAGCCAGTTGTTTTCTTTTGTGACAACATCGGGGCAGTAGCACAAGCTAAGGAGCTTAGATCTCATCAGCGATCTAAGCACATATTGAGGCGATATTATTTTATCCGAGAGATCATTGATAGAGGCGACGTCCGAGTGGAGAGAGTTGCCTCAGAAAAGAATATAGCAGATCCACTGACTAAGCCCCTAGGACAAAAGGTCTTTGAAGCACATCTTGAGAAGATAGGTCTCAAGGCCGTAGGGCATTGGCTTTAGGGCAAGTGGGAGATTGTTTGAAATAGTGCCCGACAAGCAAATAGGTTTGGCCTTGTAAAGCTATTTTCTTGTAAAAACAATCTTGATTGAATGATATCTTGTATATGGCTACATTCATCTTATGCACCATATTACTTCACTAGCATTTGGATGAAGTCCTTCGATCACTTAAGACTACGGGACTTGGTCATGCACTAGGTGGTAATCATGAAATAAGTCTTACATGGTCATGATCTTAAAACATTCCAAGTCATAGGATCTTCAGAGATAGGACATCTAAGATCCGGATGGACTTACACTAACGATGCATAAATCCAAGGGGTTGGATATTGCTCCGTTCCATGAGCAACCGTATGTGATACGGGTGCGTGTTAGTGGGTGCTTGTTAGAGAACAAAGCACTGAAGACCCATTGGAGACTCCACTAGGTAGCCGTAGTGGCAAGTCGATAGTCGTTAGTTCTCCTGCTTACGCTAGTGCATATTATTAGTCCTCTGACCTGAGGATCCATGGTAACCTTGTATCCGGTCCTCATGCTTTGACTCATCCTTGGTCACTTAGCAGGCCGTTCGAGGTGAGGTTGGGTATGAGCTACTTGGCATGGAGGTTTGTGAGATCAAAGAGGGAATCCGACTCTTTGCTTTTGTAAAGGGCGAGTACATCTCCTATGTATTCTATAATGATCGATTTCAAGAAATCCTTGCGCAAGGTGGTATGACAATTTGGGAAAGGAGTTTTTCAAAGTTGAGGTCATACAAAGGAATCGGAAATTTAGAATAGAAGCATAGAATCGAGGCTATTAGGGAGCCAACAAATATCTTGCCCTAAGCCTCTTTCGGGAGATAGGAGATGGAAGGACCGTATTTGCATGGAACGCATAGAGCTTTAAACGGTTCTTATATAGACATTCATTTTGACCAATTAATTGGGCTCCACGAGCTTGAGGTTGGACATTGACCATGGAGATTAGGTACTCTTCAGTTGATGAGATCGATTGAATCGAGTCGACTAGTTTAAAAGGAGTTTTAAACTAGAATGAATATTAAATATTCAAAAGACACAACGGGTTGTGAGCCTATGTCCAATGAATGGTAGAATCCAATGGGTCACACATAAAAGCCAAAAGACCTTCCTAATTAACGGAGATATTTTTCTAAGTGTTAGAAAGATAACCTTTTTCATGGCTGATTTTTGGGAGACTTTTGAAGATTAATTTTGGCTTGATTAATTTAAGTGTTAAATTAATCAATTAATTTAAGGAGTTAAATTAGGCAAATAATTTAAGGAGTTAAATTAGGCAAATAATTAAAGAGTTAATTTTTTGGTGCCACATTGATCATCAATTGATTGAAGTTAACTTAAGGGGTTAAGTTGACTAAAGTAAACTTAAAGAGTTAAGTTTACTTGACTTAATTGTTAAGTCAAGGTTAATTAATTAAATTAATTAGATTAATTTAATTAATGGAAGAACAAGGATTTCAAGAGGAAAAATTCAAATTGGATTTGAATTAATTTGGAATAAGATTCCAAGTTGGCAAATTGAAATTCAAATTGCCAACTTGCACACTACTAATTTTCAGTCCCCACAGCCTCATGGGAGTTGGCATCACACCTCACACACTCTATATATAGATATAGAGCTGGATGAACTTTAGTGTAATTTTCAGCATTAGAAAATCAAATTCTAAATGCTTTCCCTCCAAGAAACCTTTCTAGGCAAGATATTCATGTGTTGAATTCTTCCTCTTCTTCCCTACCAAAACTCCCCAAAAAACCGATCATACTCCATCTCCATCTTCAGATCTAATCCAACTTAGGATCTAAAGATTTAGGATCTCATCTTTGGTGTGTGGATCAACGTTGGAGGTGATTTCGCGTGAGATCGTTATTTCACAGTTTCTTGCAGATCGTCTGACTTTACGAAATTTTTTTCTGGAAGGTGTGATGCGATTTTTTATACAAATTTTCTATTAAATATAGAATAGGGTGTTAGGTATCTCCTAGATGTTTTGTTCGAATTGATTGAGATTTTTGGTTGGTCAAATTCGGATTTGAATCCACTGCGCCAGATCCAGTCGCCAATTTGCCAACATTTGGAGATTTGGTTTTCTTCCTTGGATCTTACTTCTAAAGGTAAGTATCTTCTTCTAATTCTGAATATACTGCATGGTATGACCCTAGGATGACCGATTAGCATTGGATTTGATGTTTTAATTTTGAATTATTGTGCATCTTAATGCCAATTGTTACTTCAAGTAGTATATCATGTGTTGAATTCTTCATTTTCTTCCCTACCAAAACTGTCCAAAAACTGATCATACTCCATCTCCATATTCAGATATAATCCAACTTAGGATCTGGAGATTTAGGATTTCATCTTTGGTGTGTGGATCAACGTTGGAGGCGATTTCGCGTGAGATCGCTATTTCACAGTTTCCTACAGATCGTCTGACATTATGAAAGAATTTTTCTAGAAGATGTGATGCAATTTTTGGTACTAATTTTCAATTGAAGATAGCATAAGGTGTTAGATATCTCCCAGATTTTTTGTTCGAATTGATTGAGAGTTTTGCTTGGTCAAATTCGGATCTGAATTCGCTGCGCCAGATCCAGTTGCGAATCTGCCAACACTTTGAGATTTCGTTTTCTTCCTTGGATCTTGCTTCTCAAGGTAAGTATCTTCTTCTAATTCTGAATATACTGCATGGTATGACCCTAGTATGACCAATTGGCATTGGATTTGGTGTTTTAATTTTGAATTATTGTGCAACCTAATGCCGATTGTTCCCTCAAGTGGTATCTCATGTGTTGAATTCTTCCTTTTCTTCCCTACCAAAACTGTCCAAAAACCAATCATACTTCATCTCCATATTCAGATCTAATCCAACTTAGGATCTGGAGATTTAGGATCGCATCTTTGGTGTGTGGATCAACGGTGGAGGCGATTTTACGTGAGATTGCTATTTCACAGTTTCCTGCAGATCGTCTGACTTTGTGAATTTTTTCTGGAAGCTGTAATGCGATTTTTGATCGAAATTTTCTATTGAACAACTTGAAAATAAATAAAATCAATATTAAAGGCTCATGATCATCCCCATCCTGGATGTATGCTCGGTGCATTTACTTATTTATGCTTTCCATATCCTATTATTGTATGCGATGCAACACTAGGATATAGAGAACCTAAATAAGAAGATAAAATGATGAGATCTTTACAAGCTAAAATCCCCCCACTTGGAAAGTCTAAGTTTTCAAATATCAAGTCAAAATGGATTTCAAATTAAAAGGAGTTTTAATTAATCCAAGCCTTATACCAATAGTATATGGCATGATGACGCTACCATTTTTGTGTGAAATACATCCGGTCACGGGGGTCACACTTAAATGGAAACCTGTGACCATATATTGAGCATACGATGCATCTTTGAATTAAGAACACCCACACATTATACACTCAGTCACGGGGGATGATGTGGTGCCCATCTTGAATCAAAGAATGATTGGTAGGTTTGACTTAACGCCAAGTAATGCAGAGGTCGTCCTATTATGGGGATCTACATGAAATGGTGAGGCAAAATATATCAAGAATTGTATAAGATGCAATTAGCAAAAGTTGCACCTTTGGATTGCTAGTAGATGTACATCCGGTCACGGGGGTCTATTTGCAAGTCCTTAGGATCTTGATTCTCACTAGGAAATATGATTTCCCGAATGCTTTTTGGGTGTAAAGTATTTGATAAAATAGTGGGAGAGAAACATGCTTGAAAGACCATAAAACATGTTTTCTGTATCAAATTCAATCACAAGCTTATACTCTTTTTTCTCACCTCTTGTAGATTTTCGAAATCTTCAACTCAAATGGCCAAAAATCCACTCTCAAGCATTTTGGAAACCAATAAACTAACCGGGCTTAACTTCCAAGATTGGCTTAGGAGCCGTAAAATAATTTTTGACTCTGATAAGAGGACTTATGTCCTAGATCAATGTCCCGTGGACACATTGGGTGATGACGCATCTAATGAGGACTGCGAATAGTTCGCGCGATTTCTAGATGATGATCTACAAGTTTGATGCCTCATGATGGCATCCATGACTAATGAGCTCCAAAAGATTCATGAGCATATGAAGCATGCTTCTGAAATATATAAGCACCTGCAAGAGTTGTATGGTGTGTAAACAAGGCATGAAAGGTTCGCGCTCTCTAAGGAACTCTTTAGATCACGGATGAGTGAAGGCTCCAATGTTAATGATCACGGTCTCAAAATGATTAGTCTTATTGAGAAGCTAAGTGATGCATCTATAGCTGTGATACCACTTGAAGGAACAATCGGCATTAGGATGCACAAAAATTCAAAATTAAAACACCAAATCCAACGCCAATCGGTCATCCCAGGGTCATACCATGCAGTATATTCAGAATTAGAAGAAGATACTTACCTTTAGAAGCAAGATTCAAGGAAGAAAAACAAATCTCCAAGTGTTGGCAGATTTGCGACTAGATCTGGCACAACGGATTCAGATCCGAATTTGACCAACCAAAACTCTCAGTCAATTCGAAAAACAAATATGGGAGATACCTAACACCTTAGGATATCTTGAGTAGAAAATTTTGGATCAAAAAATGCATGACAGCTTCAAGAAAAAATTCTCAAAGTCAGAAGATCTGCAGGAAACTGTGAAATATCGGTCTAACGCGAAATCTCCTCCAACGTTGATCCACACACCAAAGATAAGATCCTAAATCTCCAGATCCAAAGTTAGATTAGAGCTGAAGATGGATATGGAGAATGATCGGTTTTTGGAGAGTTTTGGTAGGGAAGAAATGGAAGAATTCAACACATGAATATCTTACCTAGAAAGGTTTTTGGAGGGAAAGCATTAAGAATTTGATTTTCTAATGCTAAAAATTACACTAAAATTCATCCAGCTCTATATCTATATATGGAGTGTGTGAGTTGTGATTCCAAGGAGGCATCACACCTCCCATGAGGATGTGGGGACCGAAAATTAGTTGTGTGCAAGTTGGCAATTTGAATTTCAATTGAATTTGAATTTCATCTTGCCAACTTGGAATCCTATTCCAAATTAATTCAAATCCAATTTGAATTTTCCCTCTTGAAATCCTTGTTCTTCCATTAATTAAATTAATCTGCTTAATTTAATTAATTAACCTTGACTTAACAATTAAGTCAAGTAAACTTAACTCTTTAAGTTTACTTTAGTCAATTTAACCCCTTAAGTTAACTTTGATCAATTGATGATCAATGTGGCACCAAATAATTAACTCTTTAATTATTTGCCTAATTTAACTCCTTAAATTAATTGATTAATTTAACACTTAAATTAATCAAGCCAAAATTGATCTTCAAAAGTCTCCCAAAAATCGGCCATGGAAAAAGGTTATCCTTCTAACACTTAGAAAAATTTCTCCATCAATTAGGAAGGTCTTTTGGCTTTTGTGTGTGACCCATTGGGTTCTACCATTCATTGGACATAGGCTCACAACCTGTTGTGACTTTTGAATATTTAACATTCATTCTAGTTTAAAACTCCTTTTAAACTAGTCGACTTGATTCAATCGATCTCATCAATTGAAGAATACCTAATCTCCATGGTTGATGTCCAACCTCAAGCCCATGGAGCCCAATTAATTGGTCAAAATGAATGTCTATATGAGAATCGTTTAAAGCTCTACACGTTCCATGCAAATACGGTCCTTCCGTCTCTTATCTCCCGAAAGATGCCTAGGGCAAGATATTTATCGGCTCCCTAATAGCCTCGATTCTATGATTCTATTCTAAATGTCTGATTCCTTTATATGACCACAACTTTGTAAAACTCCTTTCACAAATTGTCATACCACCTTGGGCAAGGATTTCTTCAAATCGATCATTATTAAATGCATAGGCAATGTACTCGCCCTTTACAAAAGCGAGGAGTCGGATTCCCTCTTGGATCTCACAAACCTCCATGCCAAGTAGTCATACCCAATCTCACCTTGAACAGCTGCTAAGTGACCAAGGATGAGTCAAAGCATGAGGACTGGACACAAGGTTACCATGGATCCTCAGGTCAGAGGACTAATAATATGCACTAGCGTAAGCAGGAGAACTAACCACTACCGACTTGCCACTACGGCTACTTAGTGGAGTCTCCGGTAGGTCTTCAGTGCCTTGTTCTCTAACAAGCACCTACTAACACGCACTCGTATCACATACGATTGCTCATGGAACAGAGTAATATCCAACCCCTTGGATTTATGCATCATTAGTGCAAGTCTATACAAATCTCAGATTTCATGTCTCTAGAGATCCTATGACTTGGAATATTTTAAGATCACGACCGTATAAGACTTATTCCATGATCACCACCTAGTGCGTGACCAAGTCCCGTAGTCTTAAGTGATCTAAGTACTTCATCCAAATGCTAGTGAAGTAATATGGTGCATGAGATAAATGTTTCCATATACAAGATATCATTAAGTCAAGATTATTTTTACAAGAAAATAGCTTTACAAGGCCAAATCTATTGGCTTGCCGTGCACTATTTCCAACTAGTTGGGGATCCAAAAATGTATAATCCTTTGTTAGGGGTACCATGAGCAACTAAAGAACCCATTCTTTAATGTCTTCAATCTCCCATTTGATATAGAAGGATCAAATCCTTTACTATCTAAAATAGGAATTGAAATATTATTCTCAACAATATATGGTACATAATAACAAGTGTTCACTACAAGTATAGAGTTCCCTAAGTCTAACTTATCATAGGCCTTCGGCTTTAGCTGCAACTTTTACTCCTTAGCTAAGGTGGTGGATCATATCCCCACCACTAAGTTTTATTCTTCTTTCTATTCCTTGTAACCACTTACAAAGATAAGAATCACATGCGATATCATATATCGATGAGGACGAATTTATCCTAAAATTCACTTCAATAAAGTGCATACTCTTCTCAAGGGTTGCAAGATAAGCTTTGCAATTGCTTCTCTAATGCCCTTTCTTGCCAAAGTAGAAACAAGTAATATCGACTATATCCTCTAAAATCTTCTTGACTCCACTGGATGCATTTAATGGTTGCTTTCCCTTCAAGGAAAAACTTTTATTCCTTTTACCTCCCTTTTTGGCACCGCTAGGGCCCATAGACTTGGATGAGGAAGCAAGCATCAAGGATTTGTCCTTGTCATGGTAGTCTCCGTCTAGATCAATACTTTGATCAATAAAACTTGGCGAGGATATGGAGATCATTGTCCATTACTACGTCTAAGTTGAAAAGCTTTTCCAAGCCTAATCATATTTAGACCATAGTCGATGACACATGACTTCTCATTTATCCTAGCTTGAAAAATATCCTTTGACAACATGGACTTCTCATACCTTGTTTGCTTTACAACTCTTGTAAACTTAAACCTAGGTACTATTCATGTATTCTTGAGATTTTTGAAGTTTGTAGATGCTAAAATGAGACTATAGATAGCACAATCCTCAACCTAGTTTGTGAACATTTCATGTATCTTTTGATCTACTTTAGTCTCCATGGGATAAAGAGCACCATGATATAGGACACCTATCCGTTTCTACGAATTTAGAACGATTTTGAGGTTAAATCAGTCGTGGAAGTTTGACCCCATTGGTTTATTGGTTTCCAAAATAACATGAGTGGATTCTTAGCCATTTTGAGTTTGAAGATTTCAAAAATCTACAAAAAAGAAAAAAAAAGAATATAAGCATACGATTGAATATTGATATTTGAAAATATGTTTATGGTCTTTCAAGTATATTTTTCTCCTACTATTTTATCAAATCCTTCATCCCCCAAAAGAATTCAAAAAATCATATTTCCTAGTGAGAATCAAGGCCCTAAGGACTTGTAGTGGACGCATGACTTGTCAGACATCCACAAACAATCGAATAGAGTCCAGAAACTTGATATTGGAATAAAGGATCACCAAAAACCAAGCAATCTAAGTGTCTTGCCTCTAATGTGAAAGTCCATATACCAATGGACAATCCTTTTCATTCTAGTTCAACTGGAAAAACTAAGAACAAAGTAATAACTTTATGAAGGCCGAAAAGTAAGGGAGGGAGGTGAAGAAGGTGTGAAGCCTCAACTCATGAGAGAATCACAAAATTGGAGGGAAATTTAGATCTAACAATTAGATCTTAATGCTTGCGTAATCACATGCATTTGGTTGCCTCCTTCTATATCTATGTATAGAGGGAGGATGGTGTGATGCCAAGGTGGTATCACACCTTCCTTAAGGAGGGGCGCCATATGTGCATGCCAACTTGCAAGTTACATGTGCATTTCTTTTGAATTTAAATTTCTTTGGAATCTTTATTTCATTATATGAAATGTCATCCAAATAAATTCTAAATTCACACCAAATGAATCATTCATTTGAATTTTTCCTCCAAAAACATTTGTTCACGTTAATTAAATTAAACACTTTAATTTAATTAAACTTTGACTTAACTTTTAAGTCAACTAGCTTAACTATTTAAGCTAGCATTTGTTAACTTAACTCTTTAAGTTAACTTGACCAATTGATAGTCATGTGGCACCAAATTAAATTAACAATTAATTTAATTGGTCTTAATTTAACTCCTTAAATTAATTAGATCAATTTAATAATTAAATTGATCAACCTAAAATGATTAAAAATTGCATCAACTGTAACCCTCAATTTTTAGTCACTAGGAATCTTTCTAATACTTAAAAAATTCTCTTCATCAAGTACGATTCCAATTAACTTTTGTGTGTGACCCATTAAGTTCTATTGTTTATTGGACTGGGTTCACAACTCTTGTGACTTTAGAATATCAAATATTCACGCTAGTTTAAACTCTTTTAAACTAATCGACTCAATTCAATTAATCTCTATTAATTGAGGAGTGCCCAATCTCCATGGTTGATCTCCAACCTCAAGCCCATGAAGCCCAACAATTAACCGAATGAATGCTTTTGGTGAATTATTCTAGCTATACAGTATTATGCAAATACAGTTATTCCATCTCGTATTTCCATGAAAGAGGCTTAGGACAATATATTTGCCAGCTCCCTAATAGCCTCAATACTATACATCTATTCCCAATGTTTGATTTTGATTTATGACCTCATCTTCGAAAAACTCTTTTTCCAAATTATCATACTACCTTGGCCAAGGATTCCTTAGAATCAATCATTATAGAAAACATAGGAGATGCACTTACCCTTCACAAAGACGATGAGTTGGATCCCATCTTGGATCTCACAAACCTCCATGTCTAAGTAGCTCATAGCTAACCTCAATTCGAATGACCCGCTATGTGAATAAGGAAAAGTCAAAGCATGATGACCAAAACACAAGGTTACAATTGATCCTCAAGTCAAAGAACTAATTATATGTACTAGAGTAAGCTTGAGAACTTGCCGCTACCGACTTACCACTGTGGCTACCTAGTGGATTCTCCAGACGGGCCTCAAGTACCTTGTTTTCTAATAAGCACCCGCTAACATTCATCCATATCTCATATGGTTTGCTCATTGAATGGGGCAACATCCAACCCTTGGATTGTGCATTGTTAATTCAAGTCCATCCGAATCTTAGATGCCATATCTTATAAGATTTTATAACTTGGGATGTTTAAGATCATAACCGTATAAGGCTTATTCCGTGATCACCACCTAGTGCGTGCCCAAGTCCCTAGTCTTGTGTGATTAAGGGCTTCAACCAAATGCCAGTGAAGTAATATAAGCATAAGATGAAGATGACCATTTATAAAGAATGTCATTCAATCAAGATTGTATCACCAGTAAAATAGTTCACATGCCAATCTTATTGGCTGCAAGGTACTATTGCAACAGTCTTTGTGAAGGGCAAGTACATATTCTATGTATTCAATAATGATCGATTTCAAGAAATCCTTCTGCAAGTTAGTGTGACAATTTAGAAAAGGAGTTTTCAAAAGATGAGTTCATAAAGTAGAATCGAACATTGAGAATAGAGGCAAAGTATCGAGGCTATTAAGGAGCCTAAAAATATCTTGCCCTAGGCCTCTTTCGGGAGATAGGAGATGGAAAGACCAATTGCATTTTCTATTTAACGGAGGAATTTCTTCTAAGAGTTAGAAACTTACTCCATGTGACCAATTTTTTGGGTGATCAAAACTTGATGTCATTTTGGCTTGATTAATTTAATTGTTAAATTGATCAAATAATTTAAGGAGTTAAATTAGATCAATAATTAAGGAGTTAATTATTTGGTGCCACATGACCATCAATCGGTCAAGTTAACTTAAATAGTTAAGCTAACAATTGCTAGCTTAAAGAGTTAAGTTAGTTGACTCAATATTTAAGTCAAGGATTAAATTAATTAAATTAAAGTGTCTAATATAATTAATGAGTAGAATATATTTTGGGTGGAAAATTCAAATAAAAGGTTTATTTTAGTGTGGCATTTAATTAATTTGAAATTAGATTTCAAATGTAATTCAAATGCACACAAAATTCAAATTAGATTTGAATTTGCCCACTTGCAAGAAAAGTGGGCGGTCCCCCACCTTGAGGAAGGTGTGATGCCACCTTGGCATTATACCATCCTCCCTCTATATATAGATATAGAGGTGAGGGTGGGCGGCTATCACAATCCATATGAAGAATTAGATTATCACATTTTTCCCTCCTTCAAAGTGTTGCCTCATAAGTTGAAGCTTCACTTTCCTCTTCTTCTCCTACCCCCAAATCAGCCATCAAGCTCATATTTGTCCTCTCAGTCTCCAGCTAATATTTAGGAGAAATTGAGAAAAGCAATAGTGTGTGGTTCATATTGATAGAGGCAAGAAATTAGGATTGTAGTGCCTTGGGGTTCTAGTAGTCTAGGTAGCAACTTGGCAAATTTTTTCTAGGAGATCCAAAAGTAGGTTTGGTCTGAAATTTTCATAGTAGCTTCATCAAAGTGTTGATGATATAGTACAGTTTTTCAAGATTTTTTGGAGACTTCTGGTTTGTGCAAAAGTTGCACTCTTTTAGCTATGCTACTGTTTGATAAATTTTGGATTGGAGAAAAGTTCTTCATCCTTCCATTGGATTTAGCTTTTCAAGGTAACTTTGCAACTAAATCTAAATCTTAAGCATGTTTAGATCCTTGTTTTCTTGTAAAGCACTAGTTAATTTAGCTTTTGAAGTTTTATTATTAGATCCTAGTGCCTTACTTGCCTACAAGTGGTATTGGAGCCTAATTCATACTTTAATTTGGATTTCTTTTGATTGATTGATTCATGTGATGGATTGATCAAAATCACCATATTCTTGATTTATATGATGAATTGGAGTATTTGTATGATGTTGTGTATGGCTCCTTAATTGATGGATTGAAAGCATGCTAATATGTGTTTTAAGTGTTGATTCATATGATTAGTATGTTTTAATTCATAGCTATTAATATTGAATGTTGATTTGGCATTAATTGTTGTTGTATGCTGATATAGCATGTGTTTATTGATCTCAAGTTGTTTTGGTTATTTTTAGATCCAATTTGATTCGAGTTTTGTTGGAGATTTTTTAAAAATGTGATTCTTACTTTAACTTGTTTTTTAAAGCATAATTGAGCACTTGAAATTCTATTTTTAAAAGGAGTTTTGAATCTAGAATTTTATCTATAATATGTGTTTCAATGTTTAGGAAATGTCCTAAAATTTTTGGTGCACAAAAGTTGAGCTATTTTACACTTGATTCGAGCAAGAGATGAAAATAGAGGTTGTCGCCCTACTTGGCCAGGCACTAGCCGAGCAGCGGGTGTACCAAGCACGCACCTGCCGTGCGGCTGTGCACCTAGCCTAGGCGAATAATGGCCAATTTTCATTTTTCTTAAATTTTATTGTTTTTTGTGCTCCTTTATGTGACCAAAAGTGTTTTAACTCACACATGATAGATGCACAAGTATAGTGCAAGGTCTCAAAATGATGTTTGAAATTTTTTAATGCTTTAAAAATTTTGTTAAAGTTAATCTTCAATTTATGGCATAATTCTTATGCTTCTTCTTGCTTGGCCAATTATTTTTTTATGAGATAAGCATCTAATTGTTGGAATTAATTGTTAATTCTTTACTTATTTATTGTTTATTTAATTGTTGAATGAATGAGAATCATCATGAGCTTTTAATATTGATTTTATTTATTTCAAGCTGTTGAAAAGAGTTATATTAAATTGGGCTTGCATGCCTCTTAATTCTATCTTGTAATTGTTATGAAGGTAGAATCACTAAGAGTGAGAATTTCTTTTTCATGTAAATATTGCATGGAGCAAAAAAGATCATTGGAGGCATGGAGACTTTTGAAGACCCATGAATGTATGGGGATACACTCATGTAATAGCTAGATTTAATTAATTCACTTAAAATCAACAAGGTGGTGCACCTATAGCTCTAAGTGCACCACTTGGCTAAAGCTTGTGGTCATCCCACCCTAGGAGCATGCTAGGTGCATTTACTTATTTATGTTTTCCATATCCCATTGATGTATGAGATGCATGGTTAGGATATAGAAAACCTAAATAAGAAGATAATATGATGAGATCTTTACAAGCAAAAACCCTCAACTTAGAAAGTCTAAGTGTTTTCAAATATTAAGTCAAAATGGATATAAATTAAAAGGAGTCTGAATTAATCTATGTCTTCTACCAATAATGTATGCCATGATGATGCTACCAAGTTTGTGTGATGGCATTTGGTTACGGGGGTCACACTTAGGAGGAAAGCTGTGAGCATACACATAGTATGAGATGCATCTTTGACTTAATAACGCCAACACATTGGCACTCGATCATGGGGGATGTTGTGGTGCCCATAAAGTTTGATTGGTAGGTTGGGTTTAACACTTAGTAATGTAGACGGCACATGGTTATATAGGTCTATGTGAAATGTAAGGCAAAATACATCAAGAGTTGTATGAAATACAATTAGCAAAAATTGCTTACCCTTTGATTGCTTATGGATGGCACTCGGTTATGGAAGTCATCTTGGAAGTCCTTGGGATCGTAATTCTCACTAGGAAATGAGATTTCTCAAATTCTTCTAGGAGGTGAAGGATTTGATAAAATAGTGGGAGAAAAACATGCTTGAAAGACTATGAACATGTTTTCAATATCAAAATTCAATCATATGCTTATACTCTTGTTTCGCCTCTTGTAGATTTTTGAAATCTTCAAAAAAGAAAATGACTAAAAATCTACTCACAAGCATTTTGAAAATCAATAAACTTATCGGGCCTAACTTTCATGATTGGTTAAGAAACCTTAAAATCATTATTGACACCGAAAAGAGGACTTATGTGCCTGATCAATGTCTACTAGACACCTTCGGTGATGATACCACCGATGAGGCTTGTGAAGTGTTCACTAAACTTGTGGATAATGATCTACAACTGGGATTCCTCTTTATGGCTTTGACTAATGAGCTCCAAAAGACTCACAAGCATATGAGACATGCATGTAAGATTTACAAACACTTACAAAAGTTGTATGTTGTTCAAACAAGACACAAAAGGTTCACTTTGTCTAGAGAGCTATTTAGATCAAGGATGGTAGAGGGTTCAAATGTCCATGATCACGGGCTTAAGATGATTGGACTTATCTAAAAACTTGGATAACTAGATGTGGTCATAGGCAATGATCTCTACGTACATCTGATCATACAATCATTACCCCCTTCATTCGACCAATTCATTATGAACTTTAATATGTCCAAGCAAGAGGCAAAGATTAATGAATTGGTGAACATGATGGTGACCACCAAGGCAACTATGAAAAAGGAAAAACCTCTTATGCTTGCTTCCAGCTTTAAGTTGAAGGGCCCTAGAGGTCCTAGAAAGGGAGGCAAGATGAAGAAGAGTTCCTCCTCGAAGGGAAAGCAACCCTTAAAAGGTTTGGGGGGAGTTAAGAAGAAGAAAGGTGACAAAATCGATGCAACTTGTTTTTACTATAGTGAAAAGAGGCATTGGAAAAGAAACTGCAAGGAATGCCTTGGCACCTTTGAGAAGGGTATGAACTTTATTGAAGTGCACTTAACGACTAACTCTTCCTCATGAATAATTTGATACCATATATAGCTCTCACCTTTGTAATTCATTACAGGGGATGGAAAGAAAAAAGAGTCTACGTGAGGGGGATATGATCCTCCATGTTGAAAATGTAGCAAGAGTTGCCACCACGGTCCAAGGCGTAGTAATGTTAGACATGGGGAATGCTTGTATTGTGCTAGATCCTTGTTGTTATGTACCCCAACTTGTTAAGAACATTGGTTCAATTCCCATTCTTGATAATGAAGGATTTGATTTTTCTATATCGAATAGGGTATTGAAAGCATTAAAGAATGGTTCTTTAATTACACAAGGTACATTAAATAACAGATTATACGTACTAGATTCCCAACCTTCACTAATCATATTCAACCAACTAAAAGAAAATTAGATAACCAAGAAGATGACATTCTATGGCATGCAAGACTTGGGCATATTTTTAAAAATAGGATGAACAAGTTAGAAACTCTCAAAGCACTAAATGTTAGTGGCATTGAGAACCTTCCTACTTGTGAATCTTGTTTAAATGGAAAAATGACCAAGGCTTCTTCTGTAGGACAAACGGAGCGCTCACCAAGTCCATTAGATTTGATCCATATAGATGTTTGTGGCCCACTAAGAATTAGTGCAAGACGAGGTTATTCCTACTTCATTACCTTTACCGATGATTATTGTTGGTTCAGATATGTATCTTGTGAAGTACAAATTCAAAGCTTTTGAAAAGTTCATAGAGTATACAAATGAAGTGGAAAAACAAAAGGAACTTAGTTTTAAAGCTCTTCGATTGGATCAAGGGGGAGAATACTTTAGTACCAAATTCTTGGATTATCTAAAAAAATTGGGATTCTCCCTCAATGGGCTCCATCGGCACACCCCCAACATAATGGAGTAGTAGAAAGGAGAAACTATACATTATTGGACATGGTACGTTCCATGATGAGCTTTTCCAATGTGCCCATCTTTTTTTGGGGATACGCCTTACAAATGGTGGCAATGCTATTAAATGTAGTATCAATAAGGTCGGTGCCAAAGACACCACATAAGATGTGGAATGACAAATCACCATTTTACCAATACCTTAAGGCTTGGGAGGTCTCCCGCCTACGTGGCATGGATAGTGGGAGACAAATTGGATAGTAGATCTACCATGTGCAAGTTCATGGGATACCCAAGAGAGCCTTTAGGTTATTACTTCTATGATCTCTCGGAACAAAAAGTGTTTGTTTCAAGGAACATCCACTTTTTGGAAAAGGAATTGCTACTAGATAGAAATGACATTGTTGTTGAACTTGATGAAGTTCAAAATGATCAACAAATCCTACAAGTAGTAAAAACAAGTGAGCATTAAGAGCCTTACACATAACTTGTATGAAGGTTAGACCAAATGAAAAAGCAACCCAAAAGGTTTGGATTCCTTCATGAGACTGGCCAATCAAATAGTGATCCAAAGATATATGAGGAAACTATGTTAAACATAGACTCAGGACATTAGCTTGATGGCATGAGATCCGAAATGGACTCCATGTACTCCAACAAAGTATGGACTTTGGTAGACCCACCAAAAGGAATAGTTCCTGTTGGTTGCAAGTGGATCTATAAGTGAAATTTAGGAGTCGATGGAGAAGTAGCAACCTTGAAGGCGTGACCAGTGGCAAAAGGTTACACTTAAAGACCTGATATCGATTTTGGGGAAATCTTTTCGCCGGTTGCAATGCCTAAGTCCATCCAGATTCTACTTACCATAGCCGCACATTATGACTATGAGATATGGCAAATGGAAGTAAAAACTACTTTCCTTAATGGGGATATTGAAAAAGAAATCTACATAGAGCAACCATAAGGTTTTATATCTAACGAAAGTGAGCAAAAGATTTGCAAACTCCAGACATCTATCTATGGACTCAAACAAGCGTCTCGAAGTTGGAACATATATTTTGATAAGATAGTTTAATCATTTGGCTTTGTCAAAAATATGTATGAACCATGTGTGTATATGAAGGCTAGTGGGAGTAGTATACAGTTTATTGTCCTTTACCTCGATGACATCTTTCTCATTTGGAATGAGGTAGGAATGTTAGAGTGTCCTAAAGTGTAGTTATCTACTTAATTGTCCATGAAGGATTTAGGAGAAGCATCCTACGTATTAGGAATACATATCTATAGTGATAGATTGAGAAGGATGCTAGGGCTTTCCCAAATCTTATACATTAACAAGATACTAAAGAGGCTTAGTATGGAAAAATCCAAGAAAGGATTCATTCTCGTAGGATATGGCATTCGTCTCTCCAAGCCTATGGCTCGTAAGACTAATGACGAGAGATAAAAGATGTCCCACATACCTTATGCATCTGCTATTGGGAGCATAGTGTATACTACTCAATGTACAAGGTCAGATGTAGCACATGCTCTAAGTATTACAAGTTGTTTCCAATCTAATCCCAATGAAAGTCTGGATGGCCGTAAAAGCAATCCTTAAGTACTTAAGGACTAAGGACTTGTTCTTAGTATACAATAGTGAAGAATTGAAACTTGAGGGGTTCTTCAGATTCAAGTTTCCAATCCAATATAGATGACTTACAATCCACTTCTGGATTTATATTTTGCCTCAATGACGACACGGTAAGTTGGAAGAGTTCCAAGCAAGACACCACGGCCGACTCAACCATAGAGGCAGAATATATTGCAGCTTTAGAAGCTTCAAAAAAAGTGTTCGAATGAAAAATTCATTCAACAGTTGAATGTAGTGCCTACCATTACTGAGCCAGCGGTTGTCTTCTGTGACAACAATGGGGCAGTAGCGAAAGCTAAAGAGCCAAGATCTCATCAACAATCCAAGTATATATTAAGGCGATCTCATTTGATTCGGGAGAACATTGATAGAGGCAACATCTGAGTGGAGAGAGTTGCCTCGAAAGAGAATATAACATATCCACTAACCAAACCTCTATCGCAAAAGGTCTTCGAAGGACATCTTGTGAAGATGGGTCTTAAAACCATGGGAAATTAGTTTTAAGGCAAGTGGGAGATTGTTGGAATAGTGCCCCACAAGCTAATTAAATTGGCATTTTAAACTATTTCACTTATGATACAATCTTGATTAAATGATATTCATTATATTGACATTTTCATCTTGTGCTTATTTAAACACTTCACCAGCATTTTGGTTGAAGTCCTTAGATAACATATGACTGTGGGACTTGGTCACGCACTGGGTGGTGATCATGGAATAAATCTTACATGGTTAGGATCTTAAATCTTCCAAGTCATAAGATCTTATGAGACAGGGCATCTAAGATTTGGATGGAGTTGCACTAATGATGCATGGATCCAAGGAGTAGGATATTACTCCATTTCATAGGCAACCCCATATGAGATATAGATGCTGGTTAGTGGGTGCTTGTTAGGGAACATGGCACTGAAGGCCCACCTAGAGAATTTACAAAATAGTTGTAGTGACAAGTTCTCTTGCTTATGCTAGTGCATATAATTAGTCCTTGGACCTAAGAATCCATGGTAACTTTGTATTTAGGTCCTCATGATTTGACTCCTCCTCAGCCACTTAGAAAGTTGTTTGGGTGGTGATTGGGCATGCGCTACTCAGACATGGAAGTGTGTGAGATCTAAGATGGAATTTGACTCCTCATCTTTGTGAAGGATGAGTGCATCTTCTATGTATTCTATATTGATTGGTTCCAATATTTCCTTACACAAGGTGGTATGACAATTTGGAAAATTAGTTTTTCAAAGATAAGGTCATAAAGTAGAATCGAACATTTGGAATAGAGACATAGTATCGAGGCTATTAGGGAACCAGTAAATATCTTGCCCTAGGCCTCTTTCAAGAGATAAGAGACGGAAGGACCGTATTTGCATGGTACATATAGAGCTATAATGCTTCCCTAGGAGCATTCATTTCAGCCAATTAGTTAGGCTCCATGGGCTTGAGGTTGGACATCGACCATGGAGATTATATACTCTTCAATTAATGGAGATTAATTGAATTGAGTCAACTAGTTTTAAGGAGTTTAAACTAAAATGAATATATGACATTCAAAAGTCACAAGGAGTTGTGAGTCCACGTGCAATGGATGGTAGAACCTATCAGGTAACACATAAAAACCAATTGTATTTCCTATTTAATGGAGGAATTTTTCTAAGTGTTAGAAACTTACTCCATGTGACTGATTTTTTAGGTGACTGAAAATTGATGTCATTATGGCTTGATTAATTTAATTATTAAATTGATCAAATAATTTAAAGAGTTAAATTAGACCAATAATTAAGGAGTTAATTATTTGGTGCCGCATGACCATCAATAGTTAAGGATTAAATTAATTAAATTAAAGTATGTAATTTAATTAATGAGAAGAATATATTTTCGAGGGAAAATTCAAATGAAAGGTTCGTTTTAGTGTGGCATTTAATTGATTTGAAATTAAATTTCAAATGTAATTCAAATGCACACAATTCAAATTACATTTGAATTTTCCCACTTACAAGACAAGTGGACGGTCTTCCCACCTTGAGAACATCACACCATCCTCCCTTTATATATAGATATAGAGGTGATGGTGGGCAGCTATCATAATCCATGTGAAGAATTATATTCTTACATTTTTCCCTCCTTCAAAGTGTTGCCTCATGAGTTGAAGCTCCACTTTCCTTTTCTTCTCCTACCCCCAAATCGGCCATCAAGCACATATTTCTCCTTTTTATCTCCATCTAATATTGAGGAGAAATTGAAAATAGCAATGGTGTGTGGATCATATTAATAGAGGCAAGATAATAGGGTGTTGTGCCTTGGAGATCCACTAGTCAGGGCAGCGACTTGGCGAATTTTTTCCAAGAGATCCAAAAGTAGTTTTGGTCTAAAACTTTCATAGTAGCTTCATCAAAGTGTTGAGGATCTACTAGAGTTTTTCAAGATTTTTTGGAGATTTTAGTTTGTGCAGAAGTTGCACTATTCCACTTGTGCTATTGTTTGACAGATTCTGGATTGGAGAAGAGTTCTTCATCCTTCCTTTGAATTTAGCTTTTCAAGGTAACTCTCCAACTAAATCTGAATCTTAAGCATGTTTATATCCTTTTTTGCTCTTAAAGCACTAGTTAATTTAGCTTTTGAAGCTTTATCATTAGATCCTAGTGCGTTACTTGCCTACAAGCATGTGAATTTGAATTTTGTTTGGGTTTTTCATTTCATCCCATTAAATGTCATCCAAATAAATTTTAATTCCACACCAAATGAGCATTTTATTTGAATTTTTCCTCCAAAATTAATTTTTTATTTTAATTAAATTAAACACTTTAATTTAATTAACCTTGACTTAACTCTTTAAGTCAATTTGCTTAACTCCTTAAGCAAAACATTGTTAACTTAACTCTTGATGTTAACATGATCAATTGATAGTCATGTGGCACCAAATAATTAACTCCTTAATTAATTGGTTTTAATTTAACTCCTTAAATTAATTGGAACAATTTAACAATTAAATTAATCAAACCAAGCATGACCATAAGTTGTACCAATTAGTCAACCTCCAAAATCAGTCATATAGGAATTTTTCTAACTCCTAGAAAATTCCCCTTCATCTAGTAGAAATTGCAATTGGCTTTTGTGTGTGACCCATTAGGTTCTACCATCTATTGGATATGAGCTCACAACTCTTTGTGACTTTAGAATCAAATATTCATATTAGTTTAAACTCCTTTAAACTAATCAACTCAATTCAACTAATCTCTATTAGTTGAAGAGTACCTAATCTCCATGGTCGATGTCCAACCTGAAGCCTATGGAGCCCAAGTAATTAGCCAAAATGAATGCTTTCAAAGAACCATTATAGTTCTATGCGTACTATACAAATATAGTCCTTCCATCTCCTATCCCCGAAAGTGGCCTAAGGCAAGATATTTGTTGGCTTTCTAATAGCCTCGATACTACTTTTCTATTCCCAATGTTTGATTCCCTTTATGAACTCATCTTTAAGAAACTCTTTTTCCAAATTGTCATACTAACTTGCACAAAGATTTCTTGGAATCAATCATTATAGAATACACATGAGATATACTCGCCTTTCACAACAACAAAGAGTCGGATCTCATCTTGGATCTCACAAACCTCCATGTCTAAATAGCTCAGGCACAATCACTACCCGAATGACCTACTATGTGGCCAAGGATGAGTGAAAACATGAGAACCTAACACAAGGTTACCATGGATCCTCTGGTCAAAAGACTAATTATGTGTACTGGTGTAAGTTGGAGAACTTGCCACTACGACTATTGAATGGATTCTTCAAGCTGGTCTTCAGTACTTTGTTCCCTAATAAGCACCTACTAACATGCACCTATGTCTCATATGGTATTGCTCATGGAATAGAGCAACATCCAACCCTTGGATTTATGCATCATTACTGTAAGTCTATTCGGATCTTAGATGCCCTGTCTTATAAAATTCTATGACTTGAAAATTTTAAGATCGCGATCATGTAAGATTTTTTTCATGATGTGCCACCTAATGTTTGACCATGTCCCATTGTCTTGTGTGATCTAAAGGCTTCAACCAAATACTTGTGAAGTAAATATGAGCACAAGATGAAGATGGCCATTTAATGAATATCATTAAATTAAGATTGTATCACAGGTGATGTAGTTTGCATGTCAATCTAATTGGTTTGAAGGGCACTATTCCAAGCTGATCTATATGAGATATGGAGGAACGTTAGTGTGTGCTTGTTAGAGAACAAGTTAACTAAAGTCCCACCTATAGAATCTACTAGATAGCCATGGTGGCAAGTCAGTAGTGACATGTTCTCTAGCTTACACTAGTGCATATAATGAGTCCTTTACCCTGAGGATCCATGGTAACCTTGTGTTTAAGTCTTCATGCTTTGAATCTTCATTGACCACTTAGCGGGGCTTTGGGGTTGAGGTTAGGTATGAGCTACTTAGACGTAGAGGTTTGTGAGATCAAAGATGGGATCAACTCCTTGTCATTGTGGACGGTGAGTGCATCTCCTATGTATTCTATAATGATCGATTCCATAAAATCCTTGCGCAAAGTAGTATGACGATTTGGAAAATGAGTTTTCCAAAGATGAGGCCATAAGGGTAATCAAACATTAGGAATAAAAACATAATATTGAGGCTATTAGGGAGCCGACAAATATCTTACCTTAGACCATTTTTAGGAGATAGGAGATAGAATGACCGTATTTGTATAGTAAGCGTAGAGCTAGAATGGTTCCCTAAAAGCATTCTTTTCGGCCAATTGGTTGGGCTCCTTGGGCTTGAGGTTGGACATCGACTATGGAGATTGGGTACTCTTCAATTAATGAGATTAATTGAATTGAATCATTACTTTAAAAGAGTTTAAACTAATGTGAATATATGATATTCAAGAAATCAAAAGAGTTGTGAGCTCATGTGCAATGAATAGTAGAACCTAATGGATCACACACAAAAATCAATTGAAAATCCTACACGATGAAAATGAACTTTATAAGAGTTAGAAAGATTCCACCTTGACCAATTTTCGGAGGTAGACAGTTGACTAAATTGTTGGTCATTTTGGCTTGATCAATTTAATCGTTAAATTGATCTAAATAATTTAAAGAGTTAAATTAAGAGTTACTTTAATTGGTGCCATACAACTACCAATTAGTCAAGTTAACTTAAGTAGTTAAGTTAACAATAACTAGCTTAAGGAGTTAAGCTAATCGACTTAAGTCAAGGTTAATTAATTAAATTAAAGTGTTTAATTTAATTAAAATGAAGAATTAATTTTGGAGGAAACATTCAAATAAATGTTCATTTGGAATGCATTTAGAATTTATTTAGATGACATTTCATGTGATGAAATAAAGATTCCAAATAAAATTTAAATGCAACTTAAAATCACCTACAAGTTGGTGCCAACCATGAGAGAGGTGTGATGCTACCTAAGCATCATACCTTCCCACCATCTATATATAGATATAGAGGGTGGTCGGCCACATGTATGTGATGCACAAGAATTTTAGATCTAATTGTTGGATTCTCTCACTCCCTCCAATTTCCATGTGTTGCCTCATGTGTTGAATCTTCATCTCCTACCTCCAAAATCAGCCTTCATCCTCTCATATCTCTTCTTTGTTCTCCAACTAACATAGGAGAGATTTGGATTGCCCATTGGTGTGTGGATCTTATCATTAGAGGCAAAACAATTAGATTTCTAACATTTTGGAGATCCTCTGTTTAGGCAGAAATTTCGAGGCATTACTGGAGTGCCTTCCAAAGTTTTGATTTGGCTAAAAATCTTACTATACCCTTATCAAGGTGTTGTGATTTCCAATTCAAATTTAAGCTAATTCCGAGTTGATTTGGTTGGGCAAAATTGTCCACAAGTTGCTGGGCCAGGAAGAGACTGCATTGAATCATTCAAGCATCCCTTTATCGCTTTGGTTAGATTTTGCAATTTAGGTAATTTTCTTGCCTAAATCCACTTTAGTAGCATGAATTAGATCTTTGGGGAGGTATGATAAAGTTTGATTTCAGTTTTTAAGTGTTTTATAATTGGATCCTTGGCTTACATATTCCTTCAGATTTAGCATTGGATGATATTATACATTGATATAGCATGTTAAATTTGACCTTAAGATGTTTTGGTCATTTTTGGATCCAACTGGATTGGAGATTTTTGGAGAATGGTGATTCTCACTTAAACTTGATTTTTGAAGCATATTTGAGCACTTCAATTTCCATTTTTAAAAACTGTTAAGATCTAAAAATTTCTCTACAATGTGTGATTTGGTTTTTAGGAAGTGTCTTAAAATTTTTGGTGTACAAAAGTTGAGCCCAAATTGGCTTGACTCAGTCCCAAACCCAAAACAAATGAGCTGCCACGCCCGTCCCAAATATAATTAATTGTTTATGAGATAAGGATTTAATTGTAGAATTGAATGTCAATTCTTGATTTATTTTTTATTTAATTATTGAATGGATGATGAATGAATGGGGATGATCATGAGCCTTTAGTATTGATTTTATTTGTTTCAAGTTGTTGGAAAGGGGTATACATGCCTCTTAATTTCTATCTTGTAAATGATACGAGAGTAGAATCACTGAGTGAGGATTTATTTCTCACGTAAATGTTCCAAGGAGATAAGAAGACCATTGATGTAATAAGGATCCATGAATGTATGGGGATTCATTTATGTAATAGCAAGATTTAATGAACCTACTTAAAATCAACTAAGTAGTACACGTATGGCTCTAAATTGACTACTTGGTTAAAGCTCATGGTCATCCCACCTAGGAGCATGCTAGACGCCTTTACTTATTTATGCTTTCCATACCCTATTGATGTATGAGATGCATGGTTAGGATATAGAAAACCTAAATAAGAAGGTAAAATTGATGAGATCTTTGCAAACAAGAAAAACCCTCTACTTAGAAAAGTCTAAGTACTTTCAAATATTAAGTTAAAATGAATATAAATTAAAAATAGTTTTAATTAATCCATGCCTTCTACCAATAGTAGTGGCATGATGAGGCTACCACATTTGTATGATGACTTACGAGTTGTGGGTCACACTTATGGTGGAAAGTTGTGATCACATACTTGGCATATGATGCACCGTCGATTTGATGTTTCCCATGCATTGTCTCATGAGTCATGGAATGACACGTAGCGATCTTGAATCAAAGTATGATTGGTAGGTCTGTTTTAACACCTAGTAGTATAGATGCCGCATGAGTCATGGGTCTACATGAAAAGTAAGGCAAAATATATCAAGGGTTGCATAGAGATGCAATTAGCAAAAGTTGCTTACCTTAGGATTGTTTGTGGATGTCTCACAAGTCGTAGGTCTACTACAAGTCCTTTTAGGCCTTGATCCTCACTAGGAAATGAGATTTCTCAAATTCTTCTAGGGGTGAGGAACTTGATAAAATAGTAGGAGAAAAACCTACTTGAAAGTCCATAAACATGTTTTCAATATCAATATTCAATCACATGCTTGTAATTTCTTTTTTGCCTTTATAGATTTTAAATCTCAACTCAAATAGCTAAGAATCCTCTCAACGCTAATTTCAAAACCAATAAACTTACCGGGCCTAACTTCAAATATTAGCTTAGAAACTTCAAGATTATACTTGATTGCAAAAAGAGGACCTATGTGCTTACTCAACAATCAAGATGTCTCATGATAGGTTCTATTCTAATGAGTTCCAAAAGTCTCACGAGCACATGAAAACTGCTCATGTGATCCATTTGCACCTACAAGAGTTGTATGGTAGGCAAATAAGACATGAAAGTTTCTCATTATCTAAGGAGCTCTTTCGGACTAGAATGAATGAGGGCTCAAGTGTCTATGACCATAGCCTAGATGATTGGTCTCATTGAGAAGCTTGGTCAATTGCCTGTAGTCATGGACAATGAGCTCTATGCGGATTTGATTCTTCAATCATTACCTAGCTCCGTTGACCAATTTGTTGTGAACTTCAATATGACTAAAAAGAAATAACAATCAACGAATTGGTTAATATGCTAGTGACCGTTGAGGTGACGATGAAGAAAAAAAGCCTTTTATGCTTGCTTCTTCCTCCATGTCTAAGGGCCCTAGGGGTGCTAAGAAGGGAGGTAAAAGGAAGAAGAGTTCTTCATCTAAGGGAAAGCAACCCTTGAAAGGTTCGTGTGCAACTAAGAAAAAGAAAGAAGCTAAAGCCAATACTACTTGTTTCTATTGTGGCGAGAAAGGCCATTGGAAAAATAATTGCAAGGAATACCTTAACTGTTGGAATAGTGCCTGGCAAGCCAATAGGATTGGCCTTGTAAAACTATTTCCTTGTAAAATAATCTTGATTGAATGATATTCTTTATATGGCCATCTTTATCTTTTTCTTCTTATTACTTCACTGGCATTTGGATGTAGCCCTTAGATCACACAAGACTACGAGACTTGGTCAGTTCACTAGGTAATGATAATGGAATAAGTCTTACACAATCATGATCTTAAACCTTCCAAGTCGTAGGATCTTATGAGACAAGACATCTAAGATCTGGATAGACTTGCACTAACAATGCATAAATCCAAGAGTTGGATATTACTTTGTTCCATGAGCAACCATATGAGATAGGGGTGCATGTTAGTGGGTGTTTGTTAGAGAACAAGGCACTAAAAACCCACTGGAGAATCCACTAGATAGCCGAAGTGGCAAGTTCTCCAGCTTACACTAGTGCATATTATTAGTCCTCTGACATGAAGATCCATGGTAACCTTGTGTCTGGTCCTCATGCCTTAACTCTTACTTGACCACTTAATGGGTCTTTTAGGTTGAGGTTAGGCATCAGCCACTTGGCATAGAGGTTTATGAAATCCAAGATAGAATCCGACCTCTTACTTTTGTGAAGGACGAGTGCGTCTCTTTTGTATTCTATAATGATTGATTCCAAGAAATCCTTGCTCAAGGTGGTGTGACAATTTGGAAAAGGATTTTTTCAAAGATGAGATGACATAAGGGAATCAAACATTGAGAATAGAAACATAGCATTGAGGTTATTAGGGAACCGAAAAATATCTTGCCCTAGGCCCCTTTCGAGAGATAGGAGACGGAATGATTGTATTTGCATGGTATGCATAGAGCAACAATAGATCTCCATAACATTAATTTAGGCCAGTAGGGCCTAGTCATGGGTTGGGCGAGTTTTGTGCAATTTTTTGGGCTCCTTTAGTGGCTAGAAATGATGTCAAATCATGTGTTATGGATGCACAGGTGTTGTGCAAGTTCTTAATTTCATGTTTGGCATTTTTTAAGCTCCTTAAATCTTGTTAAAGTTTATCTCCAAATGTTGCGTAAGTGTTATGCATGATCGATTATTCATTAATTTGATTAGCATTTAATTGATGGAATTAATTGTTAATAGATTTGTTTATTGTTCATTTAATTGTTGAATGGATGGTGAATGAATGGGGATGATCATTAGCCTTTAATATTTATTTTATTTATTTCAAGTTGTTGAAATGGGTTGTATTAAATTGGGACTTGCATGCCTCTTAATTTCTACCTTGTAAATGTTATGAGAGTAAAATCACTAGGAATGAGGATTTCTTTCTCATGTAAAAGTTACATAGAGCAAAGGAGACCATAGAGGCATGGAGACTTATGAAGACCCATAAATGTAAGGGATACACTTATGTAATAGCTAGATTTAATCAATCCACCTAAAATCAACTAGGTGGTGCACCTATGGCTCTAAGTGCACCACTTGGTTAGGCTCATGGTCATCCCACCCTAGGAGCATGCTAGGCACATTTACTTATTTATGCTTTCCATATCCTATTGATGTATGAGATGTAAGGTTAGGTTATAGAAAACCTAAATAAAAAGATAAAATGATGAGATCTTTGCAACAAAAACCCTCTACTTAGAATGTCTAAGTATTTTTCAAATGTTAAGTCAAAATGGATACAAATTAAAAGAGTTTTAATTAATCCAAGCCTTCTACCAATAGTATGTGGCATAATGATGCTACCACCTTTGTGCTATATATATCCAGTTACGGGGGTCATATTTAGGTGAAAAGTTGTGACCATATGCTTTGCATAAGATGCACCTTTGATTTAAGAATACCCACACATTATACACTCGATTACGGAGGATATTGTGGTGCCCGTCTTAAATTAAAGTTTGATTGGTAGGTTTGACTTAACACTGAGTAATGTAGAGGTCGTCCATTAGGGGATCTACATGAAATGGTGAGGCAAAATATATCCAGAATTGCATGAGATTCAATTGGCAAATGTTGCTTACCTTCGGATTGCTTGTGGATATACATCTAGTTATGGGGATCCACTTGCAAGTCCTTGGGATCTTGATTCTCACTAGGAAATATGATTTCCCAAGTTGTTCTAGGGGGTGAAGAGTTTGATAAAATAGTGGGAGGAAAACATGCTTGAAAGACCATAAACATGTTTTTAATATCAAATTCAGTCACATGCTTATTCTCTTTTTGGCCTTTGGTAAAAGGAAGAAAATTTCTTCCTCCAAGGGAAAACAACTATTAAAGGCATTCGAAGGAATCAAGAAGATTATAGATGATATAGTTGATATTATTTGTTTCTACTTTGGCTAGATAAGCTGTTGGAAGTGGTTTTGCAAAAATTACCTTGCAAACCTTTGGAAGGGTATGTACTTTATTGAAGTGCATTTAAGGATAAATTCTTCCTCATGGATATGTGATATTGCACGTGATTCTTGTCTTTGTAAGTTGTTACCAAGAATAAGAAAGAAGAATAAAACCTAGTGTCGTGCATATGATCCAACACCTTAGCTAAGGAGTAAGAGTTCTGACCAAAGCCGAAGGTGTGTAATAAGTTAGACTTAGGGAACTCCATAATTGTATTGAACCCTTGCTATTATCTGCTATATATTGTTGCGAACTTTATTTCAAATTCCAGTTTTGGATAGTGAAGGATTTGATCTTTCTATATCAAATAGAAGATTGAAGGCATTAAAGAATGGGTTCTTTAATTGCTTATGGTACACTTAATAAAGGATTATACATATTGGATCAACCATCACTAATGCACTTTCAACAAAGTTGGAAAATTAGATATCCAAGAAAATACCATGTTATGACATGCAAGACTTGGACATATTTCTAGAAATAGGATGAACAAGTTAGAAACTCTCAAAGCACTAAATGTTAGTAGCATTGAGGATCTTTCTACTTGTGAATCTTGTTTAAAGGGAAAATGACCAAGGCTCGCTTTGTTGGACAAACAAAGTACCCCACAAGTCTTTTGGATTTGATCCATACGAATGTTTGTGGACCGCTAAGAGTTGTGGGAGAGGAGGATGTTCCTACTTCATCACCTTCACCGATGACTATAGTTGGCTCAAACACGTGTTTCTCATGAAGAACAAGTGCGAAGCCTTTTGAAAAGCTCAAAGCACATAGGAGTGAAGTAGAAAAGCAAATGGAGCTAAGTATTAAAGTTGTTCGATCGGATCGACGTAGAGAGTACTTAAGCACCGCATTCTTGGATTTTCTAGGGGAGAATGAGATTCTCTTACAATGGACTCCACCCAGCACACCCCAACACAATGGAGTAGCTGAGAAGAGAAAGCGTACCTTGTTGGACATGGTATGTTCCATGATGAACTTCTTCGATGTGCCTATATCCTTTTGGGGATACGCTTTGTAGACGATGGCGAAGTTACTAAGTATAGTACCTTCAAAGTCAATGCCTAAAACACCATATGAGATATGGCGCGTCAAAGTACCATTTTACCAATACCTTAAGGTTTGGGGATTTCCCGCCTATGTGGGATTGATAGTGAGAGATAAGTTGGATAGTAGATCTACCTTGTGCAAGTTTGTAGGATAACCAAGATAGTCTTCGGGTTATTACTTCTATGATCCCTTAAAATAAAAAGTGTTTGTTTTGAGAAACGCCACCTTTTTGGAAAAGGAATTTCTATAAGATAGAAAAATGTGTACTTGTTGAACTTGGTGAAGTTCAAGATGATCATCAAATCCCACAAATGGTAGAAATAAATAAATATTAAAGAGCCTCGCACACAACCTCTAAGAAGGTCGGACCGAATCAAGAAGCAACTTCAAAAGTTTGAATTCCTTCATGAAAGGGGCCAATCGGATAGTGATCTGAAGAACTATGAGGAAGCTATGTTGGACATAGATTCGGGATGTTGGCTTGAAGCCATGAGATCCAAAATGAACTCTATGTACTCAAACAAATTTCTAAATGTTAGAAATATTCACCCTTCGATAGCCGATTTTCAAGGAACTAATTTAACGGTCAGTTTTAGCTTGACTAATTTAAGTGTTAAATTAATCAACTAATTTAAAGAGTTAAATTAGACCACTAATTAAGGAATTAATTATTTGGTACCATATTGACCATCAATTGGTCAAGTTAGCTTACAGAGTTAAGTTGACTAGTTTAAGCTTAAAAGTTAAGTTTGTTTGATTTAAGAGTTAAATCAAAGGATAATTAATTAAATTAAAGGGTTTAATTTAATTAATGGGAAGAATACTTTTTGAAGGAAAATTTTAAATGAAGTGTTCATTTAAATTAGCATCTTAATTAATTTGGAATTCAATTCCAAATGTAATTGAAATACACATGAAATTCAAGTGAGATTTGAATTTGAATTTGCCAACTTGGCACGACACTTGGGCGGTTACCTTGAGGAAAGTGTGATGTCAATTAGCATCACACGTTCCACCCTCAATATATAGATATAGAAGTGAGCAAATTCATATATATACATTGCTGAAAAGTGTGAAGATTAGATTCTTTGCATTCCTTCCAAAAACTCTCTCTCTCTCTCTCTCTCTCTCTCTCACTCTCTCTCTATGCATTACATCATGTGTTGAGTTTTGCATTCCTTCTTCTTCCCAACCTAAAAATTGGCCTCTTCTACCTCATTTTATGCTCTCTAACTCTAGCTTCTACTGAGGGGAAATTGGAAAAATGATTGGGGTGTGGATCATATCAATAGAGGCAAGGCGTATGACTTGTGATTTTTGAAGATCCACTATAGTAGCTCTAGATTGGCGAATTTTTATGAATCGATCCAGAAGGCTTTTTTGTTCCAATTTTTCACAATTGCTTTCTCAGTGTATGGAGGTATTCTACATATAATTTGGTGATTTTTGGATCAATATAACTAGGGCAAAGGTTGCCACCTTTCCGCTGTGCTTATTCTAGAGAGTTTCTAGATCCGAGAGAGATATAGTTGATTTTCTCCTTATTTTGAGCTACAAGAGGTAATTCTTCTTCCTAATCCGTATCTATAACATAACTAGATCCTTGATTGCTTAAGTACATTAGTTATTTTCAGGCTTATGAAGTTTTGATTTATGGATCCTAATGCTACTCTTACCTTTATATAGAACACCATTAGGCTTGCCGAGGTGGCCCCCAGCAAAAATCCTCCGATGCTTAAGTTTGTATCAAGTTGAAAGCTTAGAAAGTAGGTTAAGTATAGCAGAGTGACTGTTTTGGATTGCACATACCTCTCTTGAGTTTTGACTGCAAGGATTTATATGGGCTGTACTTTTTGTCAAAATGACCTTTCTACCCTAATATCCAATAGTAACCACCCCTTTTCGGGAGGGCAAATTTATCCATTTGGTCTTCCTACCACCCCAATACAATTTTGATGAATAGTAATTAGAGATGGCAGGAGGTGGCGCGTCGTACGCTGTAGCATTTAATGCATAGAGTCACAGTAAGGAATAGCATTAAATGTGGCGGATCTTGCCTTACATTAGCTTTATCTCATATATGGTGTTCTCAACGTCCGATCGCCAACCTTGGTTAGAAGGTAGCT
The DNA here is from genome assembly GCA_018894105.1 of Jacaranda mimosifolia. NCBI lineage: Eukaryota > Viridiplantae > Streptophyta > Magnoliopsida > Lamiales > Bignoniaceae > Jacaranda > Jacaranda mimosifolia. Next base: position 32,586,207 of record CM032127.1, on the reverse strand, counting down.
CCCCTTAATGGCTCAATCAAAGGTGGTAGCAGTGACCAAAAGCGGTCAGAGGTCGGAGCCTAATAAGAGATCTGTAGTTCCTACAGTTCACCGCCTATTAGAACAGTGCCTCGCAAACTAATTAGATTGCATTGTAAACTATTCACTTATAATACAATCTTGATTGAATGATATTCTTTAAATGGTCATCTTTATCTTATGCACTTATTATTTACTTCACTGTCATTTGGTTAAAGCCCTTAGATTACACAAAACTATAAGACTTGGTAAAGCACTAGGTAGTGATCATGAAACAAGTCTTACGCGATCGTGATCTTAAATACTTCCAAGTCGTAGGATCTTATGAGACCAAGGGCATCTAAGATCCGAATAGACCTGCACTAACGATGCATTAATCTAAGGAATTGGATATTATTTTGTTTCATGATCAGTGCTAAATTAGATAGGGGTGCATGTTAGTGGATACTTGTTAGAAAATAAGACATCTGCTCGGAGAATCTACTAGATAGCTATATAGGCAAGTCGGTAGTGTCATGTTCTCCAACTTACGCTAGTACATATAATTAGTCCTTTAACCTAATGATCCATTATACCCTTGTGTTTAGGTCCTCATGCTTTGATTATTCCTTGGCCACTAGTGGGTTGTTTGGGTAGAGATTGGATATGAGGTACTTAGACATAGAGTTTTATGAGATCCATGATGGGATCTAACTCTTTGTTATTGTGAAGGGCGAGTATATTTCCTATGTATTCTATATTGATCGATTCCATGAAATCTTTGCGCAAGGTAGTATGACAATTTGGAAAAGGAGTTTTCAAAAGATGAGGTCATAAAGGGAATCAAACATTGAGAGTAAAGACATAGTATCGAGGTTATTAGAGAGCTAACAAATATCCTACCCTAGGTCTCTTTTGGGAGATTGGAGATGAAAGGATTGTATTTACATGGCACACGTAGAGCTAGAATGGTTCTCCAAATGTATCCATTTTAGCCAACTAGTTGAGCTCTATGGCCTAGAGGTTGGACATCGACCATGGAGATTGGATACTTTTCAACTAATGGAGACTAATTGAATTAAGTTGGTCAGTTTAAAGGAGTTTAAACTAAAGTGAATATTTGATATTCCAAAGTCATAAGGAGTTGTAAGCCCATGTCTAATGAATGGCATAACCTAATGGGTCACTCACAAAAGCCAATTCCAAATCCTACTTGATAAAAGGGAATTTTCTAAGAGTTAGAAAAAATCATTGATGATTGATTTTGGAGGTAGACGGTTTGTAAGAGTTAGAAAAATTCATTGATGATTGATTTTGAAGGTAGGCGGTTTGTAGTCATTTTCCCTTCATCAAGTAAGATTTGGAATTGGCTTTTGTGAGTGACCCATGAGGTTCTACCATTCATTGGACATGGGCTCACAACTCTTCTTGACTTTGGAATATCAAATATTCACTTTAGTTTAAATTTCTTTAAACTGACCAACTCAATTCAATTAGTTTGCATTAATTGAAGAGTATCCAATCTCCATGGTCGATATCCAAGCTCAAGCCCATGGAGCCCAACTAGTTAGCCGAAATGAATGCTTTTGGAGAACTATCATATCTCTACGTGTGCCATGCAAACACGATCCTTCTGTCTCCTATCTCCCGAAAATGGCCTAAGATAAGATATTTGTTAGCTCCGTAATAGCTTCTATACTATGTCTTTATTCTCAATGTTCAATTTTCTTTATGACCTCATCTTTGGAAAACTCCTTTTCCAAGTGTCATACTACCTTGCGCAAAGATTTCATGGAATCAATCATTATAGAATACATAGTAGATGTACTCACCCTTCACAATGGCGAAGAGTCGGATCCCATATTAGATCTCATAAAACTTTATGTCTATGTACCTCGTACCCAATCTCCACTCAAATGATCCGCTACGTGGCTAGGGAAGAGTCGAAGCATGAGGACCTAAATACAAGGTTACAATGGATACTTAGGTTAAAGGACTAATTATATGGACTAGCGTAAGCTGGAGAACTTGTCACTACCAACTTGCCTCTATAGCTATCTAGTAGATTCTCTGGGCAGGTCTTTAGTATCCTATTTTCTAACAAGTATCCACTAACATGCACCCATATCTAATTTGGCATTGATCATGAAACAGAACAATAGGATAACTATTGCTATCTTAAAGTGATAAACCAATTGAATTAAAGAGTTAAGTTAAGATAATTAATTAAATTAAAGGAGTTTAGTTTAATTACAATGGAGAATTAATTGTGGAGGAAAAAATCAAATGAAATGTTCATTTGGTGTGAATTAGAATTTATTTGGATGACATTTTATAAGATGAAATGAAAATTCCAAATAAAACTCAAATTTGCACAAAATTCAAATTCACATGCCAACTTGCATGTTAGTTGGCGCCACCCCTTGAGGAAGGTGTGATGTCATCTTGGCATCACACCATCCTATCTCTATATATAGATATAGAGAGGGGCAGCCAAGCATATGCTTGCATTACATTCTATGTGAATTAAGATCTTAAAAGAAAGAATAAAATTCTCTCTATATTTTCCCTCCATTCTTCAAGTGTTGCATAATATGTTAAAGCTTCGCTTTCCTTTTTCCTCCTACCTCCAAATCAGGCCTTCATCATTGTGTGTCTTCTCAATATTCTTCAGCTAATATAGAAGAAAATAGGTTATTGCATTAGTGTGTGGATTTTAATATTAGAAGCAAGACGATTGGATTACTTGCCTTTGGAGATCCAATTTCGGGCAGCAACTTGAAGGCCATTCTAGGTGGACTTTTTGAGTTCTAATTGAGCTGATTTTTGAATAGTAGATTCTCAAGGTGTTGTGGAGTTCTTGTAAAAGTTTCACCTCAAACAAAATTCATTTGGTTGGGGAAATATGGTCCTACTCCGCTGCGTTGCTGGAAGATAGTTTTTTAGAGTCAAAAGTCTTCTTCTTGCTTCCTTGGGTTTTGAGCAAAACAAGTCAATTCTCTATTCGAATCTAAATCAATGGCATGTGCTAGATCCTTGTTATCATGTGTAGCCTAGTTGATTTTCATTTTTAATGTTTTGATTATTGGATCCTATGGCTGCTTGTGACTTCAACTGGTATTGAAGCCTAATTCATGCTATAATTTGAATTTTTTGATTGATTGATTCATGTGATTAATTGATCAAAATCACCAAATGCTTGATCCTTTCTATTGATTGGAGTGTTTGGGTGATGATGTATGTGGCTTCTTGATTAGTGAATTGAAATTATGCTAATATGTGTTTTAATGTGTTAATTCATATGTTGAGCATATTTTAATTCATAGATGCTAATGTTAAATGTAGATTTGGCATTAGTTTATGCTACATGTTGATATAGCATGTTGTTAATGGCCTTAAGGTGTTTTGGTAATTTTTAGATTCAATATGATAGGAGTTTGTAGGAATTTTTTGAAGAATATGATTCTTACTTAAACTTATTTTTGAAAGCATGATTGAGCACTTGAAATTCCATTTTTAAAAGGTGTTTTGAATCCATAATTTCATCTATATTATGTGAATTAATGTTTAGAATGAGTTCTAAATTTTTTGGCACACAAAAGTTGAGCCAAAATCCACGTGATGCATGCAAAACTGCAAAATAGGGCAACTGCTACCCATAGCCAGGCACTAGACAGGCAGGAGCACGATAGGCTCATGCTGGCCGCATGGCCATGCTCTCAAGCTGGCTACAGCAAGGCAGTTTCGATTTTGTGAAATTTAAGTGTTGATTTTTGGTTTCTTAAGTGACCAAAAGTATTTTGCATCACACATAATAGATGCATAAATGTTGCGCAAGTTCTCAAAATTATGTTTGACACTTTTGATTGCTTTTAAAAATTAGTTAAAGTTAATCTTCAACAATGTGGCATAATTGTTATGCTTGATCTTGCTTGGCCAATTAATTGTTTATGAGATAAGCATTTAATTATTGGAATTGAATGTTAATTCTTGATTTGTTTATTGTTCATCTAAGTATTGAATGGATGATGAATGAATGAGGATGATCATGAGCCTTTAATATTGATTTTATTTATTTCGAGTTGTTAAAAAGGGTTGTATTAAATTTGGGCCTTGCGTGCCTCTTAATTCTATCTTGTAAATATTATAAGAGTAGAATCACTAAGAGTAAGGATTTCTTTCTCATGTAAATGTAACTAGGAGTAAAGAAGACCATTGGAGGCATAGAGACCCAAGAAGACCTATGAATGTATGGGGATATACTCATGTAATTGTTAGATTTAATCAACCCACTTAAAATCAACTAGGTGGTACACCTATGGCTCTAAGTGCACCACTTGGTTAGGCTCATGGTCATCCCACCATAGGAACATGCTAGTCATATTTACTTATTTAAGCTTTCCATATCCTATTTATGTATGTGATGCATGGATTAGGATATAGAAAACCAAAATAAGAAGTTAAAATAATGAGATCTTTGCAAGCAAGAAAAACTCTCTATTTAGAATGTCTAAGTGCTCTCAATATTAAGTCAAAATGGGTATAAATTAAAAAGAGTTTTAATTAATCCATGCCTTCTACCAATAGTATATGCCATGATGAAGCTACTGATTTTGTGTGATAGCACTCAGTCACGAGAGTCACACTTAGGAGGAAAGCTATAAGCATATACTTAACATGCGATGCACCTTTGATTTGAGAATGCGTACATGCTGGTAGTTGGTCACGGGGGATGTCATGATGCCGTCTCAAGTCAAAGTTTGATTAGTAGGTCTAACTTAACACCTAATAATGTAGATGGCACACGGTTACATGGGTCTATATCAAAAGTGAGGCAAAATATATTAAACGTCGTACAGAGATGCAATTAGAAAAGGTTGCTTACCCTTTGATTGGTTGTAGATGGCACTCGATCATGGGGGTCCGCTTCTAAGTCCTTGGGATCTTGATTCTCACTAGGAAATATGATTTCCAAAATTCTTCTAGGGGTGAAGGATTTCATAAAATAGCGGGAGGAAAACATGCTTGAAAGACCATGAACATGTTTTTTCAAATATTAATATTCAATCATATGCTTACACTCTTCTTTTCACATCTTGTAGACTTTTGAAATCCTCAAAACAATATGGTTAAGAATTCACTTCACACTAGTTTGGAAACTAATAAACTTACCAGGCCAAATTTCCGCAATTGGTTGAGAAATCCCAAAATCATGCTTAACTCTGAAAAGAGGACTTATGTCCTTGATCAAAGTTCACCAGACACATTGGGTGATGATGCCACTAATGAGAAGTGTGAATTGTTCATTAAGTTTGTAGATAATAATCTACAAGCAAGATGCCTTATGATGGCTTCCATGACCAATGAGCTCCAAAAGACTTATGAGCATTGAAGCATACAAGTGAAAACCTTGTGTACCTACAAGAGTTGTATAATGTACAAACTAGGCATGAAAGGTTTGCTTCGTCTAGAGAATTCTTTAGGTGAAGAATGGTTGAGGGTTCAAACTTCCATGATCGCGGGCTTAAAATGATAGGACTTATCAAAAAGCTTGGACAACTTAATATTGTGATCGATAATGACCTCTACATAGATTTGGTTCTACATTCAACCAATTCATTGTGAACTTTAATATGTCAAAGCAAGTGGTAACGATCAACAAATTGTTGAACATGCTTGTGACCGTCGAGGCGACTATGAAAAAAAAACCTCTTATGCTTGTTTCCTCCTCAAAGTCGAAGGTCCTAGGGGTTCTAAGAGATGAGGTAAGAGAAAGAAAGGTTCTTCCTCCAAAGGAAAGCAACCGTTGAAAGGTTGGGGGGAGTAAAGAAGAAGAAAGAGAATAAAATCGATACTAGTTGTTTCCATTATGGTGAGAAGGGGCATTAGGGTAAGAATTGCAAAGCTTACCTTGCAACCTTTGAGAAGGGTATGTACTTTATTGAAACTCACTTGACGACTAATTCTTCTTCATGGGTATTTGATACCGTATATGATTCTCAGCTATGTAATTTGTTACAGGGTATGAAAACAAGAAAGAGTCTTCATGAAAGGATATTATCCTCCACCTCGAAAATAAAGCAAGAGTTGCTGTCATGATCCAAGGTGTAATCAAGTTAGACTAGAGGAATGCTTACATTGTACTTGATCCGGTTTATTATGTACATAACCTTGTGAAAAGTATTATTTCTATTCATATTCTTGATAATGAAGGATATGATTTTTCTATATCGAAAGGGATGTTAAAGGCATTAAAGAATCATTCTTTAATTGCCGAAGATATATTATATAACGGATCGTGCATATTTGATTCTCAACCTTCACTTATGCATATTCAATCAAGTAAAAGAAAATTGGATAACCAAGAAAATGCGAGCATGCTAGACTCGGACATGTTTCCAGAAATAGGATGAACAAGTTAGATGCTCTCAAAGCACTCAATGCTAGTGGCATTGAGGGCCTTCCGACTTGTGAATTTGTTTAAAGGGGAAAATGGCTGACGCTCCTTTTGTAGGACAAGCAGAGTGCACCACAAGTCTTTAGATTTGATCTATATGTGTTTGTGATCCACTAAGAGTTAGTGCGCGAGGAGGCTATTCATGCTTCATTACCTTCACCGATGATTATAGTCAATTCGGACATGTGTGTCTTATGAAGTACAAGTCCAAAGCCTTTGAAAAGTTCAAAAAGTATAGTAATGAAATAGAAAAGCAAAAGGGACTTAGTATTAAAGCTCTTCGATCGGATCAAGGGGGAGAAATACCGAATTCTTGGGTTATCTAAAGAAGAATAGGATTCTCTCTCAATGGACTCCACCCAGCACACCCCAACATAATGGAGTAGCCAAAAGGAGAAACCCTACCTTGTTGGACATGGTACATTCCATGATGAGCTTTTCTGATGTGCCATTATCTTTTTGGAGATACACCCTAGAAACAGTGGCAATGCTACTAAACATAGTATTCTCAAAGTCGGTGCCGAAAACACCACATGAGATGCGGTATGGCAAAGCACTTTCTTACCATTACCTCGAAGTTTGGGGGTCTCACGCTTACATAAGCGGTTTGTGGGAGACAAGTTGGATAGTAGATCCACTTTGTGCAAGTTTGTGGGATACCTAAGAGAGTGTTTGGGTTATTACTTTTATGATCCTTCAGAATAAAATGTGGTTATGTTGAGGAATGCCCACTTTTTGAAAAAGGAATTTTTATTTGATATAAATGACGTTGTTGCTAAACTTGCTAAAGATCAAGATGATCAAAAAACCCCACAAGCGGTGGAAACAAATAAGCAACAAGAGCCTTACACATAACCTCTGAGAAGGTCGGGCCGAATTAAGAAGTAACCTGAAAGGTTTGGATTTCTTCATAAGACAGGCTAATCGGATAGTGATCCAAAGACCTATGAGGAAGCTATGTTTGATATAGACGCGAGACATTTGGCTTGATGCTATGAAATCCAAAATGGGCTCCATGTACTCCAACAAAGTATAGACTTTGGTAGATCCACTGGAGGAAGTAACCACTGGTAGATCCAAAACATAGCACGAAACTTGGCTCCGATACCACTTGCAGGCTAGAGTAGCATTAGGATCCATAAATCAAAACTTCATAAGCTTAAAATTAACTAAGCTACTTGAGCTCTCAAGGATCTATTCATGCTATAGATCTAGATTAGGATGAAGAAATACCTCTTGTAGCTCAAAATCAATGAGAAGATCAACTATCTCTCACGAGTCCAGAAACTGTCTGGAACTGGCACAGCGGAAATATGACAACAATTTCCCAGGATAAATTGCTCCAAACTTCATGAAAATAAATCTAAAATACCTCCACACACAAGGGAAGCTACTATGAAAAATTGGAACCAAAAATCTTTCTGGATCACTCCAGAAAAATTCTCCAACCGGAAGCTGCTGCAGGTGGATCTCCAAAACTGAGCAAGTCAAGTACCTTGCCTCTATTGATACGATCCACACACCAAACTATCTTCCAATTTCCCATTACTAGAATCTAGAGTTAGAGAGGATAAAATGAGGTAGAGGAGGTAGATTTTCAGGTTGGGAAGAAGAAGAAATGCAAAGCTTCAACTCATGATGCTATGCATGGAAAGAGAGATTTTGGAGGGAATGCAAGAATCTAATTTTCACACTTTCAACAATTAATTTTGAATTTTGCATGCTGTATATATCTATATATAGAGGGTGAAAGGTGTGATGCTAGTTGGCATCACACCTTCCTCAAGGTGACTTCCCACCAAGTGGCATGCCAAGTTGGCAAAATTCAAATTCAAGTCTTACTTGAATTTCATGTGCATTTCAATTTCATTTGGAATCTAATTCCAAATTAATTAAGATGTTAATTTGAATAAACACTTCATTTAAATTTTTCTTCCAAAAAGTATTCTTCCCATTAATTAAATTAAACACTTTAATTTAATTAATTGACTTTTGATTTAACTCTTAAATCAAACAAGCTTAACTCTTAAACTTAAATTAGTCAACTTAACTCTTTAAGTCAACTTGCCCAATTGATGGTCAACATGGTACCAAATGATTAACTCCTTAATTATTGATCTAATTTAACTCTTAAATTAGTTGATTAATTTAACACAAATTAATCAAACCAAAATTGACCATTTGATTGGAACCTCGAAAATAGGTCACCAAAGAGTGATTTTTCTAACACTTAGAAAAGTGCTCTACCAATTTTGGAAGCTATTTGGCTTTTGTGTGTGACCCAATAGTTTATATCATTCATTGGACATGGGCTCACAACTCTTTGTGACTTTTGAATATCTCATATTCATTTTAGTTTAAAACTCCTTTTAAACTAATTGACTCAATTCAAATAATCTCATTAATTGAAGAGTACCCACTCTCTATGGTCGATGTCCAACCTCAAGCCCATAGAGCCCAACTAATTGGCCGAAATGAATATTCTAGAGAACATCATAGCTTTACGCGTACCATGCAAATACGGTCCTTCCATCTCCTATCTCCCGAAAGAAGCCTAGGGCAAGATATTAGTCAGCTCCCTAATAGCCTCGATACTATGTTTCTATTCTCAATGTTCGAGTCCCTTATGTGACCTTACCTTTGGAAAACTTCTTTTCCAAATTGTCAAACCACCTTGCATAAGGATTTCTTTGAATCGATCATTATAGAACACATAGGAGATGCACTCGCCCTTCACAAAAGTGAGGGGTTGGATTCCATCTTGGATCTCACAAACCTCCATGCCAAGTAGCTCATGCACAACCTCAACCCGAAAGACCCGCTAAGTGGTCAAGGAAGAGTCAAAGCATGAGGACCGGACACAAGGTTACCATGGATTCTCAGGTTAAAGGACTAATAATATGCACTAGTGTAAGCAGGAGAATTAACCACTACTGACTTGCCTTGTGGCTATCTAGTGGATTCTCCGGAGGGTCTTTAGTGCCTTGTTTTCTAACAAGTACCCACTAACATGCACCCGTATCTCATACAGATTGCTCATGGAACGGAGCAATATCCAACTCTTGGATTTATGTATTATTAGTACAAGTCTATCCGGATCTTAGATGCCTTGTCTCTTAAGATCTTATGACTTGGAAGATTTAAGATCACGACCGTGTAAGACTTATTCCATGGTCATGAAACCAATTCTTGTAGTCATGTTGGGGCTTTCCCAATTCTTGTACATTAACAAGATACTAAAGAGATTTAATGTGAAAGAATCTAATAGAGGATTCCTCCATTTGGGACAAAGCATTTGTCTCTCCAAGTCTATAGCCTTTAAGATTGACGATGAGAGACATAGAATATCCCATATCCCTTATGCATATGCTATAGGGAGCATAATATATGTCGTTCAATGTATGAGAGAGGATGTGGCACACACTCTAACTATTACAAGTCGTTTCCAATCCAAGCTTGGTGAATGTCATCGGATGGCCATTAAAACAATTCTTAAGTACTTAAGAAGGACTAAAAAATTATTTTTGGTATATGGCAATGGAGAATTGAAACTTGAGGGTTTTTTGGATTCCAGTTTCTAATCCAACGTAGATAACCTAAAATCCACTTCTGAATTTATATTTTTCCTCAATGGCAATACAGTGAGTTGAAAAACTTCTAAACAAGACACCACGGCCGATTTAACCATCAAGGCAAAATATATTGCGACTTCGAAAGTTTCAAAAGAAGGTGTTTGGATGAAAACTTTATCAAAGAGTTAGATATTGTGCATATCATTGATGACCCAGTAGTTGTCTTCTATGACAACAATGCAGCGATAATGCAAGCTAAAGAGCCAAGATCTCGTCAGCAGTCCAAGCACATTTTGAGGCAATATTATTTGATCCGGGAGATCATTGATAGAGACGACATTTGAGTAGAGAATGCTACCTCGGAAGAGAATATAGTAGATCCATTGGCTAAACCCCTACTGCAAAAAGTCTTTGAAGGAAATATTGAGAAGATAGGTCTCAAAACTATGGGGAATTGGTTTTAGGGCAAGTGGAAGATTGTTGGAATAGTACCCCACAAGCCAATCAGATTGGTGTACAATCTTGATTGAATGATATTCTTTAAATAGCCATCTTCAACTTATACACATATTTACTTTACTAGCATTTGGTTGAAGTCTTTAAATCACACAAGACTACAGGACTTGGTCACGCACTAGGTGGTGATCATGAAACAAATCTTACATAGTCGTGACCTTAAATACTTCCAAATCATAGGATCTTATGAGACTAAGGGCATCTAAGATCCAGATAGACTTGGACTAACGATGCATTAATCTAAAGAGTTGGATATTGCTCTATTCAATGAGCAATGCCACATTAGAGATGGGTGTATGTTAGTGGATGCTTACTAGAGAACAAGGCACTAAAGACCCACTCGGAGAATCCACTAGATAGCCTCAGTGGCAAGTTCTCTAGCTTACGCTAGTGCATATAATTAGTTCATTGACCAGAGGATCGATTGTAACCTTATGTTTAAGTCCTATTGCTTTAACTCTTCCTTGGCCACGTAGCGGGTCATTCGGGTAGAGATTAGGTATGAGCTACTTAGATATGGAGGTTTATGAGATCCAAAATGGGATTTGACTCCTCGTTGTTGTGAAGGGCGAGTACATCTCCTATGTATTCTATAATAATCAATTCCATAAAATTCTTGCGCAAGGTAGTATGACAATTTGGAAAAAGAGTTTTTCAAAGATGAGGTCATAATGGAAATTAAACAATGAGAATAGAGACATAGTATCGAGGATATTAGGAAGTCGACAGATATCTTGCCCTAGGCTTCTTTTGGGAGATAGGAGATGGAATGACCATATTTGCATGGCACGAGTAGAGCTAGAATGGTTCTCTAAAAACATCCATGGGCTTGAGGTTGGACATCGACCATGAAAATTGGGTACTCTTCAATTAATAGAGATTGATAGAATTGAGTCGATTAGTTTAAAGGAGTTTAAACTAAAGTGAATATTTGATATTCCAAAGTCACAAAGAGTTGTGAACCCATGTCCAATGAATGATAGAACCTAACGAGTCACACACAAAAGCCAATTGCTCATCCTAAGCGATGAAGGAGAATTTTCTAGAAGTTAGAAAAATTCCTACATGATCGATTTGGAGGTGCCAAATTGTCACAAATATTGTGGCCATTTTTGGCTTGATCAATTCAATTTTAAATTGATCTAATTAATTTAAAAAGTTAAATTAAGACCAATAATTAAGGAGTTAATTATTTGGAGCCACATAACTATCAATTGGTCAAGTTAACTTAAGGGATTAAGTTAACTACTGCCAGCTTAAAGTGATAAGCTAATTAACTTAAAGAGTTAATTCAAGATAATTAATTAAAGTAAAAGTGTTTCATTTAATTAAAATGGAGAATTAATTTTGGAGGAAACAATTCAAATGAAATGTTCATTTGGCGTGAAATAGAATTCATTTGAATAACATTTCATAAGATGAAATGAAGATTCCAAATGAAACTCAAATGCACACAAAATTTAAATTCACATGCCAACTTGTATGCTAGTTGGTGCCACCCCTTGAAAAAGGTGTGATGCCTTGGCATCACACCATCCTTCCCTATGTATAGATATAGAGACTGTGGCCAAGCATATGCTTGCATTACATTTCATGTGAATTGAGATCTAAAAAGGATGAACTAGATTCTTTCCATATTTTCCCTCTAATCTTCAAGTGTTGCATCATGTGTTGAAGCTTCATTTATCTTTCTCCTCCTACCTTCAAATCAAGTCTTCATCATTGTATATATTCTCTATATTCTCTAGCTAATATATCTATCTATATGAAAAAGAAATCATGTAATGAAGGGGATTCTTACTTGTACAAATGGTACTTCGAACTTGGAATGAGCATGAAGAAATTAATGATACTTCTTTATCTTTTGAGTTGTTCTGCTAGATCGGTCGCTTAAGATCTTTGGTCTCTACCCGGACCCGATGAAAAAAATGGGATCACTTCTTATGGACTCATTGAGAATGATTTGGATCTAGTTCATAGCCTATTAGAAGTAGAAGGCACTCTGGTGGGAACTTCATGGACAGAAAAAGATTACAGTCCGTTTGATAATGATCGAGCTAGAAGAAGATAAGTTATTGCAATGGTGCGTGGATCTTAATGCTAGAGGCAAGATGATTGGATCGCTCGCATTTGGAGATCCAGTTTCTGGCAACAATTTGGAGGCAGTTCTGGGTGGACTTTTTCAGTTCTGATTGAGCTAATTTTTGGACAATAGATCCATCAATATATTGTGGAATCCTGTAAAATTTTCAGCTAAAAAAAATTTCATTTTGTTGGGGAAATCTAGTCTCTACTCTATTGCACTGCTGGAAGATAGTTTTTGAGAGTCAAAGGCTTTCTTCTTGCTTCCTTGGTTTTTGAGCAAAACAAGGCAATTCTCCATCTAAATCCAAATCAATAGCATGCTTAGATTCTTGTTATCATGTGTGGCCTAGTTATTTCCATTTTTAATGTTTTGTAATTGAATCCTATAGCTACATGTGACCTCGGTTAAAAGGCAGCTCCTTTCGATAGCTCAGTCCGATGTGGTGATAGTGACTGAAAGAGGTCGAACGTTAGTGCCTAATGCGAGATCTGTAATTCATGTGGTTCGCTGCCATCCTCGCGTTCCACCCTAGGCCCCATCCTCTCCACTCCCACTTTTTCTAGAAGCTCGACCTGAGAGTTCAAGCTTTATGCTATAACAAAGGAGAGATGAAGAGATAAAATAGAGAGGGATGAAGGGAAACAAAGAGGGAAAAAAGAGGTTCTAGCCGAGTAAAATTTTCAATTTTATAATAGATTTTTGATGGAGTTGCATTGGTCAATTCCCTTAGTATTTAAATCATTTAATACTAAATTTTTTTAAGACTATTTGGCAAAAAATTCATCGAAACACTCGTTGGAAAAATTTTCTGACAGAAATTCCTATCAAAAAATTTTTGCACCAAGACTGCACTAAATTTCTCTAGTTTCTCCATCAGAATCACGGTGGATTTCCAATAGAGATAAAGTTCGTTGAAAATCTGCCTCAACTTCGTTGAAAATTTTCGATAGCTGCACTTCATCGATAAAATGGAAAATTTTTGTGGTGTATGACTTTCTTGCATATTTAGTTTTATTTTTTTCATTGAAGTGGAAAGTTGAATTTCCAAATCCACATAGGAAAATGAGGATACATTTGATGATGAGACACCTGAGAGTAAAGGAGGTGCTAGAATCCATAATAATTTCGAAATAAAGGAAGTGCTAGAATTCATAATAATTTAAAAAAATAGGCAAAAATGAATTAACACATCCTCAACCCAAGGATCTATTTCATGCCTCAATAATGGATTAAAAGATAGGAGAATGTTACTTTAATCATGAAAATGAAAGGCAACTAGCAAGCCCTTACAATAGAACTTTCTTCCAAGCAAGAAATTCACCTTTTCTCCAAGGAACTCCAATTCCTCTCCAAAGGAAGGAAACCATAGAAATTTTTGCTGCCAAAACTTCCTCCAAGTCGTGCTTGAAATGGCGGCAAAATAGCAACTCAAGATGCAAAACCACCGGTCACCAAAAAGAGCAAAAATCGGCCACCACTTTGAAGAACTTGATTCACCAATCCAAAATGCAACAAGGGTTGAGCCTCTAACGAAAGTTCACACACTTTGAACACTTTCAATCCTCTCTCAATTAGCTAGAGATATGAGGAGGATAGTGGAGGATGAAGAAGAAAGTTTGAGGAAGTTATTGGAGAGAGAAAGTTGTTTAAGGGAATCTAATGGGTGTTTTCTCTCAACACATGAGATCAGTACTACATGAATGGAAAGAAAATGCAGCTGGAATAAATTGCATAATTGGTTTGCCAAGTGGGGGAAATGAGGTGTATTTATACTGTGTAGTAGAAGCCTATGGAAGCATCTATCACATACACCTCACTTGGCCACCTAAGATGCCAATTGGCTAGTCAAGTTGCATTTTTAATTTTCTAAATTAAAAATGCCAAATCATTAAAATTAAATGGAATGCTCCATTTAATTTTCCCTCTAAAATTAGATTCCCAAATTAATTAAAATAAATCCTTAATTTAATTAGGTTAACTTAACTACTTAAGTTAATTAAATCAACTTAAATCTTTAAGTTGATTTTGACTAATTAAATTGCCACATGGTACCAATTAAATCAACTTCATAACTTAATTGGTCTAATTTAACTCTTTAAATTATTTTAATTAGTTTAATACTTAAATTAATCAAGTCATAGTGACTAATTAAATCAATCAACTAGTTCTCTTCGTCCAATAAACTTGATCACTTTTATTATCTAACTCCTTAGATAACTTTTTCAATCAAGTGAGAGTGTTCTAAGCTCTTGTGTGTGACCCCTTAGGTTTACTAATTAATTAGATATGGGCTCACAACTATTTGTTATTTATTAATATCAAATATTCCGACTAGTTTAAAATCTTTTAAACTAATCACTCTATCAATTGAAGAGTGCCCAATCTTCATAGTCAATGTCCAGCACAAGCCTATGCAGCCCAACCAATTGGATGAATTGATTGAGGGTGAACTATTATCACTTATGATTGTCATGCACATACGGTCATTTCGTTTCCTACATTCCATAAGAAGCCTGGGGGAAGATATTTGCTAGCTCCCTAATAGCCTCGATAACTATGTATATATTCTTGATGTTCGATTCCTCATTATGACATCAACTTTGAAAAACTTCTTTTTCAAATTGTCATATCACTTTACACAAGAATTTTTGGGAACCGAATATCTAGAATACACAGGAGATTAACCCGTTCTTCACAGACGAGTAAAGCGGATCCTATCTTGAAAATCACCAACCTCTATACTTAGGTAGCTTGTGCCCAAACTAAGCCCTGGGCGATCCGCTATGTGGTCAAAGCAAAATTTAAGCACAAGAACCTAAATATAAAATTATTATAGAACCTCAAGTCAAATGACTAATTATATGCACTACCATAAGCTAGAGAATTTGCAACTACTGACGTGCCACTACGGCTATCTCGTAGATTCTCTAAGCGAGTCTTCAATGAACTTATCCTCCAACAAGCACCCACTAATATGCATCCATGTCTAACATATATTGCCTATGAAATGGAGCAATATCCAACTCCTTGGAGTATGCATCATTAGTGCATGTATATCCGAATCTTAGATGACTTGTCTTATAAGATTCTATGACTTGGAATATTTAAAATCATGACCTTTAAAATACATGACGAAGTCCCACAGTCTTGTAGATTTAAGGGTTTCAACCAAATGCATATGAATAAATTATAAATACATAAGATGAAAACAACCATTTTATAGAATATTATTCTTGTATCACAAGTGGAGTAATTTCACACGCCAATCTAATTGGCTTGTGGGGCACTATTCCAACAACACCATGTAGCCACGTGGCACCAAATCAGCTACCACATTGACCCAGGCTACTTGCTAATGCAATTCGGTCTTGATTTGTCCTGAAACTGCCAAATTTTTTAAGGTGGTATACAAATTTTATGACCCAAAAAATTAAAGTTGATTTTTGTCAGTATGGTATAGATATAGGACCAATTTTTCAATTTTGCCTTATTGTTATATTCATTAATTACTTAGGCTTATTTCTTTTAAGTTTTGATTTAAATATATTTTATAATTTTAAGTATGAAAATTTATCGATTTTATTAAAGCTTATGATAAATATAATATAAAAACATTAAATTTATTATATTTTTTTTGTCAATTAAGAAATAATCTGAAAATAATATCATCTAAACTATTTTTCTATATTTTCTATTTAAAGTAAAGTTTGGATATAGATATTTTCAAACATTTAAACATAAAAATTTAATAAGATTTAATCATTTATTTAATTTATAATAATTAATTTAGATTCATTAAAATTGTACTAGTTTAAAATATAATAAGTTTATTTTTAGTGCACTAATTTTTAAATGTATCTACAAGATATTTTTTTTACTGAAAATTTAGTTTGAAATTTATAAAAGGAATATGAATAAAATTTAAAAGGAATTCTTGTGAAATTACTTTACAATTATAATAAAAAAGTATAAACGTTATTCTGCAAAAATAAAATTTTGTAAGCAAACTGTACTTAACTCAGCTACGCTCGAGGTATTAAGGATGGTGGGGTCGCGCCGGTCACCCCCTTGATGACAAAATCAAGGGATGTTTCCGGCAATGGTGTAGCGAATTGACGGATGCTTCCCGTGATGGTGGTGGGTTGCCTGAATTTATTAATTTGTCAAATTATTTAAAATATTGTCATCAATTTTCATAACAAAGCTTATATAATTTATTGCATTAATATATTATGATTCAAAATTTCACTAATTAACTAATAGAAGCACAATTTTGTATATTTTATTATTTTTAAAATCTTTTTGAAATATTACTTTCAACTACAAATTCCACAATGAAACTAAAAAGATAGCCTCCATTTCGATTCTAGCGGTGGTTCCAATGAACCATAAAATATTTTGACAAATTATTAGTCAACTTCTTGAAATAACAGCTTTTATATTAGGAATCAACTGGATGGTGAACATTATATCATTGTAAAGTTATAAAAAACTATTTGTTAACAAAACAAACAGTTATAAAATAGCATTTTTCTACATAGAGGATATTTGCTGAAATTAGTAATAATACTAGATTGTTGCTCTGTTGTGGCTGCTTTAGGAAAAATCAAAATACCAATCGATTATTGACCAATTTTAATTGATCTTTTCATGGTTAATGTTTTCTGTAAGTGTGTTCTACAATCCTTCTTAATATTTTGTAGTTAAACTCACTCGATTTTGTATTTTTAAGAAATGACTACACGTAGGGGTGACAAATGGGTGGGTTGGGTTGGGTATGGGTTGGGTTCAATATGGGTGGGTTCAATATGGGTTTTAAGTAGGTGGGTTGAAAATGGTTTGGGTTGGGTTGAAAATGGGTCCAAATGAAAAAAAAAAATATTTACTTAATCAAAAAAATTAATTCAAAAATAATAGTAATATTAATATATATTTCATATCTTATATTCAATATGAAATTTTACAGTGTAATGGAAGATTTATTAAATTATATATTTATTTTATTAATTTTTCATATGTAATTATATTCATAATTAATTACAATTCTAGTAGTTATTTTGTAAAAAAAATTGATCATTTTGAAGAAAATGACACCATTATCACACATAGGGGTGGGCGTTTCGATCGAATGATTCAGGTACTAACCCGACTCGATCGGATAATATCCGATCGAGTCAAATTTTTCTTATTTAAAAAAAATTGCGTGTCAGTTACCCAATATTCGAATAAAATTTCGGGTTAAATATCGGGTAGGAAGTCCTACTCGATTGAGTAGTTTGGGTACCCGGCTTTAATTTGTATATAAATAGATATATATTATGTATAATATATATAATAATGATCTTTTATAGTTATGTTTATATATTATATATTTAATATATATATATATATCTATACATTAAATATATAAAATACTTATTATATATATACACCATATGTATAAATATATATTATAGATTATATATATATATATGAAAGAGGCCAAAGTTTGGCCGCTGTTAACAGTGGCCAAACTTTGGCCTTGGCCTCTGTTAGTCATAGGACTAACAGAGGTCAACGTTCAATTTCTTTTTTTTTTTTTTAATTTTAAAATTTTTAAATAGTATTTAGTGTCGGATATCTGAAATGTCGGGTACTCGACAATTTCAGGTTGGTGTGGGGTACTTAAAATTACTATCCAAAAAATTGGGTACTCAATCCGAACTACCTGATGCGAACATCCACTCCTAAATTCACACCATTAAATGTATATTAAATTTTCAATAAAGAATTTATATAATTTTCATTTTTCAAGAATTAATATATATATAAGTTGTATTTCAATCTTACTATCGATATGCAATATTAGTTAAGCTACAAATTAAATTTAGAATTTGTTTTTAATTAGTAGATACAATATTTATTCGTATGATCACTTTCTTATATTATTCATATATTAAAATTTATATTTTGAGAAAAATTCAAGACAACTAATCTAAGTTCAAGATGATTATTTCAATTTAAATATTATTAATGATCCAAAATTACGAGACTTTGACAAAAATGAGAAAATAAAAATAATATAAATTTGTTATTATTAATTTGAAGTTATTTTTAATTTGTCAAATTAATTGTTTGAAACCCATTTTTAACCCACTTAAACCTACATTTAGGACTGTCAACGGGTCGGATTTGGATCGGATATGCCATATCCGAATTCGAATCCGATTAATAAAATTTATATCCGAATCCGACCCGAAATTTGATAGGATATTTGTTAATCAGTACCATATCCGAATCCGATGGATATCCAAAATCCGGTTAAAAAATTCGATCCGATTTCATTTTTTTTTTTTCTTGTTTTTCTCCTTTTAAATTTTATAAAAATATTGTATTTATAAAGTAAATATATGTCATATTTGAATTTTTAACAAATTTTTATTATATATTAGTCAAAAAGTTAAATATTTGAATATTAAAGTCCTTTTTCACATTATATTAATGTATAGATAAACTATTATATGTTATTATATTTGATATTTTATCAATATCCATCTTATTTTTTAGGTTAAAAAACTCAATATTAATAGTATAATATAGATGTTAATATAGATATTAGGTCAATATAATATATAGATTTTATTTTAAAATATTATTAATATTATATATAAGAGTATTAATTTAATAAAAAATATTAAAATTCGGATTTGGATCTTTAACGGATCGGATTGCTTAATTCCATATCCGATCCACTTATTTTGGATTTCAAATATTTATAATCGGATCTGATCCATCGAATATTTTAATCGGATAAAAATCCTAAAATTCGAATCGGATTCGGACTAAAATCTGATCCATTGACAGCCCTACATTGAATCTAAACCAAATACAACCCACCACAACCCAACCCACCTCAACCCATTTTCAAAATTTTGGAACCCAACCCAAACCAAAACCATATGAGTTGGGTTGGACCCATGGTTTACAACCCATTTTGCCACCCCTAACTACAAGTATATTTTGCATTGAAAATCATCCCATACATGGAAGGTTGTTTTAAATCTTGTTTAAATAAGACCGCCTATTGTAATTCTTTTTAATAATTCATTTTGAATAATATAATTCATATTTTGAGTTTTTGGTTTTTGTTTTAAAAAAAAATCTTTTTATTTTTGTTTTAAATTCTTAGGTGGGTTCTTAAAGTGGTGAATTTTGATTTCTTTTGAATAGTATCTTGTGGTATCTTCTACTTCTTACACTTTTCCTATATATGTCAAATCAGATAATATTATTCAAAGTGAATTTAGTTTTTTATTCAAATTGTGTTTTGATTTGATTTAGTTATTAAATGAATCAAACTGAAATGATTTTGAATCGGACATAATATGAGTTGGATAACTAGGTCATTCTATGGTTAATATTTTATTATGCTAATGAAGTTTGTTTTTTTATTTGCCAATAAATCTAATTGTTTGGAGATAAGCTCAAAATTTCATATAATGAAGTAATATTTAAGTCCAATTTATTATGTTTAATATATATAAATTTTTAGTGATGAATTTTGAATTAAGTTTTCTATAATTCACATTTGTTAATTGAGAGAGGGAGAGAGAGAGAGTGTGGAATGAGGGGAAGAGGGCGACCAAGGTAATCTGTTCTGCCAAGCACTTAAACCATATATGCAGGCCTAATATAGTTATATCTTAGCTGGCCCTGATCGATTCTCAGTTCTGACACCAAATTTTGTGCACAGAGACACACATACGTATTATGCATACATATATTTATATACATATAGGGTAGGGCTATAATTAGCTATTGCATGCATGACCTAAAAGTAAGCAATCATTTAATTTATACCACAACACCACTGAAAACTGGAAACCCTAACTTCAACTTTCACAGCGTACTCAACAATAATTTTGTGAGCAAAGTTAGAGGTGACAATTTTTGAGACGATACGATACGAATCGATACGATATTATTGAATTTGGGTTATGATTATTGGGTTGAGTCAATATTAGATTGACCCAATAAACAACACAAAAATTATGAGTAGGTTTGGGTTGGGTTTCGGGTAACCCGATAATAATCAGAAAACACGATAATTTGATAATTTTTCTATGTTTTTTTACATTTTTAAGTAATGACGTGTTATTTTTGAACAATTTAACTCTAAATTAATTTGTAAGAATTAATGATTATTATTTACTACATAAATTTTGACTACTTGGTGATGTTGGGGTGATTATTAATCATTAAATGGGACGAATTATATTTTTTTGTTGGAATTCGACTTCATTGTTGTTAAAATTAAGTTGTGCAAAAATTTTGGTTTAACATGAAAATTTGTATATTATTGATGTTGTAGAGGAAAATAAATGAAGTCCAATTATCAAATTGCTCTATGGTACAAAAGTTGGACTGCTAGAGTATAATAGTAATTTTTTCTAATTATTTTGTATAAGTTGATTTTTCTCAAAATCTTGATATAAATTGATTATTTTATTAAAATTCTAATTGAACATAAAATGTGCAAGTTTTTTAGATGAATTATTAATGAAAAATAATCATATGCTGAAACGGGTTGGGTTTGGGTTGATACGAAAACTTTCAAGTTGGGTTCGGGTTGAGGCTTATTGGGTTGAGTTCGGATTGAGCAAAATTTTGTAATATTCCCACCTCAACCCAACACGACACGATTGACACCCTAAAGCAAAGTGAACCAAAATTTTAAGAAAACTATTGCGTCCTACTGCATATATCTTATTTTCTCCTGGAAGGTTTCCAATATTGTTTGAGATATTAAAATATATTAAGTATGGAGTACTACTGGTTGTTTGTGAATAATTTTTTTTTATATCTCTTTTTCAAACACATGTTCTTAATTTCCTCATTTTTATTTGTTTGTGAAGATTTAAAAAAATTTAGTTCAAATTAAAGATTTATAATGTCGCAGCAACAGTAATTACATATTTTTAGTTTATTATCACAAAAAATATATTAAATTAATTATATATAGTCATTAATTACAAGTTTATCTCACATTCAAACATGCATATCTCAAAAATAAATCATTCTAATTTATTTAAAACTACTTTTTTCGCTCCTCCCCTCAAAATTCATGTCTTCAAAATGAGACGTCAAGCAATTCATGATTCCTAAAATTCACACTTTAAGATCACTATATATTTAAAAGTTAAATTGTTAGGAATAAATAAGTATTTAATATATCTAAAGATTACATACAGATATTATAAATACTATTATTATTGTTGTTGTTGTTATTAAGGAGTCTAAATAATTAATGAAACTCTTTTTTTCATAACTGAATGAAAGTGAGACACATTAATTGTGATTCTACAATATTGTCACATTAAATTGAATTAGTACCCATTAATTAGAAATTTGTAGTTTTCAATTAAAGACAAAAGATATTTAATATATGATATCTTTGAACTCTTAATTTGAGATGGTATTTGCCAGATTCGAATGCAATATTTACAACAAGTTTTAATTAATTAAGAGACAAGCTTAGCTAGTCAAACATGCACACTTCTGATTCTGAGGACGCGATTGGTTGCTTAGCTTGATGAGGTGTGATTGGTTGGTTGGGTTGCGTTCTTGTAGCACATGATACGTTCTTTTATTGTCTGACATGATATCATGGGTTTTTACTGATTTTTGTATCAAGTTTTTGTGGCTTCATTTGTTTCTTAAATCTTGAAGATTGCTTTATTAAAATGGTAAAAGATGTTTTTTTGTCCTTAGCAGAAATAAACTCTTGGAACCTCCAAAACAAAGGAGGAAAATAATTATAGACAATAAAAACAAGATATACTCAAGATTTATGTTTATTTGTATTTAAACATAGATATTTTTTTTCTTAATAATTTTATAAATTATTTAAGAATAATTCATTATTAAATTCGTAAATGAATTAAAAAATTTAAGTTATTATAATTAAGGCATACTTTTTCTGATTTTATTATTTATTATTTTTAATTTTTATTGTTATTTTTAGTTATTTGTTTATTTTAATCGCATACTGTGAAAAATAAAAAATAGAGTTTCGTAGTTTACATATGAAGCAACTTTTATAGCACAATTATTTTTGTAAATAAATTAAAAATTATACTAATATAATTTTTAAGAGCAAACTTAAAAATTTAATCTAATCATGTCAATGGACAAGCTTCTCAAATCACTTTCCAGTCTGAAGTATGATGGCATTTAATAACAAAAAGTGAAGTTATTTTTTATATTGCATGTAATTAGATTATCCAAACCATGCAGCCAAATATAAGGAATAGGATGTTAATCCATTCAAATGATACAAGCAAATATTATATAGCGAGGTTTTGTCATATCGAAAAATTATGACAAATTCGGAGGAACCACAAGACAACACTTAAAATTGTGTAGCAGCATTCACCACTCTAGAATCCACTTAAGAGTATAGAGCAACTGTTGGAATAGTGCCCAGCAAGCCAATAAGATTGGCATGTAAATTATTTCAGTTGTGACATAATCTTAATTGAGCGATATTCCTTTTAAATGGCCATCTTCATCTCATACTTATATTTTTTTACTGGCATTTGGTTGAAACCCTTAGATCACACTAGACTCGGAACTTGGTCAGTACACTCTTGGTGATGATCATGGAATAAGTTTTACACAGTCATGATCTTAAAACACCCCAAGTCATAGAATCTTAAGAGACAGTGCATCTAAGATTCGAATAGACTTGCACTAAAGATGCATAATCCAAAGGTTGGATATTGCTCCGTTCCATGAGCAAACCATATGAGATATGGTTGCATGTTAGTGGGTGCTTGTTAGAGAAGAAGGCATTGGAGACCCGCCCAGAGAATCCACTAGGTAGCCGTAGTGGCAAGTTCTTTAGCTTATGCTAATGCATATAATTAGTCCTTTGACATGAAGATTCATTGTAACCTTGTGTTTAGGTTCTCATACGTTGGCTTATCCTTGGTCACCTAGTGCGCCATTTGAGTTGTGATTGCGTATCAGCTTCTTAGACATAGAGGTTTATGATATCCAAGATGGGATCCGACTCCTCGTCTTTGTGAAAGGCGAGTGCATCTCTTATGTATTTTATAATAATCAATTTCAAAAAGTCCTTGGCCAAGGCATTATGACAATTTGAAAAAAGAGTTTTTCAAAGATGATGTCACAAATCGAAATCGAACATTGAGAATAGATGCATAATATTGAGGCTATTAAGGAGCCAACAAATATCTTTCCGTAGGCTTTTTTCATGGAGATAGGAGACGAAGAGACCATATTTGCATGGTACGCATAGAGCTAGAATAGTTCACCAAAATCATTCATTTGGCCAAATGTTGGGCTCCATGGGCTTAAGGTTGGACATCAACCATGGAGATTGAGTATTCTTCAATTAATAGAGATTAATTAAATTGAGTTGGTTAGTTTAAAGGAGTTTAAACTAACATGAATATTTGATATTCTAAAGTCATAAAGGTTGTGAGCCCATGTATAATGAGCGGTAAAACCTAATGGGCCACACGTAAAAGTCAATTGAAAATGCTATATGATGAGGGAAATTTTCCAAGTGTTAGAATAATTCCCAAGTGACCGAAAATTGAGGGATTCTATTGACTCAAATTTAGTCAATTTGGCTTGATTAGTTTAATTGTTAAATTGATCTAATTAATTTAAGGAGTTAAATTAACACCAATTAAATTAAGTATTAATTTAATTTGGTGCCACATGACTATCAATTGGTCAAGTTAACTTAAAGAGTTACGTTAGTTGACTTAATGGTTAAGTCAAAATTTAATTAAATTAAAGTGAAGAAATAATTTTGGAGGAAAAATTCAAATGAAATGTTCATTGGGTGTGGAATTAAAATTTATTTGGTAGACATTTCATAAGATGAAATGTAGATTCCAGATGAAATTCAAATTCACACACATGCTCATGCAACTTGCAAGAAGCTTGCAAGTTGGCATGCTTATGTGGCGCCTTTCCTTGAGGAAGGTGTGATGCCTCCTTCTATATATAGATATAAAGGGGGGTAGCCATATGGGCTGAACACTCACCATTTTCGGCCTCCAACCAAGCTCTTTTTCTTCTTAGTTTTTTCAACTGAATTAAGGAGGAAAGGATTGTCCATTGGTGTGTGGACTTTGACATTAGAGGCAAGACGATTTTGGATTGCTTGGCTTTGGTGATCCTCTATTCCAATAGTATCTTTCTGAACTCTGTTCGTGGTCTTGCCGGCGGTGTTTGGGGCTGAATTTTTTACTGGACATTCTCCATAGAGTTGGTGAAATTTTTGTCTAGATTTGGCTTGAATTCGAGGAGATTTGCTGATCAAAAGTTGATCACACCTTACTGCACCAGAAGCTATCTACTTTCGGGAAAGGAAGCACAACTTCAAGTTTTGGTTTTTCTTAAGAGGTAACAATCTAACCTTGATCCATTATATTGGCATGATTTTAGATTTCAGTTTTTAAATGTTTTAAATTGGATCCTTAGCCTTATGCCTCTGTCAGCAACAACAAGAAATTTTCTCTTCTTAAAGACAAGCTAAAGGCTTAAAAGTGAGTTACATTCTTTTAAATAGTCTGCTAAAACGATTTCAAGTGGTGGTCACATAAAACTTGGAACAACCCTTCAAGCATAAAATGACTTCCAAAGTAAGACACACATATCATGACTTAGAAAATGTAAAAATTAATACGTGCAACTATAAAATATTAAGTAAAAGCATGAAGTGCTCAACAATCAAGAAATAAAGTAAAAAGAACCATTAAAATTGATTTGAAACTGAGTGACCCTTAATATTCCAGAAAGCAGTTGTAGCAGCAATCCAATCTGGTGGTCCTCAACAATTTCATAATAACTCTTTGTAGAAAAATGCTTTTCAAGAATTGTTTGTTGCGTTAGAAGCTAAACACCAATAACTTTTTAATGGTATATGGTTCACCACCTAATTTATTCCCAATGAAAACAGTTTATTTCGAGAAATCAAACCAAAACCTATCACATCAACCTCAAAATTGATTTCAAATGCCCCAATTGATACAACATCTTTAGGCATGATTTTTTTGCACGAATGGCTACTTTTTTCGAAAGAACTTGTGTCTTCATCCCATAATTCATCTTGAATTATTTCAATATCACTTTGACATAAATTCAAAAATGTTTACTCATATTATATGTATGTCGAATCCAATTAAACTGAACATGAGCTCTACTTCAACTACAAGCATAAATTAATTGCTCACTTTTATCTTAAAAAAAGAATCAAGTATTTTGGATTCAAATTATACCAAACGTCTTTCTTGTTATCAATTTAAAAAATAGATGAAAATAGTTCTCGTCCAATAGAGTTTGAAACCCCAGTTGTAACATTTCTTTTCTCTTATTCACAGCCCCGAAATGCATCATTCTTATAAAGATAGACACACTTTCATATTTTATTAATACCTAAAATGACTGGGAGAAAAAATATTAGTGTATTATAATAGGTATAATTAATTTATTGCTACTACAATTATGTCAACAAGTAGTTTTTATATATCCCACAAAGAAAGTCAAACATTCCAGAATCTTGGTTATTACACCACACCCACACACACACACACACACACACACACACACACACACGAGGAAAAGCCCGCCCTTCCCAAATTAGGATGCAGCTATTTTGATCATTAATTAAAAGGGTATAACTTTATAAATGTACATTTATAATTGCTATTCTTAAAATTAATAACAATTGAAAGTTATTGGTATCATATTTTACTTTAATAATAGTGTGCTTTGTGAGAAAACAATATTTTAGGAAATGAAAACTTGTTTTAAAATTATCTGAAAAAGAAAATTAAAAAAAATCAAATTTAGGGTGGGGGAATATTATAAATGGAATGCATAATCTATATTATTATAAAAAGAAAGGACTTTTTGTATTTAAATTAGAAATTATTTTTGAATATTTACTAAAAATGCTCTTAACTTATTTCAATTTGGAGGGTAAACTATAGAAGTTGAC
The DNA here is from genome assembly GCA_018894105.1 of Jacaranda mimosifolia. Taxonomy (NCBI): domain Eukaryota; kingdom Viridiplantae; phylum Streptophyta; class Magnoliopsida; order Lamiales; family Bignoniaceae; genus Jacaranda; species Jacaranda mimosifolia. Next base: position 32,559,559 of record CM032127.1, on the reverse strand, counting down.
ATATAAAAATAGTTTGAATACCAATTTTGATAGCATCCCAAATTTATTTTTTGAATTCTTCTTTAAAAATATTATGAGAATAAAGTTAAAATAGTACTTTTCATAAGTCCACTAATGCACTAAACACCTACAAAAACGTATCATCCCCTCAATTTCATCAAATACTTAATTATAAAAACCTTACCTTCCAACTCTTCACAATTCCATCCTTCATTGAAATAAAGAAAAATCATATTATTCAAACATTCAAAAATATATTTATTCATGTAGAATCCCGTGCAACAACCACTTTATATAAAAAAGAAACCGTTAAGAATAAATGTTTCTTCTAACTGAATATATATAGCCCATGATCACTAAGTCTTAATTAAAGCAAATCAATTCAGGATAAGAATAATTTAAAGTCATGGTATATTATATACAAACTTTAGTACGACTTACTTCAACCGAACAAATTATCTATATATACATAATTGAATTGACCATATATAATAAACGGAGATGAAAAAGTACTGAAATTATATGCTTTCTCTGCAGTGTTTTGGGTAGAATTAACAAAGTTAGTAATTCGCTAATAGAATAATTCAATAAGATATATACATGTTGCAAAAGAAAATGAAAAGAAAAAGAATAGAAAAATTGAATTTCGTTATGTATTCTTTTTTATCAGTATTTTAGTGAGTATTAATTTAAACTAACGCACCAATTTTACAAGCAGTTAAATATATATCATTAGAAAAAATTAACAAAATGTTTTAACTGAAAAAAGGAAAGGAAACTTAAAGTAGGTCTGTATTTTTTGCTTGGCTAAAATTACAATTTCATCAAAACCAAAATTTATATATAGCACAAGATCTCTTAATCTATCTATCTATCTATCTATCTATAGATTATGAGGGGATGAGAACAAGTTAACTATACCCTCTCATTTATAATTAGTGATTGTAATGCTGATACGATATGAAATAATTAGAACACTTAATTAAAAATTGTATATTTCCTACTAATATTAAATATTTGTAACGTACACACAGGTCACCACATTCAGAGTATGTCAGTATTCTTTTTCCGGAGCTCAACGCCTTAATAATTAAATGAGCCAGTATATATAAAATAGAGTTGAAGTATTTGTTTGATAAATATATATATATATATATATATACCTGGACAGGGGAGCATTGATAATGAGGCTAATTAATGAGAGAAACAGACCAAATTGAATGTTGTTGCAAAGACATATATCCCCACGGAAATATATGTCTGAGTCCCAAGTCCCAATTAGTCACACACACACACACACACACGCACACAGATATATATATATATATATTGATTATTGAATGATAGAAAATGACACTCCACTGCAACCTTTTATCACTTTGCTTACTAACTTTTCTTTGTCAATATTCTTATTGAAAACCAAAACCTAGCGAGCTTATCCATCTCTCCATCTCTCATCTCCAACTACCTACGTCAAAACTCACAAAACAAGGCCTCCGTTTCAATAATTAAGATGAAATCGATATCAATCAAACAGTAGTAGTACTGCTCGCTGCACCAAAAAGAAATATTATCTATAAAAGCTGAGAGGGAGTTAAAGCCAAAAAGGAGAAAGAAAACAAAGAAAATCAGAGTTGGAATAATTAAGCAAGCATGGTTCTTTCAGACAGAAATCACACACACACACAGATATATATAAATAAGAGAAACATTAACATTTTATCTTCCCTGGGCCGGTGGTGCCGGCGATTTGCTCCCCAAACGAAGCTCTAGATCAAGCTCTTCATCAATGGCTGCGGAATCTTTGTCACATTGAATATTATTGTCAATATTGTTGATGGAAACCGCCGATGGTTTTGTGTTGGTAGAGTGAGATTCCATGATTCCATTTACTAGGAGGAGTTCATCAGGGACGTGTGCGTACTTATTGGGTAATGAACTGCAGACAAGGCACAATCCGTTCGCCAGAAGTACTTCTTGGGTGGGCATCATCATGACACATGTGGATGAAGGTTGTGGTTTAATATAATTAGGGGCCGCCGGAGAGGTGGGCACTTCGTGCAGACGGGCGCGATCCCTGCGGTGCACATTCATGTGACCGCCGAGAGCTTGGGCTGAACGGAACTCCTTTCGGCAGAAGGTGCAGGTGTAAGAGCGTGGCGGCCAGGTGCACCCCATTAGGTTGGCCGCCGCCGTGTCTTCTTCAAAAGCCCGGACTTGCCAATTAGAATCATCATCGTCGTGGTCGTCTTGAGGCAATTGCCGCTTTTTGTTCCACATACAAGAAATTATTAGCACTAGTTTTTGACCAACGAGTAGTATGAGTGGTTGTGACTGATATAATTTATTTAATTTAGCTGATTTTTGGAATTGCCTGCTCAATGAGAAGATGAGCTCGAGTTGGAGCCCGAGCTCAACAGCCATGATAGAGCTACTAGTAACATTTAAAAGGTGAAATAGAGTACTGTTTGGTAATGAAAAAAATGGATGACATATATGTATATATACACGTGTGTGTGAAAAGCAATCGAGAAAAAGGAGAAGATGCCAGGCTAAGTAAGGGATGGGCTTAGTGGCCAGGGAAATGGTGATATAAACAAAGTTGTTCAAGTATGCAGTTGGATTTTGGTTGTGGAGACAGCGCAGGTTAAGAATATAATAAGTTGCCCCTCGCTAACTGTATGGTACATAAACCAACAATCTCTTTACATTGGCTTCAACATCGTCCCATGTCAATGTCAAACTATACTTTTCTTCATCTCATCTTCTTGACTGGATAAATATATAGTATTACATATATGCTTAGCAATTAGCTTCGACTGAATGAACTTTTTTATTTTCAACAAGTAATTTTGAATTTCTCTTTTCAAGCAAGACTTTCATGTTCCTAACATCAGGGACCATTAGAGTGGTCATTGTTAAAGCAAAAATCAGTAACTAATGAGTATAATAGCCGATTATTGATCGCTCGAATTGACCACAAAAATTCTCGTCAAAATAAGAATTAGCGATGACTAATTACATTTTGATAGTACTAAAATTGACTATAAAGCAATTCGATAAATTAACTAAAAGTGACTCAATAATTCAAAACTATTTAAACAAGTAAAAGTGCCAAAGAACCCAAAACACAACTTAAACCCATAAAGAGAGGGAAAAAAAGCTTTAATGGGCCTAAGCCCATGAAGAGTAAAATCTATAAATATCGGGTCACAAAAAAAACTTGGACACAAGAAATTATTCGTCAAAAAATATAAATTCAGAGATCTCTCTGCACGCATTCCAGAGGGAACAAACCAGCACACTATTGTCTACCAAAAAGAACCTTACACCATTTTCATGCAGCATCATTTTGGCCCAGATTGTGTGAACTTAGGAAGGAAATAGGAACTCTAAAAAATGCAGATGAGATTTGAAATTCAATACTTTTAACACCCAGGTGGCACCAACATTTGAGGATGTGGAGAAACATCCACTTGAAGTACCATCACGGTCAATACCGGTGCCATCTCAACATACCTATTCTCTAAAGGGGATTTTCACGAACCAAATACTGTCATCTACAGACCCTGAGTCACTGTTAACTCTGGAGATAATGACGAGTTTACTAGAAAGTGTTACCGCTCGAGTCCTAACCAACTTAACCATTCAATGTGTGGAGTGAAAGAGGGAGATGGATTAGGATACATAAAATTAAACCAAAAATAGTAAAATAAAATTAATCATCTCCTTCCCAATGATCAACTACATGCCAAAAATTAGGATTATAAGGCTGAAAATTACCTTTGATGACAAGAATCAAAGAAATCAACTAGACCTCTCCAAGGACTCTTCCACTACAACAAAATAGACTTTCAAAGACAAAAATTTAGAGAGAAAAAATTCAGTCTCTAATTTTCACTAATCAGAGATAGATTTAAAGACAGAATTTATTCTGTCTAAATAAGTTGCAAATTTGAGACTACTTTAGTTACAGATTCAAATTCCTTCTTAATTTAGTAAAATAAAATAATATATGACAACACTCAAATGGATTTACAGACAGATACTAAGATACAACTAAATTTCATCTTTAATCCATCAAAAAATTTATTTATTTTTAATCAAATAAGATTTGAAACTGAAAAAAACCCATCTCTAAATTATAAACTCAAAGGCTTATTCATAAATTAATAAAGATAAAATTTGAAATTTTATTTTATTTTAAAATCTATCTTCATTTCTATCCCTAATTTTATAAAATTAAAAAAATAATATATCCAACTACAACTATATTTGAAAAAACAAAATACAACAGACTAAGCTGATTTAATATTTTAAAATTCTTTATTTCTTCACAAAAATCACCGATTAAAAACAGCACATTATTTACATCCAAAATGAAGCCTAGTCATTGAATCTAGACTTGTTTCTTCCCCTTTACATGTTTTCTCATTGAAGAAAATATGTCAAGCTTTGAAATCGAGAAATGGCGAGCAGATCTTAATTGTCCATGAAGTCTCTATATACGAGATCCTTCCTTGGTCCCCTACTAGCAGCTACAACTGTAGTAACTTGGCTTGATCTGACAAGATCTGATCGGTGCAACACCTGATGCGAGATCCAACTCAAGGACTTAAACTCCAGCGACATGTTTTATCAACTCGGAGCAGAGGGTGACTAATATCACATCACTAGATTCATCGAGCTACTTCGTCCTGGGCATCGAGGACGGACGTGCTAAGCACATGTTTATATTTAGGGATTCTAATGTTGTATTGTTAGATCACGAGAAGCATGTGAAAAGGTAGCGGGAGAATGGCATATTGATATACATATTGCCGTTAGTCACAGGTCGGAGGTGATTTACTTTGTCTTTTTTTCTTTTTTTTTTTGAAGCTTTTATTTTGTATTTTAATCTGTAAGATTAATTTGAGATGTAATTATATTGAAAGTTAAGTATTTGATTGTTGGTAGATGTGCTTATATTGAGAGTTAAGTAGTTGATTGTTGGATGATCACCTAAAAGTTAAGTATCTTATTGTTGCATTCTACTGCTTCTACTCACAATAATACAATCAAAACTGAAGAGATTTAAAGAGGGAGTAACTGAGGGGACCCCACCTCATGTGCTGTCTCTGCTACCAAGATATATAGACCACTTAAAAAAAGAGCAACCATAAATTTATAGGTTTGAATTTATATTTTTGGATTTATAGGTTACACTACTAAAAAAAATGCCTTTCTATGACGGATTTTGCAACGAATTTTGCCAAAAATCCATTGCAAATTGGGATTTGTGATAGATTTTGCCACAAAAAAAATCTGTCACAAAATTCTTGGTAGCAATAATTTGTGATGGAATTTTTGGCGACGAATTTCCATCTCAAATCTATGACGGAAATTGCAATGGAATTTTTTGTCGCAAATTTGCGACTGAAAAATCCATCACAAATTTGGAGTTTTTGTGACATAAAATTCCATCGCAGATTTCGTTGCAGAATTAACATTTGCGACGGATTTTTTTCCATTGCAAATGTTCATTTTTTGGTGATTTTTTGCGATGGATTTTTCTGTTGTAAAACTCAATTTTTAAAGAATTTTTTCATTGCAAAATATTTTTAATTTTTTTATTTTGCAGCATTTTTCCAATATTAAAAACCTATAATCAATAATAGTGTATTCATAAATCCAACACCATACTTAACAATGTATAACACCATCAAATGATAAATCAACAAATCTTCCATAAAATCCAAATATAACATTAAATAAACAAAATATTTATAAATTCAATAATATAAAAGTATTAAAATTTAATTATCAAAATGTAATCATCTTAACACATTATATACGTAAATATTCATACATAAGTCAATCAATCATCATCCCCATCATCTATGTTTCTTTGTGGTTGTTCATTATGAGATTTAGATAAGGATGGTGCAGGAGATACCTCTGGCAGAGGTAAATGTGAGCCCAGTGCCATGAAGGAGAGATTTGTAGGCAGATAAAATAGTGATGTATGAGGATGAACGGATGGTGATAGGGTATGCATATTCTTCTTCTTATGCTGTTGCTGCATGAACATCTGTCGCATCATCACCTCCATATCTATGAATTTTTGTTTAAACATCATATTTTCTTCTTTAAACATTGTCATTTGTTCTTTCAACATTGTCATTTCTTCTTTCAATATCTTCACTTCTTCAATTTCATATGGCATATTATTTGGAAGTCCTCTGGATGAGTGACTCGAGACAAAGGAAGCCTCACTTCCAAGTCCATAGATCCGCCTACTATATCTTTCCACACCTGCATAAATAATATTACCATAAATTAAAAAAAATCAAATAAGATAAAATATAAATTAATAACTTAAAACTTTCACCTGAAGTTGAGATGACATGGGCACTGAAGAATTGTTAACACCATCACTTGAACTTTGACTAGAGAACTCTTCTAGTCGACTGTTGAACATATTCTATACATGAAGTACATAGAATGATCAACATATATAAGAATTTAAACTTTCTACATTAAAAATTAACATATATATAATGGGAAAATTGCAATGGACCCCCATGCGTTAAAAAAAATAGGTTGTGAAAAAAAAAAGATAAACAACACCCTCATATTTTAAAAAATCATGCAATGAATCCCCCTGAGAGCATGGGTGTAGGACACGCGCCCGTGCATGCATCTGGGCTTAAATGTTTCTATATAAAAGATAATTATACCCTTATTAATCAATCGTTGGATCTTCTTTTAAAAATTCAATGTTCTAGATCAAATCAAATTATTTTTTTAAAAAAAATATATAAAAAATATATTATATACAATATAATATATTATTATATATAATGTGTATATATATGTATATATTAATACAAGTATATATATGTGTATATATATTATATATATCACTACCCCCACCGGCCCCGGCACCCCACCAATGGCCACCGCCACCAGAGGCGGCCTCTATTGCCGTGTTTGCAGTTGCTATGCAGGCCTGGCTGCTCAGCCCCTGCGAGCGGCGCCCATGGCCGCTGGTCGTAGGGGCGACCTCCATGGTCACTCGGCCCCTGCCAGTCGGCGCTGGCCATAGGCGCTGCGTTTGCAGCGGCCATGGCTGCTCAGCCCCTTCGAGTGGCACCCATGGCTGCCAGTCGCAGGGGCACCCTCCATGGCCGCTCGGCCCTAGCAAGCGGCGCCCATCACCACCAGTCGCAGGGGCGGCCTCCATGGCTGCTTGGACCATGTGAGTGGCACCAGCCATGGCCGCTCGGCTACTGCGAGCGGCGGCCTCCATGGCCGCTGGCAGCTAAAGGTAGGATGGGCTGGGGTGGGGGTGGGGTATAAAATATAATATGAAATGTTTATTTATAAATATATATAATATATAAAATCACTATTATATAATATTTTTGTTTATTATATTATATATTTTATATTTATTGTATCATATATATAAATAAAAAAAGAATAAATTAGAAGGATGAAAATAAAAAAAGTTAAAAATAGTTTTAAAATTTAAAAATAAAAAAATTTGTATAAATGAGATGAATATAATTGATAAAATAAAAATAAAAGTGATTTTAATTTTATAAATAAATTTATATATGTATAAAATGAGAAATATATGAAATAATGAAAGAAAAGAGAAATGAGAAATAAAAAGAAAAGAAAAGAATGAAAGGAAAAAAATGATAATAAAAGGTTATTTAAATTGAATTGAAAATATATTAAATGATTAAGGGTAAATTAGTCTCTTCGTATTAAAATTATGTTAAATAGACAGCAAATGAGAAGGAGGAGGTGGTGTGCATAGTTTTTTAAAACATACGGAGGTATATTGAATATTTTTTTTTTTATAGGGGAGTAAATTGCCTATTTTTTAAAACACAGGGGGGTAAATTGCTATTAGCCCTATATATAACATTCAAACTTTCTAATATAAAATTTATAATATTTAAAATTTCTTTTTTATATATAACATACTACTTACGTAAGTATTCTGTGTACGTTCATTGGCTCATATGCGTTCACCTTTTTCATTTAATGTAGAATGTGTACATATAAATGATTCTGCAAGTTCAGGTGGGTGTCCAAGTTCTTTCTCCTACATCCAAAACATTTATCAGGAAATAATTATAATTAAAATTAAATATTTATTTTTTATAAAATTTACCTATTTATCTTTGTGTGATAGGTGTGAGATACAACTACCTTGATGAAGTGGAAATCCAACACCACCGCAGTCTGATGCCCGATTCGCTTTATTTTGAGCACTTATTTTTTGGAATCAATTGTTGCCCCATTCTTGAAGCAATCCACCCTAAACTTCATGTCCCATCCAAATAGGCTTCTTTTTGGATTGACATGCTCGGTGTAACTTATTTTTCAATATCTCTGAGCCACAATGCTCATATATTTTGCGAATCAGTGCACTCTCATGTTCATACTAAGTAAGTTTTTTTCTGAGGCAAATAAAAGAATTTAAAACATTTAGAGAACTCTTCCATTTTGAAATCTAATTAAGAAAAAAAAAATTTAATACTTAAAATAATTGTTACCTCAAACTCCCCAAGCCATATCGTTCTAACTCCATCTATAATTTTTTTCCATGATCTCCAAGGTTGTCGTAAGTGCCCCTTAATAATAGTATTTATCTTCTGGGCACATAATAACTCCTCAAAAAACCTATTTCACAAAGATATTTTTACAACATATATTATAAAGATAAAATATAATTTAATAGTACACATCATATTATAAATTACTGTAATTAAAAAGAATAAAAAGTATTACTCTTTCCCTCGAGGCCGAATAAATGTCCTCTAAGCAACACCTGTACTCCCAATATCTATATATGCTGGTGTAGATAGGATAGATGAGGGAGTAGGTGATGCATCTAAAGGAGAACTACCCGACACAACATCTGGATGAGTGTGTGGAGGGATATATAGCTCCGATCCAGTGTTAAATGGATCAACCTTATTTTTTCCCTTTCTATTACTTGAAATCTATAACAAATACTAATTATGTAAATTATAATAGATAAATGACATCAAATAAATCACCATCATAAACACAGAAATAATCACAAAGATTGCAATCAATATAGTACATCAACAATAAGTTTTTATATAAATTCACATTATATAACAATAAATTAAAAAACTAATCGTCATCACCACCACCACCACCACCACCATCATCATCATCATGTGCACCATCGTCGTCATCCTCATATTTATCCTCATCCTCATCCTCTAACTCTTCGTCATCACCTATCACTTGATTGTTTTCTAGATTTATTTCTTCACGAGGTCCCTCAATATCAAGTAAGTCACTAGTTGGATCGGTATCAACAACTGCATTAACTGTTGTAAGTTGTTCTTGTAAAGCTACCTCCACAGTATGACGCTTATCCACCGTACTTCTTGGTCTTATTTTGATCACAAATCGCCAAAAGACTTTATCTTTTTAGCACTAGGCTTATTCCACTTGGGATGCATGTTGAGCAATGATAAAAAGATCAAACTTTGGATATTTTTTATTTTTTTTTATTTCAATGATATCATACTCATTGTTTATCTTAATACCATGGTTAGATAGTGAATCAAACCAAAGACAATTAGAGAGGAAAACTTTCTTTTTAGATACGCCTGGATACTCTAGTAGGATTATTTCCTTCAGTTTTTCATACAATACTAATGATCCTTCACCTTTGAGACACACTCCAGAATTGCACGTCTTTTTATACTTTGCCAACGAATCTATATGAAATACATATCTGTTAACAAAAAAAAAAAAAAAAAATGAAGCCATGCCTTGACTTATCTTATAAGACCCTATGCTATATCCTTCAAATATTGATTTTGTATCATTTTTCTGGATTGTGCACCTATAAATAATAGCAAGGAATTGAATAATTAATATATTTTTTATTGGTTAACAAAGAGAATTATTTATTTTAATCTTTTTTATTCTTACATAGTTTTGGAACCAATTTACAAAATGATCCTCAACAGATTGCTCCACTTAAAGGCCACTGATGAAGGGCTAACAATGTTGAAGGGTTGCTTTATAAATCCTAAAATATATTGAGTTTGAACATTAGTTTTCTCTTTTTCCATTGAAACTTATTAATTAAAAATGAATTTATATTGAATTGGAAAGCTTACTCGTGAAAAGGCATGACTTCATCACAATTTAAATGAACTTCCAATGAGGCAGCTTTCAACTTAGCATCATTCAACCATCTACTAGTACACTTACCAGTAGGCTATTCAGTTTGATTTAAAACAGACAGAGTACGTGGTTGTTGATCATTATATCCCTCATTTTCATTTCGTTTACTTCTCATACTCCTTGATTGAATGTGAAACTCAAAGTAATACGATGAAAAATATGTTGATTCTTGGGCTAGATATGCTTCACATATAGATCACTCAACTTTAGCTCTATTTTTGACCATGCCTTTGAAATCACATAAGAATCTGAAAAATGAAAACATATAATTATAAATATTTAATATGTATGGAATATTTATAGTATTTACACATTATATTATTTATTTACCTCTCAAAAGGATACATCCATCTATATTGTACATGCCCACAAACAAGTGCCTCATACGGTAGGTGTACCATCAAGTGCTCCATTGAATCAAAAAAACCTGGTGGGAATGTGCGCTCCGACTTACACAAGATAACTAGGATTTTTTTCCAATTGCAATAAACTATCTTCAAATAATTCTATTGAGCACAATTCCTAAAAAATCGAATTTATTCAGTTAAGGGCCTCCACATATTTTTTGGTACCAAACTGAAGGCACTTGGTAGCAACCGTTGCATAAACACATGGCAATCATGACTCTTCAATCCACGTAATTTCAATTTTATTTTATCAACATATCTTACCAAATTTGAAGCGTACCAATCCGGCATTTTAAGATCCTCTATCTAATTACACAACTCTCGCCTTTGATCTACAGTTAAGGAGAAATAGGCTTTCAGTTCGACGTATTTTCCATTGGGTAAAAGTCTCGAATGTAACCTAGTCTCCTATAATATTCCTCCAAGTCAAGTCTTGCCTTCTCATTGTCCTTAGTCTTACCTTTGACATCCATCAAGGTGTTAAGCACACTTTCAAAGATATTCTTCTCGATATACATAACATCCAAAATTATGGCGAACCAAGTTATCTTTCCAATAAAGTAGCTCCCAAAATATACTTTGTTTTGTCCAATTATGTGATACACCATGTCCAGGTAATTTACCAGAAGTTACTGAAAAGTTAGTGATTTTGGGAACATTACAAATTCTCTCTCATATTTGTTGACCGGTCAATCTAGGAGGTATATCTGATTGTTTAATCCTTCCCTTATAAAATGCATCTATATTCCTCCTACACATATGATCTGTGGCAAGAATTGACGATGACAATCAAACCAAGACATTTTCCCACCATTCTTCAATCTAAATGCTTTAGTTCACTCCATACAAATTAGATATACTAATTTTCTTGCAGTCATCCAACCTGATAGCGTATCATAAGTAGGAAAATCATTGATTGTCCACATAAGAGCTGCCCTCAATTGAAAGTTCTATCTTTTAGAAATATCGTAAGTTTCTATGCCGTCTTCCCATAACAACTTCAACTTCTCAATTAAAGGATGTAAATAGACATCAATTATGCTCTTAGGATTATGTGGACCAGGTATTATACAAGTCAAGAACATGTAAGGAGTTGTCATGCACAATTAGGGAGGCAAGTTATTAGGGAGGCAAGTTATCTGGAGTTACAATAACTAGCCAACATGAATGTGGTGTAGCAGATTGATTAAAGGGGTTGAACATATAAGAAGTTGTCATGCACGATTTAGGAGGCAAGTTATGCAGTGTTACAATAACCGGCCAACATGAATATAGTGTAGTAGATTGACTAAAGGGGTTAAATATATTTGCACATAATCCAAGCCTAACATTTCTTGGCTCAGATGCAAAATTCGGATGAGTTTCATCGAAATGCTTCCAACTAAAACCCATAAGAAGGATGGCATAAAATACTAGAACTTCTTTTATTTTCAAACTACCACCTCATATGCTCGGCTAATTTCAAAGATGCATATAATCTCTTGAGCCGAGGAATTAGGGGTAAGTAATGCATCGTTTTGTAAGGAGTTTACTTTCCCGTTTGATGACCTCTTACGGTTGATTTAAAATGGGGATGATTGCAAAACTTACATTCATTTAGACTGGCATCAATTGTGTAAAACAACATACAACCATTGATACAACAATTGATCTTCATAGAACTTAACCCAAAATTTGAAACCAATTTCTTTGCTTGCTAAAAGTTATTCGAGACATAGTTTTCTGAAGGATTTGAGGATTTAATAAGTTTTTCTATTCGATCAAAACATCCTTGAGACATATTGTAGTCAGATTTTAAGCAAATCATTTGTAGAGTCATAAACAACTCACAATGAGTTTCACAACATGACCACAACAGTCGTTGGGCAGCAGCCAACATATCATAAAAGGCTTGAGCATCTATGTTTGGAAGTTCCTCTCTATTCGGATTAATGCCTTCCTCATGATTAATTATAGTATAAAAACTAGTTCCCATAGCATCACAAACCATGGATTCATACCTATTGTTCGCGGCATCACCACAAAAATAAGCATTACTAGGAGCTCCCCTATATACATTGAAATCCAGAGGTTTAGTCTCCCCATATGTAGTCCAATACCAATAATTAGGCTGAAACCCATATTTTAATAAATGTACATGCGCTTCATTAGGTATCAAAAATTTCAGATTCTTACATTTTGAACAAGGACACCTTATTCCTCCATATTTCAAACATTGAGGTTGGACGGATGCATAATCAATAAAATTTTTCACCCCAACAACAAACTCTCTTGTATAATCTTTTCGATTTGGCAAGAGCTTATTATACATCCAACTACATTCAACATGAATATCCATATTTTGCAAAGAGTAAATTCATTAAAAGCGATCTCAATTTGAACAATGCAAAATTAATTTTATTATAAATATTTCGATTTTGATAAAACTATTTGATTATTTAATTTATTAATTTTTTTTTTGTTGGAAAGTAATTGCTTGTAGTATAGTATAGCATAGTATACTATTATTATTATTATTAGAGATGAATATATTTGGCAAATAAATAATTTTATTATTATTATTATTATTATTATTATTATTATTATTATTAGAGATGAATATATTTGGAAAATAAAAAAAAATGAAGAGTAATCGACAAAAGGATGAAAGGATGACCTAACAAATAGAGTGGGTAAACAAATTATTTTGGGTATGTTTGATTTGGGATATTAACATTTACTATGGCTTTTAATATAGGAAAATCTCTTATTTGATATGGAAGATAATATTTGTGGGCCGACCCGTAATTTATCCAAAGCCCGTACTAAGATGAGAATAATTGTTACTGAAGTAGTGGGTTTGGGGGTGAGATTATGTAATCTCAACCCTCTTTGATTCCATTTATGCATTTCATGATTCCTCTAGCAAGAATTTTCCACCAAGGACTATTATGCCATCACAAAGATAATAATTTGTACCAAACACCTCCCTAAAATAAGATATCCAAATTGCCCAAAAATTAAGATTGAACATAGTGAGTAGCATCATTTTAATTGAAAACAATTACTAATATTAGTAAGCACATAATGGCACATAAGTACTCGCCCTTGTGTCCATCATCATCATGCAAGCAATTAAAAACCAATCAGCAACAAATGAGAAGGCTCCACCACTTCTCCTAACATACCATCCTCCTTCCTAATTTCACCAATCCTAAATATTTCTAATGTATTATACTACAAAAATATATAAAATTAAAACAAGATATCCAAACTTACCTCTAAATGTTCCACTAAAATCAAAAATCACAAAAGATTTCCACCACAATCGACATATCCTACATCATTAGGCACATGTTACAACTGCATATATTGATTCATAAATCATAATTCCATAAACTAAATGACAACTTAAAAATTTAATACAATTCAATATATAGTACCAGAAAAATTAACTTAATCAAAATTCTAATAAAATTTTTAATTCAAATAAAAACATAACTTTGACAAATATAACAACATTTAAAATGAATATAAAATGTAACTCAAATTTCAACTAATACATAAATCATTATTTTTTTAAAATCAAATTATTATACCAAAAATAATAAATTATTATTTGAGTTTAACTAACACATAAATCATATTTTAACTAAAACATAATCAAAATTTAACTAATGGAGACAATTAACTAAAACATGATGGAGATAACTAAAACATAAATCAAAATTTAACTAAAACATAATCAAAGTTTAACTAATGAAGATAACTAACTAAAACATAATGGAGATAACTAAAACACAATTAAATTTTAACATAATTAAGAAAATTATATTGCTAATAAATAAATCATTATTTGAGTTTAATTAACACATAAATCAAATTTTAACCAACTTGGATAATTAACTAAAACATAATCAAACATAATCAAATTTTGACGAAAATATAGTCAAACATAATCAAATTCAACATAGATGTGAGATTACCTTAATTAATGGACATAGAGCAAAATATAAATTCTCCAAACCTGAAAAATTAAACAAACAATAACAATTAGTATTTTAAAAATATTTAAAATGATTTTTTTAAAAAAAAAATGAAAATAAATATTCCGGCCAGATTTGGCTAGCCGCTGGCCGACGGTCAGAAGCTAGTGCGGCCAGCAGCTGCTAGTGTGGCCTGTTGGCACGCACTAGTTGGCCTGCTGGTGTGCTTCAGCAAGTCAACTAGCCCAGCTGGTGCGCGGCCAGGCGCACCAGCAGCATCTGGTGCGATGCGCAGTTAGCAATGATTGGCATTTTTAGGAGTTTAAAAAGAAGAAGAAGAAGAAAAAGAAGAAGAGGGAAGAAGAAAGAGTGAGTACCTTTTTTCTTCCAAAATGTGTTGAGCTGGGGAAAATAAGGAAGGTAGGGTTTAATTCCCCCACCCGATAATTTGTGATGGATCTGTAAATCCGTCTCAAATGTCGCAGTTTTGTGATGGATTTTAATCCATTGCAAAATTGTTATTTTTTCATTAATTTTGCGAAGAAAAAATTCATTGGAAATGTTTTTTTTTAATTCTTTTAATTTTTTGGGATAGATTTTGCTATAGAAAAATTTTTTGCCGGATTTTTCGTCGCAAAATCCATCGCAAATTGCAACAAATTTTTTCCGTCGCAAATTTGCATTTTTTTAGTAGTGTTATTTATTGGTGTATTTGCATGCAGGTCGTCTTTGTGAGAAAATAGGCACTTTTAGATTGACTTAGGATCATGTATTTAGATGCAGACACTCAAGAATATTTTTGGTGCATCTTGGTTGTACTTGGGTTGCTTCTCACGTGTGAAAATTTTCACTTGTCAAATATTATTTGGAACTCTATTTTTGCATTTTTTTTCCAAAAAAAGAGGGAAAATAATCCCCTGTAGAGCAGTCTTAAGACATCCAAATTGGAATTGATATCTTTTCTATGTTCAATCTTGAATTATCTTTTTACACATTAAATAAGACAAATTTCATGCTACCTATTTGGATATGTTCTCAAGATATTTCCAAATTGGATTTGAGGAGTGTTGGATTGGAATATGATCTTTGATAGGCTATATTTCTGCCTTTGTTTGAGATTTTGATTAAATCTTAATGCTGTACTGGACTCTTGATTGTCATGTTATAATTTTCTCATTCCTTATATTGGGCTCTTCTTAGTATATGGGATCAGAAAAATGCTAATTTTAAGCTAAATTACTGGTGCACAAGTTTCTTGTCCTAGCTTTGTATTTTTAGTTAGTTTTGTGACTGATAGATGCTTAGACTTTCATATTTTGATCATGTTCTTATTAAAGTTTTTTAATTTGCTTGCTGCAGCTTGGTTTGGCCACTATCATTTACCCTCAACGACTTGGACTGCCGGAATGTGATGTGCCTATCACTTTATTTTCATTTTTTTTATTGTAATTGAGAAATTTTTCAAGAATTCTATGATGTTCTTAGTGTCCTCAAGTCAGAACCCAGGTGTCTATACTTCCATTTAAGTTTTGGCATGTGCCTCTTAAGCTAATTATTATATTTGATGTGACCATATCTTACAATTGATTTAGAGCAAGTTGCATGGCTATTCTATGTCATTTTCATTATCTTGTTCAAATTATCTTTTCTTTATTTTTGGTTCAAGTATTACATGAAAACAAGGGTTTGCAAGTTTGCGAATAGCTGCAAAACTTACCATCTTATTGATCATTCATCACCTAATAATGCATCTGCCACAGAATCTCTACAGCAAAATATGAAACTAACTCTTGCAGGCCTGCCAAGAAGAGAGGTACGCTGAACGTATGATTAGCTAAATACATCGCCCATATTATATGAAGACGGGAACATTCAAATATAGAGCAACATGCAAGTTTGACCACGCACCTCCCAGAGTCTGGAGAGGTAATAGCCATGGCAACATCACAGGTGACATCAACTTCTATCATTGGTGAAGGGAAAGAGAATAGAGATGTTTAAACTATTAATAGGACAACAACAATGGATTTAAAAAACACCTATTTATCTGCACTCCTCTATTTAGGAGAACAATAGTGGATTTAATTGCCAATATTAATCGTTTAGATAATTTCTTGGATTATCGAATTAATGAGTTACTTCACATTATGGTGGATGGTTAAAGTAATTTGTGTTGTTGAACAACGTTTGATTTTTAATGAGCCATATTATTTGTAGATGATTGGGTGATGGTTTGGAATTTGATATTATTTGATAGTATAGAAAAGTCATTTTAAGTAGGTATTGATTTGGATTTACATAAAAAAATAAATGGATTATAGACAAATTTAAAACTAATTAGAGACAAATTTATAGACAAAAATATCAAAAATTAGAGGTAGAAACAAAGATGGAAAAATATATAAAATTAGAGATGGAACTAGAGATGAATTAGGTAAAACAAATATTAGATATTAGAGACAGAATTAAAAATATAAAATCTACGAAAACAGACACAGATTTTAGTAAAAACATATTAGATATTAGAGACGGATTTAGAGATCGCATTTATTTGTCTTTAAATTCAGAGACGAAAATCATTCCATCTTCTAAATTTGAGATGAGGCTTTTAGCTATAGGTCTAGAGACAGAAAAATCCGTCTCTATTTGGTTTCAAAGATGGAAAATAAGGCTATAGAGATGGAATTATCCATATCTGAATCCTTGTTTTCTTGTAATGTTCCAATGAAAGATCTATAAGCTCCAATACCTTGATTTGGTTGCTCCACTTCCATGCCTAAAAAAAAAATCAGCAAAACTTGCACACTTTTTCAACCACAAGAAAATCAAGTTACTGGCCGCAATTCACAGGAAATCAAAACTCTTGATTGTCCAAACGATGCACCATAATTGGCTACAAAATGATTCACCAATGAACTCTAAGTTCCCCAATCATCGAGCCTCTAATGTTAAGTTCACACACCTAAGATTATGTCACAATCAACTCACTTTGCTAGAGAAGATAAGAAGATAGTGATGAAAGGAGTGGGCGATTTTTGGATGAGGAGAAAGGGAAGAGAGAATTTAGGAAGTGGTTATTCAATAGATGAATTATACCACATTTTGGAGGGAAAATGTGATGGCATCTAACACCATCAGGTGGCCGGCCACATGCCTATATATAGGAGAGGATAGAAGCCTCCATGCATTTGTGCCAACTTGCTAACTTGCATTTACATTTTATCTCATGAAACAAAATGCCAACTTGCATAATTCAAATGGACTCTTCCATTTGATTTCCTTCCAAAACTTAAATTGTCAATTTAATTAAATTAACTCTTTCATTTAGTTAATTTAACTTAACTCCTTAAGTTAATTAACTTAACTCTTTAAGTTAACAAAATCTAACTTAACTCCTTAAGTTAATTTGACTAATTAATTGAATATGGCACCAATTAAATTAACATCGTAATTTAATTGGCTTAACTTAACTCCTTAAATTTTTTTGAGTAATTTAGCACTTAAATTAATCAAGCTAAAATGACCAATTAATAATTAGTCAATTATTCTCTATCCTTTACCAAAAATGCCTAGTTATAATTTTCTAACTTCTTAGAAAACTCCCACTGTTAAATAAGAGTTTTCTTAAGCTTCTATGTCTGACCAATTAGATTTCATCCATGTTAGAATAGTATCCGGCAAGCCAATTAGATTTGCCTTGTAAAAGCTATTTCCTTGTAAAAACAATCTTCATTGATTGATATTATTTATATGGCCATCTTCATCTTATGCTCTTTATTACTTCACTTGCATTTGGATGAAGCCCCTAGATCACTCATGACTGTGGGACTTAGTTTGGTAACCATGGAATAAGTCTCACACGATCGTGATCTTAAATCTTCTAGGTCATAAGATCTTATGAGATGGGGCATATAAGATTCGGATAAACTTGCACTAACGATGCATAAATCCATGAGTTGGATATTTCTCCATCTATGAGCAACCGTATGAGATATGGGTGTATGTTAGTGGCTGCTTGTTAGAAAATAAGGCACTAAAGGCCCACAGGAGAATCTATTAGATAGTTGTAGTGGCAAGTCGGTAGTGATAAGTTCTCTAGCTTACGCTAGTGCATATTATTAGTCCTCTAACATGAGGATCCATGGTAACCTCATCTCTGGTCCTTAGGCTTTGACTCTTTCTTGACCACTTAGCAGGTCTTTTAGGTTGAGGTTGAGTATCAGCTACCTGGCATAGAGGTTTGTGAGATCCAAGATGGAATTCGACTCTTCGTTTTTGTGAAGGGCGAGTACATCTCCTATGTATTTTTTATAATGATCGATTCTAGGAAATCCTTGCGCAAGGTGGTGTGACAATTTGGAAAACGAGTTTTCCAAAGATGAGGTCACACAAAGGAATTGAACATTGAGAATAGAAACATAGTATCAAGGCTATTAGGGAGCTAACAAATTTCTTACCCTAGGCCTCTTTCGGGAGATGGGAAATAGAAGGACTGTATTTGCATGGTAAGCGTAGAGCTACAATGGTTATCCAAAATATTCATTTTGGCCAATTAGTTGGGCTGCATGAACTTGAGATTGGACATCGATCATGGAGATTGGGTACTCGTCAATTAATGAGATTAATTGAATTGTGTCAATTAGTTTAAAGTGTTTCAAACTAAAATGAATATATGATATTCAAAAGTCACAAGGAGTTGTCAGCCTATGTCCAATGAATGATAGAACCTATTGGGTCACACACAAAATCCAATTAGCTTCCTAATTAATGGAGGAAATTTTCTAAGTGTTAGAAAATATCTCTTAGTGGACCGATTTTAAGGTATCAATTTTGAAGGTCAATTTTGGCTTGATTAATTTTAGTGTTAAATTAATCAATTAATTAAGGAGTTAAATTAGAGCAATAATTATGGAGTTAATTATTTGGTGCCAATATGACCGTCAATTGGTCAAGTTAACTTAAAGGTTAAGTTAACAAAATTAAGCTTAAGAGTTAAGCATGTTTGACTTGAGAGTTAAGTCAAAGGTTAATTATTTAAATTAAAGTGTTTAATTTAATTAATGGGAAGAATACAGTTTGGAGAGAAAATTCAAATGAAAAGTTTATTTGAATTAGCATCTTAATTAGCTTGAGATTAGATTTCAAATGTAATTAAGATGCACATGAAATTCAAATTGAATTTCAATTTGCATTTGCCACCTTTGGCAATGGAAGTTGGCCACCTACCTTGAAGAAGGTGTGATGCCAACTTGGCATCACACCAACCTCATGCTATATATAGATATAGTGGGTGTGAGGATAGGTCATTGCTGAAAGTGTGAAAGAATTAGATTCTTTTGAAAATTCCCTCCAAAACCTCTTGCAATCATTACATTCATGTGTTGAAAGCTTTGCTTTCTTCTTCTTTTTATCAACCTAAAATTGACCTCTACCATAGCTAATATGTTGTCTTATTCCAACTTATAGACTACAAACTTTGGAAGATCTATTTGGCTTGTGGATCATATCAATAGATGCAAACAAATTAGTTTGCTACGATTTGGAGATCCATCGGCACAGAGTCCAATTTGGTGAATTTTTCCATGGAGATCCAGAAAGCTTTTTGATCTTAATTTTTACTGTGTCTCCTCCAAGGTGTTGATAGGTTTCAATATTTTTTTTGTGAATTTTGGAGCAGTTTTGATATGGTTAAAAATCTTTTCATTCATGCTACACGGTTTCTAGAAGATTCGGGATTAGTGGAAGGTTCACCACTTTTTCCTTGGATTTTAGCATTTCAAGGTAACACTCTATCTAAATCTAAATTTTAGGCATGATTTGATCCTAGTTAGCATGTAAGCACTCGTTTATTAAGCTTTTGAAGTTTTTATAATTGGATCCTAGTGCCTCACTTGCTTTCAAGCGGTATAAGAACCTAAATCATGCTTAGATTTGGATTTTCTTTGGATGATTGATTCATGTGATGGATTAATCTAGATCACCAAGTTCTCGATTCATATGATGGATTGAAGTGTTTGGATGATGTTGTGTGTGGCTCTTTGATTGATGAATTGAAAGTACTCTAATATGTGTTTCAAGTGTTGATTTATATAATTCATAGCTATTAATGTTGAATGTTGATTTAGCATTAATTAATTTTATATGTTGATATACTGTGTTAATGAATGGCTAAAATAGTTTTGATCATTTTTAGATCTAATTTGATTGGAGTTTTGTTGGAGATTTTTGAAGAATACAATTCTTGCTTGAACTTGATTTTTGGAGCTTGATTGAGCACTTAAATTTCCAATTTTAAAATGTGTTTTAGATTTGGGAAATTGGTCCATAATGTGTGATTTAATATTTGGAGTGAGTTCTAACATTTGTGGTGCACAATAGTTGAGCCGAAAATGGCCTAACTTGCCTTGACTCAAGACAGGGGTTGCTACCGGCTTTAGTACACATTGGCAGGGTAGTGACCGAGACTCACTGCCCAGCCATGTGCTTGCCTCGGCCATTAGTGCTCGGTCATGGGTTGGCAAGTTTCTATGCAATTTTTGGGCTCTTTCAGTGGCTAGAAATGGTGTTAAATCATGTGTTATAGATGTACAAGTGTTGTGCAATTTCTCAAAATTATATTTAAAAAATTTCAAGCTCCTCAAATGTTGTTAAAGTCAATCTCCAATTGTTGCATAAGTGTTATGCATGACCAATTATTTTTTAATTTGATTAGCATTTAATTGTTGGAATTAATTATTAATTCTAGATTTGTTTATTGTTCATTTAATTGTTGAATGGATGATGAACGAATGGGGATGATCATGAGCCTTTAATATGGATTTTATTTGTTTCAAGTTGTTGCATTGGCTTGTATTAAATTGGAGCTTGCATGCCTCTTTATTTCTACCTTGTAAATGTTATGAAAGTAGAATCACTAGGAGTAAGGATTTCTTTCTCATGTAAAAGCTACATAGAGCAAAGGAGACTTGGAGGCATGGAGACTTATGAAGATCCATGAATGTATGTGATATACTCATGTAATAGCTAGATTTAATCAACCTACCTAAAATCAACTAGGTGGTGCACCTATGGCTCTAAGTGCAGCACTTAGTTAGGCTCATGATCATCCCATCCTAGGAGCATGGTCGGTGTATTTACTTATTTATGCTTCCCATATCCTATTGATGTATGGGTGCATGGTTAGGATATAGAAAACCTGAATAAGAAAATAAAATGATGAGATCTTTGCAAGAAAAAAATCCTCCACTTAGAATATCTAAGTGCTTTTCAAATATTAAGTCGAAATGGATATAAATTAAAAGAGTTTTAATTAATCCAAGCCTTCTACCAATAGTATACGCCATGATGACACTACCGAATTTGTGTGATGGCACTCGAAGCGGGGGTCACACTTAGGAGGAAAGCTATGAGCATATACTTGTCATAAGATACACTTTCTATTTGAGAACCTCCATGCATTAGCACTCAAAGCGGGGCATGACATGGAGCCATATCGAATCAAAGTTTGATTGGTACGTTCGACTTAACACTTAGTGATGTAGATGCACTCAAAGCAGGTTGTCTACATGAAAAGTGAGGCAAAATATATCAAGATTTGCATGAGATGCAATTAGAAAGTATTTCTTACCTTTCCATTGTTTGTGGATGGCACTCGAAATGGGGGTCCACTTACAAGTCCTTAGGATCTTGATTCTCATTAGGAAATGAGATTTCCCAAATTCTTCTTGCGAGTGAGGGATTTGATAAAATAATAGGAGGAAAACATGCTTGAAAGACCATGGACATGTTTTTAATATCAAATTCAATCACATGCTTATTCTCTTTTTGCCTTTGAGGATTTGTGAAATCTCAAGAATAGCTTAAAATTCCACTTAGCATTGTTTTTGAAAACCAATAAACCAACCAGGCCAAACTTCCATGATTGACTTAACCTCAAAATCGTTCTAAGTTCTTAGAAGCATATATATGTCCTATATCAAGGTTCTCCTAATTTCATAGGGATTAACGTAGATCAAAGGACACGTGAAAGTTCACGAATTGGGTTTAGGATTGTCCTATCCCATAGTCTCATAATGGCATCTACAGACTTTAAAAGTCTCAAAGGCACATGAATAGTACCTTGGTTAAAGTTTACAAGAGTTGTAAAGCAAACAAGGTATGAGAAGTTCATGTTGTCAAAGGAGATTTTTCAAGTTAGGACGGATGTGAAGTTATGTGTTATCAACTACGGTCTAAAGATGATTAGGCTTGGAGAAGCTTTTTTCTACTTGGACATGGTGATGAACAATGATCTCCATGATGATTTGATCCTCACATCCTCGTCGAATTTTATTGATCAAAGTGTTGATCTAGAAGGAGACTACTGTGACAAGGGCAAACCTTTGTCACTTGTTTTCTCCTCCAAGTATATATGCCCTAGGGGTGCTAGAAAGGGAGGTAAAAGGAAGAAAAGTTGTTCCTCCAAGGGAAAACAACTATTAAAGGCATCCGAAGGAGTTTAGAAGATTGTAGAGCGTATAATTGATTTATTTGTTTGTACTTTAGCTAGATAGGCCATTGGAAGCCATTATGCAAGGAATACCTTGCAATCCTTCTGAAGGGTATGTACTTTATTGAAGTGCATTTAAGGATAAATTCTTCCTCATGGATATATGATATCGCATGTAATTCTTATCTTTGTAAGATATTATAAAGAATAAGAAAAAAGAATAAAACTAAGTGATGTGGATATGATCCATCGCCACGGCTAAGGAGCAAAAATTGTGACCAAAGCCGAAGGCATATAATAAGATGGACTTAAGGAACTCCATAATTATATTGAATCCTTGCTGTTATGTGCCATATATTATTGAGAACATTATTTCAAATTCCTATTTTGGATAGTGAAGGATTTGATCCTTCTATATCAAATAGGGGATTGGAGGCATTAAAGAACGGGTTCTTTAATTGCTTATGGTACACTTAACAAAGGATTATACGTATTAGATTTTTGATGATAACTAATCCACTTTCAACAAAGTAAGAAAATTAGATATCCAACAAAATGCCATGTTATGACATGCAAGACTTGGAAATATTTCTAAAATAGGATGAACAAGTTAGAAGCTCTCAAAGCACTATATATTAATGGCATTAAGTATCTTTCTACTTGTGAATCTTGTTTAAAAGGAAAAATGATTGAGGCTCCATTTGTAGGACAAACGGAGTGCCCCACAAGTCTTTTGGATTTGATCTATATGGATATTTGTGGAACATTAAGAGTTAGTGGGAGAGGAGGCTATTCTTACTTCATCACCTTCATCGATGACTATAGTCAGTTCGGACATCTATTTCTTATGAAGAATAAGTCCAAAGCTTTTGAAAAGTTCAAAGTGTATAGGAGTGAAGTGGAAAAACAATTGAGGCTAAGTATCAAAGCTCTTCGATCGAATTAAGGGGAAAAATACTTGAGCACTGAATTCTTGGATTATCTAAGGGAGAATGGGATTCTCTTTTGATGAATTCCACCTGGCACACCCCAACACAATGGAGTAGCCGACAGGAGAAATCTTACTTTGTTGGACATGGTACATTTCATGATGAGCTTCTCCGATGTGCTTGTATCCTTTTTGGGACATAGCTTATTGACGACAGTGAAGTCACTAAATGTAGTACCTTCAAAGTTGATGCCAAAATGTCACATGAGATGTAGTTTGGCAAAGCACCATCTTACCAAAATCTTAAGGTTTAGGGAACTCCTGCCTACGTGAGACAGACAATGGGAGATAAGTTGGGTAGTAGATCCACTTTGTGCAAGTTTGTGGAATGCCCTAAAGAGTCTATGGGTTATTACTTCTATAATCCTTCGAAAAAAAATGTGTTTTTGTCGAGGAACGCCACTATTTTTTAAGAAAAGGAATTTCTATAAGATAGTAAAAGGCATTATTGTTAGACTTGGTGAAATTCAAGATGATCATCGAATCCCACAAGTGGTGGAAACAAATATATATCAAAGAGCTTTACACATAACCTCTAAGAAGGTTAGACAGAATCAAGAAGCAACCCAAAAAGTTCGGATTCCTTCATGAGATGGGCCAATTAGATAGTGATCCAAAGACCTATGAGGAAACTATGTTGGACATAGATTCAGAACATTGGCTTGAAGCCATGAGATTTGAAATGGACTCTATGTACTCAAATAAAGTATGAACTTTGGGAGATCCACGTAAGGGAATTGTTTTAGTTGGCTGCAAGTGGACCTATAAGCGAAAGCTTGGAGTAGATGGAGAAGTGGTAACTTTTAAGGTGTGACGAGTGGCAAAGGTTTATACTCAAAGACCCGGTATTGATTTTGAGGAAACCTTTTCACCGGTCGCAATGCCTAAATCCATTCAGATTCTACTTGCCATAGCTGCATATTATGACTATGAGATATGGCAAATAGATGCAAAAATCGCTTTCCTCAATAGAGACGTTGAAGAAGAAATCTATATGGAGCAATCATAAAGTTTTACATCCAAGAGGAGTGAGGAAAAGGTTTGCAAACTCTAGAGATCTATTTATGGACTCTAACAAGCATCCCAAAGTTGGAACATACATTTTGACAAAACGATCAAATTATTTGGCTCTGTCAAAAATGTGTACAAACCACGTGTGTGTAGAAAGGCTAGTGGGAGTAGGGTATAATTTATTTTACTTTATGTTGATGACATCCTTCTCATTGGGAATGAGATAGGAATATTAGAGTGTGCTGAAGCATGGTTATCTACACAATTCTCCATAAATGATATGGTAAAAGCATCCTATATATTGGGAATATATATCTATAAAGATAGATGGGACGATGTTAGGGCTATCTTAAACCCCGTACATTGAAAAAATACTAAAGAGGTTTAGTATTGAAGAATCCAAGAAGGGATTTCTTCCCATGGGACATGGCATTCGTCTCTCCAAGTCTATTGCCCCCAAGACAGAGGATGAGAGACAAAGGATGTCCCACATACCTTATGCCTTCGCTATTGATAGCATAATGTATGTAGTTAAATATACAAGACCGGATGCGGCACACTCGCTAAGTGTTACGAGTAGATTCTAATCTAATCGTGGTGAGAGTTACTGGATAGCCATTAAAGCAATCCTTAAGTACTTGATAATTACTAAGGACTTGTTTTTGGTGTACGGTAATGGAGAATTGAAACTCTAGGGGTTTTTGGATTTAAGTTTCCAATCCAATGTAGATGACCTAAAATTCATTCATAGATTTATATTTTACCTTAATGGCAGAATGGTGAGTTGGAAGAGTTCCAACAAGATACCATGATTGAGACAACTACTGAGTTGAAATAATTTGTGCTTTTGGAAACCGCAAAAGAAGGTATTTGGATAAATATTTCATCCAAGAGTTAGATGTAGTACCTAGCATGCACGAGCCCACGGTTGTCTTTGGAAGACAATTAAGGACTTGATCCAAGATCTCATCAGTAATCCAAACACAGTAAAATGTGTTGTCATTCGATATATGATATCAATTGATAGAGGCGACAACTGAGTGGACAAAGTTGCCTCAGAAGAGAATTTAGTAAAACTACTACATAAACCCTAATGCAAAAGGTCTTTGAAGAACATCTTAAGAAGATGGATCTCAAGGCCATGGGGTATTAGATTTAGGGTAACTGGGAGATTGTTGGAATAGTGCCCAGTGAGCCATTTACATTGGCCTTGTAAAAGCTATTTCCTTATAAAAACAATCTTGGTTGATTGATATTCTTTATATAGCCATCATCATCTTATGCTCTTTATTACTTCACTTGCATTTGGATGAAGCCCTAGATTACTCATGACTATGGGACTTAGTTTGGTGACCATGGAATAAGTGTCATACGGTCGTGATCTTAAATCTTTCAAGTTGTAGCATTTTACGAGACGAGGCACCTTAGATTCGGATAGACTTGCACTAACGATGCATAAATCTATGAATTGGATATTACTCCGTTCCATGAGCAACCGTTTGAGATATGAGTGCATGTTAGTGGAAGGCCCATTAGAGAATCCACTAAATAGCTATAGTGGCAAGTCAGTAGTGGCAAGCTCTCTAGCTTACGCTAGTATATATTATTAGTCTCTAACCTGAGGATCTATGGTAATCATGTGTCTGGTCCTCATGCTTTGACTCTTTCTTGACCACTTAGCGGGTCTTTAGCTTGAGGTTGGGTATGAGCTACTTGGCATAGAGGTTTGTGAGATCCAAGATGGAATCCAACTCATTGCTTTTGTGAAGGGCGAGTACATCTCCTATGTATTCTATAATGATCGATTCCAAGAAATCCTTGTGCAAGGTGGTGTGATAATTTGGAAAATCATTTTTCCAAAGATGAGGTCACACAAGGGAATTGAACACCGAGAATAGAAATATAGTATCGAGGCTATAGAAAGTCGACAAATATCTTGTCTTAGGCTTCTTTTGGGAGATAGGATACGGAAGGACCGTATTTACATAGTAAGCGTTGAGCTATAATGGTTGTCCAAAACATTCATTTCAGCTAATTAGTTGGGCTCAATAAGCTTGAGGTTGGACATTAACCATGGAGATTTGGTACTCTTTAATTAATGAGATTAATTCAATTGAGTCGATTAGTTTAAAAGTGTTTTAAACTAAAATGAATATATGATATTCAAAAGTCACAAGGAGTTGTGAGCCCATGTCCAATGAATGGTAGAACCTATTGGATCACACACAAAAGCCAATTAGCTTCCTAATTAATGGAGGAAATTTTCGAAGTGTTGGAAAATATCTCCTAGTGTACCAATTTTAAGGTATCAATTTTGAAGGTCAATTTTGGCTTGATTAATTTTAGTGTTAAATTAATCAATTAATTAAGGAGTAAAATTAGAGCAATAATTATGGAGTTAATTATTTGGTGACAATATGACCGTCAATTGGTCAAGTTAACTTAAAGGTTAAGTTAACAAAATTAAGCTTAAGAGTTAAGCATGTTTGACTTAAGAGTAAAGTTAAAGGTTAATTATTTAAATTAAAGTGTTTAATTTAATTAATGGGAAGAATACATTTTGGAGAGAAAATTCAAATGAAATGTTCATTTGAATTAGTATCTTAATTAGCTTGAGATTAAATTTCAAATGTAATTAAGATGCACATGAAATTCAAATTGAATTTCAATTTGCATTTGCCACCTTGGCAGTGCAAGTTGGCCACCCGCCTTAAGGAAGGTGTGATGCCAACTTGGCATCACACCAACCTCACCTTATATACTGATATAGAGGGTGTGGATAGATCATTGCTGAAAGTGTGAAAAAATTAGATTCTTTTGCAAATTCCCTCCAAAACCTCTTGCAAGCATTGCATTCATGTGTTGAAGGCTTTGCTCTCTTCTTCTTCTTCCCAATCTAAAATCGGCCTCTACCATAGCTAATCTCTCTTCTTATTCGAACTTATAAACGTAAGATTTTGGAAGATCTATTTGGTGTGTGGATCATATCAAAAGAGGTATACAAGTTAGTTTGCAAAGGTTTGGAGATCCACCTGTATAGAGTTCAATTTGGTGAATTTTTCCAGGGAGATCCAGAAGGATTTTTGATCAATTTTTTTATAAGTGTTAACAGGTTGTAGTATTTTTTCTTGAATTTTGGAGCAGTCTTGATGTGGTTAAAAATTGCTCTATTCTTGCTGCGTGGTTTTTGGCAGATTCTGGATTGGTGAAAGATTTATCACTTTCTCCTTGGATAGCATTTCAACGTAACGCTCTATCTAAATCTAAATTTTAGGCATGATTTGATCTTAGTTAGCATATAAGCGCTAGTTTATTAAGCTTTTGAAATTTTTATAATTGGATCCTAGTGCCTTACTTGCTTCCAATCCATTCATTGGACATGGGCTCACAAGTCATTGTGATATTTTTAATATCGAAATATTCACATTAGTTTAATTCTTTCAATTAAGCTCTATTAATTGAAGAGCATTCAATTTCAATGGTTGATGTTTGGCAACAAGCCCTTGGAGCCCAACTAATTAGATGAATGAATTATATCTTGATGGACCATTATAGCTTATGCCTACCATGCAAATATAGTCCTTACACTTTCTATCTCCCAAAAGAGGCCTAGTGCAAGATATTTGTCGGCTCCCTAACTATCTTGATAACTATGTCTCTGTATCTAATGTTCGATTCTCCTTTATGACCTCAACTTTGGAAAACACATTTTCTTAATTGTTATACTACCTTGTGTAAGGATCTCTTGGAATTGATTATTATAGAATACATAGGAGATGCACTCATTCTTCACAACAATGAGGAAATAAATCCCATCTTAGATCTCAAGAACCTCCATTCCTAAGTAGGTCATGCTTAATCTCAACCCCGAATGAATCGCTATGTGATCATCGAAAAGTCAAAGCATGAGGACCTCAACGCAAGGTTATTATAGATCCTTAAGTCCAATGAGTAATTATATACAGTACCGTAAGTTTGAGAACTTGCCACTACCGACGTGCCACTACAGCTATCTAATGGATTCTCTTGGCGGGCCTTTAGTGCATTTGTTCTCTAACAAGCACCCACTAATATGCATCTATGTCCAACATAGATTGCCTATGAAACGGCGCAATATCCAACCTTAGATGCCCATTCTCATAAGATTTTATGACTTGGAATATTTAAAATCATGACATTGGAGACTTGTTTCATGATCACCATCACATGTATGACCAAGTCCCATAGTCTTGTATGATTTAAGGGCTTCAAACAAATGCATGAAGTATAAAAAGTATAAGATGAAGTTGGCCATTTTATTAAAATATCATTCAAGCAAGATTGTCTCACAATTGGAGTAGTATTTACATGCTAATTCCAATTAGCTACAGGGTATTATTCCAACAATCTCCTACATGCCCTAAAGCCAATTCCCCATAGCTTTAAAGCTTATGTTCTTAAGATGTCCTTCAAAGACATTATGTAATAAGGATTTAGTCTGTAGATTTGCTATATTCTCTTTTGAAGCTACCTCACCACTTAGAAGTTGTCTCTATCAATGATCTCATCGATCAAATGATAATGCTGTTAGAATTGTGTAATACAGTCGATTAGATTGACATGTAAACTATTTCACTTGTAATACATTCTTGATTAAATGATATACAAATAAATGATCATCTTCATGTTGTGCTTATTTTACTTTACTAGCATTTGGTTGAAGCCCCTAAATCACACATGACTACGTGACTTGGTTGCACATTAGATGGTAATCGTGAAATAAGTCTTACACAGTAGTAATTTTAAATATTCTAAGTCATAGAATCTTATGAGACGGGGCATATAAAATTTGGATAGATTTGCACTAACAATGCACAAATCTAAGGAGTTGGATATTGCTCTATTTCATGAGCAATCTATGTTAGACATAACATGGGTGCATGTTAGTAGGCTCTTATTAGAGAACAAGTTCACTGAAGACTGACCGGGAGAATCCACTAGACAGCCGAAGTGATAAGTCAGTAGTGGCAAGTGTTCCTGCTTATGCTAGTGCATATAATTAGTCATTTGACTTGAGGATCCATGGTAGCCCTATGTTTAGGTCCTCATGCTTTGACTCTTCATTGACCACATAGTGGGTCATCTGGGCTAAGATTAGTTATGGGCTACTTAGACATGGAGGTTTATGGGATCCAATATGAGATCCATCTCTTCATCGTTGTGAAGGGCAAGTGTATCTCTTATGTATTCTATAATGATCGATTCCAAAAAATTCTTGTGCAAGGTAGTGTGACAATTTGGAAAAGAAGTTTTTCAAAGATGAGGTCATAAAGGAGAATTGAGCATTGGGAATAGAAACACAGTTATTGAGGCTATTAGGGAGTCGACAAATATCTTACCCTAGGCCTCTTTTAGGAGATAGGAGATGGAAGAACCATATTTGCATGGCAAGCGTAGAGCTAGAATGGTTCACTAAGATTTGACCAATTAGTTGGGCTCCATGAGCTTGAGGCTAGACATTGACCATTGAGCTTGGGTACTATTCAATTAATAGAGATTAATTAAAAGAGTTATTGGTTTAAAGGAGTTTAAACTGATGCAAATATTTCAATATTTAATATATCACAAAAGTTGTCAACCTATGTCCAATGAATGGGAGAACCTAATGGGTCACACACAAAAGTTTAAAGGAAGTTCTATTTGATGGAAAGAATTTTCTAAAGAGTTAGATCGTTCATCCATGGTGGTTTTATGAAGAAATCGGTTGACTAAGTTTTTGGTTATTTTGGCTTAATTAATTTAATTGTTAAATTAATCAGAAATAATTTAAGAAGTCAAATCAGACTAATTAGATGAACTAGTCTTAAATTAAGAAATTAATTTATTTGGTGCCATATAACTATTAATTAGTCAAGCTAAAGAGTGAAGTTAGTTGACTTAAAAGGTTAAGTCAAACCAATTAATTAAATTAAAAAATTAATTTAATTAATATGAGAAATTAATTTTCGAGGGAAATAAAAATGAAGGAGTTCATTTGAGGTTTAATTTGGAATTAATTTGAAAGACTTTTCATGAGATGAAATGTAGATTCAAATTAAATTCAAATGGAAGTGAAATTCACATTTCACATGCAAGTGTATTGCCAAGTTGGCAAATCACCTCATGGAGAGTGTGATGCTAACTTGCATTACACCATCCACTCTATAAATAGAGAGACGAGGTCGGCCATTGAGAGCATGTGATGCTAGATTCCATTTTTCCCTCCAAAAAGTGTAATTCACTCATGTGTTGAAGTTTCACACCTTCTTCACCATATTCTTTCTATATTTCAGCCATCCTTCTCATTCTTCCCTTGGTTCTCTAGCTGATTATAGATAGATTTGAACTCTCCTTGGATGTGTGGATCATAATAGTAGAGGCTTCACATTTGGAGAGCTTTTGCTCTTGAAGATCCACTATAGTCCAACATTTTTGGAGATAGATTTGGATACCTTTCTATGCTTAGATTTGACTGAAATTTTTAATGGAAGTTCTCAAGTATGTTGAGGAGCTCTCTGCAAATTTTCAGCCAATTTGGAGTTGATTTGGGAGGTCAATTGTTGGCTTTATTCTACTATGCATGGATTAGCACTTTGAAGTGTTCATTGGTGTCATCCTTGATCTACCTTTAGATTAAGCATTCAAGGTAACTTTCTGCCATTAAATCCTCATTAAATACACGATTAGATCCTTGGATAAGGAATAGACATGTTTTATTTAGCCTTTTTATTGTTTTATAATTGGATCATAGTGCTACTCCTTACTTTAAGTGGTATTGAAGCCTAATTTATGCTTTAATTTAGATTTTTGTCGGATTGATTCATGTAATGAATTGACCAATATCACTAAATACTTGATTAAATTCATGAATTTGAGTGTTTGGTTGATTTTGTTGTTGGAATAGTGCCCCGCAGAAAATGAGATTGGCATGTAAACTATTTTACTTATGATACAATCTTGATTGAATGATATTCATATTAAATGGCCATCTTTATCTTATGCTTAAATTACTTCTCTGGCATTTGGTTAGAGCCCTTGGTCAAGACTAGGGGACTTGATCGTGCATTGGGTGGCAATCATGAAACAAGTCTTACACGATCGTGATCTTAAAATATCCCAAGTCATAGAATCTTATGAGACAAGGCATCTAGGATTCAAATAGATTCGCACTAATGATGCATAAATCCAAGGAGTTGGATATTGCTTTATTTCATGACCAAACCATATTAGACATGGGTGCTTGTTAGAGAATAATTTCACTGGAGGCCCGCTAGAAGAATACACTAGATAGCTATAGTGGCAAGTTCTCCCTTTTATGCTAGCGCGTATAATTAGTCCTTTAACCTGAAGATCCATGGTAATCTTGTGTTTAGGTCCTCATGCTTTGAGTCATCCTTGACCACTTCATTGGTCTTTCGGGTTGATCTCTTTTACGAGCTACTTGGTCATGGAGGTTTGAAAGATCCAAGATGGGATCTGTCTCCTTGTTATTGTGAAGGACGAGTGCGTTTTCTATGTATTCCATAATAATCGATTCCATGAAATCGTTGCGCAACGTAGTATGACAATTTGGAAAATGAGTTCTCTAAAGATGAGGTCATAAAGGGAAATCGAACATTAAGAATAGAAACATAGCTATTGAGGATATTAGGGAACCAACAAATATCTTGTCCTAGGCCTTTTTCGGGAGGTAGGAGATGGAAGGATCATATTTGTGTGGTACACACATAGCTAGATTGGTTCACCAAGAGCATATTCATTTTGACCAATTAGTTGGGCTCCATGGGATTGCATGTGGCTAGACTTTAGCATAGAGATTGGGTACTATTCAATTAATGAAGATTAATTGAATTGCGTTATTAGTTTAAAGGAGTTTAAATTCATATGAATATTCAATATTCAAAATATTATAAGAGTTGTGAGACCATGTCCAATAAATGGAAAAACCTAATGGGTCATACACAAATGCCAAATTGCAAGTTCTACTCGGTGAAGGAATTTTCTAAGTGTTAGAAAAGTTCATCTAGTGGCCAATGTTGGATGTGACAATGGTTTGCTATTTTTGTCATTTTGGCTTGATTGATTTAATTGTTAAATTAATCAAAACAATTTAAGGAGTTAAATTAGATCAATTAAATTAAATTAACTCCTTAATTTAATTGGTGCCATGTGACAATTAACTAGCCAAGTTAACTTAAGGAGTTAAGTTAACACTTGCTAACTTAAAGAGTTAAGTTAGTTGATTTAAATGTTAAGTGTAAGTCCAATTAATTAAATTAAGGGGTTAATTTAATTAATGTGAAGAATTAATTTGGAGGGAAATTTAAAATGAAGAAGTTCATTTGGCATGCATTTAGAATTTATTTGGATGATATTTCATGAGATGAAATGAAGATTCTAAATGAAATTCAAAGGGAGGTGTGATGCCAACTAACATCACACCTTCCTTCCATCTATATATAGATATAGGTGCACTGCAAGAAAAATTAGTTTTAGCGATCATTATTTATGGTTGCTAAAAGTAAGAAAATGATTGCTATAATCTATAGTGACCAAAATAATGTTGGTCACAGGTGGTCACAACAGGGTAGCTACTAAAAGTACCCAGTGACGAGTTACTACCTTGGACGCTGAAAATGTATGTTTAGTGACCATCCAATAATAGTCACTAAAGATGGAATAATTTACAACAAATTTTTCACTTGCTAATATAAAACTTCATGGTCGCTATACAATTACATGGTTGCTATAGTTTTGCATATAGTAACCACATCACTTTGGTTGGTGGCGACCAATTCTTTAACAACCAAGTCATCGGTTGCAATAGGTTGTAAATGGTCACAATAATTGTATTATTTATTATGTTTTAGTGACTATATTGCGACTATAAAGAGTTATTGCTAAAGAATATCTTTTTAGCAATGAAATTATTACTTTCGATAATTTTAATATTGTTGTAAAATTTATGACATTTTTTACGATTTAGTAACCAAAAATGTAGCTATTGGTTGCTAATATGTATTTATTAGAAACCAAAATAATGCTTGCAAAAGAAAGTTTAATTGGTTGTTAAAATGTACACATTAACAACCAAATAGTAATCGCAGCAATAGATTGAATTGGTTGCTAAAATGTATGCATTACTGACCAAATAATTGTTGCAAAAATATATTGAGCTTGTTGCTAACATGCATACAATATAAACTAAATAATGATTGCAGAGAAAATAGAAATTTATTGCTAATGTGACAAATTAGTAACCAAATAATAACTACAATAATAATTTAAATCAATTGTTAATATGTATAAAATAACAATCAAATAGCCATTACAAACTATTACAAAGCAAACCATATTGATCAATATTCTTCAAATTTCCTTCAACTTTTCTTCATATAACTCTCGAAATATATCTTTGAACCTGAAATAGTCAAAAATGGTGTCAATGCTATGAATATATTCAATAGCCATTTTAGCTAGTTGCAAAAGAACTATTATTTAAACAATCAAAGATCAAACTTTAAAAAACATTCTAAAGGGAGCTGAACTATTTGATTAAGTAACTCTCAAATATACGAAACGAAAAGGAAATATTACCTTTTCCATGATTGTTAATAATTAATAAGAATTGACCATTTTTGCACGAATATCCACATCAAGATTAGTCTGTAGGCAATAGATCATGCATAAATATTCAGTTTTAGTTAGATAAAGAAAAAGGAGGAAGGAGAAATGATAACACAGTGAAAATGAGATTTTATATATAGAAAATCAAACTAAGATAGTGCCTCCTTAAATCAATCAAAAGATGCATATACGATTCCTTCAAAATAGGTTTGACAATATCCAACCAAATAGAAGGCAAAATATCAAAAGTAACCAAATTCAAACTTAGTCTAGCTATGTGTCTAAAAGCAGACAAATACCTTACTAGTTGTAAAATTATTTGAACATTATAGACTAAGCTTCATTTATAAGACTGCCATTTTATTATGTGTGTGCGTATGGATTTGGCACTGCCTTTATCTTGTAAGATATCATTTGCTTTTAGTATGTACGATGAAACCAAAACAATTTCACATACCATATCATTGCCTTTTATCCTAGTTTAAGCTAAAAAAATAGACAATTGCTCACATCCTCATCTTTTTTTCTCATTTTGTGTCAAGAAAATTTACAACACGAGCAACTCAATATTTAGACTTATGTTAGTGGAGAGATGTGAGGTTACCTCAACATTTGTTTCACTTAGCAACTCTATTGCAAATGGTATCTCCTCTAGCCTGTCTTTCTTCGTGCCCTTCAAATGTTGAGATACATAAGCATAATCATGATTATTCTTCATAATTACTAAGTTGAAATGCAGCTAAGGAATAATGGAGTATGATTATTGAAAGATGAGCTAGACAATACAAAGAGTTACTATTCACTAAATTTGGAAAAGAACGCGAACTGCGCTAGTAGTGATGTTTTTCCACGAAAATTGAAAGGTTCTAGAAATCTGACCTCAAAATTTCAAACAATTGTCTTTATCTTCACTAAGTGGCTACACCAATTTGAAATGATTGTGACTAATCCGGACAACTTGAGAAAGCTTATTTGTTCACACTATGAAAGGCTACAAAATGTTGAAGAGCAAACCAATTTCTTGAAATATATATAGAGAGCGTAATTTTGGTAGGAGTTGGAATATACAGAACCATATTTTTTATAGTCATAAAAAGAAGTTATTATATAGATAGTCACTGATTAAAGTCAACATTGTTGGTACTATTTGGATCCATTTTTCCAGTTCAAATTAAAGTGCTGCTATTTACCTTTGAAGTTAAGGAATACCCCTATCTAAGGTTGCTTAAATGAGATTTTGCCTTTTTCACCATGCATGTTCCAGGAGGGAACAAGAAAAGTCATTTCTTTCCAAGCTTGATATATATATATATATATATATTTACAAGTAAATGCCTAGTAATTATAATAATATGTTGTCTATTCTTGTATGTTATGTAGATAGATATAAATGATGGCAGCTAAGAAAAAAACTCATCAAGAATAGAAGCCAATCCAAAAGACTATACATTATTGCAACCTCGTTTTATGGTCATGGACCTACAAACTGAAAATTTGAAGCTATTTGTCTTCAAGGGTTTCATGTGAAACTATTAAATTTAACCGTTTGGTTGACTACAAAAGCCACTAAGTTCATTAAGTCTTGTGGTGCCTTATACATGGCATACATGGCACACCTCAAACCCATTAATAATATTCAACTCCTAGATTTTTCAATGGAAGCCCTGAAATTAAACTCAGCTTTTTAATTTTCACAAGTCAAGGACTTTAACAAAGTCCATGGTTGTTATGGCCGGTGACAGGAATATGAAGTCATATTCATTTTTGTGATCTAACATGATTTGATATATATATATTTATATATATATTTATTTATATGTAACTACCATTCACCAATTCATTCATTAACATTTATTTATTTATAAGTAGCTATCCAAATAGAACTTTATTAATTCTGCATTCAAGTGTAAGAATGATCAACATTTATGTAAATTAAATAAGAAATACTAACTCTGAATATTGGCTAAAAAATATCTTCCATTTTTTTGAAATGGAACTTCAAGAATGAAAAAATGGAATATATAATAATATATTCTTACATGAACTTTGTAGGATATGTGGAGATATATTTAGATCTCTCAGAAATGGAATGAGGATTGGCTTCCAGGATAATATATTCGAGCTCGCCTTTATCTTCATTCAACCCGATATTCTTGTAGCCATAGCCAAATGGAGTGAGGGGGCCTGGCCAGCCATTTCTGCATGCAGGTTTTGAGAAAAAGTCTTAGCCTTCCCTTTCAACCTTGGAGATTATTTCTCTTCAAAGTCCATGATTTTCAACCTGGAAAAAGCAACACTATTCGCATGTTTTTATGATCAATTCACAGAGCTTGGACCTCTCTAGGCTGAAATATATGACTGGAATTCCACACCCTGAGTTTTTTTTGCTTCGCAAAGGAGCTGGAGAAGGCACCACCATTGTTAACTAAAAAGAGGTGTCAGTTGTAATGGTTGCAGCTGAAGTGAAGCTTTTGTGATAAAGAACTCCATCAGCGGACATCATCTCCACAAAATGTACAACTTTTCGTAAGAATTGAATTTTTGAGTGGGACCATAATAAGCCATTTTGCCTTTCTTTTCGAAGTTTGGGTCTAATTATTTGTTGGAGCAACACTTAGTTTCAAAATGCTTTATTCACCATATGTAGCTATTAATCCCCAGCATACATAATTAGTACCTAATCAGTTTACTTTCTATAGAATTGCTCCAAATACTATGACATAATAATGTATTGGTATCTTATTTTATCCGACTCTATCTACGTTGTATGGATAATATTCTACTCTCATCTTAGGAATGTGTAAAAGAAAAGCACAATAACATGCGTTTAGATTGTTCAAACTAATAACAAAAAAGCTCTTTCATGGAGCTTTGCTTGTGAAAATTCTGGAAAGCTCAATTGTGGAATGTGGACTGATCTTTAGATGACTATTTTACTTATTGCAAAATGAAAACTAAATTTCTAGAGATCATTTCTCAGTTTGTGCATGCAGCATTATGCAAGGGCCTTGCTTATCTTTTCTATGTCTTTCTAATTTATCAGATGTCCTATAAGGGACATAAAGACCAAATAACATTTTACGATGAGTAATAAAAGTTTGTAGCTACAAGTACCAGTTCATCAAGCAAAGGAATACGTGACAGTTGAAATTAAGTAAAATAGATTCATCTAAAAAATTAAAAATAATAACAGAATTCAAAGATCCTCCACCAAATCCTAAGGATATGATTGAAAACTTCCATAAGGATTGTTAGTTATTCGACACCATCTTCCACACTCAAGGAATAACCAATAGTGTTAATTATGCAAATTAACACAATTAACTTACATGTAAACCAGAAATTATATAAGAAATTGTAATGACACAGATTATATAAGTTGTAAGTTGTTATAGCCAAAAATTTATGAAGATTCAGAGCCAGAGCAGTCAAACCAGACAGTAATAATTACATCTTAAGCTAAAAAAGATCAATTAACAAAGGCAAACTAGATTTAAAAATTACAATAAGGATGAAAATTTCTTTAATCCACAGTGATGAAATAGAATTGTGTATCCAAATCTAATTAAATATTCACCTCCAGGGGAAAAAAGGTTGGAGCCTAGAGTAGTAAGCCAAGCTGACCCGACTATGACCATCCAGAATTTCAAAACCTTAACCCTATTCCCATGTCTTCAGAACTGAAAAAAGAAAGAACTATTTTTTCAAGTTTACAATAAATTCATCTCATTTGGCACTTTTCGAGCTAAACGCAAATCCAATTTCCATAAACCTAATCTATCTAAAAATGCGAAAATCAAAGAATTCAGGAAAATGGTGATCAAAATATTACCTGAAGATATGACTTTCACTCTAACTCTCCATTTGGAGGAACCGTTTCGCTGCAACTTGACATGAGTACTTGGATTTTCAGCCATGCCCAGATGGATTTCTTCGGTGGATTTGGAGTACAATGGCTATGGAGTAGAGAGGTGCAATAGATAGAAGTAAATCAAGGGAAAAATCTCGCGGTTTGAGATTAGCGATTCAGAACGAGAAATGACAAATTAGGGATGAGAGATGTGGAACAAGGTGCCTTAGGATTAAAAACCCAATCTCCACCCTTAATGTTGATTCACCGTGTTCAACTATGTTTTCGATTGTTAGGCATGTGAATGGGGAAAAAAATAATACAACCAAAAAAGAAAGTAATTTGAGATTTTTTTTGACACTATAATTTGGGATTTAATAATTTAGGCTTGCAAAATATCTGTTAATTTTTTTAATTGAAAAAAGAGAAAAAATTATAATAAGTTATTCATGCTCAAAGTTTCATATTTTTTAAAATTACATTTTTTAATATAGATATTTTTTAATATACTAAATTGTAATAATACAATTTTGGTATTGCATTAATATATTTAATTTAAATATTGATTTTTTATGCAAATTGTCTCCAAGTATATAGAAACTAAAATGTGTATACCGTGTTCCCAAAATTTTCTAAAGCTTAAAAATTGATTAACTAAAGCTAATTCAATTTTCAAATAAGTTCAATAACAAAAATTTGATTTAATATCATTTTCTTAGGTAAAAGAAATGTCATGAATTAGTATCTTAAAGTGAACTAAGTTTAGAGAGGAAAGTTTGGATATTTCTTTTTTTTTTTTTTTTTTAATGCCTTCAATACAAAGTAACAATTTTAAAGTTAGTATTCATGATGCATCAATATTTTTACTAGTATTCTTTTATTTTGAAATAAATATAAAATAGAAAAAAATTAATAATTCCTACATTTCTAGTTAGGAGTGCCGTTGGACAAAATTCTTTTGAGAATCGCTTCTTTTACTTAAGATAGTTCAGTTGGTTTTTGAAACTATGGATAGTGCTACTTTTACTTTAAGTCAAAAATCTTCTTTTTATTATCAAAATAATTCTTTTAAAAAAGTCTACTTTTCTTGGATTATTATTAGAATGTTTATCCTAAACATTAACTAAATTATTTGATATGTTCAAAATATAATCAAACTAGCCAATCAATTGCTATTTTTACATTGACTTTTAAATGAGGCAATTTAGTATATTTTATTTTTAATGCTATTAAAATCAAGTTAATTAAATATTAATAGAATAGTTTCCAAACCCCAAGAACAAACAGATATGTTTGTTCCAACAAGTAGCCATTTTTGGTTGGATTTCATTCTCTAAAAATCTGTACTTTTTGTCTCAATTTCTTGAGATTCTTCATTCAAGATTTTTATTTAGGAGTTGTACTTTCACACGCAATTTAAAGTAAAGTATCAATTGAACAATCAATAAATTATCTTGTTTTATTTTTAAATTATTTTTTTAAATAAAATTTACTTCAAAATCAATTTAACACTTAAACTCAATTTAAAGGATTTTTTTTTATATTTTTTCAAGCGCTAGTTAGAAAAAGACACTGAATTGCTTTGAGTACTTTTTTAGCAACCATGTAAAATTGTTTGCTGTAAATATTTTTCTTAGTGACTATAAATATTGGTTGCTATAAGTTTAAATAGCTAGATAAAGATATATATTCTTAGCAATCAAAATAACTGGTTGTTAATCATCAATTTAAAAGACTTATAGTAACAATTAAATATTTTGTTGTTAAATTGGTTGCAATTAATATTCATATATAGAAACCATAAAAATTCTCGCTAAAAACTCCTACTTTGGCCACTATACCATTGGATAAGGTTGGTCCAATCATAGCAACCATTTCTAGCTACCAAATATTGATTAGTTGCAAAAGTATTTAAGCAACTTGATTTTAGCAACTAGATTATTTTTGGCTGCTAAAATCATATATTTAGTAACTATTTTATTATGGTCACTGAGAATTTGGTCGCAGAAACCATTTTTTCTTGTAGTGGTGGCAAGCCATTGTGAGCTAATCACATGCTTTTCATATCTAATTTTTAGATACACACTTTCCCTCTAATTTTGTGTGTTCTTGTCATGTGTTGAGATTTCACACCTTCTTCACCTCTCCCTCCAAAATTGGCCATCACCATACCTTCTTCCTCAATTGTTCTAGCTAGCATTGAGGTTGATTCTTGTAATTGGTGTGTGGATTATTTCATTAGAAGCAAGGCATTTGGATTGCTTTGCTCTTGGAAGATCCATAGCAGGGTAGAAAGTTTGGTGCAACTTTTTGAGGCCTTAAAGATCTGATTTGTTGTTGAATTTTTAACTGGCAACTCTGCAAGGAGTGGAGGAGCTTCGGTCCAAATTTCAACATAATCCAAGGTGATTTTGTTGGGCAAAAGTTGCCTACAAGCTGCTACGCTAGAGGGAGATTGCATTCAAAAGTTCAAGTAAGTTTTCATCTCTTTGGTTGGATTTTGTTATGTATGTAATTTTATGACCTAAATGCACTTTAGTAGCATGAATTAGATCCTTGGGGAGGTATAATGAAGTTTGATTTTAGTTTTAAATTATTTTATAATTAGATCATTGGCTTACACCTTCATACCAATATGTGTTTTAATTATTTCCACCTTTGAAAGGTTTTTTAAATCCAAAAATTCATTTAATATGTATGAATTACTGCTATGGAGGCATCCTTAAATTTTTGGTCACAAAAGTAGGCAATTTTAGGCCTTCACTTGGTACAAAACAAGGGATGGCAAGCTGCCACCTAGGTTGCCATGCGCCTGGCAAGCAACAATGCATTGTGCGTGTGCTTGCCTCATGGTCGGGCGGACTGGCTAGGCAGCAAGAAGCCAAGCTCATCTTGGATGAGTTTTGAGGCTAGTTTTGGGTTATTTTGTGCTAAAAAATGATATTGATTTATACTAATTAGATGCACAAATATTGTGCAAGTTATCGAAATTATATTTGACATTTTTGATTGCTTTTAAAATCTTATTTAAGATAATCTTCAGTTATGTGAAAAAATAAGATGCATAATTATTATGCTTATTTTTGCTAGTTAATTAATTATTTATGAGATAAACATTTAATTTGTTGAATTGAACGACAATTCTTATTTATGGTTCATTTAACTGTTAAATGGATGATGAATGAATAGGGATGAACATGAACCTTTAATATTGATTTTATTTGTTTCAAGTTATTGGAAAGGGTTGTATTAAATTGAGGCTTTAATGTCTCTTAATTAATATAGAATCACTAGGAGTGAGGATTTTTTTTCTCATGTAATTGTTACAAGGAGACATGAAGACCATTAGAGGTATGAAGACCCATAAATGTATGGGATATATTTGTGTAATAGCTAGAATTAATCAACCCACTTGAAATCAACTAAGTAGTGCACCTATGGCTCTAAAGTGCACTACTTGGTTAAGGCTTATGGTCATCCCACCCTAAGAGCATGCTAAGAACATTTACTTATTTATCCTTTCTTTATCCTATTGATATATGAAATGTATGGTTACGATATAAGAACCTAAATAAGAGAAGATAAAATTGATGCGGCATCCATTAGGCCTTGATTCTCACTAGAAAATAAAATTTCTCGAATTTGCTAAGGGGGTCAGGAATTTGATAAAATAGTGAAAGAAAAATATACTTTAAAGTCCATAAACATATTTTCAATAACTATATCCAATCACATGTTTATATAAGAATCCACTTAATGTGATTTTGGAAACTAATAAGCTAACTGGGCCAAACTTCATTGACTTAGAAACCTTAAGATTATTTTTGGTTCCGAAAAGATGACTTATGTGCTTACTCAAAGTCCGAAGGACACCATAGGTGATGATGTTGATGATGAAGCACGTGAAACGTTCACGAAGGGGGTAGATGATGATATACGAACAAATGATACCTTATGATGGCTTCTATGTACAATGAGCTCCAGAAATCACATGAGCACATGAAAATGGCAAATGAGATTCATTTGCACCTACAAAAGTTGTATGGTGTGTAAACTAGACATGAAAGATTATCATTATCTAAGGAACTCTTATGGACTAGAATGAATGAAGGCTCCAGTGTCCATGATCATGGACTTAAGATGATTGGTCTCATTGAGAAACTTGCTCAATTGGATGTGGTTATGGACAACAAGCACTATGTGGATTTGATCCTTCAATCATTGTCTAGCTCCTTTAACCAATTCATTATGAACTTCAACATGACAAAGCAAGAAGTAATGATTAATGAATTGGTTAATATGTTGGTGACTGCCGAGGCGACTAGGAAGAAAGACAAATCTTTGATGCTTGCTTTCTCATCCAAGTCTAACGACCCTTAGGATGCTAGAAATGGAGGTAAAAGGAAGAAAAGTTCATCCTCTAAGGGAAAGCAACCATTAAAGACCTCGAGTATAGTTAAGAAGAGAAAGGCAATTGGAATAGAAATTGCAAGGAGTATCTTGCAACCCTTAGAAAGGGTATATACTTTATTGAAGTGAATTTAATGATGAATTCTTCCTTATGGGTATTTGTATCACATGTGGTTTTCACCTTTGTAATTCATTACAAGGGATGGAAAGAAGAAGGAGTCTTAATGATGGGGATATGATCCTACACCTATGAATTGGTGCAAAAGTTGTGGCTAAAGAGGGCATCATCAAGTTGGACTTGGGGAACTTCTTTATTGCACTTGATCTTTGCTATTATGTACCCAATCTTGTTAAGAACATTATTTCTATTTTCATTTTGGATAATGAAGTATTTTATTTTTCTACATCTAGTGGGAATATGAAGGCATTAAAGAATGATTTTTCAATTGCTCAAGGTATATTAAACAATGGATTATACATTTTTGATTCTCAACCATCATTGATGCACATTCAACAAAATAACAGAAAATTAGATATCCAAGAAGATGCCTTGTTGCGGCATGCAAAACTTGAACATATTTTCAAAAATAGGATGAACAAGTTAGAAGTCCTCAAAGCACTAAATGTTAGTGGCATAGAGGATCTTCCTACTTGTGAATCTTGTTTGAAAGGAAAAATAACCAAAGCTCCTTTTGTAAGACAAGCAGAGAGAACTGCAAGTCCTTTGAATTTGATTGATACGGATGTTTATGAACAACTAAGAGTTAGTGCAAGAGGAGGCTATTCCTACTTCATCACATACATCAATAATCATATTCAATTCCGACATGTGTATCTTATGAAGAACAAGTTCGAAGCCTTTGATAAGTTCAAAGAGTATAGGAAGAAAGTAGAAAAGTAATTGGGACTAAGTATTAAATATCTTCAATCGGATTGAGGGGGAGAATACTTGAGTACCAAGTTCTTGGATTGTTTAAAGGAAAATGAGACTTTTTCTTAATGGACTCCACCCGGTACACCCTAACACAATGGAGTAACCATGAGGAGAAATCGTACCTTGTTGGACATGGTACATTCCATGATGAGCTTTTTCGATGTACCTATATTCATTTAGGGA
The DNA here is from genome assembly GCA_018894105.1 of Jacaranda mimosifolia. Taxonomy (NCBI): domain Eukaryota; kingdom Viridiplantae; phylum Streptophyta; class Magnoliopsida; order Lamiales; family Bignoniaceae; genus Jacaranda; species Jacaranda mimosifolia. The sequence goes on along the minus strand of CM032127.1, from coordinate 32,515,442 downwards.
TATGCCTTAATTTTGGCAGTAAGGTAACTAAACATAGCACCCTTAAAGTTGGTGCCAAAGGCACTGCATGAGATGTGGTATGGCAGAGCACTCTCTTACTCTTTTCTAAAGGCTTGGGGGTCTTGGATGCAAGATCCACCTTGTGTAAGTTTGTAGGATACCCAAAAGAGTCTTTAGGTTATTATTTCTATGATCCTTCAGAACAAAAGGTGTTTGTTATTAGGAACGCCCATTTTTTTGAAAAAAAAATTCTATTAGATAGAAATGGCATTGTTGTTGAACTTGATAAGTTCAAGATGATCAAGAAATCCCACAAGCGGTAGAAACATGTAAACATCAAGAGCTTTGCATACAACCTCTAAGAAAGTCAGATTGAATTAAGAAGTAACCAAAAAGGTTCAGATTCCTTCATGATATGGGCTAATCAGATAGTAATTCGATGACCTATGAGGAAGCTATGCTGGACATAGATTTGGGATATTATCTAGACACCATGAACCCGAAATGAACTCCATGTACTCCAACAAAATATGGATTTTGGTAGATCCACCGGAGGGTAAAGTACCCATTGGTTGCAAGTGGATCTATAAGAGAAAGTTGGGAGTCCATTGAGAGGTAATGACCTTCAAAGCATGACTAATGGCAAAAGGTTACACTCAAAGACCCGGGATTGATTTTGAGGAAACCTTTTCACTAGTCGCAATGCCTAAGTCCATTAGGATTTTACTTGCCATTGCCACATATTATGATTATGAGATATGAAAAATAGATGTGAAAACCACTTTTCTCACTGGATATATTGAAGAAAAAATCTATATGGAGCAGCTACAAGGTTTTACATCTAAAAAGAGCGAGTGAAAGGTTTGCAAACTCCAATGGTCCATGTACAGATTCATACAGACATCCCAAAGTTGGAACATATATTTTTATAAGGCAGTCAAATCATTTGGTTTTATCAAAAATGTGTATGACCCTTATGTGTACAAGAAAGCTAGTAGAAGTAACGTATAATATCCTCTTTGATCTATCTCTATAGATAAGTATTCCCAATACGTAGGGTCCTTATCCTAAATCCTTTACGGAGAATTGTACAAATAACCATGCCTTACTACACTCTAACATTTCTCTCTCATTCCCAATGAGAAGAATGTCGTCGACATAAAGAGGATGCTGGGGTTTTCCCAAAATACCATACATTGATAAGATACAAAAGAAGTTTAGTATAAAAGAATTCAAGAAGGGATTCATCCCTATAGGACACGGTCTTTGTCTCTCCAAGTCTATGGCCCTTGAGACTGACAACAGGAGACTTATAATGTCTCATATACTTTATTCGTCCGCCATAGAAAATATAATGTATGCCGTTCAATGTACAAGGTTGGATGTAGTACATGGTGTAAGTGTTACGATCTATTTTCAATATGACCTTAGTGAATGTTACCGCAAAGCCATTAAAGCAATCCTGAAGTACATGAGAAGGATTAAGGATTTATTTTTAGTATATAGCAATAGAGAATTAAAAGTCGAGGACTTTTCAGATTCTATTTTCCAATTCGATGTTGATGACCTAAAATTTACTTTCGGATTTATATTTTGCCTTAATGGCGGCGATGAGTTGAAAAAGTTCCAAACAAGAAACAATGGCCGATCTGCCATAGAGACAGAATATATTGCAGCTTCAGAAGTTGCAAAGGAAAGTTTTTAGATGAAAAACTTCATCCAAAAGTTAGATGTGATGCCTTGTATTGCTGAGCCTATAGTTTTCTGTGACAACAATGAAGCGGTTGCGCAAGCAAAAGAGCCAAAACTAAGCTCATTTTGAGGCAATGTCATTTGATCTGGGAGATTATTGATAAAGGCGACATTTGAGTTAAGAGGGTAGCCATATAAGAGAATATATTAGATTCACTAACTAAATCCTAACACAAAAGCTCTTTGAATGACATCTTGGGAAGCTAAGTCTTAAGACTATGGAGAATTAGCTTTAGAGCAAGTGGGAGATTGTTGGAGCAGTATCCCGTAGCCAATTAGATTGCTTGCAAACTATTTTACTTGTGAGACAATCTTGATTAAATGATATTCATGATCAATAGCCATCTTCATCTTATATTTATTTCACTTCACTAGCAATTTGTTGAAGCCTTTAGAGCACACAAAACTATTGGGCTTGGTCACAACTGGGTGCTGATCATGAAATAAGTCTTACACAATCATGATCATAAAATATTTCAAGTTGTAGAATCTTATGAGACAGGGCATCTAAGATTTGGATAGACTTGCACTAACAATACATAAATCCAAGGTGTTATATATTACTCCGTTTCATGAGCAATCCATGTTAGACATGGGTACATGTTAGTGATTGCATATTAGAAAACAAGTTCACTGAAGGCCTGCCCGGAGAATCTACTAGATAGCCATATTGGCAAGTCGGTAGTAGCAAGTTCGCTTGTTTATGCTAGTGCATATAATTAATCCTTAGACTTGAGGATCCATGGTAACCTTGTGTTTAGAATTTCATACTTTGACTCTTCCTTGATCACTTTGCAGGTCATCTGGTTAAGATTGGGTGTGAGCTACTTAGTTATAGAGGTTTGTGTGATTCTATATGGGATCTATCTCCTCGTTGTTGTGAAAGGCAATCACATATCCTATTTATTCTATAATGATTGATTCCAAGGATTCCTTGTGCAAGGCAATATGACAATTTGTAAACATTATTTTCCAAAGATGAGGCCATAAACTAAAATCAAACATTGAGAATAGAAAGATAGTTATTGAGGATATTAGAGAGCCAACAAATATCTTACCCCAAGCCTCTTTCTGGAGATAGGAGACGGAATGACCTTATTTGCATGGTAAGTGTAGAGCTAGAATAGTTCACCAAGAGCATATTCATTTTGATCAATTATTTGGGCTCCATGGGCTTGAGGTTAGGCATTGACCATGGAGATTGGGTACTCTTCAATTAATAGAGATTAATTTAATTGCATTATTGGTTAAATGAGTTTAAACTAATGCAAATATTTCAATATTCAAAATATCACAAAAGTTGTGAGCTCATGTCCAATAAATGGGAGAGCCTAATGGGTCACACACAAAAGCCTAAAGAAAGTTCTATTTGATGAAGGAAATTTTCTAAGAGTTAGAAAATTCTTATTGACCAATTTTGTGGAGATTAACCGTTGGCAAATTTCCAGCGGGCTTGATTGATTTAATCATTAAATTGATTAAAATAATTTAAGAAGTTAAATTAGACCAACTAAATTAAGGACTTAATTTAATTGGTGCCATATGACAACTAATTAGTTAAGTTAACTTATAGACTTAAAGTAGCACCTTCTAGCTTAAAGAGTTATGTTAGTTGACTTAAGGAGTTAAGTCAAGACCAATTAATTAAATTAAGGAATTAATTTAATTAATTTGGGGAATTAATTTTGGAGGGCAATTCAAATGAAGGATTTCATTTGAGGCGCATTAAGAATTAGTTTGGATGACATTTTATGAGATGAAGTGATGACTCCAAATGAAATTCAAATGCAAGTAAAATTCATATTTCACTTGCAAGTTGCTTACTTAGTTGGCACCCCAACTCATGGAGGGTGTGATGCCAACTTGCATCACACCTCTTCCCCCATAAATAGAGGAGGTGGCCTACTTGTAGATTAGATGCTAAGATTCTATTTTTTCCTCCAAAAGTGTGATCCACTCAATTGTTGATGTTTCACACACTTTCCTCATGTTCTCCACTAAATTTTGGCTCTAATCTTCTCTTCATCCTTTGGTGATCTAGCTGACTGGAGGTCAATTAGAGCTTGCCTTGGGTGTGTGGATCATATCATTAGAGGCTTCACAATTGAGAAGCTTTACTTTTGGTAGATCCACTACAGAGCAGAAAATTTGGAGGCATTTTTTGGTGGCCTTGATGATTTCTGATTTTGCTGAAATGTTTTCTAAAGATCCTTCAAGGTGTTGAGAAGTTTCCGGTCAAATTTCAGCTCAATCGGAGGTGATTTGCTTGGGCAATTATTGCTAGTTCAGCTCAACATTATCATGCTTTTCTAACTTAGATTTAAGCAATCAAGGTAATCTTTTGCAACCAAATCCATCTTAAGAGCATGGCTAGATCCTTAGATGAAGTGTAATTAAGTTTTATTTGGTTATTTTTTCTTTATAACTTAAATCCTTGTGCTACACTTTACTTTAGCCTAGGTAATGGAGCAAAGGTTGCATCCAAAGTCGAGGACATCATGAAGTTGGACTTGGGGAACTTCATTAGTGTACTTGATCTTTGCTATTTTGTACCCAATCTTGTTACGAACATTATTTCTATTCCTATTTTGGATAATAAAGGATTTGATTTTTCTATATCTAATGGGAATTTCAAGGTATTAGAGAATAGTTCTTTAATTGCTCAAGGTACATTAAACAAGGGATTATACATTTTGGATTCTCAATCATCATTGATGCACATTCAACAAAGTAAAAGAAAATTAGATATTAAAGAAGATGCCATGTTGTGGCATGCAAGACTTGGACATATTTTCAAAAATAGGATGAACAAGTTAGAAACCTTTAAAACACTAAATGTAAGTGGCATAGAGGATCTTCCTATTTGTGAATCTTGTTTAAAAGAAAAAATGACCAAAGCTCCTGTTGTAGGACAAACTGAGAGAACCACAAGTACTTTGATTAGATCTATACGAATACTTATGGGCCACTAAGATTTAGTTCGAGAGGAGGCTATCCATAATTCATTACCTTCATCAATAATTATACGTAGTTCAAACATGAGTATCTTATGAAGTACAAGTTCAAAGCTTTTGAAAAGTTCAAAGAGTACAAGAATGAAGTGGAAGAGCAATTAGACTAAGTATTAAAGCTTTACAATCGGATCGAGAAAGAGAATACTTGAGCACCAAATTCTTGGATTATCTAAAAGATAATGGAATTCTCTCTCAATGGACTCTACTTAGCACACCCCAACATAATGGAGTAGCCAAGAGAAGAAATCGTACCTTGTTAGACATGGTACGCTCCATGATGAGCTTCATTGATGTGCCTATATCCTTTTGGGGATTCACTTTAACGACGGTGGAGAAGCTACTAAATGTAGTACCCTCAAAGTTGGTGCCAAATACACTACATGAGATGTGGTATGGCAAAACATCTTCTTACTCTTATCTAAGAGTTTGGAGCTCTCCCGTATACATCACAGTGGTTAGTGGGAGACAGGTTGGATGCTAGATCCACCATGTACAAGTTTGTGGGATACCCAAGAGAGTCTTTGGGTTATTATTTCTATGATCCCTCGGAACAAAATGTGTTTGTTTCAAGGAACGCTAATTTTTTGAAAAAGGAATTTCTATTAGATAGAAATAGCATTAATCTTGAACTTGATGAAGTTCAAGAAGATAATGAAATCCAACAAGTAGTAGAAACAAGTGAACATTAAGAGCCTTGTACACAACCTCTTTGAAGGTCAGGCCGAATCAAGAAGCAATCCTAAAGGGTCGGATTCCTTCATGAGATGGGCTAATCAGATAGTGATACGAAGACCTATGAGGAGAAATCGTACCTTGTTTGACATGGTATGCTCCATGATGAGCTTTATCGATTTGCCTATATCCTTTTGGGAATTCGCTTTAACGATGGTGGAGAAGCTACTAAATGTAGTACCCTCAAAATTGGTGCCAAATACACCACATGAGATGTGGTATGGCAAAACATCTTCTTACTCTTATCTAGGAGTTTGGAGCTCTCCCGTATACATCACAGCGATTAGTGGGAGACAAGTTGGACGCTAGATCCACCATGTACAAGTTTGTGGGATACCCAAGAGAGTCTTTGGGTTATTATTTCTATGATCCCTCGGAACAAAAGGTGTTTGTTTCAAGGAACGCTAATTTTTTGAAAAAGAAATTTCTATTAGATAGAAATGACATTAATCTTGAACTTGATGAAGTTCAAGAAGATAATGAAATCCAACAAGTAGTAGAAACAAGTGAACATCAAGAGCCTTGTACACAACCTCTTAGAAGGTCAGGCCGAATCAAGAAGCAATCCTAAAGGGTCGGAATTCTTTCATGAGATGGGCTAATCAGATAGTGATACGAAGACCTATGAGGAGAAATCGTACCTTGTTAGACATGGTACGCTCCATGATGAGCTTCATCGATGTGCCTATATCCTTTTCGGAATTCGCTTTAACGATGGTGGAGAAGCTACTAAATGTAGTACCCTCAAAGTTGGTGCCAAATACACCACATGAGATGTGGTATGGCAAAACATCTTCTTACTCTTATCTAGGAGTTTGGAGCTCTCCCGTATACATCACAGTAGTTAGTGGGAGACAAGTTGGATGCTAGATCCACCATGTACAAGTTTGTGGGATACCCAAGAGAGTCTTTGGGTTATTATTTCTATGATCCCTCGGAACAAAAGGTGTTTGTTTCAAGGAACGCTAATTTTTTTAAAAAGGAATTTCTATTAGATAGAAATGGCATTAATCTTGAACTTGATGAAGTTCAAGAAGATCATGAAATCCAACAAGTAGTAGAAACAAGTGAACATCAAGAGCCTTGTACACAACCTCTTAGAAGGTCAGGCCGAATCAAGAAGCAATCCTAAAGGTTCGGATTCCTTCATGAGATGGGCTAATCAGATAGTGATACGAAGACCTATGAGGAAGCTATGTTCAACATAGATTCGCGACATTGGCCAGACGCCATGAAATCCAAAATGGACTCCATGTATTCCAACAAATTATGGACTTTAACCATTGTTGATTTTTCGCAAATTATAAAAAACAAAAAAAAAAGAAAATATGAGAATGTGATTGAATATTGATATTTAAAAACATGTTTATGGTCTTTCAAGCATATTTTTCTCTCACTATTTTACCAAATCCTTCATCCCCTAGAAGAATTTGGAAAATCTCATTTCCTAGAGAGAATCAAGGTCCTAAGGACTTGTAGGTGGACCCACGACTCGTGAGACATCCACAATCAAAAGCTAAGCAACTTTTGGTAATTGCATCTCTATGCAACCCTTGATATATTTCACCTCACTTTTTATGTAGACCCACAACTAATGTGACATCTAAACTACTAGGTGTTAAGTCAGACCTACCAATGAAGCATTGATTCGAGACAACTCCATATCATCCCATAACTCATGTGCTAATGCATGGGAAGCATCAAATCAAAAGTGCATTATATGCTAAGTATATGGTCACAGATTTCCATCATAAGTGTGACCCACGACTCGTGAGACATCACACAAATGTGATAGCATCTTCATGCCACATATTGTAGGTAGAAGGCATGGATTAATTGAAATTCCTTTTAATTTGTATCCATTTTGACTTAATATTTGAAAATACTTAGACATTCTAAGTGGAAGGATTTTCTCGCTTGCCAAGATCTCACCAATTTTATCTTCTTATTTAGTTTTCTATGTCCTGACCATGCATCTTGTATATCAATAGGATATGGAAAGCATAAATAAGTAAATACACGCAGCATGCTTCTAAGGTAATGAGCTTTAACCAAGTGGTGCACTTAGAGCCATAAGTGCACCACACAGTTGATTTTAAGTGGGTTGATTAAATCTAGCTATTATATGAGTGTATCCCTACACATTCATGGGTCTTCATGCATCCAATGGTCTTCTTTGCTCCTTGCAATATTTTCAAGAGAAAGAAATCCTCACTCCTAGTGATTCTACTCTCATAATATTTACGAGATAGAAATTAAGAGATATGGAAGCCCTAATTTAATACAATCATTTTCAACAACTTGAGATAAATAAAATTAATATTAAAGGCTTACGATCATCCCATTCATTCATCATCCATTCAACTATTAAATGAACAATAAATAAATTAAGAATTCACATTCAATTCCAGCAATTAAATGCTTATCTCATAAACAATTAATTGGTCAAGCAAAAATAAGCATAACATTTATGCATCTAATTTTGCAAAAAATTGGAGATTAACTTGAACAAGTTTCTAAAAGCAATCAAAAGTGTCAAATATAGTTTTGAGAACTTGCACAACATTTTTGCATCTATTTAGCATGATTTAGTTCAGTTTTGGTCACACAAAAAAACATAAAAACAAACCTTGGCTCGTGCAAAACCAAAAAACTTAGGACACCTCATAAACACTAAACACACATTATAGATGAATTTTCAAATCCAAAACACCTTTTAAAAATGGAAATTCAAGTGCGTAAACATGTTTCAAAAATCAAGTTTAAGTGAGAATATCTATTCTCCAAAAATCTCCAATAAACTCCAATCAAATTGGATCCAAAAATTACCACAGCTCATTAAGATCAAATATAACATGATATATCAACATATAACATCAATTAATGTTAAATCAAAATTCAACATTAGCAACTATGAATTGAAACATGCTAAACATATGAATTAACACTTAAAACACATATTAGCATAATTTCAATTCATCAAGCAAAGGAGCCGCATGCATCATCATCCAAATACTACAATCCATAAATTGGTTCAACTATTTGGATAGTTAGATCAACCTATCACATTAATCAATCATCCAAAAATCTAAATTAAAGCATGAATTTAGGCTCCGATCACTTGAAAGAAAGTGTGAGCCAAGGATCCAATTATAAAACACTTAAAAACTAAAATCTAACTTGATCACACCTCCCCAAGGATCTAATTCATGCTACTAAATTGGATTTAGGTCAAAAATTAAAGACTAGCTTGAACTAAAAAAGTTCAAGACTAGCTTGAACTACTTAAATGTAGTCTCCCCTTGTGGACAACTTTCACCAAACCAAAACTCATTGGAATCAGCTAAAATTTGGATAAGAGATAACCAAGACCTTAATGAATCTATAGTAGAAAAATCAACCAAATCAGAAAATTGGAAATTGCTCCAGAAGCGCCTCCAAATTTATGCCCAAACAAAGGATCCCCAAAAGGCTAGCAATCAAATTGCTTTGCCTCTAATAAGAAGATCCACACACCAATGGACAATCTAACTCTCTTCTATAGTATCTAAAAACAAGAAAGAGATGAAGGTATGGAGTGGCCAAATTTTGGAGATAGGATATGAAGAAAAATGTGAAGCTTCAACACATGAGGCAGCACATGCAAAATTTGAGGGAAAAGGAGAATCTAACAATTAGATGCTTGTGTGTGTTATACATGCTTGGCCGTCTCACCCTCCATATCTATATATAGATGGAGGAAAGGGTGTGATGCTAAGGTGGCATCACATCTTCCTTAAGGTTGGCGCCACTTGTTTGCCAACTTGCAAGCAAGTTGCATGTGAATTAAATGTGCATTTAATTTTCATTTAGATTCTTCATTTCATCTAATGAAATGTCATCCAAATAAATTCTAATTCACACCAAATGAACATTTCATTTGAATTGTCTCTTTAAAATTAATTCATTATTTCAATGAAATTAAACACTTTTAATTTAATTATTTAACCTTTAACTTGACTCTTAAGTAAATTAGCTTAACTCTTTAAGCTAGTTACTGTTAACTTAACTCCTTAAGTTAACTTGACCAATTGATAGTCATATGGCACCAATTAAATTAACTCCTTATTTTAATTAGCCTAATTTAACTCCTTAAATTATTTTGATTAAGTAAACAATTAAATTCATCAAGCCAAAATGACCGAAAATTTCGTCAACTGTCTACCTCAAAAATCAGTCATAGTGGAAATTTTCTAACTCTTAGAAAATTCCCCTTCATCAAGTAGGATTTGTAATTAGCTTTTGTGTGTGACCCACTAGGTTCTACCATTCATTGGACATTAGCTCACAACTCTTTATGACTTATAGAATGTCAAATATTCACATTAGTTTAAACTCGTTCAAACTAATGACTCAATTCAATTAATCTCATTAATTGAGGAGCACCTAATCTCCATGGTCGATGTCCAGTCTCAAACGCATGGAGGCTAACTAATTAGTTGAAATGAATGCTTTTGGAGAACCATTCTAGCTCTATGTTTACCATGCAAATACGATCTTTCCGTCTCCTATCTTATAAATAAGGCCTAGGGCAAGATATTTATCAGCTCTCTAATAACCTTGATACTAGATCTCTATTCTAATGTTAAATTTCCCTTTATGACCTCATCTTTGAAAAACTCATTTTCTAAATTGTCATACTACTTTGCGTAAGGATTAAGTAGAATCAATCATTATAGAATACACAGGAGATGCACTCATCTTTCGCTATGACGAGGAGTCGGATCCCATCTTGGATCTCACAAATCTCTATATCTAAGTAGCTCATACCTAAGATCTACCTGAAAAACTCGTTAAGTGGTCAAGAAAGTGTTAAAGCATGAGGAACTTAACACAAAGTTACCATGGATCCTCAGGTCAAAGGACTAATTATATGTACTAGCGTAAGCTATAGAACTTGCCACTACCAACTTGCCAGTGGACTCTTCAGGAGGGAGGGGGACTTCAGTGAACTTGTTCTCTAACAAGCACCTACTAACATGAACCTATGACTCACATGGATTGCTCATGAAATAAAGCAATATCCATCCCTTGGATTTATGCAACGTTAGTGCAAGTCTATTCGGATCTTAGAAGCCCTGTCTCATAAGGTCCTACGACTTAAAAGATTTAAGATAACGACCATGTAAAACTTGTTTCATGATCACCAGCTAATGCGTGACCAAGTCTGGTAATCTTGTGTGATTTAAGGGCTTCAACTAAATTCTAGTGAAGTAATATAAGTATAAGATGAAGATGGCCATGTATAATAAATATCATTAAATCAAGATTGTATCACAAGTGCAATAGTTTACATGCCAATCTAATTGGCTTGGGGGCACTATTCCAACAAATCGAACATTAGGAATAGAAACATAGTTATTGAGGCTATTAGGGAGCCGGCAACTACCTTGCTCGGGGCCACTTTCGGGAGATAGGAGGCGAAAGGACCGCATTTGCATTGCAAGTGTAGAGCTATAATTGTTCACCGATAGCATGTTTATTTTGACCAATTAGTTGAGCTCCATAGGCTTGAGGTTGGACATCAACCATGGAGATTAGATACTCTTCAATTAATAGAGATTAATTGAATTGAGTTATTAGTTTAAAGGAGTTTGAACAAATATGAATACTTAGATATTCTAAATATCACAAGAGTTGTGAGCCCATGTCCAATGAATGGGAGGACCTAATGGGCCACACACAAAAGCCTAAAGGAAGTTCTATTTGATGGAATCCGATGTGACCTATTTTGTGGAGATAAATGGTTGGCTAATTTTTAGTCATTTTTGCTTGATTGATTTAATCGTTAAATTAATCAAAATAATTTAAAGATTTAAATTAAGTCAATTAAATTAAGGAGTTAATTTAATTGGTGCCATATGACAATTAATTAGTCAAGTTAACTTAAGGAGTTAAGTTAACACCTTCTAGCTTAAAGAGCTAAGTCAAGACCAATTAATTAAACTAAGGAGTTAATTTAATTAATGTGAGAAATTAATTTTGGAGGAAATTCAAATGAAGGAGTTCATTTCAGGTGTATTTAGAATTAATTTAGATGACATTTCATGATATGAAATGAAAACTCTAAATGAAATTCAAATACAAGTGAAATTCACATTTAACATGCAAGTAGTTGGCACTCTACCTCATGGGCAGTGTGATGCCAACTTGCATCACACCTCCTTATCTATGAATAGAGGTGGCCACATGCACACCATTTATGCTAGATTCTCTTCTTTCCTTCCAAAAGTGTGATCCACTCATGTGTTGAAATTTCACACACTTTCCTCACCTTCTCCACCAAGTTATAGCCTTCACCTCTTCTTTATCCTTTGATGATCCATCTGACTAGAGGTTGATTGGAGCTTACCTTAGGTGTCTGCATCATTTCATTAGAGGCTTCACAATTGGGAAGTTAAGCACTTGAAGATTGAATACAGTGCAGGAAATTTGGAGACAAGTTTGGTGCACTTTCCATTTTTTGTTTTTGCTGAAATTTTTACTGGAGATCCTTAAGGTTGTTAAGGAGTTTCTATCCAAATTTCAGCTAAATCAGAGGTGATTTGCTAGGGCAAAAGTTTCTGGTTCTCTGCTGCGCCAAGAGGAGGTAGTTTTGAAAAGTTCAACATTATAGTCCTTCCTACCTTAGATTTAAGTGATCAAGGTAATTTTCTACAACTAAATCCATTTTAGGAGCATGATTTGATCCTTGGATGAACTGAAGCTAAGTTTCATTTATCTATTTTTAGTTTATAACTTGGATCCTTGTGCTACACTTTACTTTAATACATTTATGTAACAGCTAGATTTAATCAACCCACTTAAAATCAACTAAGTAATACACCTATGACTCTAAAGTGCACTACTTGGTTAAGGCTCATGGTCTTCCCACCCTAGGAGCATGCTAGGCGCATTTGCTTATTTGTGCTTTCTGTATCCTATTGAAGTATGTCATGCTTGGTTAGGGTATAGAAAACCTAAATAAGAATATAAAATTGATGAGATCTTTGCAAGGAAGAAAATCCCCCCACTTAGAGGAGTCTAAGTGCTTCCTAATATTAAGTTTAAATGGATAAAATTAAAAAGAGTTTTAATTAATCCATACCTTTTACCAATACTAAGTGACATGATGATGCTACTATCTTTATGTGATGGCACATGAGTTGTAGGTCACACTTATGGTAGAAAGATGTGATCATTTACTTAGTATATGATACACCTTTGATTTAATGCTTTCTATGCATTCGCACATGAGTCGTGGGATGACATAGTGCAGTTTTGAATCAAAATTTGATTGGTAGGTCCTAATTAACACCTAGTAGTATAGATGGCACATCAGTCATAGGTTTATATGAAAACTAAAGCAAAATATATCAAGGGCTGCATAGAGATGCAATTAGCAAAAGCTACTTACCTTTCAATTGTTTGTGGATGACACATGAGTCGTAGGTGCATTACAAGTCCTTAGAGCTTTGATTTTCACTAGGAAATGAGATTTTTAGAATTTTTATAGGGATGAGGAATTTGATAAAATAGTTGTAGAAAAAACATGCTTGAAAATCCATGAACATGTTTTCAATATCTATATTCAATCACATGCGTATACTCTTTTTTTTTCTCTTCAATAGATTTTTAAAATCATCAAATCAAAATGGCTGAGAATCTACTCAACATTATTTTGGAATCCAATAAATTCACCATGCCTAACTTCCAATATTGGCTTACAAACCTTAAAATTATTCTTGATTTTGATAGGAGGATATATGTGCTTACTCAAAGTTCGCTGGACACCATTGACGATGATGCTGACAATGAGGCATGTGAAATGTTCATGATGTGGGTAGATTTGTTGGAATAGTGCCCCACAGCAATGAGATTGGCATGTAAACTATTTCAATTGTGATATAATTTTGATTGAATGATATTCATTTTGAATGGCCACCTTCATCTTATGCTTAGTTTACTTCACTAGCATTTGGTTAAAACCCTTAGATCACACAAGACTATGGGACTTGGTTAGTACACTCGGTGATGATCTTGAAATAAGTCTTACACGATTGTTATCTTAAATATCCCAAGTCAGAGAATCTTATGAGATAGGGCATCTAAGATTTAGATAGACTTGCACTGACGATACATAAATCCATGGGTTGAATATTTATCCATTTCATGAGTAAGCCATATGGGATATGGGTACATGTTAGTAGGTGCTTGTTAGAGAATAAGTTCACTAGAGGCCCGCCTGGAGAATCTACTAGATAGCCATAGTAGCAAGTCGGTAGTACTTACGCTAGTACATATAATTAGTCGTTTGACCTGAGGATCCATGGTAACTTTGTGTTTAGGTCATTATGCTTTGACTCTTCCTTGACTGCTTAGCTGGTTTTTCAGGTAGAGGTAGGGTATGAGCCACTTAGACATAGAGGTTTGTGAAATCCAAGATGAGATCTGACTCCTCATCATTGTGAAGGATAAATGCATTTCCTATGTATTTTATAATGATCAATTTCAAGGGGTCCTTGCGCAAGGCAGTATGACATTTTAGAACAATAGTTTCCAAAGATAAGCTCATAAACCGAAATCAAACATTAGGAAAAGAAACATAGTATTGAGGCTATTAGAGAGCCATCAAATATCTTGTCCTAGGCCTCTCTTGGGAGATAGGAGGCAAAAGGACCATATTTGCATGGTAAAAATAGAGCTATAATGGTTCTCCAAAAGCATTCATTTTAGCTAACTCGTTGTGCTCTATGAGCTTGAGTTTGGACATCGACCATGTAGATTGGGTACTCTTCAATTATTGAGATTAATTGAATTGAGTCATTAGTTTAAATGAGTTTAAACTAATGTGAATATTTGATATTTTACAAATCACAAGAGTTGTGAGCCCATATCCAATGAGTGGTAGAACATAATAGGTCACACACAAAAGCCAATTTGCAAATCCTACTTGATGAAGTGGAATTTTCTAAGAGTTAGAAATTCCTACATGATCGATTTTTGGATGGAGACGGTTGACTAAATTATTGGTCATTTTGGTTTGAGCAATTTAATTGTTAAACTGATTTAAATAATTTAAGGAGTGAAATTAAATCAATTATATTAAAGAGTTAATTTAATTAGTGCCACATGACTATCAATTAGTCAAGTTAACTTAAGGAGTTAAGTTAACAACAACTAGCTTAAAGAGTTAAGCTAATTGACTTAAGAGTTAAGTCAAAAGTTTATTAATTAAATTAAAGTATTTAATTTAATTAAAATGAAGAATCAATTTTGGAGGAAAAATTCAAATGAAATGTTCATTTGGTGTGAATTAGAATTTATTTGGATGACATTTCATTAGATAAAATGAAGATTCCAAATAGAATTCAAATTCACATTTAATTCACATGCAACTTGGCTACAAGTTGGCAAGCAAATGGAGCCAAAATTGAGGAAAGTGTGCTGCCAACTAAGCATCACACATTTCCTCCATCTATATATAGATATAGAGAGTGGGGCGGCCAAGTGTATATTTTACACACATATGCATTTAATTGTTAGATTATCCCTTCCTCTCCAATTTTGCATATGTTGCCTCATGTGTTGAAGCTTCACATTTTTCTTCATCTCCTATCTCCGTTTTTGGCCTTCATCCTTGCTCATCTCTTCTTTGTTCTCCAACTAACATTGAAGAGATTTGGATTGTGCATTACTATGTGGATCATATCATTAGAGGCAAAATAATTAGATTGCTAGCCTTTTGGAGATCCTCTGTTTAGGAAGTCATTTGGAGGCATTTCTAAAGTGGCTTCTAGTTCTCTAATTTGGCTTATTTTTTTTATTATAGATTCATCAAGGTGTTGGTGTTCTCTAGTCTAAATTTCAGCTAATTCTGAGTAGATTTGGTTGGGCAAAAGTTCTTGTGAGCCTACTGCGCCACTAGGAGACAAATTCAAAGTGTTGAAGTCTTTTTCCTTATTTCCTTGGACTCTGAGCAATTCAAGGTATTCCTCTTACAAAATTTGAATTTTAGGCATATTTAGATCCTTGGTTTCATATAGCCTAGTTATTTTGGTGTTTCTGTACTTTGATAATTGGATCCTAGTGCTACACTTGACTTCAGGTAGTATCGGAGCCTAATTCATGCTTTAATTTGTATTTTTTATTTATTAATTCATGTGATGGATTGATCTAAATCTCCAAATACTTGATCCAAGTTATGGATTGGAGTGTTTGGATGATGTTATATGTTGTGTTTTAAGTGTTAATTCATATGATTAGTATGCTTTAATTCATAATTGGTAATGTTGAATTTTTATTTAGCATTAGTTGATTTTATATGTTGACATAGCATGTTAAATTTGGCCTTAAGTTGTTTTGGTCATTTTTGGATCCAATTGGAATGGATTTAATTGGAGATTTTCTGAAAAATATGATTCTCACTTAAACTTGATTATGGAAGCATGCATGAGCACTTGAAATTTTTGTTTTCAAAAGGTGTTTTAGATCTAAAATCTAGTGTTTAGTGTTTAGAAGGTGTCCTAAATTTTTTGGTAGACAAACGTTGAGCCTAAAATCACTTGACTCGATCATGACTCGAAAACAAGAGTTGCTACCAGCCACTGTCGAGCACTGGCCTACAGCTCGACCGTGCGCCCAGGCTAGGCCATGAATCAAAAATAGATGCACGCCTATAGCCCGATCATGTGCCAAAACTGGGCCGACAGTGGCTATTTTAAGTTGAGGTGAGTTTTTAGTGTTGTTTTAGTTCCTTTAGTGACCAAAAGTGCTCTATATCACACATAATAGATGCATAGGTGTTGTGCAAGTTCTCAAAACTATGTTTGATATTTTTAATTGCTTTTAAAATCATGTTAAAGTTGATCTCCAATTGTTGCAAAAATATGATGTGTAAATGTTAGGCTTGTTTTTGCTTGACCAATTAATTATTTATGAGATAAGAATTTAATTGTTGGAATTGAATGTCAATTCTTGATTTATTTATTGTTCATTTAATAGTTGAATGGATGAATGCTAAATGGGGAAAATCATAAGCTTTTAATATTGATTTCATTTGTTTGAAGTTGTTGAAAAGGCTTGTATTAAATTAGGGCTTGCGTGCCTTTTAGTTTCTATCTTGTAAATGTTATGAGAGTAGAATCACTTGGAGTGAGGATTTCTTTCTCATGTAAATGTTACATAGAGCAAAAAAGACCATTGGAGGCATGAAGACCCACAAACGTATGATATACAGTCTTGTCATAACTAGATTTAATCAACCCACTTAAAATCAACTAAGTTGTGCACCTATGGCTCTAAGTGCACCACTTGGCTAATACTTATGGTCGTCCAACCCTATGAACATGCTAGGCACATTTATTTATTTAGGTTTTCTATATCCTATTGATGTATGAGATACATGCTTAGGATATAGAAAACCTAAATATGAAGATAAAATTAGCGAGATCTTGTCCAGATGTGAGCATATAATTAGCATACGGTGCAACTTCAAATTGAAGCTTCCTATGTATTGGCACTCGATCATGGGGGATGTCGTGGAACGGTCTCGAATCAAAATTTGATTCTTAGGTCCGACTTATCACCTAGTATTGTAGAGGTCGTCCAGTCATGGGGATCTATATGATGAGTAAGGAAAAATATTTCAAGAGTTTCATATGATGCAATTAGCAAATATATCAATAGTCTCATGAGCACATGAAAATCACTCACGAGATTTACTTGCACCTACAAGAGTTGTATGACGTGTAAACTAGACATGAAAGGTTCTCATTATTTAAGGAGCTTCTACGGACTATAATGAATGGGGGCTCAAGTGTCCATGACCATGGCTTTCAAATAATTGGCCTCATTGAGAATCTTGGTCAATTGGATGTAATCATGAACAATGAGCTCTATGTAGATTTGATCCTTCAATCTTTGCCTCGCTCATGTGACCAATTCGTTATGAACTTCAACATAACGAAGTAAAAAGTAT
Source organism: Jacaranda mimosifolia (assembly GCA_018894105.1). NCBI lineage: Eukaryota > Viridiplantae > Streptophyta > Magnoliopsida > Lamiales > Bignoniaceae > Jacaranda > Jacaranda mimosifolia. The sequence continues at coordinate 32,497,946 of CM032127.1, read as the reverse complement.
TGATTAATGAGTTGATCAACATATTGGTGACTGTTGAGGTAACAATGTAGAAAGCTAAGCCTATTCTGCTTGCTTTCTCCTCTAAGTCTAAAGTCCTTAGGGGTGCTAGAAAGAGAGGTAAAAGGAAGAAGAGTTATTCCTCTAAGGGAAAACAATCCTTGAAAGGTTCCACGGGAGTCAAGAAAATGAAAAAGGTTGAAGTTGATGATACTTATTTCTATAGTAGCGAGAAAGGCCATTAGAAGAGAAATTACAAGGAGTATCTTGCAACCCTTGGGAAAGGTATGTACTTTGTTGAAGTGCACTTAACAACAAATTTTTCCTTATGGGGTATTCGATACAGCATGTAGTTCTTACACTTGTAATTCGTTATAGGGGATGGAAAGAAGAAGAAGTCTCAGTGATAGTGATATGATCCTACATCTAGGCAATGGAGCATAAGTTGTGGCCACAGTCAAAGGCGATATTAAGTTTAACTTGGAGAACTCCTATATTGTATTTGATCCTTGCTATTATGTACCTAATCTTGTTAAGAACATTGTTTCTATTTTCATTTTGGATAATGAAGGATATGATTTTACTACATCTAATGGGAATTTGAAGGCAAAAAGAATGGTTCTTTAATTGTACGAGGTACATTAAACAATAGATTATGCATTTTGGATTCTCAACCATCATTATTGCATATTCAACGAAGTAAAAGAAAATAAGATAACAAAGAAGATGCCATTTGGTGGCATACAAAACTTGGACATATTTCCAAAAATAGGATGAATAAGTTATAAACCGTCAAAGCTCTAAACGTTAGTGGCATTGAATATCTTCCTACTTGTTAATTTTGTTTATAGGGAAAAATGACCAAGGCACATTTTGTAGGACAAACGGAGCAAACCAAAAGTCTTTTGGATTTAATCTGTATGGATATTTGTAGGCTACTAAGAGTTAGTGTAGAAGAAGGCTATTCATACTTTTTCACATTCACCAATGATCATACTCGGTTCGGATATGTGTATCTTATGAAGAACAAGTCTATAGCCTGTGAAAAGTTCAAAGAATATAGAAATGAAGTAGAAAACAATTAGGACTAAGTATTAAAGCTCTTCGATCTGATTGAGGGAGAGAATACCTAAGTACCAAAATCTTGGATTATCTAAAAGAGAATAGGATTCACTCTCAATGGACTCCACCTAGCACACTCCAACATAATGGAGTAGCGGAGAGGAGAAATCATACTTTGTTGGACATGGTACGTTTCATGATGAGCTTTTTCGATGTGCCTGTATCCGTTTGGAGATATGCCTTACAAACGACGGTGAAGTTACTAAATATAGTACCCTTATAGTCAGTGTCAAAGACACTGTATGAGATGTGGTATGGCAAAGTACCTTTTTACTCTTTTTTAAGAGTTTAGGGGTCTTCTGCTTATGCCCAGCGGTTAGTGGGAGACAAGCTAGATGGAAGATCCACCATATGCAAGTTTGCGGGATACCCAAAAAAGCCTTTGGGCTATTATTTCTCTAATCCCTCAGAATAAAGGGTTTTTATATTAAGGAATGCCACCTTTTTGGAAAAAGGAATATCTACTAGATAGAAATAGAGTCATTGTTGAACTTGATGAAGTTGACGATGGTCAACAAATCCTACAAGTGGTAGAAACAAGTGAACATTAAGAGCCTTGCACACAACCTCTTGGAAGTTAGAATGAATCAATAAACAACCCAGAAGGTTTGGATTCCTTCATGAGATGGGCTAATTGAATAGTGATCCAAAATCCTATGAGGAAGCTAGCTTGATGCCATGAAATCCAAAATGGACTCCATGTAATTCAATGAAGTATGCACTTTGGTAGATCCACCAGAGGGTAAAGTACATGTTGGTTGCAAGTGGATCTATAATGTAAGCTAGGAGTCGATAGAGAGGTAATCACCTTTAAAGCGAGACTGGTCACAAAGGATTACACTAAAAGACCCAATATTGATTTTGAGGAAACTTTTTCACCGGTCGGTATGCTTAAGTTTATTAGGATTTTACTTGTTATAACCATATATTATGACTATGAGATATGACATATGAATGTGAAAGCCACTTTCCTCGATGGAAACATTGAAGAAGAAATTTACGTGGAGCAACCACACGATTTTACATCTAAAAGGAGTAAGCAAGAAGTTTGAATACTCAAGAGATCTATTTGTGGACTCAAACAGGTGTCTCGAAGTTAGAACAGACATTTTGATAAGATAGTTAAATCATTTGGCTTTGTCAAAAATGTGTATGAACAATATGTGCATAAGAAGGTTAGTAGAAGTAGCGTACAATTTATTGTGCCTTATGTCGATGACATTCTTCTCATTAGGAATATGAGGAAAATGTTAGAGCTTGCTAGAACATGGTTATCTACATAATTTTCCGTGAAGAATTTAGGGGAAACATCCTATATATTAGAAATACATATCTATAGAGATAGATAGAGGAAAATGTTGGGGCTTTCCTAAACACCGTACTTGACAAGATACTAATGAGGCTTAGTATAGAAGAATCCAAGATAGGATTCATCCCTATGGGACACGATCTTCATTTCTTCAAGTTGATGGCCCCTAAGAATGGCGATAAGAGATATAAAATGTACCATATACCTTATGCATTCACTACAGGGAGCATAAGGTATGCCTTTCAATGTATAAGACCAGATATAGCACACGTTCTAGGTGTTATGAGCCGCTTTCAATCCAGCCCCAGTGAATGTTACGGGAAAATCATTCAAGAATTCCCTAAGTACTTGAGAGGGGCTAAGGATTTATTTTTGGTATATAGCAATAGAGAGTTAAAACGCAAGGGGTTTTTGGATTCTAGTTCCAATCCGATGTAGATGACATAAAATCTATATTTGGGTTTATATTTTGCCTCAATGGGAGCACGATAAGTTGGAACAGTTCCAAATAAGAAACCATAACTAATTATACCACAAAGGCGGAATATATTACAGTTTCAAAAACTGCAAAGAAAGGTGTTTGGATGAAAAACTTCATCCAAAAGTTAGATGTAGTGCCTAGCATTGCTGAACCTGTAGTTATCTTCTGTGACAATAACAGAGCAATAGTGCAAGCTTAAGAGCCAAGATCTCATTAGCGATCCAAGCACATTTCAAGGCGATCTCATTTGATTTGTGAGATCATTGATAGATTGACACCTGAGTGGAGAGGGTAGCCTCAGGAGAGAATATAGTAGATGGATTGACTAAACTCCTAACATAAAGGTATTTAAAGAACATCTTGAGAATTAAGTCAAGAATAATTAATTAAATTAAGGAGTTAATTTAATAATGTAAGGAATTAATTTTAGAGGAAATTCAAATGAATGAGTTTATTTGAGGTGCATATAGAATTAATTTGGATGACATTTCATGAGATGAAATCAAGACTCCAAATGAAATTCGGATGCAAGTGAAATTAACATTTCACATGTAAGTGGCTTGCTTAATTGGCACCCTACCTCATGGAGAGGTGTGATGCCAACTTGGATCACACCTCTTCCTCTATAAATAGAGGATGTGGCCGGCCACTTGAGGATTGAATGCTAAGATTCCGTTTTCCCTCCAAAAGTGTGATCCACTCATGTGTTGAAGTTTCACACACTTTCCTCACCTTTCTCCACCATTTTTGGCCTTCTTCTCTTCTTCATCCCTTTGTGATCTAGCTGACTAGAGGTTAATTGGAGTTTGTCTTTGGTGTGTGTATCATTTAATTAGAGGCTTCACGATTGGGGGGGGCTTTGCTCTTGATAGATTCATTGTAATGCAGTTTGTTTGGAGACATTTCTGGCGACCTTGCCTATTTTTGTTTTTGCTAAAATATTTATTAGAGATCCTCTAATTTAGATCAATCGGAGGTGATTTGCTTGGGCAATTGCTGCCTGTTTTCTGCTGCGCCAGGATTTGGCAGTTTTGAAGTGTTCAACATTGCCATCCTTTTCTACCTTGGATTTTAGCGATCAAGGTATTTTTCTGCAATCAAATCCATCTTAATAGTATGATTGGATCCTTGGATGAAGTGTAGTCAAGTTTTTATTTAGCTATTTTTTATTTATAATTTGGATCCTTGTGCTACACTTTACTTCAGAAAGTGGATGACACCAATGAACTTTCCAAAATGCCAATCCACGTGCAGAAAAATAACGCCATTGCTGGACTGCCTTAATCAACTCCAAATTGGCTGAAACTTTTCAGAGAGATCCTCAACATATTTGACAACTTTCTGTAAAAATTTCAGCCTAATCCGATCTCCCCAAGGCCTCCAAATATGTCTTTAAAGTTTCTAGACAACTATGCATCTTCAAGAGCATATAGCCCACTACATGTTGAACCTCTAATGTTACAATCCACACACCAAAGGAGACCTCCAGTCTACCTCAAAATTGCTAGAATGAGAGGTGGAAGAAAAAGAAGGGGCGATTTTAGGAGAAGAGGAAAGGAATATGGTGTAGAGATTGTAAAACTTCAACACATGAGTAAATCACACTTTTGGAGGGAAAAATGGAATCTAATTGAAATCTAAAAGGCTAAGGATTCAACTTAAAACATTTAAAAACTGAAGTCTAACTTATCTTACACCACCATAAGGGTCTGAATCATGCATATATAGTGGACTAAGGTTAGATTGTCACCTCTTGAGCAAAATCCAACCAAAGGTAGAAGAAGAGCTTCCTTTCCTGAGAGGAAACTGCTACTGGCGCAGGTAGGCGTGATCAATATTTGATCTAGCAAATCACTTCAGAATTCAACCAAATGTAGACCAAATGAAAGCGAACTCAAAGAGGAGCATCCAAATATAAAATTCACCATAGAGTCCTTCGGTAAGAACTCAAAGTTTTTGTTGGAACAGAGGATCACCAAAGCAAGCAATCCGTATTACATCTTGCCTCTAATGTCAAAGTCCACACACCTTTAGACTATCCTTTCCTTCTCAATGTAGTTGGAAAAATCAAGAAGGAAGAGAGCTAGGTTGAAGGCCAAAAAATAGAGGAGGAAGAAGAAAGTGAAACCTCAACTCGTGAGAGAATCACTTTTGGAGGGAATTTTTGATCTAACAATTAGATGCAAAAAATGTGACTGATTCTTCTTGTTGGCTGCCTCTCTCTATATCTATATAGAGGGAAGATGGTGTGATGCCAAGGTAGCATCACACATTCCTCAAGGGGGGTTGCCAACTAACCTTGTCAACTTGCAAGTTTAATTTTAAATTTCTCTCCAAAACTCATTCATCCATTTAATTAAATTAAACACTTTAATTTAATTAAATATTGACTTAACATTTAGGTCACCAAACTTAACTCTTTAAGTTTGAATTGCCCAATTGATAATTATGTGTTACCAAATTAAATTAACAATTAATTTAATTGGATCAATTTAACAATTAAATTGATGAGACCGAATAACTTAAAATTGCATCAATATTTCTTCCTCACATTTTCGGTCCTCTTGGAATTTTTCTAACACTTATAAAATTCATCCTCATTATTTAGGATTTTCAATAGGTTTTTGTGTGTGACCCATTAGGTTCTACCACTCATTGGACATGGACTCACAACAATTGTGACTTTAGAATATCATATATTTACGCTAGTTTAAAACTCCTCTTAAACTAACCGTCTCGTATCAATTAATCTCTATTAATTGAAGAGTACCTAATCTCCATAGTCGATGTCCAACCTCAAGCCCATGGAGCCCAACAATTGGCCGAATAAATGCTTATGGTGAACCATTTTAGCTTTACGCATACCATACAAATACGGTCCTTCTGTGTCCTATCTCCATGAAAGAGGCCTAGGGCAGGATATTTGTTGGCTCTCTAATAGCCTCAATGCTATACATCTATTCTTAATGTTTGATTCCTTTTGTGACCATATCTTTGGAAAACTCTTCTTCCAAATGTCACATTGCTTTGGCCAAGGATTCTGTGGAATCAATCACCATCGAACACATAAGAGATGTGCTCGCCCTTCATAAAGACGAGGAGTTAGATCCCATCTTGGATCTCATAAATATCCATGTCTAAGTAGTTTATGCCCAATCACCGCCAGAACGCCCATTAAGTGGCCAGGGATGAGTCAAACCATGAGGACCTAAACATAAGATTACAATGGATCCTTAGGTTGAAGGACTAATTATGTGCACTAGCGTAAGTTGGAGAACTAGCCACTATCAACTTGCCACTATGGCTATCTAGTGGGATCTCCAGTCGGCTCTCCAATGCCTTATTCTTTAATAAGCACCCATTAACATGACCCATATCACATATGGTTTGCTCATGGAATGGAGCAACATCCAACCTTTGGATTTATGTATCGTTAGTGAAAGTCTATCCAAATCTTAGATGCCCTGTCTTTTAAGATTCTATGACTTGGGATGTTTAAGATCACAACCATGTAAAACTTATTCCATGATCACCATTGAGTGAACTGACCTAGTCCCATAGTCTTATGTGATCTAAGGGCTTTAACCATATGCCAGTGAAGTAATGTGAGCATAAGATGAAGATGGCCATATAAGGATAATATCATTAAATCAAGATTGTATCAGAAATGAAATAGTTTACATGCCAATCTAATTGGCTTGTTGGGCACTATTCCAACACTTATTCACTCATGGCCGGCCACCTCTATATATAGGGTGGGTGTTGTGATGCCAGTTGGCTTCGCACCCTCCATGAAGTAGTTGCCAACTTGCCAACAAATTATTAATTTGAATTTTACTTTTGTTTGAGTTTAATTTGTATCTATATTTCATCTCATGAAATGTAATGCAAATTAACTCTAAATGAATCTTCAAATGAACTTCTTTATTTGAATTTCCCTCAAAGACTAATTGCTCATTTTAATTAAATTAACCCTTTAATTTAATTAATTAGTTTGGCTTAACTCCTTAAGTCAATTAACTATTTGAGTTAAAATGACTAATTAATTATCATATGGTGCTAATTAAATTAACTCTTTAATTTAATTGGTCTAATTTTACTCTTTAAATTATTATGATTAATTTAACAACTAAATTAATCAAGCTAAAATGACTAAAAACTAGTCAACCGATTTCTCCATAAAAATTGCTTAGGTGAATTTTCTAACTCTTTAGAACTTTGCTCGCATCAAATAGAACTTCTTTTAGGCTTTTGTGTGTGATCCATTGGGTTCTCCCATTCATTGGACATGTGCTCACAGCTAATTGTGATATTTTGAATATCAAAATATTCGCATTAGTTTAAACTCATTTAAGCTAATAACTCTTCAAATTAATCTCCATTAATTGAAGAGTATCTAATTTTCATAGTTGAATCTAGCAACAAGCCCATAAAGCCCAGCTAATTGGTCAAAATGAATATGCTCTTGGTGAACCATTCTAGCTCTATATTTGCCATACAAATACAGTCCTACCGTGTCCTATCTCCCGAAAAATGCCTAAGGTAAGATATTTTTGGGCTCCACAATAACCTTGATAACTATGTTTCTAATCCTAATGATCTGTTTCTCTTTATGACCTTATTTTTGGAAAACTCATTTTCCAAATTGTCATACTTCCTTGCACAAGAATTTCTTGGAATCGATCATTATAAAATACATAGGAGATTTACTCATCCTTCACAACAACAAGGAGACGGATCTCCTCTTAGATCTCACAAACCTCCATTTCTCAGTAGCTCATATCCAATCTTGACCGAATGACCTAGTGCGTGGTAAATGAAGAGTTAAGGTATGAGGATTTAAACATAAGGTTACCTTGAATTCTCAAGTCTAAGGACTAATTATATGCAGTAGCATAAGCTGGAGAACTTGCAACTATTGGCTTGCCACTTCGGATATCTAGTGGAATTTCTAGGTAGGTCTTTAGTGAACTTGTTCTCTAACAAGCACCTACTAACATGCACCTATGTCTAACATGGATTACTCATGAAACGAAGTAATATCCTATTCTTTGGATTTATGCATCGTTAGTGCAAGTCTATTAAATCATAGATGCTCTATCTCACAAGATTCTATAACTTAGAATATTTTAAGATCACGACTGTGTAAGACTTATTTCATGATCACCATCCAGTGCGTGACCAAGTCCCATAGTCTTGTGTAATGTAGGGGCTTCAACCAAATGCCAATGAAGTAAAAGAAATATAAGATGATGATGGTAATTTTATATGAATATCATTCAATGAAGATTACATCACAAGTGAAATAGTTTACATAACATTATAATTGGCTGTGGGGCACTATTCCAACAATCTCCCACTTACACTAAAGCTAATTTCTCATAGCCTTAAGGCCCATCTTCTCAATATGCTCTTTATAGACCTTTTGCATTTAGACAGTAGTTCTGCTATATTCTCTTGTAAGGCAACTATATGCACTCAATTGTTGCCTCTATTAATTGATCTCCCGAATTAAATGATAATGGCTGTACTTTTATTTAGATTACTAATGAGATCTTGGCTCAAGTCCTAAGTTGTCTTCCAAAGACAACCATAGGCACTTGTACACTAGGCACTACATCTAACTCTTGGATGAGGTTTTTCATCCAAGCACCCTCCTTTATGGTTATAAAAGCCGCAATATATTTTGCCTCGATGGTAGAATCAACGTGGTATCTTATTTGGAACTTTTCTAAGTCACCACACTGCCATTGAGGCAAAATATAAATCTAGAAGTGGATTTCAGGTCATCTACATTGGATTGGAAACTAGAATCCAAAAACCCCTCTAGTTTCAAATCCCCATTGTTATATACCAAAAAAAAAATCCTTAGTTCTTCTTAAGTACTTCAGGATTGCTTTTATGTCTATGCAATGATTTTCACTGGGTTCAGATTGAAAGTGGCTCGTAACATTTAAAGCATGTGCAACATCTGGTGTTATATATTGAACATCATACATTATGCTATCTATAGCAGATGTATATGGTACGTGGAACATTATTTCCCTCTTGTTGTCAGCCTTAGGGGCTATAGACTTGGAGAGATGAAGATCATGTATCATAGGAATAAATCCCTTCTTGCATTCATCCATACTAAACCTCTTTAGTGTTTTATCAATATACAGTATTAGGGAAAGCCCCAACATTCTCTTTGATCTATCTGTATAGATCCGTATTCCTAATATGAAGAAAGTTTCCATTGAAGAAAATGTTCTTTACATCTATTTGCCATATCTCATAGCATAATATGCGGCTATGAAAGACATATTCTAAATGGACTGTGTTGGAATAGTGCCATGCAAGCCAATTAAATAGGCATTGTAAACTATTTCACTAGTGATACAATCTTGATTGAATAATATTCTTTAAATGGCCATCTTTATCTTATGCTTATAATTACTTCATTAGCATTTGGTTGAAGCCTTTAGATCACACAAGACTATAGGATTTGATCAATACAATCGGTGTTGATCATGAAACAAGTCTTATGCGGTTATGATCTAAAATCTTTCAAGTCATAGGATCTTATGAGACTTGCACTAACAATGCATAAATCCAAGGGTTGGATGTTGCTCTATTTCATAAGCAATGCCATATGAGATATGAGTGCATGTGAGTGGGTGCTTGTTAGAGAACAAAGCACTGAAGGCCTGCTCGAAGAAACCACTAAATAGTGAAAGAGGCAAGTTGGTAGTGGCAAGTTCTCCGGCTTACGCTAGTGCATATAATTAGTCCTTTAACCTGAGGATCCATGGTAACCTTATGTTTAGGTCCTCATGCTTTGACTCTTCCCTAGCCACATAGCTGGTCGTTCGAGTGGTGATTGGGCGTGAGCTACTTAGACATGGAGGTTTATGAGATATGAGATGGGATTGGACTCTTCGTAGTTGTGAAGGGCTAGTACATCTCCTATGTATTCTATAATGATCGATTCCAAGAAATCCTTGCGCAAAGTAGTATGACAATTTTGAAAGAGGAGTTTTCTAAAGATGTGGTCATAAAGGGGAATCAAACGTTATGAATAGAAACATAGTACCAAAGCTATTAGGAAGCCATTAAATGTCTTGCCCTAGTTCTTTTTTGGGAGATAGTAGATAAAAGGACCATATATGCATGGTACGTATGGAGCTAGAATGGTTTTCCAAAAGCATACATTTTGGCCATTTAGTTGGGCTCCATGAGCTTGAGGCTGGACATCGGCCATAGAGATTAGGTAATCTTCTATTAATAGAGATTAATTGAATAGTGTCGATTAGTTTAAAGGACTTTAAACTAAAATGAATATATGATATTCAAAAGTCACAAAAAATTGTGAGCCCCTGTCTAATAAATGGTAGGACCTAATGGATCACACAAAAAAGCCAGTTTCTTATCCTACAAGATAAAGGGGAATTTTCTAAGAAGTTAGAAAAGTTTCTTCTTGACTGATTTGGAGGTTGACCGATTGTCACAAGTTGTAGTCATCTTAACTTGATCAATTTAATTTTTAAATTAATCTAATTAATTTAAGGAGTTAGCTTAAGACCAATTAATTAAGGAGTTAATTATTTGCTGCCACATGACTATCAATTGGTCAAGTTAACTTAAAGAGTTAAGTTAACAATTTCCAGCTTAAGTAGTTAAGCTAATTAACTTAAAGAGTTAAGTTAAGGTAATTAATTAAATTAAAGGAGTTTAATTTAATTAAAATTGAGAATTAATTTTGGAAAAAAAATTCAATTGAAAGGTTCATTTGGTGTGGCATTAGAATTTATTTGGATGACATTTAACGATATGAAATGAATATTCTAAATGAAATTCAAATGCACACATTATTCAAAATCACATGCCAAGTTGTATGCTAGTTGGTGCCACCCCTTAAGGAAGGTGTGATGCCAACTTGGCACCACACCATCCTCCCTCTATATATAAATATAGAGAGAGGTGGCCAAGCATCATGCTTGCATTACATTCCATGTGAATTAGATTGAAGAATTAGATTATCTCAATTTCCCTCCAAATTTGCAACTGTTGCCTCATATGTTGAAGCTCTACTTCTCTTCTTCTACTACCTCTATATCAAGCCTTTATCCAAGTTCTTCCTATCATTATTCTCCAGCTGATATTGGCAGGAAAAATATTGGGAATTGGTGTGTGGATTAGTACACTAGAGGCAAGACAATTGGATTGCTTGTCTTCAGAGATTTAGTTTCTAGCAGCAACTTGGAGATGGTTCTAGAAGACCTTTCCAAGTTATGATTGAGCTGATTTTTGGACTGTAGATCCATCAAGGAGTTGAGGAGTTCCAGTTAAATTTTAGCTCAAATAGAAATCATTTTGTTAGTGAAATTCAGTTGCTACTCTGGTGCGCCGCTAGGAGACAACTTCAAGGCATTATCGTCTAGCTCTTTCCAGATCTGAATCTATGGAATGTTTAGATCCTTGGCTTCATATATAGCTTAGTTATTTTAGCACTTTTATGCTTTGATTATTAGATCCAATGGCTACATGTGACTTCAAGTGGTATCGGAGTCTAATTCATGGTATGATTCGGATTTTTAATTGATTAATTCATGTGATGAATTGGCCAAAATCACCAAATAATTGATCCAAACTATGGATTAGAGTGTTCGGATGATGTTGTGTGTGGCTCCTTGCTTGATGAATTGAAAGCATGCTAATATGTCTTTTAAGTGTTAATTCATATGATTAGTATGTTTTAGCTCATAGTTGCTAATGTTGAATTTTAATTTGGCATTAGTTGATGTCATATGTTGATATAGCATGATAAATTTGACCTTAGGGTGTTTTGGTCATTTTTGGATCCAATATAATTATAGTTTATTGGAGATTTTTGAAGAATGTGATTCTTACTTAAATTTGTTTTTAGAAGCAAGATTGAGCACTTGAAATTTCATTTTTAAAAGGTGTTTTGAATATCAAATTTCTATATTGTGTGATTTAATATTTAGAATGTGTTCTAAATTTTTTAGTGCACCAAAACATGCATGCCGCGCAGCTGTGTATCCAAGTTGGGCGGTAGTGAACTAGTTTTGATTTTGAGAGTTTTGAATGTTGATTTTTGGTTCCTCAAGTGACCAAAAGTGTTTTGCATCATACATAATAGGTGCACAAGTGTTCTGCAAGTTCTTAAAATTATGTTTGACATTTTTTATTGCTTTTAAAAATTAGTTAAAGTTGATCTTCAATAATATGACATAATTGTTATGATTCCTCTTGCCTGGCCAATTAATTGTTTATGAGATAAGAATTTAATTGTTGGAATTGATTGTCAATTCTAAATTTATTTGTTGCTCATTTAAGTGTTGAATGGATGATGAATGAATGGGGATGATCATGAGCCTTTATTATTGATTTTATTTGTTTCAAGTTGTTGAAAAAGGTTGTATTAAATTGGGACTTGCATACCTCTTTATTTCTACCTTGTAAATGTTATGAGAGTAGAACCACTAGGAATGAGGATTTCTTTCTCTTGTAAAAGTTGCAAGGAGCAAAGAAGGCTACTGGAGGCATAAAGACTCATAAATATATGGGGATACACTCTCGTTATAACTAGATGTGATCAACCCACTTAAAATCAACTAAGTGATACACCTATGGCTCTGAGTGTATCACTTGGTTAGGCTCATGATCGTCCCACCATAAAAGCATGTTGGGCACATTTACTTATTTAGGCTTTCTATATCCTATTAACGTATCAGATGCAAGGTTAGGATATAAAAAACCTAAATAAGAAAATAAAATGATGAGATCTTTGCACGCAAGAAAATCCCTCCACTTAGAATGTCTAAGTGCTTTCAAATATTAAGTCAAGATGGATACAAATTAAAAGGAGTTCTAATTAATCCATGCCTTCTACTAATAGTATGTGGCATGACGATGCTACCATCATTTATGTGATGTCTCACAAGTTGTGGGTCACGCTTATGATGAAAAGTTGTGACCATATACTTAGCATATGATACATCTTTAATTTGAAGCTTCCCATGCATTAGCACATGAGTCGTGGGATGACGTGGAGTGGTGTCAAATCAAAGATTAATTGGTAAGTTCGACTTAACACCTAGTTGTGTAGATGTTGCACGAGTCGTGGGTCTACATAAAAAGTGAGACAAGATATATCACAAGTTGCATAAGATGAAATTAGCAAAAGTTGCTTACTTTTCGATTGCTTGTGGATGTTTTACAAGTCATGGGTCCACTTACAAGTCCTTAGTGTCTTGATTTTTACTAGGAAATGAGATTTCCCAAATTCTTCTAGCAGGTGAAAGATTTGATAAAATAGTGGGAGACAAACATGCTTGAAAGACCATGAACATGTTTGCAATATCAATATTCAATCATATGTATATACTCTTCCTTTTATCTCTTGTAGATTTTTAGAATCTTCAAAAATAAAATGGCTAAGAACCCACTCCACACTATTATGGAAACTAATAAATGTACCAGGCCAAACTTTTGTGATTGGTTGAGAAACTTAAAAATAATTCTAAACTCCAAAAATAGGACTTATGTCCTTGACCAAAGTCCGCCACATACCTTGGGCAATGATTCCACCGATGAGGTCCGTGAATTATTCACTAAGTTTGTAGATGATCTACAAACAAGATGCCTCATGATGGATTCCATGACCAATGAGCTCCAAAAGACTCATGAGCATATGAAGCATGTTTGTGAGATCTACAAGCACCTACAAGAATTGTATGGTGTTCAAACAATACACAAAAGGTTTGCTTTGTCAAAAGAGCACTTTAGGTCAAGGATGGTTGAGGGTTCAAGTGTCCATGATCACAAGTTCAAAATGATTAGACTCATCGAGAAGCTTGGACAACTTGATGTGTTCATGGATAATGACCTATACGTGGATTTGATCCTGTAATTATTTACGTCTTCGTTTGACCAATTCATTATGAACTTTAACATGTCTAAGCTAGAGGTGACAATTAATGAATTGATGAACATATTGGTAACTGCTGATGCTTGTTTCCTCCTCTAAGTCTCGGGTCCTAGGGGACCTAGAAAGGGAGATAAAAGGAAGAAAAGTTCCTCCTCAAAAGGGAAGCAACCTTTGAATGGTTTGGGGGGAGTTAAGAAGAAAAAAGAGGCTAAGATCAACGTGAGTTGTTTCCATTATGGTGAAAATGGGCATTGGAAAAGAAATTGCAAAGCCTACCTTGCAACCCCTAAGAAGGGTATGTATTTTATTGAAGTGCACTTAATGACTAATTCTTCCTCATGGGTATTTGATACTGTGTGTGGTTCTCATCTTTGTAATTTGTTACGGGGGATGGAAAAAAGAAAGAGTCTTAATAAAGAGGATATGATCCATCGCCTAGGGAATGAAGCAAAAGCTGCTGCCACAGTCCAAGGTGTAGTCAAGTTAGACTTGGGGAATGCTTGCATTGTATTAGATCCTTGTTATTATATACCCCAACTTTTTAAGAACATTGTTTCAATTCCCATTCTTGATAATGAAGGATATGATTTTTCTATATCGAATGGGGTGTTGAAAGAATTAGAGAACGGTTCTTTAATTGCACAAGGTACATTGAATAATAGATTATACATACTTGATTCTCAACCTTCATTAATGCACATTCAATCAAATAAAAGAAAGTTAGATAACCAAGAAGATGCTATCCTATGGTATGCAAGACTTGGACATATCTATAAAAATAGAATGATAAAGTTAGAAGCTCTCAAAGCAATAAATGTTAGTGGTATTGAGGACCTTCCTACTTGTGAATCTTGTTTTAAGGGAAAAAAGACCAAGGATTCTTTTGTAGGACAAACGGAGTGCACCATAAGTCCTTTGGATTTGATCATATACGTAAGTAAGACAATAGGATCCAATAATAAAACTTCAAAAGTTTAAATAAACTAGTGCTTGCAAGTTGGCATGGATCTAATCATTCTAGGAATTCAAATTTAGATAGAGAGCTACCTTGAATTGCTAATTTCCAATGAGAAAATGGTGAACACTTCACCAATCTAGAATCTGCCAGAAACCAGCACAGCAGAAAGAGAGCAACTTTTGCCTCAGTTAAGCTTCTTCAAAAATCACCAAAAAAATAATGTATCCTCACAATACCTTGGAGGAGACTCTGTAAAAATTTTGTATCAGAAAACGTTCTGGATTTCCTGCAAAAAATTCACCAAATTGGTGCTCTGTTTTAGTGGATCTCCAAAACTTGCGAACCAAATGTTTTACCTCTATTGTAACAATTCACACACCAATCAAACTTCAAATTTTTTCTCACTTTTAGCTGGAGCAAGAGAGGAGAAAAACAATGGTGAAGGTCGATTTGAGGTTGGAGGAGAAGAATGAAAGCAAAGCTTCAACACATTATGCAATGCTTGGAGAGAATTTTTGGAGGGAAATGTGATAGATTCTAACCTTCACATTAATTATGCATTGGCCGATCCACACACCCTGTATATGTATATATAGAGAGAGGATGGTGTGATTCCAAGTTAGCGTCACACCTTCCTCAAGATGGGCGGCCACTTGCATTGCCGAGGTGGCAAATTTGAATTCAAATCTAATTTGAATTTCATGTGCATTTCAATTACATTTGAAATTTAATTTCAAATTAATTAAGATTCTCATTAGAATTTTTCCTCCAAAATATATTCTTTTCATTAATTAAATTAAATACTTCAATTTAATTAAATAATATTTGATTTAATGCTTAAGTCAAGAAAGCTTAACTCTTAAGCTCAATATTGTTAACCTAACTCTTTAAGTTAACTTGACCAATTGATGATCATTTCGTACAAAATAATTAACTCCTTCATTATTGATTTAATTTAACTCCTTAAATTAATTGATTAATTTAACACTTAAATTAATCAAGCCAAAATTGACCTTCAAATTGGTCACCTCAAAAATCGGTCCCATGGAGTGATTCTCTAACCTTAGAAAATTCCTCCATTAGCTAGGAAGCTAATTGGTTTTTGTGTGTGACCTACTAGGTTCTACCATTCATTAGACATGAACTCACAACTCCTTGTGCCTTTTGAATATCTTATATTCATTTTAGTTTAAAACATTGTTAAACTAATCAACTCAATTCAATTAATCTCGTTAGTTGAAGAGTATTCAATTTCCATGGTCGATGTCCAACCTCAAACCTATGGAGCCCAACTAATTGGCCGAAATGAATACTTTTGGAGAACTATTATAGCTCTGTGCGTACCATGCAAATGTGGTCATTCCGGCTCCTGTCTCCCAAAACAAGCCTAGGGTAAGATATTTGCTAGCTCCTTAATAGCCTCGATACTATGTCTATTCCCAATGTTCAATTCCCTTGTGTGATCTCATCTTTGGAAAACTCATTTTCCAAATTGTCACACCACATTGTGCAAGGATTACATAGGAGATGTACTCGCCCTTGACAGAAGCAAGGAGTCAGATTCCATCATGGATCTAACAAACCTCTATGACTAGTAGCTCATACCTAATCACAACTCGAAAGACCCACTAAGTGGTCAAGAAAGAGTCGAAGCATGAGGACCAAACACAAGGTTACAATGGATCTTCAAGTCAGAGGACTAATAATAGTCACCAGCGTCAGCCAGAGAACTTGCCACTTCGGCTATCTAGTGGATTCTCCAGATGGGTCTTCAGTATCTTATTTTCTAACAAACACCCATTAACATGCACCCATATGTCATATGGTTGCTCATGGAATGGAGCAATATCCAACTCTTGGATTTATGCATTATTAGTGCAAGTCTATTCGGATCTTAAACTCCCCATCTCGTAAGATTCTATAACTTAGAAGATTTAAGATCACGATCGTGTAAGACTTATTCCATGGTCATCGAACTAAGTCCCATAGTCATGAGTGGTCTAAGGGCTTTATCCAAATGCATGTGAAGTATTAAAGAGCATAAAATGAAGATGTCCATAAATAGAATACTATTAAATCAAGATTATTTTTACAAAGAAATAGCTTTACGAAGCTAATCTTATTGGCTTGCCGAGTCTTATTCCAATAGATCCATACAGATGTATGTGGTCCACTAAGAGTTAGTGCAAGAGAAGGTTATTCCTACTTCATCACCTTCACTGATGATTATAGTCAATTCGGACATATGTATTTTAGATGTACAAGTTCGAAGTTTTTGAATGGTTCAAAGAGTATAGAAATTATGTAGAAAAGCAAAAGGGATTTAGTATTAAAGCTCTTTGATCGAATCAAGGGGGAGAATATTTAAGTACCAAGTTCTTGGATTATCTAAAAGAGAATGGGATTCTCTTTCAATGGACTCCACCCGGCACCTTCCAACATAATGAAGTAGTTGAAAGGAGAAACCGTACCTTGTTGGACCTAGTATGTTTTATTCAACGTGCTCATATCCTTTTAGGGATATGCTTTATATACGGCGGCAAAGTTACTAAATATAGTACTACCAAAATCAGTGCCTAAAACAACGCATGAGATGTGGTGCGGCAAAGAACCTTCTTACTACTGTTTAAGGGTTTGTGGGTCTCTTGCTTATGTCAAGCAGTTCATGAGAGATAAGTTGGATAATAGATCCACATTGTGCAAGTTTATGGGATACCCAAAAGAGTCTTTGGGTTATTACTTTCAAGGAATGCCACCTTTTTGGAAAAGGAATTTCTATTAGATAGAAATGGCATTGTTATTGAGCTTGATGAAGTTTAAGATGATCATCAAATCCCAAAAGTGGTGAAAATAATAGAGCAATAAGAGATTTACATACAACCTCTAAGAAGGTTAGACCAAATCAAGAAGCAAACCAAAGGTTTAGATTCCTTCAAGAAACTGGCTAATCGGATAGTGATCCAAAGGCCTCTAAGGAAGCTATGTTGGACATAGATTCGGGACATTGGCTGAACACTATGAAATTCAAAATGGACTCTATGCACTCCAACAAATTATGGACTTTGGTAGATCAAACAGAGGGAATAGTTCCCGTTGGTTGCAAGTGGATCCATAAGCAAAAGCTAGAAATCAATGGAGAGGTAATGACCTTTAAGGTGCGACTAGTGGCAAAAGGTTACACTTAAAGACCCAGTATTTTTTATGATGAAGCCTTTTCATTGGTTGCAATACCTAATTCTATTCGGATTTTTCTTGCCATAGCCGTATATTATGACTATGAGATATGGTGAATGGATGTAAAAATTGCTTTCCTCAATGCAAACATGGAGGAAGAAATCTATATGGAGCAACTATAAAGTTTTACATCCAAATGGTGAGCAAAAGGTTTGCAAACTCTAGAGATCCATTTATAGACTTAAACAGACATCCCGAAGTTGGAACATCATTTTGATAAGACAGTTAAATTGTTTAGCTTTGTAAAAAATTTGTATGAACTTTGTGTGTACAAGAAGGCTACGAGAGTAGTATACAGTTTATTGTGCTTTATGTCGATGATATTCTTTTCATTAGTAATGTGAGAGAAATGTTAGAGTGTACTAAAGCATGGTTATCTACATAATTCTCCATGAAGGATTTGGGAAAAGCAACCTACATATTAAGAATACGTATCTATAGAGATAGATTGAGGAAGATGCTGAGGCTTTCCCAAAACCCGTACATTGATAAGATACTAAAGAGGATTAGTATGGAAGAATCTGAAAGAGGATTCCTCCCTATGGGACATGGCATTTGTCTCTCCATCGGCCCTAAGACTAACTACAAGAGATAGAGAATGTTCCATATACCTTATGCATCTGCCATAGAGAGCATAATGTATGTTGTTCAATGTACAAGACCAGATTTGGCATGCGTTCTAAGTGTTATGAGCCATATCCAATCCAATCACGGTGAAAATCACTGGATGGCCATTAAAATAATCCTTAAGTACTGAGATGAACTAAGGATTTATTTTTGGTATACAGCGACGGAGAATTAAAACTCAAAGGGTTCTTGGATTCTAGTTTCCAATTCGATGTAGATGACCTAAAATCCACTGTGAAGTGATATTTTGCCTTAATGCTAGAGCAGTGAGTTGAAAAGTTCCAAATAAGACATCATGGATGATTTAACCCTAGAGAAGAAATATATTGCGGCTTCGTAAGCTTCAAAGGAAAGTGTTTGGATGAGAAACTTCATCCAAGAGTTGGATATAGTACTGAGCATAGCTAAGCTAGTAGTTATCTTTTATGGCAACAGGTGGTAGCGCAAACTAAAGAGCTAATATTTCATCAACGATCCAAGCCTATTTTGAGGTGATATCATTTGATTCGGGAGATCATTGATAGAGGAGACATCTGTGTGGAGAGAGTTGCCTAAAAAGAGAATATAGCAGATCTACTGACTAAACCCCTATCGCAAAAGGTCTTTCAAGGACATCTTGAGAAGATGGGTCTAAAGACTATGGTGAATTAGCTTTAGGGCAAATGGGAGATTGTTGGAATAGTGCCTCAATGTTAATTTGATTGGCATTGTAAGCTAATTCACTAGTCATACAATCTTGATTGAATGATATTAATAGTATTGCCATCTTTATCTTATGCTTATAATCACATCACTAGCATTTGATTGAAGCTCTTAGATCACACAAGACTATAGGATTTATTTAGTATACTCGGTGAAGATCATGAAATAAGTCTTACACAATCGTGATCTTAAATCTTTTAAGTCATAGGATTTTATGAGACAAGACATATAAGATCTAGACAGACTTGCAATAATGATGCATAAATCCAAGGGTTGGATGTTGCCCTATTTCATGAGCAATGCCATATGAGATATAGGTGTGTGATAGTAGGTACTTATTAGAGAACAAGTTACTAAAGGCTTACCTGGAGAATCCACTAGATAGCCAAAGAGGCAAGTCGGTAGTGAAAAATTCTTCCGCTTACACTAGTCCATATAGTTAGTCCTTTAACTTGAGAGTCCATGGTAACCTTATGTTTAGGTCCTTATGCTTTAACTCTTCCCCGGCCACGTGGGGAGTTGTTCAGGTGGTGATTGGGCATGAGCTACTTAGACATGAAGGTTTGTAAGATCTAAGATGGGATCCGACTTCTCGTTGTTGTGAAGGGTGAGTATGTCTTCTATGTATTCTATAATGATCGATTTCAAGAAATCTTTGCGTAAGGTAGTATGACAATTTGGAAAGGGAGTATTCTAAAGATGAGGTCATAAAGGGGAATCGAACATTGGGAATAGAAACATAATATCGAGGCTATTAGGGTGTCGACAAATATCTTTCCCTATGCCTCTTTCAAGGAGATAGGAGATGAAGGACCGTATTTGCATGGTATGCATAGAGCTAGAATGTTTAGAAAAGTTAGAAAAGTTCTTTCTTGACTGATTTAGAGGTTTACCGATTGATACAAGTTGTAGTCATTTGGCTTGGTCAATTTAATTGTTAAATTGATCTAATTAATTTAAGGAGTTAAATTAAGACCAATTGACTAAGGAGTTAATTATTTGGTGCTACATGACTATCAATTGGTCAAGTCAACTTAAAGAGTTAAGATAACAATTTCTAGCTTAAGGAGTTAAGCTAATTGACTTAAAGAGTTAAGTTTAGGTAATTAATTAAATTAAAGGAGTTTAATTTAATTAAAATGGAGACTTAATTTTAGAGGAAAAATTCAAATGAAAGGTTCATTTGGTGTGGCGTTAGAATTTATTTGGATGACATTTAATGAGATGAAATGAAAATTCTAAATGAAATTCAAATGCACACATAATTCAAATTCACATGCCAACTTGCACGCTAGTTGGCACCACCCCTTAAGCAAATGTGATGCCAACTTAGCATCACACTATCCTCCCTCTATATATAGATATAGAGAGAAGGGCCAAGCATCATGCTTGCATTACATTCCATGTAAATTAGATTGAAGAATTAGGTTATCTCAAATTCCTTCCAAATTTTCAAGTGTTGTCTCATATGTTGAAACTTCTCTTATCTTCTTCACCTACCTCCAAATCAAGCCTTTGTCCAAGTTTTTCCTCGCATTATTCTCTAGCTAATATTTAGAGGAGAAGGATTGGGAATTAGTGTGGGGATCGTTACATTAGAGGCAAGACAATTGGATTGCTTGCCTTTAGAGATCTAGTTTTTGGCAGCGACTTGGAGGATGTTTTGGTGGACCTTTTAAAATTTTGATTGAGCTGATTTTTGGTCTATAGATCCATCAAGGAGTTGAGGAGTTCCAATTAAATTTTCAGCTGAAACAAAAATCATTTGGTTTGGAAAATTCAGTCGCTACTGTGATGCGTTGCTGGGAGACAGCTTGATGGCATTGCATTGTTTCTTCTAGATTCTTTGATTTTTCTAAAAATCAAGGTAACTCTCCTTCTGAATCTGAATCTATGGCATGTTTAGATCCTTGGTGACATATGTAACCTAGTTATTTTGCATTTTTAATGCTTTGATTATTAGATCCTATAGCTACATGTGACTTCAGACTTAAGCATAGAGATTGGTGAAAAGGAAATTCAGGTAAATGATATCCCAGTTATGTATTTCTGTGAACCTCCCGATCTGTGGCCTCCTTCATAAGATCCTGCCCCTAGATGGTATCGGAGACATGGTATATAGGAAGTATTTAATGATTGCATGTTTAACACTGTTTTAAAATGAATTTTTTAAAAAGAAAATCTTCTTTTACTAAAAATAGTAAGATGGAAGAAATAGATCTTCCAGTTAATATTGAACTTCTTAATAAATGGACTATTCCTAAAGTGGATCCAAAATTGATTTATCAATTTGGTACTTTTGAAAAAATTGGTTTAAAACAAATTGTTAAAACCACGAAAGAATTAATTCCTCTTGATAAAGATGATATTACTTTACAGTTATTTCATAGATCTGATATTGATAGATATAGATCTGAATACAGATTTTTGCATATTGGTTTAATACAAGTTGCTTTGAAACCACTTACTCTTGATAATCTTCCTGATAGTTTTGTCGCTATTTTGCGTGATGCGAGAAATTTAAATTGGAAGCATTCAATTATGGGTATTATACAATCCAGTCTGGCTCATGGCCCTGTTTATTTTGATGTTTATCCTAATTTGCAGTTATCTTTAACTGGTGTTAATATTTTACATGCTTTAACTTTAAATGTTAAATTGCATGGTTATAATTATATGCCTGATACTGAAACGATATGTATTACTTATCGTATTTATTATAAACCACTTTACACTTTGAATCCTATGTGTAAAATGATTAATAATCATAATAATGAAACTATTTTAATTGAGGCTAATTTTTGTAAATCTCACATCACCACTAGAAAACCTATAAAGTGGGATGATGTTAAATTCCCTAATGATTGGAAAATGGTTAACGTTGTTCCTGTTCAACCTGTTATACAAACTGAGGTTAATAGGATAGTTCAGACTCCAGATGGAGATATTACTATTGAATTTAAACAATCTGGTAATAATAGGTTAAAATCAAGTAGAAGTAATAGGTCTTCTTTTTCTTATTTTTCTGTGTTTGATCCAGTTGATAATATTGTTGATAGTCCTAATATTTCAAGAGCTTCAACATCTAGGATTAATGAACCTAGAAAAGAGAATAATTTGGAAACTCATTTTAATAAGTTAAAAATCTCTTCTGATAATATTGTGCATGGTATTCCTGCTGATGATAATAGTGATGGCTCAATAGAACCAACTGAATCTGAAATGAATTTTTCTGTGAGAAATACTCGCATTTAAATTGTTTTGTTTTAATGGAAAAACAAAAATTGGATTTCAGTAAAGGATCTTATAATAGAAGGTTAATACAACTTGAGTTTAATAAAGATCGTTGGCAATTGTTTAGAAAATGGTTTTTCGAAAACTCTAATAAAGATCAACAAACCTATTTTCAAAATGAATTTTACAAATTTGTTGAAGAAAAGAATCAAATTGTTTCTTTTGTTCTTTGGTTTTTGGTTACTTATATTGAACCTTATATTTCTGTTCTGGAAACAACTTATATTTATGAAAATGGTAGGAGAGAAAAATCAGTATTTCCTCCCCAAGACCCTTTTAATATTGAAGGTAATAATAATTTTACTTTTGCTGCTTTTAATAAGTTAATTGAAAATGATCATGCTCATGTTACTATTCGTAATATGAACGTTTTGATTAAACAGCAAAATTATGCTAATTTATATTTGAATGTGCTTGGTGAGAGTTTATTTCAACTTGATCATAGACTTACTAGTATAATACAAAGAATAGATAGTCTTAATAAAGATATAACTAGTTTGGAAGAAAAAATTGATAAACAATTTATAAACCCTTCTCCATATCAAATTGCAATGCCTTCTATTCAACCGCCTCCTGAAATTGATAATTTTATTTTTAGAGATGTTTCTGAATTAGAGAGGGTAATAACCAAGAAATTTGTAGAATTTAGAATTTCTACTCTTAATAATGAGTTAGATGATAGGTCTTATAATGATAGAGTTAAGGATGAGATTAATAAGATTCAAAATTATGCTGATAGGCCAACAATGAGAACTTATTATTATCCTAGGCCTATACCACAAGATGTTTTGCATGAAGAACATGATTTAGTTCTTGATAATTCATATTCTGGTAAAAACATCTATGAATGAAATTTAGATGGATTTACTAAACATCATATTTACAATTTGGTACATAGAATGTTGATGTACAATACAATTTGTAAAAATAATGGTAATACGGATAAAACTGCTGCAAAAATGATTGTTGTAGGTTTTACTGGCCAACTTAAAGGTTGGGGGGACAATTATCTTTCTGCTGATAATAGAAATGAAATTCTTAATACTGTTAAACAGGAAGAAACTAGTAATAATTCTGAGAATGCTGTTTATACTTTGATTGTTACTATTATAGAACATTTTACTTGCAGATGGACTAATAATTCTGAGCACATTAGAACCTTATTGAATGGTTTGAAGTGTCAGAGTCTTACATCTTTTAGGTGGTATAAGGACACCTTTCTTTCTAGAGTAATGGAACTCCCAGAATCAAATAGTGATCACTGGAAATCCAAATTTATCGATGGTTTACCTTCTTTGTTTGCCGAGAGAGTTAGAAAAACCTTTAGGTAAAATGAGTCTAATGTTGATTATAGTAAATTTACTTATGGTAAGTTAATTGGAACTTGCATACAGGAAGGATTAGCCCTGTGTAATGAAATAAAATTGAACCAACAGATTAAGCGTAATAATATTACGGAAAGAAAATAATTAGGTCAATTTTGTGGTCAGTTTGGGATGGAAAACCCCAAGCAGGTTAATAATAAACCTCAAAAAGATAATGAATATCATGATAAAAAGAAAAAAGTTAGGAAGAAGTCTCATAGACAAACGAGAGAAAAATAGAAAGAGAAAAAGAGACAATATAGAGAGTTTAATAGAGCCATTAAGAAAAAATTTAGGAAGTATGGTGCTTGTTATAAGTGTGGCAAGGTAGGTCACTATGCTGATAAGTGTAGGATGAGAGAAAAGATTAATAGTCTTGAGATTGATGATAATCTTAAAGAGATTCTTTTTAAATTGATGCTTGAATCCTCTGATGAGGATGATTCTATTGTTTCTGATGCTGTTAATAATTATGTTAATAGTTCAAGTACTGAATGTGATCCTTGTAAAAAAGGATTGTCTTGTGATAATACTAGTACTGATAGTAGTAAATCTGAAAATGATGATATTTATAATCTCATTTCTCAATTTTTTGAATTGAATGTGATTAGTAATGATAATACTATTGAATTTTTGAAAATGATTAAAGATCCAATTTTAAGATCTAAATTTATAGATGAAATGGAAAATTTCCCCTCTTCTTCATCTTCTTCTTCTTTCTCTTCTTTTTCAAAATCTGATAATATGCTCCACGATAGTGATTCTTATTCCATGTCTGAAGTTTATAAAATTTTAGAAGATAGGAATAAGAATAGTAATCCGACTACTGTGATTGATTTGAAAAAAGAAGTTGATAACTTAAAAAAAGAGATAATAGAATTAAAAAAGAATAATGTGATTCTTGAAGAAAGAATGAGAAAATTAGAAATTTCTCAGGGAAAACAAATTATACCTAGATTAGATAATTTTTTTGATATTATTCCCAATAATACTTCTAATAATATTCAAAATGATGATTTCCTTTCTAAATTAGAAATGGTTACTTCTCAAAAATGGCTTATAAAAATAAATCTTTTAATTGGTAATTTTTCAAAAGAATTTATTGCACTTGTTGATAGTGGTGCTTATTTAAATTGTATTCAAGAACAACCTACAAAATATTTTGAAAAAACTAATATTTTACGTTTTGCTAATGGTGAAAAACTTGATATTAATTATAAATTGTCAAAAGCTTTTATTTGCAAAAATAAAGTTTGCATTCCTAACAACTTTTTATTAGTCAAAAATATTTCTAATCAAATTATTCTTGGTACTCCTTTTTTAAAGAAAATATTTCCTTTAAAGAAGGTTGATCAAAAAGGTTTTAGTGCTACTTATAATGGTACTGATTTATATTTTCAGTTTATAGTTGAACCTTTTTCCAGAATTCTTAATAAAATTGAAGATCTGTATAAAGAAAAATCTAATCAGATTTATTTTCTTAAAACAAGAAATTGTAAGTCTTAATATTGATAATCAATTAGAAAACCCTAGATTAAAAGAAAAAATTGCTTTTCTTAAAAATCAGTTTGCTTTGTCTGTGTGTAATAAACACCTTAATGCTCTTTGGAATAGGAAGAAGCATATTGTTGATCTTCCTTATGATGATAGCTTTGATGGTAATATTCCTACTAAAGCTAAACCTTGTCAAATGAATTCTGAATATTTAGTTTATTGTAAAAAGGAAATAGAGTCCTTGTTACAAAAGAGCTTAATAAGGCCAACCAAGTTTTCTTGGTATTGTACAACGTTCTATGTTAATAAGCATAGTAAACAAGAACGTGGTGTACCTAGATTAGTTATTAATTATAAACCCCTTAATAAGGTTTTAAAATGGATTAAATATCCTATCCCTAATAAAAAGGATTTACTTGATAGATTGTTTGATGCTAATATCTTTTCCAAATTTGATTTGAAATCTAGTTATTGGCATATTCAAATTGCTGGAAATGATAAGTTTAAAACTGCTTTTAATATTCCTTTTGGGCAGTATGAATGGAATGTGATGCCTTTTGGTCTGAAGAATGCCCCTTCAGAATTTCAAAAAATTATGAATGATATTTTCAATCCTTTTAATAGTTTTATCATAGTTTATATTGATGATATTTTGGTTTTCTCTAATACAATAGAAAATCATTTTAAGCATCTTAATATTTTTAAACAAGTTATTATTAATAATGGACTTGTCATTTCAAAACCAAAAATGGTTTTATTTCAAACAAAAATAAAAATTTTAGGACATTTTATTGGAACAGGAAAAATTGTTCCTATTTATAGAAGTATTGAATTTGCTTCTAAATTTCCTGATAAAATTACTGATAAAACTCAATTACAAAGGTCTTTGGGCAGTTTAAATTATATTTCTCCATATTATAAGAATTTAGCCCAAGATACTGCTATTTTATATGATAGACTTAAAAAGGTTCCTAAACCTTGGAGTGAAAATCATACTAATGCTATTATTAATATTAAAGAAAAGGTTAAACAATTACCATGATTAATGCTTTCTAATCCTAATTGGGATAAAATTGTTGAAACTGATGCCTCTGATATAGGGTATGGTGGTATATTAACCCAGATTAATCCTAATAGTAAACAAGAAATTCTTGTTAGATTTTGTTTTGGTAAATGGAATAATAGTTAGAAGAATTATGCTACTGTAGCTAAAGAAATTTTTGCTATAGTTAAATGTGTGCTTAAATTTCAAGATGATTTATATAATCAGTTCTTTATAATTAAAACTGATTGTCAGGCTGCTCAATTTATGTTTAATAAAGATTTTAAACATAATGTTTCAAAACAAATATTTGCAATGTGGCAAGCATATTTAGCCTCTTTTGATTTTAAAATTGTTTATAAAAAGGGAATCCATAATAGTATTCCTGATTTCCTAACCCGTGAATTCTTACAGGGATGATCCCTTATAGGGGTGGTGGCCTCAATCCCTTCTCTAATAGAGGAGGAAAAGGAAGCAATGTTACTGGTTTTGGTTATCATAAGCCAATAATACATGGCAAACAAAAGCTAATAGCTTTACCAATCTTCCAATCCTCATATGCCTTTCCTTCTTATTTTCTGATCCATTATACAAAGATCCTTTATTTGCAGAATTTTTGCAATTCAAAAACCAACATAAAACAGGAGAGACTAATAGTTCTTCTTCTGCATCTACCTAAACTAATAAGCCTGAAGGATCTAATAGACCTTCTTTCATTGATGTTGCTACAAACCTTTCTTCCCCAGTTGATGAGGATTCGCTCACAACTCTTGAGCAGAAAAAGCACAAGGAGATAATAATGGTCCGTTATAATAAAGATCTCAAATGGGATACCTGGATGATAATGCAAAGGTATTTGGATACAGCATCATATGTTGCTGGGTCTTATAAACCAAGAATTTATTACGAAAATATATTAATAGTAACTGGCTCTTGTGAAGTTTCTCATTTTTTCCCTTTACAAGAGAAAAATATTTTCAATTTTAGCAAAATTATAATTAAGAAAATTATTTCCATTGAGGAATGGGGAATATCTTCCCTCAAAGAAAAAGAGTTTTTCCTTAGAAATCATAGAGTTACTTACAAATATAATTACTGGGATTATATCCAGGCTTTTAAAAATATTTTCCTTTATGAAAATCCCAGGAAAAACATACCTGGTTTATTAAGGTATGTCCTGAAGTTTTTAATAATTTCATACCAAATTGGTCCTACTCATAATATTTTACCGGACCAATTTAGACAAGCATATGAACAATAAAGTCAATATTCTCCAGAATTGATTAAAGTAGATGAGGAGAATGAGATGGTTCATAATAAAGCCGCAATGATATTTTTCATAGAATTCTCAATCCCTTGGATCTGGAAATGGGTGCCAGAAGTTGGGTTTCTGAAGATAATATTCCTTGCTTATATCGTTCCTTTTATATTAAATGGTGGAATAAGATGCTCCAAAGGGACAAGGAGACTGGCCAGATAGAAGGGCAAGAGACCTTAAATGATATTTCTAAGGCTACTCAAATTTATAAAGAAAAATTTGAGGCTGATAAAAAGAAAGAAGCTTCTTCAATATTTGGTAAAGCTTCTGAGAAAATTAAAATGTGCAAAGGAAAATTATCCAAGGCATATTTATTAAAAGAAATTCTTAATATGGTCCAAGAAGAACTTAAAGACCAAGATGCTGGTGATTCTTCAAATGAAGATGATGATACTGTTTCAATGGCCACTTATTCGAAATCGAAGACTGGAGAAAATTAATTTGAATGTTTGGCAGGAGAATCACAAGACCCTAATGAAGATATTCCTTCTTCTTAGGACATTAATAAAATCCTAACTGCTCTTAGAAGAGAGGAATAAAAATTTAGATGATAGGGTTATTTTTGTAATAGGAAACAGTAATAGACTGTTCACTTTTACTGTTCGTAGTTACTATTTGGATTTGAATGGTTTGAAATCCGCATAGTAATTTTTGCTTTTTACTGTTCAGATTTGAAAATTTTGGAATCCGCACAGTATTCTTTCTGTCTATATATAGGATAGGAATTCATTCTTGGAGGAGGACTTTCGCATACTCCTCTCTATAAATTTTAGTTTTCCCCTGAACTCCCTCATGTAATTTTCCCATTTGTAATGTTTTCCTTCTTTAAGTTTAATTTTGTAATTAATAGAAGTCTGCTGGTTTGCAGTCCCAATAAGGTTAGTTCTTTAATTTTTTTTTTAATAATTTTATTTACATTTACTTAGCCTAATGGAAGGCTAAGGTGTTAAGTGTTAAACATGTATGATTTAAATATCTCCTATATTATTGTGGTCACTAAAGCATAGGACTATGTAGAAGGATTCAGATCTGTGGTCTGGTTAGCCAGTTATGATTGGGTTCTGAGGTTTAACGGCACTCCAAGTATGTTGACCTCTGGATTTTTACCCTATTTGCCCTTGTTAGCCGGCTTGGCATTTGTGGGCATTTTGGGGTACTCTGGTTCCAAAATTCATACTTGATGGGCTAGTTAAATTCAGGTAAATAATATCCCAATTATGTAATGCTGTGAACCTCCCGATCTGTGGCCTCCTTCATAAGATCCTGCCCTTAGATAGTATCGATATTGGGTCTTTAAGTGTAACTTTTGCCGCTAGTCATGCCTTAAAGGTGGTAACCTCTCCATTGATTCCTAAGTTTCGTTTATAAATCTATTTGCAACGAACAGTTACTATACACTTCGATGGATCTACCAAGTTCATACTTTGTTGGAGTACATGAAGTCGATTTTGGATTTCATGGTGTCTTGCCAATGTCCTGAATTGATGTCCAACATAGCTTCCTTATTGGTCTTAGGATCGCTATTCGTTTGGCCCATCTCATGAAGGAATCCGAACCTTTTGGATTGTTTCTTGATCCGATTCGACCTTCTCAGAGGTTGTATGTTAGGCACTTGATGTTTACTTGTTTCTACCACTTGTGGGATATTATGATCTTCTTATACTTCATCAAGTTCAACAATAACTCCATTTCAATCTAATGGAAATTCCTTTTCCAAAAAGGTGACGTTCTTTGAAACAAACACTTTTTTTTTCGAGGGATCATAAAAGTAATAACCCAAAGAATCTCTTAGGTATATCACAACCTTGCACAAGGTGGATCTAGCATCCAACTTGTCTCCCACTAACCATTTGATGTATGTAGGAGACCCCAAACTCTTAGAAAAGAGTAAAAAGGTGCTTTGCCATACTACATCTCATATGGTGTTTTTGGCACCAACTTTGAGGGTACTACATTTAGTAGCCTTGCCGCTGTTTCTAAGGCGTATCCTCAAAAGGATATAGGCACATTGGTGAAGCTCATCATGAAATGTACCATGTCTAACAATATATAATTTCCCCTTTTGGCTACTCCATTATGTTGGGGTGTGTCGGGTGGAGTCTATTGAGAGAGCATCCCATTTTCTTTTAGATAATCTAAGAATTTGGTACTCAAGTATTCTCTTCCTCGATCAGATTGAAAAGCTTTAATACTTAGTCCTAGTTTATTTTCTACTTCATTCCTATACTCTTGGAACTTTTCAAAAGCTTCGGACTTATACTTTATAATATACACATATCCAAACCGAGTATGATCATCGATGAAGGTAATGAAGCATGAGTAGCCTTCTCTCGGACTAACTCTTAGTGGTCCACAAACATCCATATGGATCAAATCCAAAAGACTTGTGGTTCACTTTGTTTGTCCTACAAAAAGAGCCTTGGTCATTTTTCCCTTTAAACAAGATTCACAAATATGAAGATCGTCTATGCTACTAATGCTTAGTGCTTTGAGGGCTTTTAATTTTTTCATCCTATTCTTGGAAATATGTCCAGGTCTAGCATGCCACAATATAGCATCTTCTTGGATATCTTGTTGGATAATACCCCACAGCTAATTAGAATAGCATGTAAACTATTTCACCTGTGATACAATCTTGATTGAATGATATTCATTAAAAATGGCCATCTATATCTTATATTACTTCACTAGCATTTAGTTGAAGCCCTTATATCACGGAAGACTACAAGACTTGGTCACGCATTAGGTGGTGATCATGAAACAAGTCTTATACGATCGTGATCTTCAATCTTCTAAGTCATAGAATTTTGTGAGATAAGGCATCTAAGATTTGCAAAAACTTGCACTAATGATGCATATATCCAAGGATTAGATGTTGCTCCATTTCATGAGCAAGCCACGTGAGAATGGACCTATATTAGTGGGTGCTTGTTAGAGAACAAGTTCACAAAAGACCCGCGCCTACCTAGAGAATCCACTAGATAGCTATAGTGGCAAGTCGGTAGTGGCAAGTTCTCCAGCTTACACTAGTGCATATATTTAGTCATTTAACCTAAGGATCCATGGTAACCTTGTGTTTAGGTCCTCATGCATTCATTCTTCCTTAACCACTCAGCTGGTCTTTTCGATTGAGCTTGAATATGAGCGACTTTGACATGGAGGTTTGTGAGATCCAGATGGGATTCGACTATTCATCATTATGAAGGCTGAGTACATCTCTTATATATTCTATAATGATCAATTCTAAGAAATTCTTGCACAAGGTAGTTGACATTTTGAAAAAGGAGTTTCTAAAAGATGTGGTCATAAATCGAAATTGAACATTGAGAATAGAAATATTGTATTGAGGCTATTAAGGAGCTGAAAAATATCTTGTCCTAAGCCTATTTTGGGAGATAGGAGATGGAAGAACTATATTTGCATAGTGAGCACAAAGCTAGAATAAGTCTCTAAAAGCATTCATTTCGGCCAATTAGTTTGGCTCTAGGGGCTTGAGGTTGGACATCGATCATGGAGATTGAGTACCCTTCAATTAATAGAGATTAATTGAATTGAGTTATTAATTTATAGGAGTTTAAACTAGTGTGAATATTTTGATATCCTAATGTCACAAGAGTTGTGAGCCTATGTCCAATGAGTGGTAGAACCTAATAGGTCACTCACAAAAGTTAATTGGAAATCCTACATGATGAAGGGGAATTTTCTAAAAGTTAGAAAGATTCCACCTTGACCGATTTTGGAGGGAAACCGTCGACATAATTTTTTGGTCATTATGACTTGATCAATTTAATAATTAAAATGATCTCAATAATTTAAGGAGTTAAATTAGACCAATTAAATTAAAGAGTTAATTTAATTGATGCCACATGACTATTAATTGGTCAAGTTAACTTAAGGAGTTAAGTTAACACTTTCTAGCTTAAATAGTTAAGCTAATTGACTTAAGAATTAAGTCAAAGGATAATTAATTAAACTAAGTCGTTAATTAATTATAATTAAATTAAATTATTTAATTTAATTGAAATAAAGAAATAATTTTGGAGGTAAAATTCAAATGAAGAGTTCATTTGAAGTGAATTAAATTTATTTGGATGATATTTCATGAGATGAAATGAAAATCCAAATGAAATTCAAATGCACATTAAATTCACATACAACTTGCTTGCAAGTTGGCGGCAACCACAAGGATGGTGTGATTCCACCTAAGCATCACACCTTCCCTCCATCTATATATAGATATAGAGGGTGGGTGGCCAAGTGTGTGAATATGCAAGTATTTTGAGATCTCATTGTTAGATTCTCTTTTTCCCTCCAATTGTGTGTGATTCTCTCATGTGTTGATGCTTCACATTTTCTTCACCTGTCCCTTCTAAATTTGCCTTCATGCTCTATCTCTTCCCTCCTTGATTTTCCAGTTGATCTAGGAAAGATTTGGATTCTCCATTGGTGTGTGGATCTTGATATTAGAGGCAAAACATTTGGATTGCTTGTCTTTTGGAGATCCTCTGTTTGGGCAGAAACTTGGAGGCATTTCTGGAGTCACTTCCAATTTTCTATTTTATCTGATTTTTTTATTGGATCTTCATCAAGGTTTTGGTGATCTTGTGTCCAAGTTTTATCTGATTCTGAGATGATTTGGTTGGGCAAAAGCTGCGCCAAGGGAGATTGCATTGAAGAGTTCAAGCAAGTCTTCATCTCTTTGGTTGGATTTTGCTATCTAGGTAATTTTATGACCTAAATCCACTTTAGTAGCATGAATTAGATCCTATGGGACGTGTAATCAAGTTGATTTAAATTTTTAATTGTTTTATAATTAGATTCTTGGCTTATACCTTCTTTCAAGTGGTATCTGGGCCTAAAGTCATACTTTAATTTGGATTATTGTTTGATTGATTCATGTGATGAATTGATCTAGATCTCCAAATACTTGATCCAAATTATGGATTGGAGTGTTTGAATGATGATGCATGTGGCTTCTTTGCTTCATGAATTGAAATTATGCTAATATGTGATTTAAGTGTTAATTAATGTATTTAGCATGATTTGATTCATAGTTGCTAATGGTAAATTTTGATTTAACATTGGATGATGCTATATGTTGATATAGCATGTTAAATTTGATCTTAAAGAGTTTTTCTCATTTTTGGATCCAATTGGATAAGATTTAATTTGAGATTTTTAAAAAATGTAATTCTTGTAGCATGATTGAGCACTTGAAATTCCATTTTTAAAATGTGTTTTAGATCTGGAATTTTATCTATATTATGTGATTTAGTGTTTAGGAGGTGCTCTAAATTTTTTGGTGCACAAAAGTAGAGCAAAAAGACACATGACTCGGTCAATACCTTGAAACAGGGCTACTGCTAGCCCAAGCCGGGCATTGGCCAGGTAACTAGAGCACTTGTGAGCCCAGGCCGGGCGACAGCATGCTATTTCAATTTCAATGATTTTTTTTTATTTTATGTTCCTTTAGTGACCAGAAGTGTTCTATATCACACATAATAAATGCACAGATGTTGTGCAAGTTCTCAAAATAATGTTTGACATTTTTTATTGCTTTGTAAATCATGTTAAATTTAATCTTCAATTAGGTGCATACATCAGATGCATAAATTTTATGCCTATTTTTGCTTGACCAATTAATTATTTATGAGATAAACATTTAATTATTGGAATTAAATGTTAATTCTTTATTTATTTATTGTTCATTTAAGTGTTGAATAGATAATGAATGCATAGGGATGATCATGAGCCTTTAATATTGATTTGATTTGTTTCAAGTTATTGAAAAGAGTTGTATTAAATTAGGACTTGCATGCCTATTAACTTCTATCTTGTAAATGTTATGAGAGTAGAATTATTGGGAGTAAGGATTTCTTGAAGTCAAGTGTAGCACTAGATCTAATTATCAAAGCATAAAAATGCCAAAATAACTAGGCTACATGTGAAACTAAGGATCTAAACATGCCTTAAATTTGGATTTGGTAACAGGAATACTTTGAATTGCTCAAAATCCAATGAAATAAGGAAGAAGACTTCAACAACTTGAATTTGTCTCAAAGTGGCATAACAGGTTCATGGCAACTTTTGCCTGACCAAATCTATTTGGAATCAGCTGAAATTTGGACTGGAGAACACCAACACCTTGATGAATCTATAGTAGAAACATCAACTAAATTAGAAAATAAGAAGTCTCTCCAAAAGCACCTCCAAGTGACCGCCTGAACAAAGGATCTCCAAAAGGCTAGCAATTCAATTGTTTTGCATCTAATGATAAGATCCACACACCAATGCACAATCCAAATCTCTGCAATGTTAGCTGGAGAACAAAGAAGAGATGACCAAGGATGAAGGCCGAAAATAGAGGTAGGAGATAAAGAAAATGTGAAGTTTCAACACATAAGGTAACACATGCAAAATTGGAGGGAAAAGGAGAATCTTACAATTAGATTCTTATGTGGGTAAAACAAATGCTTGGCTGCCCCACCCTCTATATTTATATATAGATGGAGGAAAGTTGTGAAGCTTAGGTGGCATCACACCTTCATCAAGGTTGAGACCGCTTGCTCGCTAACTTGCAAACAAGTTACATGTGAATTTGAATTTTAGTTTAAATTTTCATTTCATCTAATGAACTGTCATCCAAATAAATTCTAATTTACACCAAATGAATATTTCATTTGAATTTTCCCTCTAAAATTGATTCTTCATTTTAATTAAATTAAATACTTTAATTTAATCATCCAAATAAATTCTAATTCACACCAAATGAACATTTCATTTGAATTTTCCCTCTAAGATTGATTCTTTATTTTAATTAAATTAAACACTTTGATTTAATTAATTAGCTTTTGACTTAACTCTTAAGTCAATTAGCTTAACTCTTTAAGCTTGTTATTGTTAACTTAATTCCATAAGTTAACTTGACCAATTGATAGTCATGTGACACCAATTAAATTAACTCTTTAATATAATTGGTCTAATTTAACTTTATAAATTATTTAAATCAATTTGACCATTAAATTGATGAAGCTAAAATGACCAACAATTTGGTCAACCATCTCTCTCTAAAAATCAGTTATGTTGGAATTTCTAACTCTTAGAAAATTCCCCTTGATCAAGTAGGATTTGCAATTGGCTTTTGTGTGTGACCCATTAGATTCTATCATTCAATGAAAATGGGCTCACAACTCTTAGATTTGTAGAATATCAAATATTCACATTAGTTTAAAGTCCTTTAAACTAATGACTCAATTAAGTTAATCTCATTAATTGAAGAGTGCCTAATCTCCATGGTCGATGTCCAACCTCAAGCCCATGAAGCACAACTAGTTTGGTGAAATGAATGCTTTTGGAGAACCATTCTAGCTCTATGTTGTTGGAATAGTGCCGTGCAAGCCAATTAAATTGGCGTTGTAAACTATTTCACTTGTGATATAATCATTATTGAATGATATTATCAATATGACCATCTGCATCTTGTGCTTATATTTACTTCACTGGCATTTGGTTGAAGCTCTTAGATCACAGAAGACTACGGGACTTGGTCACGCACTGGATGGTGATCATGGAATAAGGCTTACACAATCGTGATCTTAAATGTTCCAAGCCATAAGATCTTCAAAGACAAGGCATCTAAGATCCAGATAGACTTGCTTTGACGATGCATAGATGCAAGGAGTTGGATATTTCTCCTTTCCATGGGTACTCTTATATGAGATATAGATGTATGTTAGTAGGTACTTGTTACAAAACTATGCGCTGAAGGTCCACCCGAAGAATCCACTAGACAGCCGAAATGGCAAATTAGTAGTAGAAAGTTCTTCTGCTTACGCTAGTGCATATAATTAGTCATTTGACTTGAGGATCCATGGTAATCATGTGTTTAGGTCTTCATGTTTTAACTCTTCCCTTGTCACCTAGCAGGCCATTCGGGTGGTTATTAGGCATGAGCTACTTAGACATGGGGGTTTGTGAGATCCAAGATGGAATCCAACTCCTCATCTTTGTGAAAGGCGAATACATCTTCTATGTATTCTATAATGATTTATTCCAAGAAATTTTTACGTAAGGTAGTATGAAAATTTAGAAAATGAGTCTTTCAAAGATGAGGTCACAAAAGTGGAATTGAACATTGGTAATGGAGATATAGTATCTAGGCTATTAGGGAGCTAGCAAATATCTTGCTCTAGGCCTCTTTTGGGAGATAGAAGACGGAAGGACCGTATTTACATAGTATGCATAGAACTATAATGTTTCTCCAAAGGTAATCATTTCGGCCACTTAGTTGGGCTCCATGAGCTTGTGGTTGGACATCGACCATAGAGATTTGATACTCTTCAATTAATGGAGATTAATTGAATTGAGTTTATTAGTTTAAAGGATTTTAAACTAAAAGGAATATATGATATTCAAAAGTCACAAGGAGTTGTGAGCCTGTGTCCAATGAATGGTAGAACCTATTGGTCACACACAAAAGCTGGTTACATTTCCTAAGTGATGGAGGAGCTTTCTAAGTGTTAGAAAATTCACTCCATAGAGACCGATTTTGGGTGACTGAAAATTGAGGTCAAATTTGGTTTGATTAAAAACTAATAATTAAAGAGTTAATTATTTGGTGCCATGTGACCATCAATTGGTCAAGTTAACTTGAAGAGTTAAGCTTGTTGACTTAAGAGTTAAGTCAAGAATTAATTAATTAAATTAAAGTGTTTAATTCAATTAATGAGAAGAATATATTTTGGAGGAAAAATTCAAATGATAGGATCATTTTAATGTGGTATTTAATTAATTTGAAATTAAATTTCAAATGTAACCGAAATGCACACAAATTCAAATTAGATTTGAATTAGCCAACTTGCATGGAATGCAAGCATGTTGGTAGTCCCCTCCCATGAGAAAGGTGTGATGCCAACTTGGCATCACATCATCCTCCCTCTATATATAGATATAGAGGTAAGGGTGGGCAGCATCTAATAATTCAGGTGAAGAATTAGATTCTCACTTTTTGCCTACATTTTCAAGGTGTTCACTCATGTGTTGAAGTTCACCTCTCTCTTCTTCTCCAACCCCAAAATTGGCCATATCCTTCTCTTATCTCCTCTATTTCTCCATCTAAAAGTAAGAAGTATTAGGAAATTGAATGGGTGCGTGGATCATTTCGATAGAGGCAAAACAAATGGTTTGCTAAGCCTTTGGAGATCCACCTGTGGGACTAGTCACTTGGCAATTTTATTCCAGGAGATCCAAGAATATTTTTGGTCTGAAATTTTAATAGTAGCTTCATCAACTAGTTAAGGATCTATTAGAATGTTTTTTGGATTTTTTGAAGTCCTTTGGATCATGCAAAAGTTGCTCTCTTCTAGTTGTGCCAATGCTTGGCAGATTTTGTTTTGAAGAAAGAGTTCTTCAATCTACCTTTGGATTTTGCTAATCAAGGTAACTCTCCATCCAAATATAAATCCTAAAGCATGTTTAGATCCTTGGTTGCTTGTAAATACTAGTTTATTTAAACATTTGAAGTTTTATTATTGGATCCTAGTGTCTTACTTGCTTTCAAGTAGTTTTGGAGCCTAATTCATGCTTTGATTTAAATTTTTTGATTGATTGATTTATGTGATGGATTGAAAAAAATCACCAAATTCTTGATTCATATAATGTATTGGAGTGTTTGGATGATGTTGTGTGTGGCTCCTTCATTGATGAATTGAAAGCATGCTAATAAGTGTTTTAAGTGTTAATTTATGCGATTAGTATGCTTTAATTCATAACTATTAATGTTGAATGTTGATATCCCATTAATTGATGTTATATGTTGATATACATGTGTTTACTGGCCTTAAGTTGTTTTGGTCATTTTTGGATCCAAACTGATTGAAGTTTTATTGGATATTTTTGAAGAATATGATTCTTACTTTTAACTTATTTTTGAAAGCATGATTGATCACTTGAAATTCTATTTTTAAAAGGAGTTCTGAATTTGGGATTTCAACTATAATGTATTTTTTAATGTTTAGAAGGTGCCCTAAATTTTTTGGTGCACAAAAGTTAAGCTAACATTGACATGACTCCATGCCGAAGTGAAATCAGGGCAAGCTGCCTAGCCTGGGTAGGCAGCGGCATTTTTTCTTTTGGCATGAATTTTTGTTATTTTTTGTGCTCCTTTATGTGACCAAAAGAGTTTTGATTCACACATGATAGATGCACAGGTGTTGTGTAAGGTCTTAAAATTATATTTGACATTTTTGAATGCTTTTAAAAATTCATTAAAGTTAATCTTCAAATTATGGCATAATTGTTATGCTTTCTCTTGCTTGACCAATTATTTGTTTATGAGAGAAGCATTTAATTGTTGGAATTAATTGTTAATTCTAGATTTATTTATTGTTCATTTAATTGTTGAATGAATTATCAGTAAATGATGATGATCACGAGCCTTTAATATTTATTTTATTTGTTTCAAGTTGTTGAAAAGGTTGTATTAAATTAGGGCTTGCACGCCTCTTAATTTTATCTTATAAATGTTATGAGAGTAGATCAATAGGAGTGAGGATTTCTTTCTCATATAAATGTTGCATGGAGCAAAGAAGACCATTAGAGGCATACAGACTTTTGAAGACCTATGAAAGTATGTGGATACAATCATGTAATAGCTATATTTAATCAACCTACTTAAAATCAACTAAGTGGTGCACTTATGGCTCTAAGTGCACTGCATGTTTAGGCTCATGGTCATCCTACCTTAGAAGCATGCTAGGTGTATTTACTTATTTATACTTTCCATATCCTATTGATGTATAAGATGCAAGGTTAAGATATAGAAAACCTAAATAAGAAGATAATGATGAGATCGTTGCAAGCAAAAACATTCTACTTAGAATGTCTAAGAGCTTTTGAAATATTAAGTCAAAATGGATATAAATTAAAAGAATTTTTAATTAATCCATACCTTTTACCAATAGTGTATGCCATAATGAAGCTACCAATTTTACGTGATGGCACTCGATTACGAGGGTTAATCAGGAGAAAACTTGTGAGCATACACTCAGCATAAGATGCATCTTGAATCAAGAACACCCACACATTAGCACTCGGTTGCGAGGGATCATGTGGAGCCCCATCTTGAATCAAAGTTTGATTTGTAGGTTAGACTTAACACTTAGTAACATAGATAGCACATGGTTACATAGGTCTATGTTAAAGGTGAGGCAAGATACATTAAGAATTGCATAAGATACAATTAGCAAAAGCTGTTTACCCTTTGATTGCTTGTAGATGACACTCAATTACGACTTGCAAGTCTCAGGATCTCGATTTTCACTAGGATATGAGATTTCCTAAATTCTTCTAGGGGCTGAAGGATTTGATAAAATAGTGGGAGCAAAACATGCTTGAAAGACCATAAACATGTTTTCAAATATCAAAATTCAATCTTATACTTATATTCTTTTTTTGCCTCTTGTAGATTTTTGAAATCTTCAAAAAGAAAATAGCTAAAAATCTACTCGCAAGTATTTTGGAAACAAATAAACTCCCTGGGCCCAACTTCCATGATTGGTTAAGGAATCTTAAATCATTCTAGACTTCAAAAAGGGGACTCATGTACTTGATCAATGTCCACCGGACACCTTGGGTGATGATGCCACCGACGAGGCCTATGAAGTGTTCACTAAGCTTGTTGATGATGATCTACAAGTGAGATGCCTCATGATGGCTTCCATGACTAATGAGCTCCAAAAGACTCACGATCATATGAGATATGCATGTGAGATCTATAAACACCTACCAACGTTGTATGGTGTTCAAATAAAACACGAAATGCTCACTTTGTCTAGAGAGCTCTTTAGATCAAGTATGGCAGAGGGTTCAAATGTCCATGATCACAGGCTTAAGATGATTGGACTCAACGAAAAGCTTGGGCAACTTGATGTGGTCATGGAAAATGACAGCTATGTGGATTTCATCCTACAATCATTGGTTCCTTCGTTCGATCAATTTGTTATGAACTTTAATATGTCCAAGCAAGAGATGATGATTAATGAATTAGTGAACATGATGGTGATCGTTGAGGCAACTGAAAAAAAGGAAAATCCTCTTATGCTTGCTTCTGTCTCTAAGTTCAAGGGCCTAAAGGTCCTAGAAAGGGAAGTAAGAGAAAGAAGAGTTCATTTTCAAAAGGAAAGCAACCCTTGAAAGGTTCGGGGGAAATTAAGAAAAAAAAAGGTGAAAAGACCGATACAGCTTGTTTTCACTGTGGCTAAAAGGTGTTGGAATAGTGCCCAGCAAGCCAAGTAGATTGGTGTTGTAAACTATTTCACTTGTGATACAATCTTGATTTAAAGATATTAATAATATGGCCACCTTCATCTTATGCTTATATTTTCTTCGGCGGTATTTGGTTGAAGCCCTTAGATGACTCGAGACGATGGGATATGGTCATCCATAGGGTGGTGATCATGGAATAAGTCTTATACGGTTATGATCTTTAATTTTCCAAGTTAAAGGATCTTAAGAGATAGAGCACCTAAGATTCGGATAGACTTGCACTAACGATGCATAAATCCAAGGAGTTGGATATTGCTTCATTCCATGGGCAATCAATCCCATATGAGATATGGATGCATGTTAGTAAGTTTTTGTTAAGGAAGAAGGCACTAAAGGCCCATCCAGAGAATCCACTAAATAGTAGTAGTAGCAAGTCGGTAGTAGCAAGTTTTCCTAGTTACGTTAGTGCATTGAGAGACTTCCTACTTGTGAATCTTGTTTAAAGGGAAAAATGACCAAGGATCTTTTTGTAGGACAAATAGAGTGTACCAAAACTCCTTTAGATTTGATCCATACGGTTGTTTGTGGACCACTAAGAGTTAGTGAGAAAGGAGGATATTCCTACTTTTTCATCTTTACCGGTGATTATAGTTGGTTTGGATACGTGTATCTTATGAAGTACAATTTTGAACCCTTTGAAAAGATCAAAGAGTGTAGGAATGAAGTGGAAAAGCAAAAAGGACTTAGTATTAAAGCTCTTTAATTGAATCGAGGAGAAGAATACTTAAGTATCGAGTTTTTAAATTATCTAAGAGAGAATGGGATTCTCTCACAATGGACTCCAACTAGTAGACCCTGACACAATGGAGTAGCCAAAAGGATAAACCATACTTTGTTAGACATGGTACATTCCAAGATAAGCTTTTTCGATGTGCCTATATCTTCTTGGGGTATGTAATACCTTCAAAGTCGGTGCCAAAAATACCACATGAGATGTGGTATGGAAAAGCACCCTCTTACCAATACCTTAAGGTTTGGGGATCTCCTGTCTACGTGAGACGGACCATAGGAGATAATTTAGTTAGCAGATCTACCTTGTGCAAGTTTTTGGTATACCTAAGAGAGTCTATGGGTTTTTACTTCTATGATCTCTCGGATCAAAAAGTGTTTGTTTCAAGGAACGCCACCGTTTTGGAAAAAGAGTTTCAATTAAATAGAAATGGCATTGTTGTCGAACTTGATGAAGTTCATGATGATCATGAAATCCCACAA
Source organism: Jacaranda mimosifolia (assembly GCA_018894105.1). Lineage (NCBI taxonomy): Eukaryota > Viridiplantae > Streptophyta > Magnoliopsida > Lamiales > Bignoniaceae > Jacaranda > Jacaranda mimosifolia. Next base: position 32,456,532 of record CM032127.1, on the reverse strand, counting down.
GCAGTGGAAATAAATGAGATGGGCTAATCAGATAGTGATCCGAAGACCTATGAGGAAGCTATGTTGAACATAGAGTCGGAATGTTAGCTTGAAGACATGAGACCCAAAATGGAATCCATGTACTCAAACAAAGTATGGACTTTGGTAGATCCACCAAAAGGAATAGTTCCCGTTGGTTGCAAGTGGATCTATGAGTGAAAGCTAGGATTCGATGGAGAAGTAGTAACTTTTAAGGCGCGACTACTGGTGAAAGGTTACAGTCAAAGGCCCGATATCAGTTTTGAGGAAACCTTCTCACCGATCGCAATGCTTAAGTCCATTCGGATCCTACTTGCCATAGTCACATATTATGACTATGAGATATGACAAATGGATTTGAAAAACTACTTCCTCAATGGAACTATTAAAGAAAAAATCTATATGAAGTAGTCACAAGGTTTTACATCCAAGGGGAGTGAGCAAAAGGTTTGTAAACTCCAAAGATCCATTTATAGACTTAAACAGATATCCTGGTGTTGGAACATATGTTTTGATAAAACGATCAAGTCGTTTGGCTTTGTCAAAAATGTGTATGAACCATGTGTGTGTAAGAAGGCTAGTGGGAATAGTGTAAAGTTTATTGTGCTTTATGTCGATGATATCCTTCTCATTGGGAATGAGGTAGGAATGTTAGAGTGTACTAAAGCATAGTTATCTACACAATTCTCCATGAAGAATTTGGGAAAAGCATCTTACATATTGGGAATATGTATCTATACAGATAGATCTAAGAGGATAGTGGGGTTGTCCCAAACCCCGTACATTGACAAGATACTAGTATGGATGAATCCAAGAGGAGATTCCTTCCTATGGGACATGACATTGATCTCTCCAAGTCTATGGCCCTTTAAGATTGACAATGAGAGACAAAGTATGTCCCACATACCTTATGCCTCCATAATTAGGAGCATAATGTACGAAGTTCAATGTATAAGACTGGATGTGGCATACTCACTAGGTTCCAATCCAATGCTAGTGAGAGTTACTGGATAGCCGTTAAAATGATCCATAAGTACTTGAGAAAGACTAAGGACTTGTTTTGGTATACGGTAATGGAAAATTGAATGTTTAGGGTTTTTGGATTCAAGTTTTCAATCCGATATAGATGACCTAAAATCTAGGTTTATATTTTGCCTTAATGGTGACTTGGTGAGTTGGAAGATCTCCAAGAAAACACCATAGCCGAGACAGCCGCTGAAAAGAAATGATTTGTGGTTTTAGAAACCGCAGAAGGAGTTTGGATAAAAACTCCATCCAAGAGTTGGATGTAGAGCCTAGAGTGCATAAGCCCACGGTTGTTTTTGGAATACAACTTTGGACTTGAGCCAAAATCTCATCAGTAATCCAGACACAGTAAATGCGTTATCACTTGATATATGATATCAAATTAATAGAGGCGACAACTAAGTGGATAAAGTTGCCTCAGAAGAGAATTTAGTAGAACCACTATCAAACCCCTAAAAGCGAAAGGCCTTTGAAGGACATCTTGAGAAGATGGGTGTCAAGGCCAGAGGGCATTAGCTTTAGGGAAAGTGGGAGATTGTTGGAATAGTACCCGACAAGCCAATAGGATTAGCTTTGTGAAAGCTATTTCATAATGAAACAATCTTGATTGAATGATATTCTATATATGGCCATCTTTATTTTATGCTCTCTATTACTTCACTTGTATTTGGATGAAGCCCTTAGATCACTCATGACTACGGGACTTAGTTTGGTGACCATGGAATAAGCCTTACACGATCGTGATCTTACACGGATAGACTTGTACTAACGATGCATAAATCCAAGAGTTAGATATTGCTCCATTCCATGAGCAACCATATGAGGTATGGGTGCATGTTAGTGTGTGCTTGTTAGAAAATGAGGCACTAAAGACCCATCGAAGAATCCACTAGATAAACATAGTGGCAAGTCGGTAGTGGCAAGTTCTCCAACTTGTGCTAGTGCATATTATTAGTTCTCTGCCCCAAGAATCCATGGTAACCTTGTGTCTTGTCCTCATACTTTGCCTCTTCCTTGACCACTTAGCGGGTCTTTAACGTTGAGGGTAGGTATGAGCTACTTGGCATGGAGGTTTGTGGGATTTAAGATAGAATCCGACTTCTCGCTTTTGTGACGGGCGAGTACATCTCCTATGTATGCTATGATGATCAATTCCAAGAAATCCTTGTGCAATGTGGTGTGACAATTTGGAAAAAAAGTTTTCTAAAGATGGGTCACACAAGGGAATCGAACATTTGGAATAGAGACATAGTATTGAGGCTATTAGGGAGCCGACAAATATCTTGCCCTAGGCCTCTTTCGGTAGATAGGCGACAGAAGGATCGTATTTGCATGGTACACATGGAGTTATTATGGTTCTCCAAAAGCATTTATTTTTGCTAATTAGTTGGGCTCCATGGACTTGGGGTTAGACATCGACCATAGAGATTGGGTACTCTTCAATTAATGAGATTAATTAAATTGAGTCGATTAGTTTAAAATGTGTTTTAAACTAAAATAAGTATATGATATTCAAAAGTCACAAGGAATTGTGAGCCCACGTACAATGAATGGTAGAACCTACTAGGTCACACATAAAAGCCAATTAACCTCTTAGCTAATGGAGCAATTTTCAAAGAGTTAGAAAATCACTCCTCGGTGACCAATTTTGAGGTGCCAATTTGAAGGTCAAATTTTGGCTTGATTATTTTAAGTGTCGAATTAATCAACTAATTTAAGAAGTTAAATTAGACTAATAATTAAGGAGTTAATTATTTGGTGTCAAGTGACCATCATTTGGTCAAGTTAATTTAAAGAGTTAAATTTACAAAATCAAGCATAAGGAGTTAAGCTTCTTGACTTAAAAGTTAAGTCAAGGATAAATTAATTAAATTAAATTATTTAATTTAATTAAAGAGAGGAATGCATTTTGGAGGAAAAAATCAAATAAAAGGTTTATCTGAATTAGCATCTTAATTAATTTAAAATTAGATTTCAAATGTAATTAAAATGCACATGAAATTCAAATGAGATTTGAATTCAAATTTGCCATATGGGCACCCCATTGGCAGCCCTCCCCACCATCCAACATCTATATATAGATATATAAAGAGAGAATCAGCCATAAGTGTGAAAGGTGTAAAGAATTAGATTCTTCCACAATTCCTTCCAAAACTCAATTTTCGAACATTGCTTCATTTGTTGAGGCTTTATTTTCTCTTCTTCTCCTACCTCAAAAATTGGCCTTCACCATTGATATTATGCACATTTTCTCCAGCTAGAAGTGGGTGGAATTTGGAGGATCAGTTGGTGTGTGAATCATATGAATAGAGGTAAAGCATTTGATTTGCTAGCTTTGGAGATCTACTAGAACAGAGCAGTCACTTGCTGAATTTTTTCCAAATGATCTTGATCGAGTTTTTCTCTGAATTTCTTAAAGAGTTTTCCTCAAGGAGTTTAGTGGTTCCAAATTTTTTTTCTTTGTTTTTGGAGCATTCTAACTAAGGCAAAAGTTGTTGTTTCTCCGTTGTGCTAGAGTTTGCCAAAATCTGGATCGATGAAGTGTTCATCCTTGTGACCTTGGAAATGTACTTTTTGATGTAACAATCCAACTAAATCTGAATTCCTAGCATGGATAGATCCTTGGTAAGCTGTAAGCAGTAGTTATTTTTGAGCTTTTGAATTTTGATAATTGGATCCTAGTTGCTTACTAACCTTCACATTGATCTCTCGAGATGTTTCATATGCTCATGAGTCTTTTGGAGCTTGTTGGACATGGAAGCCATCATGACAGATCTAACTTGTAGATAATCATCTACAATTTTTGTGAACATTTTACGTTGTTGGTCAGTGGCATCATCACCAAGTATGTCCATAGGACTTTGATGAAGAAAGTAAGTCCGTTTTTCAGAGTTAAGAATTATTTTAAGGTTTCTCAACTAATCTTAGAAGTTAGGCCCAGTAAGTTTATTGGTTTTCAAAATTGATATGAGTGGATTCTTAGCCATTTTGATTGAAGATTTCAAAAAGCTACGAGAGGCGAAAAAAGAGTATAAGCATGTGATTGAATTTGATATTAAAAATATGTTCATGGTCATTCAAGCATGTTTTCCTCCCACTGTTTTTATCAAATTCTTCACCCCCAAGAAGAATTTGGGAATCATATTTCCTAGTGAGAATTAAGATTCTAAAGACTTGCAAGTGGACCCCCATGACCGAATGTATATCCACAAGCATTCTAAAGGTAAGCAACATTTGCTAATTGCATCTTATGCAACTCTTGATATATTTTGCCTCACCATTTCATGTAGATCCCCTAATGGACGTCCTCCACATTACTCAGTGTTAGGTCACACCTACTAATCAAACTTTGATTCAAGATGGGCACCATAATATCCCCTTTGACCGAATGTATAATGTATGACATTCTCAAATCAAAGGTGCATCTCATGCAAAATATATGGTCACAGCTTTCCCCTAAGTGTGAAAAACATCATCACTCCTAGTGATTCTATTCTCATAACATTTACAAGGTAGAAATTAAGACGAATGCAAGTCCCAATTTAATACAACCCTTTTCAACAACTTGAAATAAATAAAATCTATATTAAAGGCTCATGATCATCCCCATTCATTCATCATCTATTCAATAATTAAATAAACAATAAATAAATATAAAATTAACAATTAATTCTATCAATTAAATGCTAATCAAATTAACAAATAATTGGCCATGCATAACACTTAAGCAACATGTTGGAGATTAACAAGATTTAAGGAGCTTGAAAAAAATGTCAAACATTTTATTGAACACTTGCACAACACTTGTGCATCTACTATATGTGATGCAAAGCTATTTTGAACATGGAAGGAGACATAAAAACAAGTCAAAATGCATCCTTAGCCTAAAAATGCCACTACCACATAGGCTGGGCATGCTGTATAGGCATGAGCATGCTGCTTGGCCAACTCCTGACCGTGTGCGGCAGGCTGTACCTTTTGGCTTTAGGACCGAGTCATCTCATTTTCTGCTCAACTTGTAAGCCAAAAAATTTAGGACACCTCCTAAACATGCTACCACATATTATAGATAGAATTTCCAGATTCAAAACGGCTTTTATAAATGGAAATTCAAGTGTTCAATGAAGCTTCAAAAAAACTAGTTTAAGTAAGAATCTCATTCTTTGAAAAACTCCAACAAAAATCCAATCAATTGGATGCAAAAATGACCAAAGCACATTAAGGTCAGATTTAGTATGCTATATCAACATAAAACATCAATTAATGCTAAATCAACATTTACATTAAATGCTATGAATTAAAACATACTAATCATATGAACTAACACTTAACATACATATTAGCATGCTTTCAATTCATCAATCAAGAAGCCTTACACAACATCATCCAAACACTCCAATCCATCATATGAATCAAGAATTTGGTGGTTTTGATCAATCCATCACATTAATCAATCATCAAAAAATCCAAATTTAAGCATGATTTAGGCTCTAATACTACTTGAAGCTTAGTAGGCCACTAGGATCCAATTATCAAACTTTAAAAGCTCAAAAATAACTAGTGCTTATAGCCTACAAAGGATCTAATCATGTTGGGGATTCAGATTTAGTTGGTGAATTACCTCAAAAGCAAATTTCCAAGGTTATGATGGTGAGCACTTCACTAATCTAGAATCTAGCAAGCTCTGGCACAAAGGATGAACAACAACTTTCACCTCTATTAGAATGCTCCAAAAATCACAAAAAAAAAAATGTAACTTCTTAACTCCTTGAGGAAAGTGCTGTAAAAACTTCAGGGAAAAACTCGATATGGATCACTTGGAAAAAATTTAGCAAGTGACTGCTCTGTTTTATTGGATCTTCATAGATAGCAAATCAAATGCTTTGCCTCTATTGATATGATCCCCACACCAATTGATACTCCAAATTCCAGTAACTTTTAGCTAGAAAAAATGAGTAGAATTACAATGGTGAAGGCCAATTTTTTAGGTAGGAGCAGGTGAGAGAATAAAAGCTCAACAAATAAAGCAATGTTTGGAAGAGGTTTTGGAGGGAATTGTGAAAGAATCTAATCCTTCACACGTTTAGCAATTGTGGCCAATCCCCCCCTCTCTCTATCTATCTATATATAAATGTTGGATGGTATGATGCCAAGGTGGCATCATACCTTCCATGAGGGGGGCGGCAAGTGGGGTGCCAAGGTTGCAAATTTGAATTCAAATCTCATTTGAATTTCATGTGCATTTTAATTACATTTGAATCTAATTTCGAGCTAATTAAGATACTAATTCAAATGAACCTTTCATTTGAGTTTTCCCTCCAAAATGGATTCTTCTCATTAATTAAATTAAACACTTTAATTTAATTAATTAACCTTTGACTTGACTCTTAAATCAAACAAGCTTAACTCTTAAGCTTAATTTTGTTAATTTAATTTCTTAAATTAACTTGATCAATTGATGGTCAATTGGCACCAAATAATTAACTCTTCAATTATTGCTCTAATTTAACTTCTTAAATTAGTTGATTAATTTAATACTTAAATTAATCAAGCAAAAATTTGAGCTTCAAATTGGCACCTCAAAAGTTAGATCTACTTGGAGTAATTTTTCTAACTCTTAGAAAATTATGCCAATAACTAGGAGGTTAATTGGCTTTGTGTGTGACCCAATAAGTTTTACCATTCATTGGACATGGGTTCATAACTCCTTGTGATTTTTGAATATCATATATTCACTTTAGTTTAAAAAACTTTTAAACTAATTGACTTAATTCAACCAATCTCATTAATTGAAGAATACCCAATCTCCATAGTTGATGTCCAACCTCAAGCTTATGGAGCCTAACTAATTGGCCAAAATGAATGCTTTAGGAGAACCATTATAGCTCTATGCATACCATGCAAATACGGTCCTGTCTCCTATCTCCCAAAAGAGGCGTAGGGCAAGATATTCAATCACATTCCTAAAAGCTTCGATACTATGCCGTTATTCCTAATGTTCGATTTTCTTGTATGACCTCATCTTTGGAAAACTCCTTTCCAAATTCTCACACCACCTTGCACAAGGATTTCTTGGAACTAATCATTATAGAATACATAGGAGATGTACTCGCCCTTCCCAAAAGTGAGGAGTTGGATTCCATCTTGGATTTCACAAACTACCATGCCAAGTAGCTCATACCCAACCTCAACCCAAAGGACCCACTAAGTGATCAACGGAGAGTCAAAGCATGATGACTAGACACAATGTTACCATGGATCTTCAGGTTAGAGGACTCATAATATGCACTACTTTAAGCTGGATAACTTACCTCTACCGATTTGCTACTATGGCTATCTAGTGGATTCTCCAGTAGGTCTTCAGTACCTTGCTCTCTAACAAGCGCCCACTAACATATAGCTATATGTCATACGGTTGCTCATGGAACATAGCAATATCGAACTCTTGGATTTATGCATTGTTAGTGCAAGTCTATCTAAATCTTAGATACCCCATCTCGTAAGAACTTATGACTTGAAAGATTTAAGATTACGACCGTGTAAGACTTATTCCATGGTCACCAAACCAAGTCCCATAGTCATGAGTTATCTAAGGACTTCATCCAAATTCAAGTGAAGAAATAAAGAGCATAAGATGAAGATGACCATATAAAAAATATCATTCAATCAAGATTGTTTTACAAGAAAATAGCTTTGCAAGGCCAATCCTATTGGCTTGCCGGGCATTCCAACAATGGACATTCACTAGGTGGTCATTCAATGAGTCTTACATGATCATGATCTTAGATCTTTCTAGTCATAGGATCTTAAGAGATAGGGCATCTAAGATTTGGGTAGACTTGCACTAATAATGAAAGTGCTATGGCCGAGATAAGCCAAACAAATTCAAAATTAAATAGCAAATCTCGAACCAAAGCAACATCCCCAGGCATATATCATACAAAATAAATGGATTAATCAGAGGATACCAACCTGAATTGCTCAAAATCTAAGGAGATGATGGATGATTCTTCCTATCACAGATTTCCGGCAGTTTCTGGCATAGCGGAGAAAAATGAGAATATCTTCCAATTCGGACCTCCAAATGAAATGAGGAAAAATTCTCCAGAAAGCTAACTAAAATTAAAATCTTCTTTGAAAATAATTGGCTCAAATATCCATCGGATTGCTCTAGGAGAAAATCGTGAAGTGGACTGTTCTACAGAAACCTTTTTTGGAATTGAGTGGCCTCACTTGTGGTCACCTCCAATGCAAGTCCACACACCTTAAAGCAATCCTAGAATGTCCAGATCTTTAGCTGGAGCAGATCTTGAGTTGTTTGGTGAAGAAAAAGGTTTTTTGATTGAGAGAGAGAATGGATGGAAGCTAGATCTCTACTAACTTTTGAGAGAATTTTGGAGGAAGGATTTAGCTTGCAAAATTCAGAATTTTGGCTAATGAATCTGGACTGATTTTCGGCCACTCCACCTCCCCTTATATAGAGGTGTGAGAGGTGTGATGCCAAGGTGGCATCACACTTCCCATGCTAAGGGGGGGACTGAAAATTCCAAGGGCATAATTGTAAGTTGGTAATTCCACTATCATGTGGTCTTGCCAACTTGCTTAATTGGAATCCAATTCCAATTAATTCAAATCATATTTGAATTCTTCCCTCCAATAATATATTCTCCTATTAATTAAATTAATCCAATTAATTTAATTAATTCAACTTGATATAACAATTAAATCAAGCAAACTTAACTCTTTAAGTTTTCTTTAGTTAACTTAACTCTTTAAGTCAACTTCAATTATTCAACTATCAATGTGGCTCAAATAATCAACTCCTTAATTATTTGCCTAATTTAACTCCATAAATTAGTTGATCAATTTAACACTTAAATCAATCAAGCCATAATTGATCCTAAAATCTCTCTCTCAAAATCGGTCCCTTAAGAGGGACGTATTTTCTAACACTTAGAAATTCTTCTTTCACTACTTAGAAAAGTTCAAGGCTTTTGTGTGTGACCCATTGGATTCAACCATTCATCGGACATAGGCTCACAACTCCATGTAACTTTTGAATATCAAATATTCATTCTAGTTTAAAACTCCTTTTAAACTAGCCGACTCGATTCAATCGATCTCTATCAATTGAAGAGTACCAAATCTCCATGGTTGATGTCCAACCTCAAGCCCATGGAGCCCAACTAATTGGTCAAAATGAATGTCTCTGTATGAACCTTTTAAAGCTCTACGCGTTCCATGCAAATACGGTCCTTCCGTCTTGTATCTCCATGAAAGAGGCCTAGGGCAAGATATTTGTCGGCTCCCTAATAGCCTCGATTCTATGCTTCTATTCTAAATGTTCAATTTCGATGTATGACCTTATCTTTTGAAAAACTCTTTTCCCAAACTGTCATACCACCTTGCGCAAGGATTTCTGGAATATGATCAATATAGAATGCATAGGAGATGTACTCGCCCTTCACAAAAGCGAGGAGTCGGATTCCATCTTGGATCTCATAAACCTCCATGCCAAGTAACTCATACCCAATCATACCCCGAACGGCCTGCTGGGTGACCAGGGATAAGTCAAAGCATGAGGACTGGACACAAGGTTACAATGGATCCTCAGGTCAAAGGACTAATTTATATGCACTAGCATAAGCAGGAGAGCTTGCCATTACCAACTTGCCACTACGGCTACCTAGTGGAGTCTCCGGTGGGTCTTCAGTGCATTGTTCTCTAACAAGTACCCACTAACATGCACCCGTATTATATACAGTTGCTCATGGAACGGAGCAATATCCAACTCTTTGGATTTATGCATCGTTAGTGCAAGTCTGTCCGGATCTTAGATGTCCCGTCTCGTAAGATCCTTTGACTTGGAATATTTAAGATCACAACCGTATAAGACTTATTCCATGATCACCACCCAGTGAACTAACCAAGTCCCGTAGTCATGTTGATCTGAGGACTTCATCCAAATGATAGTGAAGTAATATAATGCATAAGATGAATGTGGCCATATGTAAGATATCATTCAATCAAGATTGTCTCTTTAGAAAACAGTTTTACAAAGCCAAAATCATTGGCTTGCCGGTCACTATTTCTAACAGTCTCCCACTTGTCCTAAAGCCAATGCCCTACAGTCTTAAGACCCATCTTCTCAAGATGTCCTTTAAAGACCTTTTGTCCTAAGGGCTTAGTTAGTGGATCTGCTATATTCTCTTCCGAGGCAACTCTCTCCACTCGGATGTCACCCTCTCAATGATCTCTCTGATCAAATGATATTGCCTCAAAATGTGCTTGGATCGTTGATGAGATCGGGCTCCTTAGCTTGTGCTACCTCCCTGGTGTTGTCACAGAAGACAACAACTGGCTCAGCTATGCTAGGCACTACATTCAACTCTTGAATGAAGTTTTTCATCCAAACACCTTTCTTTGTGGCTTCAGAAGCCGCAATATATTCTGCCTCTGTGGCTGAGTCCGCCGTGGTGTCTTGTTTGGAACTTTTCCAACTCACGGCGCCGCCATTGAGGCAAAATATAAATCCAAAAGTGGATTTGAGGTCATCTACATCGGATTGGAAACTTGAATCCAAAAACCCTTCTAGTTTCAATTCTCCATTACCGTATACTAAGAATAGATCCTTAGTTCTTCTCAAGTACTTAAGGGATTGTCTTTACGGCCATCTAGTGACTTTCACCGGGATCGGATTGGAACCTATTCGTAACACTTAGCGAGTGTGCCACATCCGGTCTTGTACATTGAACAGCATACATTATGCTCCCTATGGCAAAGGCATAGGGTATTTGGGACATCTTTCGTTTCTCTTGCTCAGTCTTAGGGGCCATAGACTTCGAGAGATGAATACCATGTCGCATAGGAAGAAATCCTTTCTTGCATTCTTCCATACTAAACCTTTTTAGTATTTTATCAATGTACATGGTTTGGGATAGCCCCAACATCCTCTTCGATCTATCTCTATAGATACGTATTCCTAATACGTAGGATGCCTCTCCCAATTCCTTCATGGAGAATTGTGTAGATAACTATGCTTTAGTACACTCTAACATTCCAACCTCATTCCCAATGAGAAGGATGTCATCGACATAAAGCACAATAAACTGTACAGAACTCCCACTGGCCTTTTGATACACACAGGGTTCATATACGTCCTTGACAAAGCCAAACGATTTGACTGTCTTATCAAAACGTATATTCCAACTTCGAGACGCTTGTTTAAGTCTATAAATGGACCTTTGGAGTTTGCAAACCATTTGCTCGCTCCCTTTGGGTGTGAAACCTTGTCGTTGCTCCATGTATATTTCCTCTTCAATGTTTCCATTGAGAAAGGCGGTTTTCACATCCATTTGCCATATCTCATAGTCATAATATGTAGCTATGGCAAGTAGGATCCGAATGGACTTAGGCATTGGAACTGGTGAAAAGGTTTCCTCGAAATCAATACTGGGTCTTTGAGTATAACCTCTAGCCACTAGTCGCGCTTTAAAAGTTGTCACTTCTCCATCTACTCCAAGCTTTCGCTTATAGATCCACTTGCAACCTACGGGAACTGTTCCCTTCGGTGGATCTACCAAAGTCCATACTTTGTTTGAGTACATGGAGTCCATTTCGGATCTCATGGCTTCTTGCCAGCATCTTGAGTCTATGTCCAATATAGCTTCCTTATAGGTCTTCAAATCACTATCCGACTGACCCGTCTCATGAAGAAATCTGAACCTTTCGGGTTGCTTCTTGACGCGGTTAGACCTTCTTAGAGGATGTGTATCGGGATTTTGTGATTCAATTTTTTCCACTGTCTGTGGGATTTGTTGATCGTTTTGAACTTCATCAAGTTCAACAACAACGCCATTTCTATCCAATAGAAATTCCTTTTCCAAAAAGATGGCGTTCCTCGAGACAAACACCCTTTGTTCCGGGGGATCATAAAAATAATAACCCATAGACTCTCTTAGGTATCCCACAAACTTGCACAAGATGGATCTACTATCCAACTTATCTCCTACTGTCCGTCTTACGTAGGCAAGAGATCCCCATATCTTCAAATATTGATAAGAGGGTGCTTTGCCATGCCATATCTCATATGGTGCCTTTGGCACCGACTTTGAAGGTACTATATTTAGTAACTTCGCTGCCGTAGTCAAGGCATATCCCCAAAAGGATATCGGTACATCGGAGAAGCTCATCATGGAATGCACCATGTCCAACAGTGTACGGTTTCTCCTCTCAGCTACTCCATTGAGCTGGGGTGTGCCGGGGGGAGTCCATTGTGAGAGAATCCCATTCTCCTTCAGATAATCCAAGAATTCAGTGCTAAAGTATTCTCTTCCTCGATCCGATCGAAGAGTTTTAATACTTAACCCTAGTTGTTTTTCTACTTCATTTCTATACTCTTTGAACTTTTCAAAGGCTTCGGTTTGTTCTTCATAAGATACAAGTGTCCGAAATGACTGTGATCGTCGGTAAAGGTGATGAAGTAGGAATAGCCACCTCTCCCACTAAGTCTTAGTGGTCCACAAACATCTGTGTGGATCAAATCCAAAAGATTTGTGGAGCGCTCCAATTGTCCTACAAAAGGAGCTTTGGTCATTTTTCCTTTTAAACAGGACTCAAAAGTCAGAAGTTCTTCAATGCTACTAACATTTAGTGTTTTGAGAGCTTCTAACTTGTTCATCCTATTTTTGGATATATGGCCAAGTCTTGCATGCCATAGCATGGCATCCTCTTGGATATCTTGCTTCCTTTTATTTGATTGAATGTACATTAGTGAAGTTTGGGAATTAAGTATGTACAATCCATTAGACAATGTACCTTTAGCAACAAAATAACCATTCTTTGATGCCAATAGATTCCCATTCGATATTGAAAAATCATATCCTTCATTATCTAGAATGGGAATAGAAATAATGTTTTTGACAAGATTGGGTATATAGTAAATTGGATCAAGTACAAAACTTTTATTCCTCAAATCTAGCTTGATTATTCCTTGGAATATGGCAGCAACAGTTGCTCCATTTCCCAAGCGGAGGATCATATCCCCTTCACGTAGACCCTTTCTTCTTTCCATCCCCTGCAACGAATTACAGAGGTGAGAACCGCATGTGGTATCGAATACCCATGTGGAAGAATTCGTCGTTAAATGCACTTCAATGAAAACCATACCCTTCGTAAGAGTAGAAAGGTAAGCTTTACAATTTCTTCTCCAATGACCCTTTTCGCCACAGTGCAAACAGTTTGCATCTACTTTAGCCTTTTTCTTGTCTCTCCCGAAACCTTTCTCGGGTTGCTTCCATTTTGAAGAAGAACTTTTCTTCCTCTTTCCTTCTTTCCTAGGGCCTTTGGGACCTTTAGACTTAGAGGTAGATGCAAGCATAAGAGGTTTGTCCCTTTTCAATGTGGCCTCAGCGGTGACAAGCATGTTCACCAGTTCGTTAATCGTGACTTCTTGCTTGGACATGTTGAAGTTCATAACAAACTGGTCGAACGATGGCGGCAATAACTGTAAGATCAAATCTATGTAAAGGTCATTGTCCATGATCACATCAAGTTTTCCAAGCTTCTTTATAAGACCAATCATTTTGAGACCGTGATCATGGACATTTGAGCCTTCACCCATCCGTGATCTAAAGAGTTCCTTGGAAAGCGTGAACTCTTCATGCCTCATTTGTACACCATACAACTCTTGTAGGTGTGAATGAATTTTATAAGCATGTTTCATATGCTCATGAGATTTTTGGAGCTCATTAGACATGGATGCCATCATGATGCATCGTACTTGTAGATCATCATCTATAAAATGCGTGAACCATTCGCGATCTTCATCAGATGCGTCATCGCCCAATGTATCCACTAGATACTTGTCTAGGACATAGGTCCTCTTATCAGAGTCAAGAATGATTTTGAGATTTCTTAGCCAGTCTTGGAAGTTTAGCCTGGTTAGCTTATTGGTTTCCAAAATAGTTGAGAGTGGATTCTTAGCCATTTTGATTTTGAAGATTTCGCAAATCTACAAAGAGGCGAAAAAGAAAAGAATAAGCATGTGATTGATTTGATATTGAAAACATGTTTATGGTCTTTCAAGAATATTTTTCTCCCACTATTTTATCAAATCCTTTACCCCCAAAAAGAATTCGGGAAATCATATTTCCTAGTGAGAATAAGATCCCGAGGACTTGTAAGTGGACCTACGACTCGTGAGACATCCACAAACAATCGAAAGGTAAGCAACATTTGCTAATTGCATCTTATGCAATTCTTGATATATTTTGCCTCACATTTCTTGTAGACCCACGACTCGTGTGACATCCACAAACAATCGAAAGGTAAGCAACATTTGCTAATTGCATCTTATGCAATTCTTGATATATTTTGCCTCACTTTTCTTGTAGACCCACGACTCGTGTGACATCTACATTACTAAGTGTTAAGTCAAACCTACCAATCATGCTTCGGTTCGAGACGGGCCACAGGTCATCCCACGACTCGTGTGCCAATGCGTGGGCGTTCCCTAACCAAAGTGCATCTTATGCTAAGTATGTGGACACAACTTTTCTACCATAAGTGTGACCCACGACTCGTGAGACATCACACAAATGATGCTAGCATCATCATGCCACATACTATTGGTAAAAGGCTTGGATTAATGAAAACTCCTTTTAATATGAAATCCATTTTGACTTAATATTTGAAAAATACTTAGACTTTCTAAGTGGAGGATTTATTTTTTTTGCTTGCAAAGATCTCGTCATTATTTTACCTTCTTATTTAGGTTCTCTATATCCCAGTCTTACATCGCATACAAAATAGGATATGGAAAGCATAAATAAGTAAATACGCCTAGCATACATCTAGGGTGGGATGACCATGAGCCTTAACCAAGTGATGCACTTAGAGCCATAGGTGCATCACTTAGTTGATTTTAAATGGGTTGATTAAATCTAGCTATTACATGATAGTATCCCATACATTCATGGGCCTTCATAAGGTCTTCATGCCTCCAATGGTCTCCTTTGCTCCTTGTAACAATTACATGAGTAGGAAATCCTTAGTCCTAAAGATTCTACTCTCATAACTTTTACAAGATGAATCAAGAGGCATGCAAGCCTCAATTTAATACAACCAACTTTTCAACAACTTGAAAATAAATAAAATCATATTAAAGGCTCATGATCATCCCCATTCATTCATCATCCATTCAATAATTAAATGAACAATAAATAAACAAGAATTAACAATTAATTCTACCAATTAAATGCTCATCATATAAACAAGAAATTGGTCATGCATAACAATTATGCAACTATCTTGGAGATCAACTTTAACCAATTTTAAGGAGCACTAAAAAATGGCAAACATAATTTTGAGACCTTGCACAACAGTTGTGCATGTGTTGTGTGCAATGCAAAACAATTAGGAGCATAAAAGGATGGACTTGGGGGCTCAAAAATTGCCCCCCAAACCAGGTGCTGCTGCGGCCGGACACGGCCAGGCGCTGCCCGGGCAGCCTACATGCACGCTGGCTAGGCACGCCCGGCAGCGTCCGGCCGCTGCTGCCACTCGGTTTTGGGGGGGCAATTGAAGCCCCATTCCTTCAACTTTCATGCACCTATCTTTCTACCATGCATGACCAACACATTGATACACATTTCGGCCCAAATTTCAGATTCAAAACAGTTTCAAAAACTGAAAATTAAAGTGCACAAACTTGCTCCAAAAAACTAGTCAAGGTGAGAATCATATTCTTCAGACAATCTCCAAATAAACTCCAATCCAATTGGATCCAAAAATGACCAGAACACTTTCAGCCATTCAAAAACATGCTATATCAACATATAACATCAATTAATGTCAAATCAAAATTCAACATTAACTTCTATGAATTAAAACATGCTAACTATACGAATTAACAATTAAATCACATAATAACATGCTTTCAATTCATCAAACACATAATCCACATGCATCTCCAATCCACACACTCCAATTCATCAATGAATCAAGTATGTGGATGATTCAATCAGATCATCACATGATCCAATTGTGCAACAAAAATCCAAATAAGTGCATGACATTGGCTCCGATACCACTTGAAAGTGCTATGGCCGAGATAAGCCGAACAAATTCAAAATTAAATAGCAAATCTCGAACCAAAGAAACATCCCCAGGCATATATCATACAACATAAATGGATTAATCAGAGGATACCAACCTGAATCGCTCAAAATCCAAGGAGATGATGGATGATTCTTCCTATCACAGATTTTCGGCCGTTTCTGGCACAACGGAGAAAAAGGAGAATATCTTCCAATTTGGACCTCCAAATGAAATGAGGAAAAATTCTCCAGAAATCTAACTCAAATTCCAATCTTCTATGAAAAAAATTGGCTCAAATCTCCATCGGATCGCTCCAGGAAAAGAAACCTTTTCTGGAATTGAGTGGCCTCACTTGTGGTCACCTCCAATGCAAGTCCACAAACCTTAAAGCAATCCTAGAACGTCCATATCTTTAGCTGGAGCAGATCTGGAGTTGTTTGTTGAAGAAGGAGGTTTTTTGAGTGAGAGAGAGAATGGATGGAAGTTAGATCTCTAATAACTTTTAAGAGAATTTTGGAGGAAGGATTTAGCTTGCAAAATTTAGAATTTTGGCTAATGAATCTGGACTGATTTTCGGCCACTCCACCTCCCCTTATATAGAGGTGTGAGAGGTGTGATACCAAGGTGGCATCACACCTCTCATGCTAAGGGGGGGACCAAAAACTCCAAAGGTATAATTATAAGTTGGTAATTCCAGTACCATGTGGTCTTGCCAACTTGCTTAATTGGATTCCAATTCCAATTAATTCAAATCATATTTGAATTCTTTCCTCCAATAATATATTATCCTATTAATTACATTAATCCAATTAATTTAATTAATTCAACTTGATTTAACAATTAAATCAAGCAAACTTAACTCTTTAAGTTTTCTTTAGTTAACTTAACTCTTTAAGTCAACTTCAATTATTCAACTATCAATGTGGCTCAAATAATCAACTCCTTAATTATTTGCCTTATTTAACTCCTTAAATTAGTTGATCAAATTAACACTTAAATCAATCAAGCCATAATTGATCTTGAAATCTCTCTCTCAAAATCGGTCCCTTAAGAGGGACGTATTTTCTAACACTTAGAAATTCTTCTTTCCCCACTTAGAAAAGTTCAAGGCTTTTGTGTGTGACCCATTGGGTTCAACCATTCATCGGACATAGGCTCACAACTCCTTGTGACTTTTGAATATCAAATATTCATTCTAGTTTAAAACTCTTTTTAAACTAGTCGACTCGATTCAATCGATCTCTATCAATTGAAGAGTACCTAATCTCCATGGTCGATGTCCAACCTCAAGCCCATGGAGCCCAACTAATTGGTCGAAATGAATGTCTTTGTATGAACCTTTTAAAGCTCTACGCGTTCTATGCAAATACGGTTCTTCCGTCTCCTATCTCCATGAAAGAGGCCTAGGGCAAGATATTTGTCAGCTCCCTAATAGCCTCGATTCTATGCTTCTATTCTAAATGTTCAATTCCGACGTATGACCTTATCTTTTGGAAAACTCTTTTCCCAAACTGTCATACCACCTTGCGCAAGGATTTCTGGAATATGATCATTATAGAATGCATAGAAGATGTACTCGCCCTTCACAAAAGCGAGGAGTCGGATTCCATCTTGGATCTCATAAACCTCCATGCCAAGTAGCTCATACCCAATCATATCCCGAACGGCCCATTGGGTGACCAGGGATAAGTCAAAGCATGAGGACCGGACACAAGGTTACAATGGATCCTCAGGTCAAAGGACTAAGTTATATGCACTAACGTAAGCAGGAGAGCTTGCCACTACCGACTTGCCACTACGGCTACCTAGTGGAGTCTCCGGTAGGTCTTTAGTGCCTTGTTCTCTAACAAGTACCCACTAACATGCACCCATATCATATACAGTTGCTCATGGAATGGAGCAATATCCAACTCTTTGGATTTATGCATCATTAGTGCAAGTCTGTCCGGATCTTAGATGTCCTGTCTCGTAAGATCCTATGACTTGGAATATTTAAGATCACGACCGTGTAAGACTTATTCGATGATCACTACCCAGTGAACTGACCAAGTCCTGTAGTCATGTGTGATCTAATGACTTCATCCAAATGCCAGTGAAGTAATATAATGCGTAAGATGAATGTGGCCATATGTAAGATATCATTCAATCAAGATTGTCTCTTTAGAAAATAGTTTTCCAAAGCCAAAATCATTGGCTTGCCGAGCACTATTTCTAACTAATAATGCATAGATCCAAGGAGTTGGATATTGCATCATTCCATAGGCAATTCCATATAAGATATAGAAACAAGTTATTAGGTGCTTTTTAGGGAACAAGGCACTGAAGACCCACTCAGAGAATTGACCAGATAGTTGAAATGGCAAGTCGGAAGTGGCAAAGTTCTCCTTCTTATGCTAGTGCATATAATTAGTCATCTGACATGAGGATCTATGGTAACCTTGTGTTTAGGTCCTCATGGTTTGACTCCTTCTTAGTCACTTAGCGGGTCGTTGAGGTGATGATTAGGCATGAGCTACTTAGACTTGAAGGTTTGTGAGATCCAAGATGAAATTCGACTCCTCATTTTTGTGAAGGGTGAGTACATCTCCTATGTATTCTATAATGATTCACTTTAAGAAATCCTTGCGCAAGGTAGTATGACAATTTGGAAAAGGAGTTTTCCAAAGATGAGGACATAAAGTGGAATTGAACATTGGGTATAGAGACATAGTGTCGAGGCTATTAGGGAACTGGCAAATAACTTGCCCTAGGCCTCTTTCGAAAGATAGGAGATAAAAGGCCGTATTAGCATGGCACGCATAGAGCTATGATGACTTTCCAAAAACATTTATTTCGGCTAATTAGTTGGGCTTCATGGGCTTGAGGTTGGACATTGACCACGGATATTGGGTACTTTTTAATTATTGGAGATTAATTGGATTAAGTCAATTAGTTTAAATAAGTTTAAACTAAAAGGAATATTCGATATTCAAAAGTCATAAGGAGTTGTGCCCATGTGCAATGAATGGTAGAACTTATCGGGTCACACATAAAAGCCAATTACATTTCCTAAGTAATGGAGGAACTTTCTAAGTGTTAGAAAATTCGCTCCATGGAGATTGATTTTTGGATGACCAAAAATTGAGGTCTATTTTGGCTTGATTAATTTAAGTGTTAAATTGATCAACTAACTTAAGGAGTTAAATTAGACCAATAATTAAGTAGTTAATTATTTGGTACCACATAACCATCAATTGGCCAAGTTAACTTAAAGAGTTGAGTTAACAAAATTAAGCTTACGGAGTTAAGCTAGTTGACTTAAGAGTTATGTCAAGGATTAATTAATTAAATTAAATTATTTAATTTAATTAATGAGGAGAATATTAATTGGAGGGAATTAAAGTGATGGGATCATTTTAGTATAGCATTTAATTAATTTGAAATTAGATTTTAAATGTAATTGAAATGCATACAAATTCAAATTTGAATTGAATTTGCCAACTAAGCATGCAAGGCATGTATATTAGCGGTCCCCCTTCCTTGAGAAATATGGCGTGGCATCACACCTTCCTTACTCTATATATAGATCTCACTCTATATATAGACATAGAGTGAGGGAGCGACAATCTAGCATTGAAGCAAGTGAAGAATTAGATTCTTACTTTTTCCTCCATTTCAAAGTATTCATTCATGTGTTGAAGATCACCTTCCTCTTCTTCTCCTTACCCTAAAATCGGCCATCTCCCTCTCAACTCTTTTTTTTTTCTCCAGCTACAAGTGAAGAGTAGTAGGATTTGGATTGGTGTATGGATCATTTTGATAAAGGCAAAACAAATGGTTTGCTAAGCCTTTGGAGATCCACATGCAAGACCAGTCTCTTATCAATTTTATTCTAGGAGTTCCAGAAGGAGTTTCGATCTGACATTTATTCCAACAGCTTTCTAAAGGAGTTGAGCATCTACTATAATTTTTTCAGTATTTTTGGAGAGTTCTTAATCAGTCAAAAATCGCTTGCTTCTAGTTGCGCCACTGTTTGGCAGATTCTATTTAAAGCAGGAGTTCTTCAATCTACCTTTGAATTTTTCTTTTAAGGTAACTCTCCTCCCAAATCTAAATCATAAAGCATGTTAGATTCTTTTTTGCTTGCAAGCACTAGTTTATTTAAGCATTTGAAGTTTTTATATTGGATCCTAGTGCCTCATTTGCTTTCAAGTGGTATTGGAGCCTAATTCATGCTTAGATTTGGATTTTATGTTTGATTGATTCATTTGATGGATTGATCTATGTCACCAAATTCTCGATTCAATTGATGGATTAGAGTATTTTGATGATGTTGTATATAGCTCCTTACCTGATGAATTAAAAGCAAGCTATCATGTGTTTTATGTGATAATTCATATTTTTAGTATGTTTTAATTCATAGCTATTAATGTTGAATTTTAATTTGGCATTAATTGATGGTATACATTGATATAGCATGTGTTGAATGACCTTATTTTTTTGGGGTCATTTTTGGATCCAATAAGATTGGAACCTTATTGGAGATTTTTCAAGAATATGATTCTTGCTTAAACTAGTTTTTGCAAGCATGTTTGAGCACTTGAATTTTCATTTTTAAAAGGTATTTTGAATCTGAAAATTCATCCATAATGTGTGATTTAATGTTTAGAATGTGTTCTAAAGTTTTTGGTGCATAAAAGTTGAGCCAAAATTAGCTTGACTCGGCCATAACCTAAAAACAGGGTTGTTGCCGAGCCAGGGGTGCATGCTGGTAGGGCAGTGATTGAGAGTCACAGCTTGGCCGCATGCACACTTGGCTGAGAAGCACTTAGTATGGGATTTGGCAAGTTTTAAGCCAAAATTTAGGCTCCTTTGATGACAAAAATAATTTTAAATCACATGTATTGGATGCACAAGAGTTATGCAAGGTCTCAAAATTATGTTTGACAATTTTGAATGCTTTTAAATATTCATTGAAGTTAATCTCCTATTTATTGCATAAATGTTATGCTTGGCCAATTATTTGTTTATGAGATAAGCATTTAAATGCTAGAATTTGTAGTTAATTCTAGATTTATTTATTGTTCATTTAATTGTTGAATGGATGATGAATAAATGGGATGATCATGAGGCTTTAATATTGATTTTATTTGTTTCAAGTTGTTGAGAAGGGTTGTATTAAATTGGGGCTTGCGTGCCTCTTTTATTCTATCTTGTAAAAGTTATGAGAGTCGAATCACCAGGAGTGAGGATTTCTTTCTCATGTAAATATTGCACGGAGCAAAGAAGGCTAATGGAGGCATGAAGACTTTTAGAGACTCATGAATGTATGGGATACACTCATGTAATAGATAGATTTAAAACCCACTTAAATTAACTAGTTAGTGTATCTATGGCTCTAAGTGCACTACTTAGTTTGGCTCATGGTTATCTCACCCTAGGAGCATGCCAGACACATTTACTTATTTATGCTTTCCATATCCTGTTGATATATGAGATGCATGGTTATGATATAGAAAACCTAAATAAGAAGATAAAATGATAAGATCTTTGCAAACAAAAACCCTCTACTTAGAATGTTTAAGTGCTTTCCAAATATTAAGTGAAAATGGATACAAATTAAAAGGAGTTTAAATTAATCCATGTCTTCTACCAATAGTGTATGCCATGACGATGCAACCAATTTTGTGTGATGGCACTCACTTACGAGGGTCAAGCTTCAAAGGAAAGCTGTGAGCATACACTTAGCAGGAGATGCATTTATGAATCAGGAACGGCCACACATTGGCATGCAATTACGGTGGATGATGTGGTGTCCATCTTGAATCAAAGTTTGATTGATAGGTTCAACTTAACATTTAGTAACATAGACGGTGCACGATTTTATGGGTTTATATGAAAAGTGAGGCAAAATACATCAAGGGTTGTGTGAGATGCAATTAGCAAAAGTTGCTTATTCTTCAATTGCTTGTCGATGGCACTCGGTTATGGGGGTCCACTTGCAAGTCCTTGGGATCTTGATTCTCACTGGGAAATGAGATTTCCCAAATTCTTCTAGGTGGTGAAGGATTTGATAAAATAGTGGAAGAAAAACATATGAACATGTTTTGGCAATATCTATAATTCAATCATATGCCTATACTCGTTTTTCGCCTCTTGTAGATTTTTAAAATCTCCAAGCAAAGAAAATGGCCAAAATCCACTCACAAGCATTTTGGAAACTAATAAACATATCGGGCCTTATTTCCATGATTGGTTAAGAAATCTTAAAATCATTCTTCACTCCGAAAAGAGGACCTACATCCTTGATCAATGTCCGCCGGGCACATTCTGTGACGATGCCACTAATGTGGCATGTGAAGTGTTTGTTAGACTTGTGGATGATGATCTACAAGTAATATGCCTCATGATGGCTTCCATGAGTAATGAGCTCCAAAAGACTCACGAGCATATGAGATCTTTAAACACCTACAAGAATTGTATGGTGTATAAAAAAGGCACAAAAGGTTTGCTTTATCTAGAGAGCTCTTTAGATCAAGGATGGTAGAGAGTTCTAATATTTATGATCACAGCCTCAAGGTGATAGGGATGATCGAGAAACTTGGACAACTCGATGTGGTTATGGACAATGAGCTTTATGTAGATTTGATCCTCCAATAGTTGGCCCCTTCGTTCAACTAATTCGATATGAACTTCAATATGTCCAAGCAAGAGGTCACGGTTAATGAATTGGTGAACATGTTTGTGACCGCTGAGGCAACTATGAAAAATGAAAAGCCTCTTATGCTTGCTTCTGCTTCTAAGTTAAAGGGACAAGGGGTCCTAGAAAGTAGGGTAGAGGAAGAAGAGTTCCTCCTCAAAAAGGAAATAACACTTGAAAGATTCAGAGGGAGTTAAGAAAAATAAAGGTGACAAGACCGATGCAACTTATTTTTACTGCGGCAAAAAGGTGTCGAAATAATGCCCAGCAAGCCAAGTAAATTGGCATTATAAACTATTTCACTTGTGATATAATGTTGATTGAATGATATAAATTATATGGCTATCTCGATCTTATGCTTATATTTTCTTCACTGGCATTTGGTTGAAGCCCTTAGATAACTCTAGACTACAGGACATGGTTGCGATCTTGGTAGTGATTATTGAATAAGTCTTATACGATCGTGATCTTAAATCTTCCAAGTCAAAGGATCTTAAGAGACAGAGCATCTAAAATCCAGATGGGCTTGAACTAATAATGCATAAATCCAAATAGTTGGATATTGCTCTATTCCATGGGCAATCAATCCATCCCATATGAGATATGGGTGCATGGTAGTGGGTAAGTGTTAGGGAAAAAGGCACTAAAGGCCCACCTGGAGATCCACTAAATAACCTAGTGGCAAATCGGTGGTGGCAAGTTCTCCTGCTTACGTTAAGGCATTGAGGAACTTCCTACTTGTGAATCTTGCTTAAAGGAAAAAATGACCAAGGCTTTTTTTGTAGGATAAATGGAGCGTACCATAACTCCTTTAGATTAGAGGAGGCTATTTCTACTTCATCACCTTTATCGATGATTATAGTCGGTTCAGATACGTGTATATTATGAAGTACAAGTCTAAAGCCTTCGAAAAGTTCAAAGAGTATGGAAACGAAGTGGAAAAGCAAAATGGACTTAGTATTAAGGCTCTTCGATTAGATCGAGGAAGAGAATACTTAAGTACCGAGTTTTTAAGTTATCTAAGAGAGAATGGGATTCTCTCACAGTGGACTCTACTCGGCACACCCCAAGATAATGCAGTAGCCGAAAGAAAAAATCGTACTTTTTTAGACATGGTACATTCCATGATGAGCTTTTCCAATGTGCCCATATCCTTTTGGGGATACGCTTTATGAACGCCGGCAAATCTACTAAATACAGTGAAGGCTAGAGTAGCTTTAGGATCCATAAATCAAAACTTGATAAGCTTGAAATTAACTAAGATACTTGAGCTCCCATGGATCTATTCATGCTATAGATCCAGATTAGGATGAAGATTTACCTCTTGTAGCTCAAAATCATGGAGAAGATCAACTATCTCTCACGAGTCCAGAAATTGTCTGGAACTGGTGCAGCGGAAAGATGACAACAATTTTCCAAGATAAAATGCTCCACAATTCACAAAATTAAATATGTAACACCTAAACACAAAGATAAAGACACTGTGAAAAATTGGATCCAAAAATCCTTCTAGATAGCTCCATAAAAATTCTCCAACTGGAAGCTGCTGCAGATGGATCTCCAAAACTGAGCAGGTCAATCGCCTTGCCTCTATTGAAATGATCCACACACCAAACAATCTTCAAATTTCCCCTCAATAGAATCTGGATTTAGAGAGGAGAAACATGAGGTATAAGGGGCCGATTTTCAGGTTGGGAAGAAGAAGAAATGCAAAGCTTCAACTCATGATGCAATGCATGGAGAGAGAGATTTTGGAGGGAATACAAGAATCTAATTCTCACACTTTTCAACCACTAATTCCAAATTTTCATGCTCTCTATATCTATATATAGAGGATGGACGGTGTGATGCAAGTTGGCATCACACCTTCCTCAAGGTGATTGCCCAAGTGGCATGCCAATTTGGCAAAATTCAAATTCATGTCTTACTTGATTTTCAAGTGCATTTCAATTTCATTTGGAATCTAATTCCAAATTAATTAAGATGCTAATTTAAATGAATACGTCATTTAAATTTTCCCTCCAAAAAGTATTATTCCCATTAATTAAATTAAACCCTTTAATTTAATTAATCAACCTTTGATTAAACTCTTAAATCAAACAAGCTTAACTCTTAAGCTTAAATTAGTCAACTTAACTCTTTAAGTCAACTTGTCCAATTGATGGTCAACATGGTACCAAATAATTAACTCCTTAATTATTGTTCTAACTTAACTCTTAAATTAGTTGGTTAATTTAACACTTAAATTAATCAAACAAAAATTGACCGTTGGATTGGACCGTTGAAAATCAGTCAACCAAGGGTGATTTTTCCAACACTTGGAAAATTGCTCTACCAATTTTGGAAGCTATTTTGCTTTTGTGTGTGATGCAATAGGTTTTACCATTCATTGGACATGGGATCACAACTCTTTGTGACTTTTGAATATCTTATATTCATTTTAGTTTAAAACTCCTTTTAAACTAATCAACTCAATTAAATTAATCTTATTAATTGAAGAGTACATAATCTCCATGGTCGATGTCCAACCTCAAGCCCATGGAGCCCAACTAATTGGCTAAAATGAATATTTTAGAGAACCATCATAGCTTTACGAGTGCCATGCGAATATGGTCCTTTTGTCTCCTATCTCCCGGAAGAGGCCTAGGGCAAGATATTTGTCGACTCCCTAATAGCCTCGATACTATGTCTCTACTCTTAATGTTCGATTCCCTTATGTGACCTTACCTTTGGAAAACTCATTTTCCAAATTGTCACACCACGTTGCCCAACAACTTCTTTGAATCGATCATTATAGAACATATAGGAGATACACTTGCCCTTCACAAAAGTGAGGAGTCGGATTCCATCTTAGATCTCACAAACCTCCATGCCAAGTAGCTTATACCCAACCTCAACCTGAAAGTCCTACTAAGTGGTCAAGGAAAAGTCAAAGCATGAGGAACGAACACAAGGTTACCATGGATCCTCAAGTCAGAGGACAGATAATATGCACTAGCGTAAGCGGGAGAATTGATCACTACCAACTTGCCACTACGACTATCTAGTGGATTCTTCGAAGGGTCTTCAGTGGCTTGGTCTCTAAAAAGCACCCACTAACATGCACCCATATCTTATACAGGTTGCTCATGGAACAAAGCAATATCCAACTCTTGGATTTATGCATCGTTAGTACAAGTCTATCTGGATCTTAGATGCCCCGACTCTTAAGATCCTATAACTTGGAAGATTTAAGATCATGACTATGTAAGACTTATTCCATGGTCATTAAACCAAGTCCTGTAGTCATGTGTGATCTAAAAGCTTTATCCAAATGCAAGTGAAGTAATATAAAGCATAAGATGAAGGTGGCCATGTATAGAATATCATTCAATCAAGATTATTTTACAAGGACATAGCTTTTACAAGGCCAATTTGATTGACTTGCCAGGCACTATTCCCACAATCTCCCACTTGCCCTAAATCCAATTCCAATGGCTTTGAGACCCATCTTCTCAAGATGTTCTTCAAAGACCTTTTGCTTTTAGGGGTTTAGACAGTGGTTCTGCTAAATTCTCTTTTGAGGCAACAGGGTCCCCACAGTTGTCACCTCTATCAGTTGATATCATATATCTAATGATAATGCATTTTTTGTGTTTAGATCACTAATGAGATCTTGGTTCGAGTCAAAAACTGTCTTCCAAAGACAATTGTGGGCTCATGTACGCTAGGCATTACATCCAACTCTTGGATGAAATTTTTATCCAAACACCTTCTTTTGAGATTTCCAAAATCATAAATTATTTCACCTCAATGGATATCTCGGCTGTGGTGTCTTGTTGGAACACTTTGAACTTATCACGCTGCCATTAAGGTAAAATATAAATCTAAAAATGGATTCGAGATCATCTACATCAGATTGGAAACTTGAATCAAAAAACCCCTCTAGTTTTAATTCTCCATTGCCATATACTAAAAATAAATCCTTAGTTCTTCTCAAGTACTTAAGGATTACTTTTACGGCCATCTAGTGACTCTCACCGAGATTGGATTGGAACCTACTCGTAACACTTAGCAAGTGTGCCACATTCGATTCTTCCATACTAAACCTCTTTAGTATCCTGTCAATGTACGGGGTTTGGGATAGCTCCAGCATCCTCTTAGATCTATCTCTACAAATACATATTCCCAATACGTATGATGCTTCTCCCAAATCCTTCATGGAGAATTGGGTAGATAACCACACTTTAGTATACTCTAACATTCCTACCTTATTGTTAAATGTGTCATGATGGCCTCCATGTCCAATGTGCTCCAAAAGACTCATGAGCACATGAAACATGCTCGAGAGATTTATGTGTACTTACAAAAGTTGTATGGCGTACAAAATAGACACGAAAGTTTTGCTTTGTCAAAGAAGCTCTTTAGGACAAGTATTAGAGAAGGGTCAAATGTCCATGATCACAACCTCAACATGATAGGACTCATCGAGAAGCTTGGACAGTTAGATGTGGTCATGGACAACGACCTTTACATAGATTTGATCCTTCAATTATTACCACCATTGTATGATCAATTTGTTATGAACTTCAACATGTCCAAGCAAGAAGTTACGATTAGCGAATTAATCAACATGTATGTCACCATGGAGGCGACTATGAGAAAGGATAAACCCTTTATGATTGTATCCTCCTCGAAGTTAAAGGGCCTTACAGGTCCTAGAAAGAGAGGTAAGAGAAAGAAAAGTTCTTCCTAGAAAGGGAAGCAACTAGAGAAGAGTTTTAGGAGGGTTAAGAAAAAAGCTAAAATCGAAGGTAGTTGTTTCCATTGTGGCGAGAAGGGGCATTGAAAGAGAAATTGCAATGCTTACCTTGCAACCCTTGAGAAAGGTATGTACTTTATTGAAGTGCACATGACGACTAATTCTTCCACATGGTTATTTGATACCACATACAGTTCTCACCTTTGTAATTCACTACAGGGGATGGAAAAAAGAAGGAATCTTCATGAAGGGGATATGATCTTCCACTTAGGAAATGGACCAAGAGTTGCAGCCACTTTCCAAGGTGTTACCAAGTTGGGATTGGGGAATGCTTGCATTCTACTTAATCCGGTTTATTATGCACCCCATCTTGTTAAGAACATTATTTCAATTTTTATTCTAGATAATGTAGGATTTGATTTTTCTTTATCGAATGGGATGTTGAAATTATTAAATAATGGTATTTCAATCGCACAAGGTACATTAATTAACGGATTGTACATACTTGATTCTTAACCTTCACTAATGCACATTCAATCACGTAATAGAAAGTTACATAGCCAAGAAGATGTCATTTTATGGCATGCAAGACTTGGACATTTTTCTAAAAGTAGGATGAACAAGTTAGAAGCTCTCAAAGCACTAAATGTTAGTGGCATTGAGGATTTTCCTACTTGTGAATCTTTTTTAAAGGGGAAAAATGACCAAGGCTCCTTTTGTGGGACAAATGGAGCACTCCACAAGTCTTTTGGATTTGATCCATACGGACGTTTGTAGACCACTCAAAGTTAGTGGGATTCCTACTTCACCAACTTTACTGATGACTATAGTCGGTTTAGACACGTGTTTTTTATGAAGAACAAGTCCAAAGCCTTTGAAAAGTTCAAAGAGTATAGGAGTGTAGTGGAAACGCAATTAGGGCTAAGTAATAAAGCTCGTTGATTAGATCGAGAAGGAGAATACTTGAGCACCAAATTCTTGAACAATATCTAAAGGAGAATGGGATTCTCTCTCAATGGACTCCACCTAGAACACCCCAACACAACAGAGTAGCAGAGAAGAGAAATCGTACCTTATTGGACATGGTACGTTCCATGATGAGCTTTTTTGATGTGCCCATATCCTTTTAGTGATACGCTTTACTAATGGCAGCAAGGTTACTAAACATAGCACCCTCAAAGTCAGTTGCAAAGACACCACACGAGATATAGTTTGGCAAAGCGCCCTCTTATCAATATCTCAAAGTTTGGGGATCTCCCACATACGTGAGATGGACAGTGGGAGATAAGTTGGATAGTAGATCCACCTTGTACAAGTTTGTGAGATACCCAAGAGAGTCTACGGGTTATTACTTCCCTCAAAATAAAAAGTGTTTGTTTCGAGGAACACCTACTTTTTGAAAAGGAAATTTTTGTTAGATAGAAATGTTGTTGTTGAACTTGATGAAGTTCATGATGATCAAGAAATCCCACAAGTGATGGAAATAAATAAGCAACAAGAGCCTCACATAATATCTCTATGAAGGTCGGATAGAATCAAGAAGCAACTCAAAAGGTTCAGATTCCTTCATGAGACAGGCCAATCGGATAGTGATCCAAAGACCTATGAGGAAGCTATGTTAGAAATAGATTCAGAATGTTGGCTTGAAGCCATGTGACCTAGAATGGACTCCATATACTCAAACAAAGTATAGACTTTGGTAGATCCACTAAAGGGAACAGTTCATATTGGTTGCAAGTGGATTTATAAGTGAAAGCTTGGAGTAGATGGAGAAGTGGTGATTTTTAAGGTATGACTAGTGGTAAAAGGTTACACTCAAAGACCTAGTATTAATTCTGAGGAAACTTTTTTACTGATCGCAATGCCTAAGTCCATTCGGATTCTACTCATCATAGCTGTATATTATGACTATGAGATATGGAAAATGGATGTGAAAACCACTTTCCTCAATGGAGACATTGAAGAAGAAATCTATACGGAGCAACTACAAGGTTTTACATCTAAGAGGAGAGAGCAAAAAGGATTGCAAACTCCAGAGATCCATTTATGGACTTAAACAAGCATCCTGAAGTTGGAACATATGTTTTGATAAAATGACCAAGTCATTTACCTTTGTAAAAAATGTGTATGAACCATGTGTGTATAAGAAGGCCAATAGGAGTAGTGTACATTTTATTATGCTTTATGTCGATGACATTCTTCTCATTGGGAATGAGGTAAGAGTGTTAGAGCGTACTAAAGCGTTGTTATCTACATAATTTTCTATGAAGGATTTGGGATAAGCATCCTACATATTAGGAATATGTATATATAGAGATAGATCTAAGAGGATGCTAGGGCTATCCTAAGCCCCATACATTGACAAGATTTTAAAGAGGTTTAGTATGGAAAAATCCAAGAAGAGATTCATTCCCATGGGAGATGTCATTCATCTTTCCAAGTTTATGTTCCCTAAAACTGAAAACGAGATGCAAGGAATGTCCTACATACCTTATACCTCCGCTATTGGTTGCATAATGTATGTAGTTCAACATACAAGATCGGATATAGCACATTCGCTAAGTGTTACGAATAGATTCCAATCCAATCCCGATGAGAGTCAATTGGATAGCTGTTAAAGCAATTCTTAAGTACTTGTGAAGGACTAAAGACTTGTTTTTGGTATATGACTATGGAGAACTGAAACGGGAGGGGCATTCAGATTCAAGTTTCCAATCCAATACAGATGACCTAAAATCCACTTTTGGATTTATATTTGTCCTCAATGGCGGCACGGTGAGGAGGAAGAGTTCCAAACAAGACATCAAGGCCAATTCTACTACAGAGGAAGAATACATTGCACCTTCAGAAGCTGCAAAGAAAGATGTCTGGATGAAATATTTCATTCAAGAGTTGAATGTAGTGACTAGTATTGCTGAGCCAGTGGTTGTCTATTGTGACAACAACGAGGCAGTGGCACAAGCCAAAGAGCTAAGATCTCATCAAATATCCAAGCACATTTTGAGGCGATATCATTTGATCCAAGATATCATTGAAAGAGGCGACATCCTAGTAGAGAGAGTTACCTCGGAAGAGAACATAGCAGATCCACTAATAAAACTCCTAATGCAAAAGGTCTTTGAAAGACATCTTGAGAAGATAGGTCTCAAGACCATGAGCTATTGTCTTTAAGAAAAGTGGGAGATTGTTAGAATAGTGCCCAACAAACCAATAAGATTGGCCTTGTAAACCTATTTCCTTGTAAAACAATCTTGATTGAATGATATTCTTTATATGGCCATCTTCATCTTATGCTCTCTATTTCTTCACTTGTATTTGGATGAAGCCCTCAGATCACTCATGACTACGGGACTTGGTTTGATGACCATGAAATAAATCTCACGCGGTCGTGATCTTATATCTTCCAATTTGTAGGATCTTATTAGACAAGGCATCTGAGATTCGGAAAGACTTGCACTAACGATACATAAATCTAAGAGTTGGATATTGCTCTATTTCATGAGCAACCATATGACATACCGGTGCATGTTATTGGTGCTTGTTAGAGAACAAAGTACTGAAGGCCACTGAAGAATCCACTAGATAGCCATAGTGGCAAGTCAGTAGTGGCAAGTTTTTCGGCT
Organism: Jacaranda mimosifolia; assembly: GCA_018894105.1. Classification (NCBI taxonomy): domain Eukaryota; kingdom Viridiplantae; phylum Streptophyta; class Magnoliopsida; order Lamiales; family Bignoniaceae; genus Jacaranda; species Jacaranda mimosifolia. The sequence goes on along the minus strand of CM032127.1, from coordinate 32,425,346 downwards.
TGCACTAGTGCATATTATTAGTCCTTTGACCTGAGGATCCATGGTAACCTTGTGTTTGGTCCTCTTCCTTGACCACTTAGTAGGTCTTTTGGGTAGAGGTTGGGATAAGGTACTTTGCATGGAGGTTTGTGAGATCAAAGGTGGAATCCAACTCCTCATTTTGTGAAGGTGAGATCTAAGAAATCCTTGCGCAATGTGGTGTGACAATTTGGAAAAGGAGTTTTCCAAAGATGTGGTCACACAAGGGAATCGAATATTGGGAATAAAGATATAGTATCAAGACTATTAGGGAGCCAACAAATATCTTGCCCTAGGCCTTTTTCAGGAGATAGAAAATGAAAGGACCGTATTTGCAAGGTATGCGTAGAGCTATAATGGTTCTCCAAAAGCATTCATTTCGACCAATTAGTTGGGCTCCATGGGCTTGAGGTTGGACATCAACCATGGAGATTGGGTACTCTTCAATTAGTGAGCTTAGTTAAATTAAGTCGATTAGTTTAAAGTTGTTTTAAACTAAAATGAATAAATGATACTCAAAAGTCACAAGGAGTTGTGAGCCCATGTCTAATGAATGGTGGAACCTATTAGGTCACGCACAAAAGTCAATTAGCCTCCTAGTTATTGGAGTAATTTTCTAAGAGTTAGATAATCACTCCAAAGTGACCACTTTGAGGTGCCAATTTTGAAGGTCAAATTTTGACTTGATTAATTTAAGTGTTCAATTAATCAAATAATTTAAGGAATTAAATTAAACCAATAATTAGGGAGTTAATTATTTGGTGTCAAGTGACCATCAATTGGTCAAGTTAATTTAAGGAGTTAAATTAACAAAAGTAAGCTTAAGAGTTAAGCTTAATTGACTTAAGTGTTAATTCAATGGTTAATTAATTAAATTAAAAATTTTAATTTAATAAATGAGAGGAATACATTTTGAAAGGAAAATTTAAATGAAATGTTCATTTGAATTAGCATCTAAATTAGCTTGAAATTAGATTTCAAATGTAATTAAAATGCACATGAAATTCAAATGAGATTTGAATTCAAATTTGCCACCTTGGCAACCCCACTTGGCTACCCCCCGCATGTAAGGTGTATGCCACCTTGGCATCACACCATGCAACATCTATATATAGTTATAGATGAGAGAGAAATCGGCCATATTACAATTGGTGTGAAGAATTAGTTCTTTACATTTCTCTCCAAAATGGGCCTTCACCACTACAATTCTACTTGCTTTCTCTAGCTAAAAGTGAGTATAATTAAGAGGATTTATTGGTGTGTGGATCATATCAATAGAGACAAAGCATTTGATTTGCTAAGCTTTGGAGATTTACTATAACAGTGCAGTCACTTGCCAATTTTTTTTCCAAGCGATCTAGAATATGTTTTGCTTTGAATTTTTGGCAGCACCTTTCTCAAGGAGTATAGAGGTTCTAGAATTTTTTTTCTTGATTTTTGGAGCAATTTAACCGAGGTGGAAGTTATTGTTCATCCGCTGTGCCAAATTTTGGATCGGTGAAGTGTTCACCATCACAACCTTGGAAATTTTCTTTTTGAAGTAACTCTCCAACTAAATCTAAATTCCTAGTATGATTAAATCCTTGGTAGGCTATAAGCTCTTGTTTTTTAAGCTTTTAAGGTCGGTAAGTCGATCCTAGTGGCTTACTAACCTTCAAGTGATATCAGAGCTTAAATCATGCTTAGATTTGAATTTTTTGCTGATGATTGATTCATGTGATAGATTGATCATATGGGATTGCCCTTGGAATGGAGCAATATCCAACTCCTTGATCCATGCATCGTTAGCACAAGTCTATCTGGATCTTAGATGTCTTGTCTCATAAGATCCTATGACTCTGAAGATTTAAGATCACGACCATGTAAGACTTATTCTGTGATCACCACCCAGTGCATGACCAAGTCCCATAGTCTTATGTAATCTGGGGGCTTCAACCAAATGGCAGTGAAGTGTTTAAATAGGCATAAGATAAAGGTGGCCATAAAATAAATATCATTTGATCAAGGTTTATAATGCTAATCTAATTAGCTTGCGGGGCATTATTCCAACGATCTCTCACTTGCCCTAAAGCTAATTCCCCATAGTCTTAAGACCTATCTTCTCAAGATGTCCTTCAAGGACCTTTTGCGATAGGGGTTTAGTCAGTAGATTTGATATATTCTCTTCCGTGGTAACTTTGTCTACTTGAATGTTACCTCTATCAAATGATAATGCAATTATTTGCGTTTAGATCACTGATGAGATCTTGGCTTAAGTCCTAAGTTGTCTTCAGAAGATAATCATAGGCTCATGTATGTTGGGCACTATATCCAACTCTTGGATGAAGTTTCTACTCAAACACTATCCTTTGTAGTTTCCAAAACCACAAATTATTTCAACTCAGTAGTAATCTCAACTGTGGTGTCTAGTTAGAACTTTTTCAACTTACCGCGTCGCCATTGAGGTAAAATTTAAATCTAAAGGTGGATTTTTAGGTCATCTAATCGGATTGAAAACTATAATCTAAAAACCTCTTGGGTTTCATTTCTCCATTGCTGTATATCTAAAACTAAGTCCTTAGTCCTTCCAAGTACTTAAAGATTATTTTAACGGCCATCCAGTGACTTTCACTGGGATAGGATTGAAAACAACTCGTAGCATTTAGAGCGTATGCCTCATCCGTTCTTGTATATTAAACTGCATACAATATGTTCTGCATAAGGTATATGGGTCTCTTGTCGTCAGTCTAAAGGACCATAAACTTGGAGAGACAAAGACTATGTCCCATAGGAAGGAACCTTCTCTTGGACTCTTCCATATTAAAACTTTTTAGTATCTTGTCAATGTACGATATTTGGGAAAGCCCTAGCATCCTCCCCGATCTATATTTATAGATACGTATTCCCAATACGTAGTATGATTTTTCTAAATGCTTCATGGAGAATTGTGTAGATAACCATGCTTTAGGACACTAACATTTCTCTCTTATTCTCAATGAGAAGAATGTTAACGACATAAAGCATAGTAAACTTTATACTACTCTCACTAGCCTTCTAGTACACATAAGCTTCATACATATGTTTGACAAAGCCAAACAATTTGACTTTCTAATCAAAACGTATGTTCTATGTTTGGGATACCTGTTTGAGTCCATAAATGGATCTTTGGAGCTTGCAAACTTTTTGCTCGCTTTCCTTGGATGTAAAACCTTGTTGTTGTTTTATATAGATTTCTTCTTCAATGTCTCCATTGAGGAAGGTAGTTTTCACTTCCATTTACCATATCCCATAGTCATAATATACAACTAGGGCAAGTAAAATCCGAATAAACTTAGGCATTGTGACTAGTGCAAAAGTTCCTTCGAAATTAAAATCGGGTCTTTGAGTGTAACCTTTTGCCACTAGTCGTGCCATAAAGGTCATTACCTCTCCATCGACTCCCACTTTTTGCTTATAGATCGACTTGCAACCAATGGGAACTATTTCCTTTGGTGGAACTACCAAAGTCCAAACTTTGTTGGACTTCATGGAGTTCATTTCAGATCTCATGGTGTTTAGCCAATGTCCAAAGTCTATGTCTAACATAACTTCCTCATTGGTCTTTGGATTACTATTCGATTGGCCAGTCTCATGAAGAAATCCCAACGTTTCGGGTTGCTTCTTGATCCACTTCGACCTTCTTAGAGGTTGCGTGTTAGGCTTTTATTGATTTTTGCTTGTTTCTATCGCTTGTGGGATTTTAATGATCATCTTGAAGTTCGCCAAGTTCAATAACAACACCTTTTCTATCTAATAGAAATTCTATTTCCAAAAAGGTGGCATTTCTCGAAACAAACTCCCTTTGTTCCAAGGGATCATAAATGTAATGACCTAAGGATTCTTTTAGGTATCCCACAAACTTGCACAAAGTTAGGTATCCCACAAACTTGCACAAAGTGGATCTACTATCTAACTTGTCTCCCACTAAACGTCTCATATAGGTGGGAGGCGCCCAAACCTTTAAAAGATGGTAAGAGAGTGCTTTGCGTAACCATACTCATGTGGTGTCTTTAGCACTGACTTTGAGGGTACTACATTTAGTAGCCTCGCCATCATTTTTAAGGTGTATCCTCAAAAGGATGTAGGCACACAGGAGAAGCTCATCATGGAACATACCATGTTCAACAAGGTACAATTTCTCCTTGCGACCACTTCATTGTGTTGGGGTGTGCTGGGTGGAGTCCATTGAGAGATAACCTATTCTCTTTTGGATAATTCGAGAATTCAGTACTCATGTATTCTCCCCCTCGATCCAATCAAAGAGCTTTAATACTAAGTCCCTTTGAACTTTCCAAAGGCTTCAGACTTGTACTTCACATGATACACATGTCCGAACTGACTATAATCATCGGGAAAGGAGACAAAGTAGGAATAGCCACCTTTCGCACTAACTCTTAATGGGCCACAAATATCCGTATGGATAAAATCTAAAGAACTTGTGGTGTGCTCCATTTGTTCCATAAAAGGAGCCTTGGTTATTTTACCCTTCAAACAAGATTCATAAGTAGGATGGTTCTTAATACCACGAACATTTAGAGCTTTGAGAGAATCTAACTTGTTCATCATATTTTTAGAAATATGTCCAAGTCTTGGATGTCATAACTTGGCATCTTCTTGGATATCTAATTTTTCTTACTTCGTTGAATATGCATTAGTGATGGTTGAAAATCCACAAATGTATAATCCTTTGTTAAGTGCACCATAAGGAACTAAAGAACCCATTCTCCAATGCCTTCAATCTCCCATTTGATATGGAAGGATCAAATCCTTCGCTATCTAAAATGGAAATTGAAATAATGTTCTCAACAATATATGGTACATTATGACAAGGGTTCAGTACAATTATGGAGTGCCCTAAGTCTAACTTATTATACCCTTCGACTTTGGCCTCAACTCTTGCCCCTTAGATAAGGTAGTGGATCATATCCCTATTACTAAGTCTTATTCTTTTTTCTATTCTCTGTAACAATTTACAAAGATAAGAACCACATGCAATATCATATATCCATAAGGAAGAATTTATCCTTAAATGCACTCAATGGAGTACATGTCCGTCTCAAGGATTGTAAGGTATTCCTTCGAATTCCGATTTCAATGGCTTGTCTCACCTAAGTAGAAACAAGTAATATCAACTATATCTACATCCAAGTTGAAAATCTTCTCCAAGCTTAATCATATTTAGACTGTAAGTGATGAAACAAGACTTCGCATTCATCCTAACTTGAAAAATCTCCTTTGACATCAGGAATTTCTGATACCATGTTTGCTTTATAACTCTTGTAAACTTTAACTGAGGTATAATTCATATGTCCTTGAAACTTTTGAAGTTTGTAGATGCCATCGTGTAACTATGGGATACAACGATCCTTAACCCAATTCGTGAACTTTTCACTTATCTCTTGATCTACTATAATTCTAATGGGATTAGGAGCACCTTATATAGGACATATATCTACTTCTAGGAATCTAGAACGATTTTTGAGGTTAAGTCAATCATGGAAGTTTGGGCCGATTGTTTTATTGGTTTCCAAAATCACATGGAGTGGATTTTTAGCTTTTTTTTTAAGATTTCAAAAATCTACAAGAAGCGAAAAAAGAATATAAGCATATGATTGAATTTTGATATTGAAAACATGTCATGGTCTTTCAAGCATATTTTTCCCCCACTATTTTATCAAATCCTTCACCCCCAAGAAAAATTCAGGAAATCTTATTTCTTAGTGAGAATCAAGACCCCAAGGAATTGCAAGTGGACCCCCGTAATCAAGAGACATGCATAAGCAATCGGAGGTAAGCAACTTTTGCTAATTGCATCTTATGCAATTCTTGATGTATTTTGCCTCACCTTTCACATATACCCACGTAACCATATGCTATCTATGTTACTAACTGTTAAGTCTAGCCTACCAGTCAAACTTTGATTCAAGACGAGCACCACATCATCCGTCATAACTGATTGCTAATGTGTGGACGTTCTTAAGTTAAAAGTGCATATCATGCTAAGTGTATGCTCATAACTTTCCCCCTGAGTGTGGCCCACATAACCAAGTGCCATCACACAAAATTGGTAGTGTCGTCATGGCATACACTAAGGTATAATGCAAGCATTAACTAAAACTCTTTCTAATTTGCATCAATTTTAACTTAATTTATGAAGAGCACTTAGACATTCTAAGTTGAGGGTTTTCGCTTGCAAAGATCTTATCATTTTATATTCTTATTTAGGTTTTCTATATCCTAACCATGCATCTCATACATTAATAGAATATGGAAAGCATAAATAAGTAAATGCACGTAGCCTGCTCATAGAGTGAGATGGCCATGAGCCTAACCAAGTGGTGCATTTAGAGCTATAGGTACACCACCTAGTTGATTTTAAGTGGGTTGATTAAATCTAGCAATTGCATGAGTAAATCCCCATATATTGATGGATCTTCTTAGGTCTCCATACCTCCAATGGTCTCTTTGTTCTATGCAACATTTGCATGAGAAAGAAATCCTCACTCCTAGTGATTCGACTCTTATAACATTTACAAGATAGAATTAAGAGGCATACAAGCCCCAATTTAATACAACACTTTTCAACAACTTGAAATAAATAAAATCAATATTAAAGGCTCATGATCATCCCCATTCATTCATCATCCATTCAACAATTAAATGAATAATAAATAAATCCAGAATTAACAATTAATTCCATCAATTAAATGCTTATCTCATAAACCATTAATTGGTCAAGCAAAAATAAGCATAACATTTATGCATCTCATTTTTGCACAAAATTGGAGATTAACTTGAACAAGTTTCTAAAAGCTATCAAAAAATGTCAAACATAATTTTGAGAACTTGCACAACACCTGTGCACCTATCTAGCATGATTTGAATCAATTTTGGTCACTTAAGGAACACAAAATAACACTCAAAACTCATCAAAATCAAAACTATGCATTGTTGCCCCAACCCGGCCGCACAGCTGTGGCAGCTTGCCCTGTTTTGAGATTTGGACTGAGTTAGGTTAATATTGGTTCAACTTTTGTGCACCAAAAATTTTAGAACACATCCTAGACATCAAACCACACATTTTAGATAAAATTCTAGATTTGAAACACCTTTCAAAAATGGAATTTCAAGTGCTCAAACATGCTTCAAACTTCAAGTTCAAGTAAGAATCAGATTCTTCAAAAATCTCCAACAAAACTCCAATCAAATTGGATCCAAAAATGACCAAGATAACCTAAGGTCTATTAAAACATGCTATATTAGCAAATAACATCAATTAATTTCAAATCAACATTCAACATTAATAGCTATGAATTAAAGTATACTAATCATAACACTTAAAATACATATTAGCATGCTTTCAATTCGTCAATCAAGGAGCCACACGCAACATCATCTAAACACTCCAATCCATTATATGAATTGAGAATTTAGTTATTTTGATCAATCAATCACATGAATCAATCAATCAAAAAACCCAAATCAAAGTATGAATTAGGCTTTGACACCACTTGAAGGTAAGTAAGGCACTAGGATCCAATAATAAAACTTCAAAACCTAAATTAACTAGTGCTTTACTAGCAAACAAGGATATAAACATGCTTAGGATTTAGATTTAGTTGGAGAGTTACCTTGAAAAGATAAATCCAAAGGAAGGATGAAAAACTCTTTTCCAATCTAGAATCTGTCAAACAATAGCGCAATTGGAAGAGTACAATTTTTGCATGAAACAAAAGTCTCTAAAAAATTTGGACAAATTACAATAGATCATCAACACTTTGATGAAGCTACTTTGAAATTTTTAGACCAAAATCTTTCTGGATCTCCTGAAAAAAATTCTCCAAGTTGCAGCCCTGACTGGTGGATCTCTAAGGCATAACAATCCAATTATCTTGCCTCTATCAATATGATCCACAAACCATTGCTTTTTGCAATTTCTGCTCAATATCATCTAAACATAGAAAGGAGAAATAAGAACTTGAAAGCTGATTTATGGGTAGGAGAAGAGGAGGGAAGTGGAGTTTCAACTCATGAGGCAACATTTAAAGGAGGAAAAAAATGTGATAATCTAATTCTTCACATGGATTGTGTTATTTTTGCCCACCTCACCTCTATATCTATATATAGAGATGGAGGATGGTGTGATGCCAAGGTGGCATCAAGGTAGGGGACCACCCACTTGCATTGCAAGTTAGCAAATTCAAATCAAATTTGAATTTTGTGTGCATTTTAATTACATTTAAAATCTAATTTCAAATTAAAAAAACACCACACCAAAATAAACCTTTGATTTTAATTTTTCCTCCAAAATTTATTCTTCCCATTAATTAAATTAAAAATTTTAATTTAGTTAATTTAATCCCTAACTTAACTTTTAAGTCAATTAGCTTAACTTTTTAAGCTAAGAACTGTTAACTTACCTCTTTAAGTTAACTTGACCTATTGATAGTCATGTGGCACCAAATAATAAGCTCCTTAATTATTGGTCTAATTTAACTTCTTAAATTATTTGATCAATTTAACAATTAAATTAATCAAGCCAAAAATTGACCTCAATTTTCGGTCACTCCAAAATCGGTCACTGAATGCTAGAGTAGCAATAGGATCCATAAATCAAAACTTCATAAGCTTGAAAATAACTAATCTACTCGAGCTCCCAAGGATCTAGTCATGCTATAGATCTGGATTACGATGAAGAATTACCTTATGTAGCTCAAAATCAAGGAGAAGATTAACTATCTCTCACGAGTCCAGAAACTGTTTAGAACTGGTACAGCGGAAAGATGACAACAATTGGCCAGGCTAAACCACTCCAAAATTCATGAAATTAAATCTGGAACACCTCCATACATAAAGAAGCTACTATGAAAAATTGGAGCCAAAAATCCTTTTGGACCATTCTAGAAAAAATTTCCAACCAGAAGCTGCTGCTGGTAGATCTCCACATTTGAGCAAGTCAATCGCCTTGCCTCTATTGATATGATCCACACACCAAAATTTCTTCCAATTTTCCCTCACTAGAAGCTGGAGTTAGAGAGTAGAAAATGAGGTAGAGGAAGTTGATTTTCAGGTTGGAAAGAAGAATAAATGGAAACCTTCAACTTATGATGCAATGTATGGAGGGAGAGATCTTGGAGAGAATGCAAGAATTTAATTCTCACACTTTTCAGCAGCTAATTTTTGAATTTTGCATGCTCTCTATATCTATATATATAGGGTGGAATGTGTGATTCTAGTTGGCATCGCACCTTCCTCAAGGTGACCGCCCAAGTGGCTTGCCAAGTTGGTAAAATTCAAATTCAAGTCTTTCTTGAATTTCAAGTGCATTTTAATTTCATTTGGAATCTAATTCCAAATTAATTAAGATGCTAATTTAAATGAACACTTCATTTAAATTTTTCCTCCAAATAGTATTCTTCCCTTTAATTAAATTAAATACTTTAATTTAATTAATTAACATTTGATTTAACTCTTAAATCAGACAAGCTTAACACTTAAGCTTAAATTAGTCAACTTAACTCTTTAAGTCAACTTGTCCAATTGATGGTCAATATGGTACCAAATAATTAACTCCTTAATTATTGGTCTAATTTAACTCTTAAATTAGTTGATTAATTTCACACTTAAATTAATCAAATCAAAATTGATCGTTAGATTGGAACCTTGAAAATCGGTCATCAAAGGGTGATTTTTCTAGCACTTGGAAAATTTCTCTACGAATTTTGGAAACTATTTGGGTTTTGTATGTGACCAAATAGGTTCTACCATTCATTGAACATGGGCTCACAACTCTTTGTGAATTTTGAATATCTCATACTCATTTTAGTTTAAAACTCCTTTCAAACTAATCAACTCAATTCTATTAATCTCATCAATTGAAGAGTACCCAATCTCCATGGTCGATGTCCAACCTCAAGCCCATGCAGCCTCAACTAATTAGTTGAAATGAATATTCTGGAGAACTATCATAGCTCTATGCATACCATGCAAATACGATCCTTCTGTCTCCTATCTCCCGAAAGAGGCTTAGGGCAAGATATTTGTCGGATCCCTAACAGCCTCAATACTATGTCTCTATTCCCAATGTTTGATTACACTTTATGACTTGATCTTTGGCAAACTCTTTTGCAAATTGTCATACAATCTTGTGTAAGGATTTCTTAGAGTTGATCACTGTAGAATACATAGGAGAAGTACTGGCCTTTCACAAAGATGAGGAGTTAGATCCCATCTTGGATCTCATGAACCTCCGTGTCTAAGTAGTTTATGCTCAATCACTACCCAAATGGCCTGCTAAGTGGCCAAGGATGAGTCAAAGCATAAGGACCTAAACATAAGGTTACGATGCATTCTCAGGTCAAAAGACTAATTATATGCACTAATTTAAGCAAGAGAACTTGCTGTTAGAAATAGTGTTTGGCAAGCCAATGATTTTGGCTTTGTAAAACTATTTTCTAAAGAGACAATCTTGATTGAATGATATCTTACATATGGCCACATTCATCTTATGCATTATATTACTTCACTGGCATTTAGATGAAGTCCTTAGATCACACATGACTACGGGACTTGGTCAGTTCACTGGGTGTGATCATGGAATAAGTCTTACACGGTCATGATCTTAAATATTCCAAGTCATATGATCTTACGAGATGAGACATCTAAGATCCGGATAGACTTGCACTAACGATGCATAAATCCAAAGAGTTGGATATTGCTCCGTTCCATGAGCAACTGTATATGATACGGGTGCATTTAGTGGGTGCTTGTTAAAGAACAAGGCACTAAAGACCCACCGGAGACTCCACTAGGTAGCCGTAGTGGCAAGTCGGTAGTGGCAAGCTCTCCTGCTTACGCTAGTGCATATAAATTAGTCCTTTGACCTGAGGATCCATTGTAACTTTATGTCCGGTCCTCATGCTTTGACTTATCCCTGGTCACCCAGTGGGCCGTTCGGGGTATGATTGGGTATGAGCTACTTGGCATGGAGGTTTATGAGATCGCTTTTGTGAAGGGCGAGTACATCTCCTTGCGCAAGGTGGTATGATAGTTTGGGAAAAGAGCTTTCTAAAAGATAAGGTCAAACATCGGAATTGAACATTTAGAATAGAAGCATAGAATCGAGGCTATTAGGGAGCCGACAAATATCTTGCCCTAGGCCTCTTTCATGGAGATAGGAGACGGAAGGACCGTATTTGCATGGAACGCGTAGAGCTTTAAAAGGTTCATACAGAGATATTCATTTCGACCAATTAGTTGGGCTCCATGGGCTTGAGGTTGGACATCGACCATGGAGATTAGGTACCCTTCAATTGATAGAGATCGATTGAATCGAGTCGACTAGTTTAAAAGGAGTTTTAAACTAGAATGAATATTTGATATTCAAAAGTCACAAGGAGTTGTGAGCCTATGTCCGATGAATGGTTGAACCCAATGGGTCACACACAAAAGCCTTGAACTTTTCTAAGTGGTGAAAGAAGAATTTCTAAGTGTTAGAAAATACATCCCTCTTAAGGGACCGATTTTGAGAGAGAGATTTCAAGATCAATTATGGCTTGATTGATTTAAGTGTTAAATTGATCAACTAATTTAAGGAGTTAAATTAGGCAAATAATTAAGGAGTTGATTATTTGAGCCATATTGATAGTTGAATAATTGAAGTTGACTTAAAGAGTTAAGTTTGCTTGATTTAATTGTTAAATCAAGTTGAATTAATTAAATTAATAGGAGAATATATTATTGGAGGGAAGAATTCAAATATGATTTGAATTAATTGGAATTGGATTTCAATTAAGCAAGTTGGCAAGACCACGTGATAGTGGAATTACCAACTTACAATTATGCCCTTGGAATTTTCGGTCCCCCCCTTAGCATGGGAGGTGTGATGCCACCTTGGCATCACACCTCTCACACCTCTATATAAGGGGAGGTGAGGTGGCCGAAAATCAGTCAAGATTCATTAGCCAAAATTCTGAATTTTGCAAGCTAAATCCTTCCTCCAAAATTCTCTCAAAAGTTAGTAGAGATCTAACTTCCATCCATTCTCTCTCTCACTCAAAAAACCTTCTTCTTCACCAAAAAAATCCAGATCTGCTCCAGCTGAAGATCTGGACATTCTAGGATTGCTTTAAGGTGTGTGGACTTGCTTTGGAGGTGACCACAAGTGAGGCCACTCAATTCCAGAAAAGGTTTCTGCAGAACAGTCCACTTCATGATTTTCTCCTGGAGCGATCCGATGGAGATTTGAGCCAATTTTTTCACAGAGGATCGGAATTTGAGTTAGATTTCTGGAGAATTTTTCCTCATTTCATTTGGAGATCCGAATTGGAAGATATTCTCCTTTTTTTCTCCGCTGTGCTAGAAACTGCCGGAAATCTGTGATAGGAAGAATCATCCATCATCTCCTTAGATTTTGAGCGATTTAGGTTGGTATCCTCTGATTAATCCATTTATGTTGTATGATATATGCCTGGGCATGTTGCTTTGGATCAAGATTTTCTATTTAATTTTGAATTCGTTTGGCTTATCTCGGCCATGGCACTTTCAAGTGGTATCAGAGCCAATATCATGCACTTATTTTGATTTTTGTTGCACAATTGGATCATGTGATGATCTAATTGAATCATCCACATACTTGATTCATTGATGAATTGGAGTGTTTGGATTGGATATGCATGTGGATTATGTGTTTGATGAATTGAAAACATGTTATTATGTGATTTAATTGTTAATTCGTATAGTTAGCATGTTTTAATTCATAGAAGTTAATGTTGAATTTTGATTTGACATTAATTGATGTTATATCTTGATATAGCATGTTTTTGAATGGCTGAAAGTATTCTGGTCATTTTTGGATCCAATTGGATTGGAGTTTATTTGGAGATTGTTTGAAGAATATGATTCTTACCTTGACTTTTTTTTTGGAGCAAGTTTGTGCACTTTAATTTTCAGTTTTTGAAACTGTTTTGGACCTGAAATTTGGGCAGAAATGTGTATCAATGTGTTGGTCACACATGGTAGAAAGATAGGTGCATGAAAGTTGAAGGAATGGGGCTTGAATTGCCCCCCCCAAAACCGAGTGGCAGCAGCGGCCGAACGCTGCCGGGCATACCTAGCCAGCGTGCGCGCACACTGCCCGGGCAGCGCCTGGCCGTGTCCGGCAGCAGCAGCACATGGTTTGGGGGGTGATTTTTGAGCCCCCAAGTCCATCCTTTTATGCTCCTAATTGTTTTGCATTGCACACAACACATGCACAAGTGTTGTGCAAGGTCTCAAAACTATGTTTGACATTTTTGAGTGCTCCTTAAAATTGGTTAAAGTTGATCTCCAAGATAGTTGCATAATTGTTATGCATGACCAATTTCTTGTTTGTATGATGAGCATTTAATTGGTAGAATTAATTGTTAATTCTTGTTTATTTATTGTTCATTTAATTGTTGAATGGATGATGAATTAATAGGGATGATCATGAGCCTTTAATATGATTTTATTTATTTTCAAGTTGTTGAAAAGTTGGTAGTATTAAATTGAGGCTTGCATGCCTCTTGATTCATCTTGTAAAAGTTATGCGAGTAGAATCTTTAGGAGTAAGGATTTCCTACTCATGTAATTGTTACAAGGAGCAAAGGAGACCATTGGAGGCGTGAAGACCTTATGAAGGCCCATGAATGTATGGGATACTATCATGTAATAGCCAGATTTAATCAACCCACTTGAAATCAACTAAGTGATGCACCTATGGCTATAAGTGCATCACTTGGTTAAGGCTCATGGTCATCCCACCCTAGATGTATGCTAGGCGCATTTACTTATTTATGCTTTCCATATCCTATTTTGTATGCGATGCAAGACTAGGATATAGAGAACCTAAATAAGAAGATAAAATAATGATGAGATCTTTGCAAGCAAAAAAAAAAATCCTCCACTTAGAAAGTATACGTATTTTTCAAATATTAAGTCAAAATGGATTTCATATTAAAATGAGTTTTAATTAATCCAAGCCTTCTACCAATAGTATGTGGCATGATGATGCTAGCATCATTTGTGTGATGTATCACGAGTCGTGGGTCACACTTATGGTAGAAAAGCTATGTCCACATACTTAGCATAAGACGCACTTTGGTTGGGGAACGCCCACGCATTGGCACACGAGTCATGGGATGACGTGTGGCCCGTCTCGAACCGAAGCATGATTGGTAGGTTTGACTTAACACTTAGTAATGTAGATGTCGCACGAGTCGTGGGTCTACATGAAAAGTGAGGCAAAATAAATCAAGAATTGCATAAGATGCAATTAGCAAATGTTGCTTACCCTTCGATTGTTTGTAGATGTCTCATGAGTCGTGGGTCCACTTACAAGTCCTCGGGATCATGATTCTCACTAGGAAATATGATTTCCCGAATTCTTTTTGGGGTTCAAGGATTTGATAAAATAGTGGGAGGAAAACATGCTTGAAAAACCATAAACATGTTTTCAATATCAAATCAATCGCATGCTTATTCTTTTCTTTTTCGCCTCTTTGTGGATTTGCGAAATCTTCAAAATCAAAATGGCTAAGAATCCACTCTCAACTATTTTGGAAACCAATAAGCTAACTGGGCCAAACTTCCAAGACTGGCTAAGAAATCTCAAAATCATTCTTGACTCTTATAAGAGGACCTATGTCCTAGACAAGAAAAAGGCTAAAGTAGATGCAAATTGTTTCCACTGTGGCGAAAAGGGTCATTGGAGAACAAATTGTAAAGCTTACCTTGCTACTCTTACGAAGGGTATGTTTTTCATTGAAGTGCATTTAATGACGAATTCTTCCACATAGGTATTCGATACCACATTCGGTTCTCACCTCTGTAATTCATTGCAGGGAATGGAAAGAAGAAGGAGTCTACGTGAAGGGGATATGATCCTCCGCTTGGGAAATGGAGCAACTGTTGCTGCCACATTCCAAGGAATAATCAAGCTAGATTTAGGGAATAAAAGCATTGTACTTGATCCAGTTTACTATGTACCCAATCTTGTCAAAAACATGATTTCTATTCCCGTTCTAGATAATGAAGGATATGATTTTTCAATATCGAATGGGAATCTATTGGCATCAAAGAATGGTTCTTTTGTTGCTAAAGGTATATTGTCTAATGAATTTTACATACTTAATTCCCAAACTTCACTAATGCACATTCAATCAAATAAAAGGAAGCAAGATATCCAAGAGGATGCCATGCTATGGCATGCAAGACTTGGCCATATATCCAAAAATAGGATGAACAAGTTAGAGGCTCTCAAAACGAAAAATGTTAGTGGCATTGAAGAACTTTCAACTTGTAAGTCCTGTTTAAAAGGAAAAATGACCAAAGCTCCTTTTGTAGGACAATCGAAGCGCTCCACAAATCTCTTGGATTTGATCCACACAGATGTTTGTGGACCACTAAGAGTTAGTGGGAGAGGTGGCTATTCCTACTTCATCACCTTTACCGATGATCACAGTCGTTTCGGACATTTGTATCTTATGAAGAACAAATCCGAAGCCTTTGAAAAGTTGAAAGAGTATAGAAATGAAGTAGAAAAACAACTAGGGCTAAGTATTAAAACTCTTTGATCGGATCGAGGAGGAGAATACTTGAGCACCGAATTCTTGGATTGTCTAAAGGAGAATAGGATTCTCTCACAATGGACTCCCCCCGGCACACCCCAGCTCAATGAAGTAGCCGAGAGGAGAAACCATATGAGATATGGCATGGCAAAGCACCCTCTTATCAATATTTGAAGATTTGGGGATCTCCTGCCTACGTAAGACAAACAGTAGGAGATAAGTTGGATAGTAGATCCATCTTGTGCAAGTTTGTGGGATACCCAAGAGAGTCTATGGGTTATTATTTTTATGATCCCTCGGAACAAAAGGTGTTTGTCTCGAGGAACGCTGTTTTTTTGGAAAAGGAATTTCTATTGGATAGAAATGGCATTGTTGTTGAACTTGATGAAGTTCAAAACGATCAACAAATCCCACAGGCGGTGGAAATAATTGAATCACAAAAGCTCGATACACATCTTCTAAGAAGGTCTAACCGCGTCAAGAAGTAACCGGAAAGGTTCGGATTTCTTCATAAGACGGGTCAGTCAGATAGTGATCCGAAGACCTATGAGGAAGCTATGTTGGACATAGACTCAAGGCGCTGGCAAGAAGCCATGAGATCCGAGATGGATTCCATGTACTCAAACAAAGTATAGACTTTGGTAGATCCACCGAAGGGAATTGTTCCCATAGGTTGCAAGTGGATCTATAAGCAAAAGCTTGGAGTAGATGGAGAAGTGACAACTTTTAAGGCGCGACTAGTAGCTAAAGGTTATACTCAAAGACTCAGTGTTGATTTCGAGGAAACCTTTTCACCAGTCGCAATGCCTAAGTCCATTCAGATCCTACTTGCCATAGATGCATATTATGACTATGAGATATGCCAAATGGATGTGAAAACCGCCTTTCTCAATGGAAACATTGAAAAGGAAATATATATGGAGCAACCACAAGGTTTCACACCCAAAGGGAGCGAGCAAATGGTTTGCAAACTCCAAAGGTCCATTTATGGACTTAAACAAGCGTCTCGATGTTGGAATATACATTTTGATAAGACAGTCAAATCGTTTGGCTTTGTCAAGAACGTATATAAACCCTGTGTGTATCAAAAGGCCAGTGGGAGTTCTGTACAGTTTATTGTGCTTTATGTCAATGACATCCTTCTCATTGGGAATGAGGTTGGAATGTTAGAGTGTACTAAAGCATGGTTATCTACACAATTCTCCATGAAGGATTTGGGAGAGGCATCCTACGTATTAGGAATATGTATCTATAGAGATAGATCGAAGAGGATGTTGGGACTATCCCAAACCATGTACATTGATAAAATACTAAAAAAGTTTAGTATGGAGGAATCCAAGAAAGGATTTCTTCCTATGGGACATGGATTAATCTCTCGAAGTCTATGGTCCCTAAGACTGAGCAAGAGAAACAAAAGATGTCCCAAATACCCTATGCCTCTGCCATAGGGAGCATAATGTATGCTGTTCAATGTACAAGACCGGATGTGGCACACTCGCTAAGTGTTACGAGTAGGTTCCAATCCAATTCATATGAAAGTTACTAGATGGCCGTAAAGACAATCCTTAAGTACTTGAGAAGAACTAAGGATCTGTTCTTAGTATACGGTAATGGAGAATTGAAACTAGAAGGATTTTTGGATTCAAGTTTCCAATCCGATGTAGATGACCTCAAATCCACTTCTCAATTTATATTTTGCCTCAATGGCGGCGCCGTGAGTTGGAAAAGTTCCAAACAAGACACCACAGCCGACTCAACTACAGAGGCAAATATATTGCGGCTTCTGAAGCCGCAAAGGAAGGTGTTTGGATGAAAAACTTCATTCGATAGTTGAATGTACTGCCTAGCATAGCTGAGCCAGTTGTTGTCTTCTGTGACAACACCGTGGCAGAAGCACAAGCTAAGGAGCCCAGATCTCATCAACAATCCAAGCACATTTTGAGGCGATATCATTTGATCAGAGAGATCATTGAGAGAGGCGACATCCGAGTGGAGAGAATTGCCTCAGAAGAGAATATAGCAGATCCACTAACTAAGCCCTTAGGACAAAAGGTCTTTGAAGGACATCTTGAGAAGATGTGTCTTAAGACTGCAGGGCATTGGCTTTAGGGCAAGTGAGAGATTGTTAGAAATAGTGTCCAGCAAGCCAATGATTTTGGCTTTGTAAAACTATTTTCTAAAGAGACAATCTTGATTGAATGATATCTTACATATGGCTACATTCATCTTATGCATTATATTACTTCACTGGCATTCATCTTATGCATTATATTACTTCATTGGGTGGTGATCATCGAATAAGTCTTACACGGTCGTGATCTTAAATATTCCAAGTCATAGGATCTTACGAGACGGGACATTTAAGATCCGGACAGACTTGCACTAACGATGCATAAATCCAAAGAGTTGGATGTTGCTCCATTCCATGAGCAACTGTATATGATACGGGTGCATGTTAGTGGGTACTTGTTAGAGAACAAGGCACTGAAGACCCACCGGAGACTCCACTAGGTAGCCGTAGTGGCAAGTCGGTAGTGGTAAGCTCTCCTGCTTATGCTAGTGCATATAAATTAGTCCTTTGACCTGAGGATCCATTGTAACCTTGTGTCCGGTCCTCATGCTTTGACTTATCCCTGGTCACCCAGCGGGCCGTTTGGGGTATGATTGGGTATGAGCTACTTGGCATGGAGGTTTATGAGATCCAAGATGGAATCCGACTCCTTACTTTTGTGAAGGGCGAGTACATCTCCTATCCATTCTATAATGATCATATTCCAGAAATCCTTGCGCAAGGTGGTATGACAGTTTGGGAAAAGAGTTTTCCAAAAGATAAGGTCATATATCGGAATTGAACATTTAGAATAGAAGCACAGAATCGAGGCTATTAGGGAGCCGACAAATATCTTGCCCTAGGCCTCTTTCATGGAGATAGGAGACGGAAGGACCTTATTTGCATGGAACGCGTAGAGCTTTAAAAGGTTCATACAGAGACATTCATTTCGACCAATTAGTTGGGCTCTATGGGCTTGAGGTTGGACATCGACCATGGAGATTAGGTACTCTTCAATTGATAGAGATTGATTGAATCGAGTCGACTAGTTTAAAAGGAGTTTTAAACTAGAATGAATATTTGATATTCAAAAGTCACAAGGAGTTGTGAGCCTATGTCCGATGAATGGTTGAACCCAATGGGTCGCACACAAAAGCCTTGAACTTTTCTAAATGGTGAAAGAAGAGTTTCTAAGTGTTAGAAAATACGTCCCTCTTAAGGGATCGATTTTGAGAGAGAGATTTCAAGATCAATTATGGCTTGATTGATTTAAGTGTTAAATTGATCAACTAATTTAAGGAGTTAAATTAGGCAAATAATTAAAGAGTTGATTATTTGAGCCACATTGATAGTTGAATAATTGAAGTTAACTTAAAGAGTTAAGTTTGCTTGATTTAATTGTTAAATCAAGTTGAATTAATTAAATCCTACCTCCAAAATTCTGAATTTTGCAAGCTAAATCCTACTTCCAAAATGCTCTCAAAAGTTAGTAGAGATCTAACTTCCATCCATTCTCTCTCTCACTCAAAAACCTCCTTCTTCACCAAACAACTCCAGATCCGCTCCAGCTAAAGACCTTGATGTTCTAGGATTGTTTTAAGGTGTGTGGACTTGCATTGGAGGTGACCACAAGTGAGGCCACTCAATTCCAGAAAAGGTTTCTGCAGAATAGTCCACTTCACAATTTTCTCCTGGAGCGATCCGATGGATATTTGAGCCAATTTTTTCATAGAAGATCGGAATTTGAGTTAGCTTTCTTTATAATTTTTCCTCATTTAATTTTGAGGTCGAAATTGGAAGATATTCTTATTTTTCTCTGCTGTGCCAGAAACTGCCGGAAATCTGTGATAGGAAGAATCATCCATCATCTCCTTGGATTTTGTGCGATTCAGGTTGGTATCCTCTGATTACTCCATTTATGTTGTATGATATATGCCTGGGGATGTTGCTTTGGATCGAGATTTTCTATTTAATTTTGAATTTATTTGGCTTATCTCAGCCATAGCACTTTCAATGTAATTATAGCATTGTGCAAGGTGTGCAATATTCTCCCAATAACTTGGTAGTGGGCATTTAACAATTAGAATCCCTAAAAATCTCTCCAACCTCTTTCATCCTCCCCATCCATACTAGGCCTTTTCTCCTTTATTTCTCTACAAATATCTCCAACTATTTTTGTAGAGAAAAGGTCCATCCATTTGGTGTGTGGACTATATCATTAGAGGCAACACGCTTGGGTTGCTATTGCTCTTGTTCAAGCAGTTTCTGGCAGCCAGTTGGATTGTATCACAAGTGAAATAGTTTACAATGCCAATCTAATTGGTTTGCGGGGCACTATTCCATCATGAGGACCAAAACACAAGGTTACCATGGATTCTCAGGTCAAAGGACTAATTATATGCACTAGCATAAGTAGAAAAACTTGGCATTATTGACTTGCCTCTTCGGTATCTAGTGGATTCTCTAGGCGGACCTTCAGTAACTTGTTCTCTAATAAGCACCTACTAATATGTACCCATGTCTCATATAGTATTGCTCATGAAATGGAGCAGCATCTAACCCTTAGATTTATGGATCGTTAGTGCAAGTCTATCTGGATCTTAGATGCTTTGTCTCATAAGATCCTAAGACTTGAAAATTTTGAGATCACCATCATGTAAGACTTATTTCATGATGCACCACCTAGTGTGTGACCAAGTCTCATAGTCTTATGTGATCTAAGGGCTTCAACCAAGTGCCAATGAAATAAATATAAGTATAAGATGAAGATGACCATTTATTGAATTTCATTCAATCAAGATTGCATCACAAGTGAAATAGTTTACATGCCAATCTAATTAGCTTACGGGGCACTATTCCAATAGCAGAAGTGTTTTATTTCTCACACAATAGATGCACAAGAGTTGTGCAAGTTCTCAAAATTAAGTTTGACATTTTTTATTTCTTTTAAAAACTTGTTAAAGTCGATCTTGAATAATATTGCACAGTTGTTATGTTTTCTCTTACTTGGCCAATTAATTATTTATGAGATAAGCATTTAATTATTGGAATTGAATGGCGATTCTAGATTTATTTATTATGCATTTAACTGTTGAATGGATGATGAATGAATGGGGATAATCATGAGCCTTTAATATTGATTTTATTTGTTTCAAGTTGTTGAAAAGGGTTATATTAAATTAGGGTTTGCTTGCCTTTTAATTTATATCTTGTAAATGTTATGAGAGCAGAATCACTAGAGGTGAGGATATCTTTCTCATGTAAATGTTACAAGGAGCAAAGAAGATCATTGGAAGTATGAAGACCTACGAATGTATGGGGATACTCCTGTAATAGCTAGATTTAATCAGCCTACTTAAAATCAACTAAATAGTGTATCTATGGCTCTAAGTACATCACTTGATTAAGGCTGATGGTCATCTCACCCTAGGAGCATGCTAGGTGCATTTACTTATTTATACTTTCCATATCCTATTGACGTATGAAATGTATGGTTAGGATACAAAAAACCTAAATAAAAAGGTAAAATGATGATATCTTTGCAAGCAAGAAAATTCCTCCACTTAGATGAAAGTGAGTAAGGTACTGGGATCTAATAATAAAACTTCAAAAGCTTAAATAAACTAGTGCTAACAAGCAACTAATGATCTAAACGTATTTTAGGATTCAGATTTGGTTGAAGAGTTACCTTGGGAGCTTAAATCCAAAGGCAAGTCCTTCTTCAAACAGAATCTGCCAAATAGTGGTGCAACTAGAAGCAAGTGATTTTTAACAAAATTAAAACTCTCCAAAAATGCTGAAAAAATTGTAGCAGATACGCAACACCTTGAGGAAGCTACTGGAATAAGTTTTAGCTTAAAAATCCTTCTGTATATCTTAAAATAAAATTAACAAGAGATTGGTCTTTAATCTAAGTATTTTACCTCTATCGAAATGATCCACACACCAATTCAAATCCTAGTACTCATTTTTAGCTGGAAAAAGAGAGGAAAGTTGAGAGGGAGAAAAAGAAGAAGATGATCTTTAACACATGAATGAACACCTTTGAAAATGGAGGAAAAAGTGAGAATCTAATTCTTCACTTGCAAGATATGTGCGTGCTGCCTCCTCATTCTATATCTAGATATAGAGTGAGGAAGGTGTGATGCCAAGGTGGCATTACACCTTTCTCAAGGAGGGGGGACCGCCAACTGTGCATGCCATGCATGCTTAGTTAGCTAATTCAAATCTAATTTGAATTTATGTGTATTTGAATTACATTTGAAATTTAATTTCAAATTAATTATATACGACATGTAAAATGATCCTATCATTTGAATTTTTCCTCCAAAGAATATTCTCCTCATTAATTAAATTAGATAATTTAATTTATTTAATTCTTGACTTAACTCCTAAGTCAACCAGCTTAACTCTTTAAGTTCAATTTTGTTAACTTAACTCTTTAAGTTAACTTGGCACATTGATGGTCACATGGCACCATATATTGAAATCTTTAATTATTGGACTAATTTAACTCCTTAAATTAGTTGATGAATTTAACACTTAAATTAATCAAGCCAAAATTCCTCCAATACTTAGGAAATGTAATTGGCTTTTGTGTGTGACCCTATAGGTTCTACTATCCATTAGACATGGGCTCATAACTCCTTGTAACTTTTGAATATCGTATATTTATTTCAAGTTAAACTCCTTTAAATTAATTGACTCAATTCAATAAATCTCTATCAATTGAAGAGTACCCAATCTCTGTGGTCGATGTCCAGCCTCAAGGCCATAGAGCCAACTAATTAGCCCAAGTGAATACTTTTGGAGAACCATCATAGCTCTACGTGTGCCATGCAAATATGGCCTTTTGGTCTCCTATCTCTCAAATGAGACCTAAGGGATGATATTTGTTAGCTCCCTAACAGCCTCGATTCTATATCTCTATTCCCAATGCTCGATTCTAATTTATGACCTCATCTTTGAAAAACTCTTTTTCCAAATTATCATACTACTTTGCGCAAGGATTTTCTGGAATTGATTTTTACAGAACGTATAGGAGACTTACTCACCTTTCACAAAGAGGAGGAGTCAGATTCCATAGATCTCACAAACCTCCATGTTTAAATAGCTTATGCCCAATCACCGCCTGAACGACCTACTGAGTGGCCAAGGAGGAGTCAAAGCATAAGGTGTTGGAATAGTGCCTGGCAAACCAATACGATTGGCCTTGTAATCATTGTAAAACAATTTTAATTAAATGATATTCATTATATGGCCATCTTCATCTTATGCTTTTTATTTCTTCACTAGAATTTGGATGAAGCCCTTAGATCACTCATGACTATGGGACCTGGTTTGATGACCATAGAATAAGTCTTACATGGTTGTGATTTCAAATCTTCCAAGTCATAGGATCTTACAAGACAGAGCATCTAAGATTTAGATAGACTTGCACTACCAATGCATAAATCTAAGAGTTAGATATTACTCCATTGCATGAGCAACCATATGAGATATGGGTGTATGCTAGTGGGTACTTCTTAGAGAACAACGCACTGAAGACCCACCAAGGAATCCACTAGATAGCCGAAGTGGCAAGTTGGTAGTAGCAAGTTTTCCAGCTTACGCTAGTTAATATTATTACTCATTTTACCTGAGGATCCATGGTAACCTTATGTCTGGTCCTCATGCTTTGACTCTCACTTGACCACTTAGCAGGTCTTTCGGGTTGATGTTGGATATGAGCTACTTGATATAGAGGTTTGTGAGATCTAAGATAGAATTCGACTCATCACTTTTATGAAGAGCGAATACATCTCCTATGTATTCTATAATGATCAATTTAAAGAAATCCTTGCGCAAGGTGACATGAAAATTTAAAAAAGGACTTTTCCAAAGATGAGTCGTATAAAGGAATCGAACATTAGGAATAGAGAAACAGCATCGAGGCTATTAGAGAGCCGAAATATATTTTACCCTAGGCCTCTTTCAAGGGATAGAAGATGGAAGGACTGTATTTGCATGGTATGCGTAGATCTATAATGGTTCTCCAAAAGTATTCATTTCGACCAGCTAGTTGGGCTCCATGGGCTTGAGGTTGGACATCGACCATGGAGATTGGGTACTCTTCAATTAATGAGATTAATTAAATTGACTCGATCAGTTTAAAAGGTGTTTCAAACTAAAATAAATATTTGATATTCAAAAGTCCCAAGGAGTTGTGAGCCCATATCCAATGAATGGTAGAACCTATTGGGTCATACACAAAATTCAATTAACCTCCCAATTAATAGCGCATTTTTCTAAAAGTTAGAGAGTTACTCCTTGGTGATCGATTTTGAGGTACCAAAATGAAGGTCAATTTTTGGCTTGATTAATTTAAATGTTAAATTAATCAACTAATTTAAGGAGTTAAATTAGACCAATAATTAAGAAGTTAACTATTTGGTGCCAAGTAACCATCAATTAGTTAAGTTAACTTAGATAGTTAAGTTAACTAAATTGAGCTTCAGAGTTAAGTCAAATGTCAATTAATTAAATTAAAGTAATTAATTTAATTAAACAGAAGAATAGATTTTGGAGGAAAAATTCAAATGAAAGGTTCATTTGAATTAGTATCTTAATTAACTTGAAATTAGATTTCAAATGTAATTAAAATGCACATGAAATTCAAATGAGATCTGAATTCAAATTGCCACCTAGGCACCCACTTGGCCCCCCTCCCCTCAATGGAAGGTGTGATGCCACCTTGGCATCACACCATCCAACATCTATATATAGATATAGAGAGAGAGGATCGGCTATGATGAAAAAAATGTGAAGAATTATATTCTTCCACAATTCTCTCCGAAACTCCTTTTCCAAATTTTACTTCATGTGTCGAGGCTTTGTTCTCTCTTCTTCTCTTACCTCAAAAATCATCCTTCACTATTGATATTCTGCTTATTTTCTCCAGCTAAAAGTGAGTGGAATTTGGAGGATCAATTGGTGTGTGGGTCGTATCAGTAGAGGCAAATCACTTGATTTGCTAGCTTTGGAGATCCATTGGAATAGAGCAGTCACTTGCCAAATTTTTTCCAAGCGATCTAGACTGAGTTTTGCTCTAAACATTTTATAGAACTTTTCTCAAGATGTTGAAAGGTTTCAGAAATTTTTTCGTGATATTTGGAGCATTCTAACCATGGCAAAAGTTGTAGTTTCTTTGTTGTGCCAGAGTCTACTAGAATCTGGATTGGTGTCAAGGGTTAACACTTGCTGCTAAGTTATGTGGCCGGGCTGGGGCAACAGCACCTAGGTTCGGGTTGGACTGGTATTGACCAATTTTTTGTGTTTCTTTAGTGACCAAAAGTATATTATTTCATACATAATAGATGCGCAAGTGTTGTACAAGTCCTCAAAATTATGTTTGACATTTTTGCATGCTTTTAAAATTGCTTAAATTTAATCTTCAATTTTGGCATAAGAGTTGTGCATGACTAATTACTTGTTTATGAGATAAGTATTTAATTGATAGAATTAATTGTTAATTCTAGATTTGTTTATTGTTCATTTAATTGTTGAGTGGATGATGAATGAATGGGGATAATCATGAGCCTTTAATATTAATTTTATTTGTTTCAAGTTGTTGAAAAGGGTTACATTAAATTGAGGTTTGCGTGCCTCTTTATTTCTACTTTGTAAATGTTATGATAGTAGAATCAGTAGGAGTGAGGTTTTTTTTCTCATGTAAATATTACATAGAGCAAAAGAGACTCTTGGAGGCATGGAGAGTTTTGAAGACCCATGAAAGTATGGTATATACTCATGTAATAGCTAGTTTTAATCAACCTACTTAAAATCAACTAAGTGGTGCACCTATGACTCTAAGTGCACCACTTGGCTAGGCTCATGGTCATTCCACCCTAGGAGCATGCTAGGCGCATTTATTTATTTATGCTTTCCATATCCTGTTGATGTATGGGATACATGTTTAGGATATAGAAAACCTAAATAAGAAGATAAAATGATGAGATCTTTGCAAGCAAAAACCCTCCACTTAGAAAGTCTAAGTGTTGTAAAATATTAAGTAAAAATAGATATAAATTAAAAGAAGTTTTAATTAATCCATGCCTTCTACCAATAGTATGCTCAATGAAGACGCTACCGAATTTTTGTGATGGCACTTGAAGCAAGGGCCATACTTAGGAGGAAAGCTATAACCATATACTTAGCATATGATACACCTTTGATTTGAGAATCTCCATGAATTGGCACTCGAAGTAGGGGATGCCATGTAGCAGTCTCAAATCAAAATATGATTGGTAGGTTCAACTTAACACTTAGCAACATAAATGCACTTGAAGCGGGGTGTCTACAAGAAAATTGAGGCAAAATATATCAAGAGTTTCATGAGATGCAATTAGCAAGTCTTGCTTGCCTTTTGATTGTTGGTGGATGGTACTCGAAGCGAGGGTCCACTTACAAGTTCTTAGGATCTTGATTCTCTCTGGGAAATGAGATTTCCCGAATTCTTCTTGGGGATGAAGGATTTGATAAAATAGTGGGAGGAAAACATGCTTGAAAGACCATAAAAATATTTTTAATATCAAATTCAGTCACATGCTTATTCTCTTTTTCACCTTTGAGGATTTGCAAAATCTCAAGAATGGCTTAATGTTCCACTCAACATTATTTTAGAAACTAATAAACCAACTGGGCCAAACTCCTATGATTGACTTAACCTCAAAAATCATTCTAGATTCCTAGATGCAGATATATGTCCTGTATTAAGATGCTCCTAATCCCATTAGGTTTAAAGTAGATCAAGAGACATGTGAAAAGTTCACAAATTAGGTTTAGGATTGTCCTATCCCATAGTCTCATGATGGCATCTACAAACTTTAAAAGTCCAAAAGGCACATAAATAGTACCTTAGTTAAAGTTTACAAGAGTTGTAAAGCAAACAACATATGAGAATTTCATATTGTTGAAGGAGATTCTTCAAGCTAGGATAGATGCGAGTTATGTGTCATCAACTATGATCTAAAGATGATTAGGCCTGGAAAAGCTTTTTCTACTTAGACATAGTGATGGATACTAATCTCCATGAGGATTTGATCCTCACATCCTCACCGAGTTTTATTAATCAAAGTGTTGATCTAGAAAGAGACTACCATGACAAGGGCAAACCTTTGACACTTTTTTCCTCCTCCAAGTCTATCGGCCTAGGGGTGCTAGAAAAAGATGTAAATGGAAAAAAAGTTCTTTCTCCAAGGGAAAACAACAATTAAAGGCATCCGGAGGAGTCAAGCAAATTATAAAGGATAGAGTGAATATTATTTGTTTCTACTTTGGCTAGATAGCCAATTGGAAGCAATTTTGCAATGTACTATATTGAAGTTCCTTTAAGGATAAATTCTTCCTCATATATATATGATTTCACATGTGATCCTTATCTTTGTAAGTTGTTACAAAGAATAAGAAAGAAGAATAAAACTATGTGATATGGATATGATCCACTACCTTGGCTAAGGAGCAAGAGTTATGACCAAAGCTGAAGGCGTATAATAAGTTAGACTTAGAGAATTCTAAATTTGTATTGGACTTTTGTTATAATGTACCATGTGTTGTTGAGAACATTATTTCAATTCCCATTTTTGGATAGCGAAGGATTTGATCTTTCTATATCAAATGGGGGTTGAAGGCATTAAGGAATAAGTTCTTTAGTTGCTTATGGTATACTTAACAAAAGATTGTACATATTAGATTCTCAATCATCACTAATGCACTTTCAAGAAAGTAAGTAAATTATATATCCAAGAAAATGCCATGTAATGACATGCAAGACTTGGGCATATCTCTAAAAATAGGATGAACACTAGAAGCTCTCAAATCACTAAATGTTAGTGGCATTGAGGATCTCTCTACTTATGAATCTTGTTTAAAGGGAAAAATAACCAAGGCTCCTTTTGTAGGACAAACGAAGTGCTCTACAAGTCTTTTGGATTTGATCCATACGGATATTTGTGGACCACTAAGAGTTAGTGGGAGAGGAGACTATTCCTATTTACTTTCACCGATAATTATAGTTGGTTCAGATATATGTATCTTATGAAATACAAGTCTGAAGCATTTGAAAAGTTCAAAGAGTATAGGAATAAAGTGGATAAGTAATTAGGGCTAAATATTAAAGCATTTCGATCAGATTGAGGGAAAGAATACTTGAGCAACGAATTCTTGGATTATCTAAGGGAAAGTGGGATTTTCTTACAGTAGACTCCACCCGGAACACCCCAAATAATGGAGTAGCCGAAAGGAAAAACCCTACATTGTTGGACATGGTACGTTCCACGATGAGCTTCTTTGATATGCCTATATCCTTGAGGGGATACGCCTCAATGATGATGGCAAAGTTACTAAGTGTAGTACCTTCAAAAGTAAGAGCCAAAGACACGGCATGAAATATCACTATAAGAAAATATGCTTTTTGCTACAATATCTTTTACTTTACTAAAAATAATATAGTAAAAAAGGATTATTTGCTATGATTTTACTATTGTAGTATAAAGTTCCAAACATGTGGTAAAAGTTATGTTAAATACTACAATTCATTCTATCATAGCAAAAAATATACTTATTTACTACAATTTTTATATGAGGTGAATAAAATTGTACATTTACTACAAATTTACATAAACTATAGCAAAAGGTTAATGAATTAACAATATTTTTTCATTTGTGAAGTTAAAAAAATGAAACTTGTGAAAATTTGAAGGCAAGATTTAAAATTTTAAATCAAATATTTTTCAGTACAAAAGAAGAAAAATATGTTAGAAATAATGCTTAATAAATAATATTCAAGGTTAATTAAAAATTTGCCTCCAAATATTATTATTAAAATATTAATTAATTAATTAATTAAATTCTAAATTAACAAATAAAACCCCTAAAACATTCCTAGCTACTCATGGTTTTAATTAATAAAAGTAGAGGTAAAATAAAAAATTCCCTCTAATTTTTATTATTAAAAAAATATTTGATTAATTAATCAAATACTTAATTTAGCTAACTAGCAAAGTTCCTCAAAACATTAAGAAAATCCCAAATTTGGAGGCAAAATAAATATTTGCCTCCAATAACTTTTATTATTAAAAAGAGTTGATAAAGTAATCAAATATATTTAAATTAGCTAATTAATAACAAAGTTGTCATTGGCCTATTGGCATCACTCTCACACATATAAGAATAAGGTCAAGAGTTCGAATTCTGATAAGCTCCTAGTGTCTGTGTGTATATAAATCAAAAAGTAAACTCCCCAATTAATTGGTTTTTACTACATTTAATTGTGGTGAAAAATAATTTGAGTATTTACTACACTTTTCAAAGTGTGGCAATTAACTACTATATACTATACTTTTTTTGTATTATAGTAAAAGATAGTAGTGTATTTGATAACTTTTTACCAAACATTAAATTTATAGTAATTAAAGATAATTTCATAGCAAAAGTCAATTACCATGATTAAAAAAGTGTAGCAAAGCTTTTACCTCGCCCCAATGCCTGCGGCTAGAAAAGTGTAGCACAAGCATCGCTAATAACTTTTTACTACACTTAATAAATATTTACTACACATAATTAACCATAGTAAAAAGGAATTTTTTTTTTTTGTAGTGTGTGGTATGGCAAAGCATCCTTATATAATTACTTAAAAGGTTTGGGGATCTCCTACCTATATGAGACGGTTAGTAAGAGACAGGTTGGAGAGTAGATCCACCTTGTGCAAGTTTGTGGGATACCCAAGAGAGTATATGGGTTGTTACTTCTATGATCCCTTGAAACAAAAGGTATTTGTTTCAAGGAATGACACCTTTCTGGAAAAGGAATTTCTATAAGATGGATAAAGGCATTATTGTTGAAATTGATGAAGTTCAAGACGATCATCAAATCCCACAAGCGGTAAAAACAAATAAATATCAAAGAGCCTTACACACAACCTCTAAGAAGGTTGGACCAAATCAAGAAGTAATCCAAAAAGTTCAAATTTCTTCATGAGATGGGCCAATCGAAGAATGATCCAATGACTTATGAGGAAGTTATGTTGGACATGGACTCGGAATGTTAGCTTGAAGTCATGAGATCCGAAATGGAATCTATGTATACCAACAAAGTATAGACTTTAGTAGATCTACCAAGGGAATTGTTCCCGTTGGTTGCAAGTGGATCTATAAACGAAAGCTATGAGTCGATAGAGAAGTAGTGAATTTTAAGGTGGGATTAGTGGCGAAAGGTTACACTAAAAGACCCGATACCGATTTCAAGGGAACCTTTTCACCATTCATAATGCTTAAGCCCATTTGGATTCTACTTGCCATAGCCACATATTATGACTATGAGATATGGCAAATATATGTGAAAACCACTTTCCTCAATGAAGACATTGAAGAAGAAATCTATATGGAGCAACCACAAGGTTCTATATCCAAGGAGAGTGAGCAAAATATTAGGAAACTCCATAGATCTATTTTTGGACCCAAACAAGTGTTCGAAAGTTGGAACATATATTTTGACAAAATGTTCAAATTGTTTGGCTTTGTCAAAAAGGTGTCTGAACCATGAGTGTACCAAAAGGTGGATGTAGTGCTTAGCGTGCATGAGCCTATGGTTGCTTTGGAAGACAACTTTAGACTTCACCCAAGATCTCATCAGTGATCCAAACACAAAAAATGCATCATCATTTGATATGTGATATCAAATTGATAGAGGCGACAACTGGGTGGATAAAGTTGCCTCAAAAGAGAATTTAGCAAAACCACTGTCTAAACCCCTAACGCAAAAAGTCTCTAAAGAACATCTTGAGAAGATGGGTCTTAAGGCCATAGGGCATTGGCTTTAGGGAAAGTGGGAGATTGTTGGAATAGTGCCCGATAGGCTAATAGGATTGGCCTTGTAAAGCTATTTCATTGTAAAAGAATCTTGATTAAATGATATTATTATATGGCCATCTTTATCTTATGCTCTTTATTTCTTCACTAGCAATTAGATAAAGCCCTTAGATCACTCATAACTATGGGACCTGGTTTAGTGACCATGCAATAAGTCTTACATGGTCGTGATCTTAAATCTTTCAAGTTATAGGATCTTACGAGATGGGGTATCTAAGATTCGGATAGACTTGCACTAACGATGTATAAATCTAAGAGTTGGATATTACTCTATTATATGAGCAACCATATGAGATATGGGTGTACGTTAGTGGGAGCTTGTTAGAGAATAAGGCACTGAAGACCCACTGGAGAATCTAGTAGATAGTCAAAGTGGCAAGTTCTGTAGCTTACACTAGTGCATATTATTACGCCTCTAACCTGAGGATCAATGGTAACCTTGTGTCAGGTCCTCATGCTTTAACTCTTCGTTGACCACTTACTGGGTCTATTGGGTTGAGTTTAGGTATGAGCTACTTGGCATAGAGGTTTATGAGATGCAACATGGAATCCGACTCCTCACTTTTGTGAAGGGCGAGTACATCTCCTATATCTTCTGTAAAGATCAATTCGAAGAAATCCTTGCGCAAGGTGGTATGAAAATTTGGAAAAGGAGTTTTCTAAAGGTGAGGACATACAAAGGAATCGAACATTGGGCGTAGAGACATAGTATCGAGGCTATTAAGGAGCTAGCAAGTATCTTGCCCTAGACCTGTTTTGGGAAATATGATATGGAAGGATCGATTTTGCATGGTACGCGTAGAGCTATAATGGTTATCTGAAAGTATTCATTTCGGCCAATTAGTTGGGTGCCATGGGCTTGAGGTTGGACATCGACCATGGAGATTAGGTATTCTTGGATTAATGAGATTAATTTAATTGAGTCGATTAGTTTAAAAGATGTTTTAAACTAAAATGAATATATGATATTCATAAGTTATAAAGAGTTGTGAGCCTATGTCCAATGAATGGTAGAACGTATTGGATCACACACAAAAGCCAATTAACCTCTTAGTTAATTAAGCAATTTTCTAAGAGTTAGAGAATCACTTCTTGGTGACCGATTTTGATGTACCAAATTGAAGGTCAATTTTTGGCTTGATTATTTAAGTGTTAAATTAATCAACTAATTTAAGGAGTTAAATTAGACCAATGATTTAGGAGTTAATTATTTGGTGCCAAGTAAACATCAATTAGTCAACTTCAAGAGTTAAGTTAACTAAACTAAGCTTAAGAGTTAAACTTCTTTGACTTAAGAGTTAAGTCAAAGGTGAATTAATTAAATTAAAGTATTAATTTAATTAAAGAGAAGAATAGATTTTGAAGGGAAAAATCAAATGGAAGGTTCATGTGAATTAGAATCTTAATTAAGTGGAAATTAGATTTCAAATATAATTAAAATGCATATAAAATTTAAATGAGATTTGAATTCAAATTGCCACCTTGGCTGCCCCCCGTCATGGAAGGTGTGATGCCATCTTGGCATCACACCATCAAACATCTATATATAGATATAAAGAGAGAGGATCATCTATGATGAAAAAGGTGCGAAGAATTAGATTATTCTACAATTCCCTCCAAAACTTCTTTTCTAAACATTGCTTCATGTGTTAAGGCGTTGTTCTCTCGTTTTCTCCTACCTTAAAAATCAAATTTCACCACTGATGTTTTGCTCATTTTCTCCAGCAAAAAATGAATGAAATTTGGAGGATCAATTGGTGTGTGGATCATATAAATAGAGGCAAAGCATTTAATCTGCTAGCTTTGGAGATCTACTGGAATAGAGCAGCACTTGCCGAATATTTTCCAAGCAATCCAGATGGAGTTTTTTACAGTACTTTCCTCAAGGAGTTAGAGGTTCTATAATTTTTTTTGTGATTTTTGGAGCATTTTGGCCGAGGCAAAAGTTGATGTTTCTCTACAATGCCAAAGTCTAGTGGAATATGGATTGGTGAAGTGTTCACCCTTGGGGCCTTGGAAATTTTCTTCTTGAGGTAGCACTTCAACTAATTCTAAATTTCTAGCATGATTAGATCCTTGGTAGGCTGTAAGCACTAGTTATTTTGAGCTTTTGAAGTTTGATTATTGGATCCTAGTGGCTTACTAACCTTCATGAGGACCGAAACATAAAGTTACCATGGATCCTCAAGTCAAAGGACTAATTATATGCACTAACGTAAGTAGGAGAACTTACCACTACCGACTTGCCACTATGACTATCTAAAGGGTTCTCCGAGTGGGCCTTTAGTACGTTATTGCCAAACAAGCCCCTATTAACATACATCCATATCTCATATGGGATTGATTTCTTATAGAATGAAGCAATATCCAACTCCTTGGATTTATGCATTGTTAGTGCAAGTCTATCCAGATCTTAGATGCCCTGCCTCTCAGGATCGTTTGACTTGAAAGATTTAAGATCACGACTGTATAAGGCTTATTCTACGATCACCACGCGGTGCGTGACAAAGTCCCATAGTTTAGAGTGATCTAAGGGCTTTAACCAAATGCCAGTGAAGAAAATATAAGCATAAGATAAAGATGGCCATATCATTAATATCATTTAATCAAGATTATATCACAAGTGAAATAGTTTACAACGCCAATCTAATTAGCTTGCTGGGCACTATTCCAATAATCTCCCACTTGCCTTAAAGTTAATTTCCCATAGCCTTAAGACATATCTTCTCAAGATGTCCTTTAAAGACCTTCTGCGATAGTGGTTTTATCAGTAGATCTACTATATTCTCTTGTGAGGCAACTCTCTCCACTCAAATGTCGCCTCTATTAATGATCTCCTGGATCAAATGATATTACCTCAACACGTGCTTGGATCGCTAATGAGATCTTAGCCATTTTGCTTGCGCAACTACCCCATTGTTGTCACAGAAGAAAATTACTGGCTCAGTAATGCTTGACACTACATTCAACTTTTGAATAAAGTTTTTCATCTAAACACCTTCCTTAGCAGCTTCTGAAGCCACAATATATTCTAACTTTATGGTAGAGTTGGCCGTGGAGTCTTGCTTGGGACTTTTCCAACTTACCGTGCCGCCATTGAGGCAAAATACGAATCTATAAATTAATTTTAGGTCATCTACATAGGATTGGAAACTTGAATCTAAAAACCCCTCTAGCTTCAATTCTCTATAGCTGTAAACTAAAAATAAGTTCTTAGTCCCTCTCAAGTACTTAAGGATTGCTTTTATAGCTATCCAGTGACTTTCACAAAAATTGGATTGGAAATGGCTCGTAACACTTAAAGCGTATGTCACATTCGATCTTATATATTGAACTACATACATTATGCTCCTAATGGCAGAGGCAAACGGTATGTAGGACATTCTTTGTCTCTCGTAGTTAGTCTTAGAGGCCATAGATTTTGAGAGATAAATGCCATGTCCCATAGGAACAAATCCTCTTTTGGATTCTTTTGTACTAAACCTCTTTAGTATCTTGTCAATGCATGGGGTTTGTCATAGTCCTAGCA
Organism: Jacaranda mimosifolia; assembly: GCA_018894105.1. Lineage (NCBI taxonomy): Eukaryota > Viridiplantae > Streptophyta > Magnoliopsida > Lamiales > Bignoniaceae > Jacaranda > Jacaranda mimosifolia. Next base: position 32,391,239 of record CM032127.1, on the reverse strand, counting down.
TCCTTCTAGATCTATCTCTATCGATATGTATTCCCAATATATAGGATGCTTCTCCCAAATCCTTCATAGAGAATTGAGTAGATAACCATGCTTTAGAACACTCTAATTTCCTTATCTCATTCCCAATGAAAAGGATGGCATTGACATAAAGCATAATAAACTGTACATTACTCTCACTAGCCTTCATATACACATATGGTTCTTACATATTTTTGATAAAGCCAAACAATTTAACTGTCTTATCAAAATGTATGTTCTAACTTCGGGATGCTTGTTTAGGTCCATAGATGGATCTCTAGAGTTTGCAAACTTTTAACTCACTCCATTTGGATGTAAAACCTTGTGGCTGCTCTATATAGATTTCTTCTTCAATGTCTCTATTGAGGAAAGCAACTTTTACGTCCATTTGCCATATCTCATAGTCATAATATGCGACTATGGTAAGTAGAATTCGAATGCACATAGGCATTGCGACTGGTGAAAAGGTTTCCTTGAAATCAATATCAAGTCTTTGAGTGTAACCTTCTACCACTAGTCGTACCTTAAAAGTTACTACTTCTCCATCGACTCCTAACTTTCACTTATAGAACCACTCGCAATCAACGGGAACTATTTATTTTGGTGGATCTATCAAAGTCCATACTTTGCTGGAGTATATAGAGTCCATTTAGATCACATGGCATCATGCCAATGCCCTAAGTCTATGTCTAATATACCTTCCTCGTAGGTCTTTGGATCATTATCCGATTGGCCCATCTCATGAACCAAACCTTTTGGGTTGCTTCTTAATTTGCTCCAACCTTCTAAGAGGATGTGTGTAATGATCTTGTTTCTCATTTGTTTCCACCAATTGTGGGATTTTATGATCATCTTGAACTTCATCAAGTTCAACAATAATGCCATTTCTATGCAATGGAAATTACTTTTCCAAAAAAGTGGTGTTCCTTGAAATAAATATTTTTTTTCCGAGGGATCATAGAAGTAATAACCCATAGACTCTCTTGGGTATCCTACAAACTTGTACAAGGTGGATCGACTATTCAACTAATCTCTCAATATCTATCTCACGTAGGTGGAAGATCTTCAAACCTTAATGTATTGGTAAGAGGGTGCGTTTCCATACCATATCTCATGCAGTTTTTTTGGCACCAGCTTTGAAGGTACTATATATTAGTAGCTATGCTGCCATTTGTAAAGCATATCCTCAAAAGAATATGGGTAAATTAGAAAAGCTCATCATGGAACATATCATGTCTAACAAAGTACGATTTCTCCTTTGGACTACTCCAATGTGTTGGGGTATGCTGGGTAGAGTCCATTGTGAGAGAATTTCATTCTCTCTTAGATAATGTAACAACACAGTACTTAAGTATTCTTCTCCTTGATCCAGTCAAAGAGCTTTAATACTAAGTCCTTTTTACTTTTCCACATCATTCCTATACTCTTTGAAATTGTTAAAGACTTCAGACTTACATGACATAAGATACGTGTATCCAAATTGACTATAATCATCGGTAAAGGTGATGAAATGGAATAACCTTCTCTTACACTAACTCTTAGTAGTCCACAAACATCCATATGGATCAAATCCAAAGGACTTGTGGTACGCTTCGTTTGTCCTAGAAAAGGATCCTTGGTCATTTTTCCCTTTAAACAAGATTCACAAATAGGAAGTTTCTCAATGCTACTAACATTTGGTGCTTTGAGAGCTATTAACTTGTTCATCCTATTTTTAGAAATATGTCCAAGTCTTGTATACCAAAGAATGACATCTTATTTGTTATCTAATTTTCTTTTACTTGATTGAATATGCATTAGTGAAGGTTGAGAATATAGCATGTATAATCTATTGTTCTATGTACCTTGTATAATTAAAGAATCATTCTTTAATGCTTTCAATACACCATTAGATATAGAAAAATCAAATCCTTCATTATTAAGAACGGGTATTGAAATAATGTTCTTAATAAGTTAGGGTACATAATAACAAGGATTTAACTCATTACAAGCATTCCCCAAGTCTAACTTTACTACTTCTTCGACCATGGTGGCAACTTTTGCTCCATTTTTGAGGCAAAGGATCATATCCCTTTCATGTAAACTCTTTCTTCTTTCCATCCCTTGTAACGAATTACAAAGGTGAGAACTACATGTGGTATCAAATACCATAAGGAAGAATTAGTCGTTAAGTGTATTTTAATGATATACAAACCCTTCCCAAGGAGGGCAAGCTATTCTTTGCAATTTCTTTTCCAATGCTCTTTTTTGCAACAGTAGAAACAAGATGCATCGGTCTTGTCACCTTTCTTTTTCTTAAGTCCCCCAGACCCTTCAAGGGTTGCTTCCCTTTTGAGCAGGAACTCTTCTTTCTCTTACCTCCATTTCGTGGACCCCTAGGGCTATTTGACTTAGAGGTATAAGCAAGCATAAGAGGCTTTTCCTTTTTCATAGTCCTCTCGATGGTCACAAGCATGTTTATCAATTTGTGAATCATAATCTCTTGCTTGGATATACTGAAGTTCATAATGAATTAGTCAAACAAAGGGGTTAACGATTGAAGGATCAAATCTATGGAAAGGTCATTAGCCATGACCACATTAAGTTGTCCAAGCTTCTCGATGATCCCGATCATCTTGAGGCCATGATCATGGATATTATCACTTTTATCTGTCTATGTTCTAAAGAGTTCCTTTAATAAAGCAAACCTTTTGTGTCGAGTTTGGATACTGTACAGCTCTTATAGGTGTTTATAAATCTCACATGGACGTCTTACCTGCTCGTGAGTCTTTTGAAGCTCATTAGTCATGGAAGCCATCATCAGGCATCTTACTTGTAGATCATTATCCACAAGTTCAGCGAACACTTCGCATGCCTAATTGGTGGCATCAATACCTAATGTATTCGGCGGACATTGATCAAGCACACAAGTCCTCTTTTCGAAGTTAAGAATGATTTTAAGGTTCCTTAACTAATCATGGAAGCTAGGCTCGGTTAGCTTATTGGTTTCCAAAATACTTCTAAGTAGATTTTTAGCCATTTTCTTTGTTTAAAGATTTAAAAAATATACAAGAGGCCAAAAAAAGAGTATAAGCATATGATTCAATCATTGATATTGCAAAAACATGTTCATAACCTTTCAAGCATGATTTTTTCCCACTATTTTATCTAATCTTTCACCCCCAAGAAGAATTTAGGAAATCTCATTTCATAGTGAGAATCAAGATCCTGGGGACTTGCAAGTGGAACTACGGCTCGTGAAACATCCACAAACAATCGAAAGTTAATTAACTTTTGTTAATTGCATCTCATGCAACTCTTGATATATTTCGCCTCACTTTTAATATGGCCCTATGACTCGTGAGACATCAGCATTACTAGGTGTTAAGTCGGACCTACCAATCAATCTTTGATTCGAGACAGGCACCACGTTGTCCCACGAATCGTGTGACAATTCATGAGTGTTCTCAAATTAAAGATGCATAATATGGTAAGTATGGTCACAACTTTCCACTATAAATGTGACGTACGCCTTGTGAGACATCACACAGATAATGGTGGTATCGTCATGCCACATACTATTGGTAGAAGGTATGGATTAATTGAAACTCTTTTTAATTTATATCCATTTTGAATTGATATTTGAAAACATTTGGACATTCAAGTTGAAGGTTTTTTACTTGCAAAGATCTCATCATTTTATCTTCTTATTTAAGTTTTCTATATCCTAACCATATATTGCATATGTCAATAGGATATGGAAAGCATAAATAAGTAAATACACCTAGTATGCTCTTAGGGTGGGACAACTATGAGCCTAACTAAGTGGTGCACTTAGAGCCATAGGTGCACCACCTAGTTGATTTTAAGTGAGTTGATTAAATCTAGCTATTACATGAGTGTATCCCCATACATTCATGGGTCTTCAAAAGTTTCCATGCCTCCAATTGCCTTCTTTACTCTATGTAGCATTTACATGAGAAAGAAATCCTTACTCTTAGTGATTTCACTCTCCTAGCTTTTACAAGATAGAACAAAAGAGGTATGCAATCCTCTATTTAGTGCAATCATTTTCAACAACTTGAACTAAATAAAATCAATATTAAAGGCTCATGATCATTCATATTCATTCATCATCCATTCAATAATTAAATGAACAATAAATAAATTTGAAATTAACAATTAATTCCAGCAATTAAATGCTTATCTCATAAGCAAATAATTAGCCAAGCATAACTTTTATGCCATAAGTTGAAGATTAACTTTAATCAATTTTTAAAAGAATTCAAAAATGTCAAACATAATTTTAAGACCTTGCATAACACTGGTGCATCTAACTCATGTGATTTAAAATTATTTTGGTCATCACAGGAGCTAAAAATAATGGCTCAAAAATCGCTAAACCTAAAACTAGGCACTGCTCGGCCGAGCGTTCGCGCGGCTGGTCTATGACTCTCTATCACTGCCTTGCTAGCACGCATACCTGGCTTGGCAACTGCCCTATTTTTAGGTTGTGGCCGAGTTAAGCCAATTTTGAAACATGCTTCCAAAAACTAGTTTAAGTAAGAATCATATTCTTCAAAAATCTTCAACAAAATTCCAATCAAATTGGATCCAAAAATGACCAAAACATGTTAAGGCCAATCAACACATGCTATATCAACATATAACATCAATTAGTGCCAAATCAACATTCAACATCAATAGCTATGAATTAAAACATAATAATAATATGAATTAACACTTAAAACACATATTAGCACGCTTTCAATTCATCAATGAAGGAGCCACATACAGCATCATCCAAATGCTCTAATCTGTCAATTGAATTGAGAATTTGGTGATATAGATCAATCCACCAAATGAATCAATCTAACAAAAAAATCTAAATCTAAGCATGAATTAGGCTCTGATACCACCTAAAAGCAAGGCACTAGAATCCAATAATAAAATTTCAAAAAGATCTAAACATGCTTTAGGATTCAAATTTGGTTGAAGAGTTACCTTAAGAGATTAAATCCAAAAGTAAATTGAAAAACTCCTTCTTCAAACAAAATCTACCAGGCAGTAGCACAACTGGAAGCAAGATTTTTGACAGATTCAAAACTCTCCAAAAATGATGAAAACATTCATGTAGATGCTCAACACCTTGAACAAGTTTCTACTCGAAACTTCTTCTGGATATCCTGGAATAAAATCGAGAAGAGACTAGTCTTCTAGATAGATCTCCAAAGGCTTAGCAAACCAAGTGTTTTGCCTCTATCGAAATGATCTACACACCAATCCAAATCCTATTACTCCTCCCTTTTAGCTGGGAAAAAAGATGAGAGTTGAGAGGGAAGTGGAAAATTTTAGTGTAGGGAGAAGAAGAAGAAGCTGATCTTCAACAAATGAATGAACATCTTTGAAAATGAAGGGAAAAATGAGAATCTAATTCTTCACATTTGCAAGATATGTGTGTGCTGCCCCCTCACTCCCTATCTATATATAGAGTGAGGATGGTGTTATGCCAAGGTGGCATCACACATTCCTCAAGGAGGGAGGATTGCCAACCATGCATACTTAGTTGGCAAATTCAAATCTGATTTGAATTTATGTGCATTTGAATTACATTTGAAATCTGATTTCAAATTAATTAAATGCCACATGTAAAATGATCCTATCATTTGAACTTTCCCTCCAAAGAATAGTATCCTCATTAATTAAATTAATCAATTTAATTTAATTAATTGTTAACTTAACTATTAAGTCAACTAGCTTAACTCTTTAAGCTCAATTTTGTTAACTTAACTCTTTAAGTTAACTTGACCAATTGATAGTCACGTGGCACTATATAATTAACTCTTTAATTATTTTTCTAATTTAACTCCTTAAATTAGTTGATCAATTTAACACTTAAATTAATCAAGTCGAAATTGACCTCATTTTCAATCACCCAAAAATCGGTGTCCATGGAGAGATTTTTCTAATGCTTAGAAAGTTCCTCCATTACTTAGGAAATGCAATTGGCTTTTTTCTGTGACCCGATAGGTTCTACCATTCATTGGGCATGGGCTCACAACTCCTTGTGACTTGAATATCGTATATTCATTTTAGTTTAAACTTCTTTAAACTAATTGACTCAATTTAATTAATCTTCATTAATTGAAGAGTACCCAATCTCCATAGTCGATGTCCAACCTCAAGCCCATGGAGCCCAACTAATTGGTTGTAATGAATGCTTTTGGAAAACCATCATAGCTCTACGCATGCTATGTAATTATGGTCCTTCTGTCTCTTATCCCCTAAAAAAGGCCTAAGGCAAGATATTTTTTGGTTCCCTAATAGCCTTGACACTGTGCCTCTATTCCCAATGTTCGATTCCACTTTATGACCTCATCTTTGGAAAACTCATTTTTTGAATTATCATACTACCTTGCGCAAGGATTTCTTGGAATCAATTATTATAGAACATAAAAGAGATGTACTCGCCCCTCTAAAAGACGAGGAGTCAGATTCCATCTTGGATCTCACAAATCTCCATATCTAAGTAGCTCATGTCCAATTACTGAACAGCCCGCTAAGTGACCAGGGAGAAGTCAAAGCATAAAGACCTAAGCACAAGGTTACCATGGATCCTCAGATCAAATGACTAATTATATGCACTAGTGTAAGTGGGAGAATTTGCCACTACCAAGTTACTACTCCAACTATTTAGTGGATTCTTAGGTGTGTCTTCAGTATGTTGTTCCCAAACAAGCACCCATTAACATGTATCCATATCTCATATGGGATTACCCATGGAATAGAACAATATCCAACTCCTACATTTTATGCATCATTAGTTCAAGTCTATTCGGATCTTAAGTTAGATGCCTTGTCTCTTAAGATCGTTTGACTTAGAAGATTTAAGATCACGACCGTATGAAACGTATTCCATGATCACTACCTAAGGCATGACTAGGTCCCATAGTTTGGAATGATCTAAGAGCTTCAAACAAATGCTAGTGAAGAAATTATAACCATAAGATGAAGATGGTCATACTATTAATATCATTCAATCAAGATTGTATCATAAGTGAAATAGTTTACAATACCATTCTAATTGGCTTGTTGTAAGTGTGTGTGGCACTAGGACCTAAATATTTTCAAAAACCATGAATGTAACTAGCCCACACACATCCCCAAGGATCAAGATATGCATAGGAATCAAATGTAGAAAAGGAAAATGCTTTGGTGAAAACAAAAAATTCAAGGAGCAAGAAAAACTGTCTTCAACCATTGAAGAAGCTTCTCACTAGTGTAGTAGATTCACCTCTGATTTTCCCTTAGTTTGACTCCTCCTTTTAAGCTGAAATTTTTACTAGAATGTCATCACATATAGAGGATACAATTCTCGAAAAATTATTAGAAACAGAACACCAAAAGGCCTCCCAAAACTCCTTGCAAGTAGCTGCAAGAAACTGCCTCTTCAAGAGCAATAGCAAGCTAAATAGCTTGTCTCTAATGAGATAGTCCACACACCAAATGGAATGACCTTTTCTCCACATAAATGGATGGAAGCATTTGTAGAGAAATGGATGAGAGAAGGCTTGGAAATAGAGGTGGAAGATGAAGGAGGTTGGAGAGAATATTGGGGATGCTGACAATTAGATGCCCACTATCCAAATTGTTGGAAGAATAATTGACATCTATCAACCAATCTTGCATGTGGCAGCCCCTCTGCTCCTATATCTATATATAGGAGCGGGATGGTGTGTGGTCACACACCATCCTCAAGGAGAGGGTGCCAAGTGTCCATGCCAAGGTGGTCACTAACAATTAGTGCCAAGTGTATAAGAATATTAATTAAAGCTTACATTTCATCTTATGAAATGTCTTTCAATTAAATTCCAATTTCATATTAAATGAATCCTTTATTTAATAATACCCTCCAAAATTAACTCTCCAATTTAATTAAATTGAACACTTTAATTTAATTAATAATCCTTTGACTTAACTCTTAAGTCAAGGTGCTTAACTCTTTAAGCTACTCAAATTAATTTAACTCTTAAATTAAATTGACCAATTTAACTTTTAAATTGATCGAGCCAAAAATGACTCCAATTTTCACCTCCTTCAAATTCGATCAAGGGTGAATTTTGTAATACTTAGAAAATTCTATCGGAATAGTGCCCAACAAGCCAATCAGATTGACCTTGTAAAAGCTATTTTCTTGTAAAATAATCTTGATTGAATGATATTCTTTATATGGCCACCTTTATGTTATACTTCATATTACTTCACTTGCATTTTGATGAAGCGCTTAGATCATACATGACTACGAGACTTGGTTTAATGACTATGGAATAAGTCTTACACAGTGGTGATCTTAAATCTTTCAAGTCATAGGATCTTACGAGACAGGGCATTCAAGATCTAGATAGAGTTGCACTAACGATGCATAAATCCATGAGTTGGATATTACTTCGTTCCATGAGCAATCTGTATGAGATACGGGTGCATGTTAGTGGGTGCTTGTTAGAGAACAAGGTACTAAAGAACCTCTGGAGAATCCACTAGATAGATGTAGTGGCAAGTCGGTAGTGATCAAATCTTTTGCTTACGCTAGTGCATATTATTAGTCCTCCGACCTGAGGATCCATTGTAACCTTGTGTCCGATCATCATGCTTTGACTCTTCCTTAACCACTTAGCGGGTCTTTTAGGTTGAGGTTAGGTATGAGCTACTTGGCATGAAGGTTTGTGATATCCAAGATGGAATCCGACTCCTCATTTTTGTGAAGGGTGAGTGCATCTCCTATGTATTCTATAATGATCGATTCCAAGAAATCCTTGCACAAAGTGGTGTGACAATTTGGAAAAGGAGTTTTCCAAAGATGAGGTCACATAAGGGAATTGAACATTGAGCATAGAGACATAGTATTGAGGCTATTAGGGAGCTGACAAATATCTTGCCCTAGGCCCCTTTTGAGAAATAGAAGACTGAAGGACCATATTTGCATAGTACGCATAAAGCTATGATTGTTCTCCAGAATATTCATTTCGTCCAATTAGTTGGGCTCCATGGGCTTGAGGTTGGACATCGACCATGCACATTGGGTACTATTCAATTAATGAGATTAATTAAATTGAGTCGATTAGTTTAAAAGGAGTTTTAAACTAAAATGAATATGAGATATTCAAAAGTCACAAAGGGTTGTGAGCCCATGTCCAATGAATTAGAACCTATTGGGTCACACACAAAAGCCAAATAGCTTCCAAAATTGATAGAGAAATTTTCCAAGTGTTGGAAAAATCACCCTTGGGTGACCGATTTTCAAAGGTCTAATCAAACGGTCAATTTTGGTTTGATTAATTTAAGTGTTAAATTAATCAACTAATTTAAGAGTTAAATTAGGCCAATAATTAAGGAGTTAATTATTTGGTACCATGTTGACCATCAATTGGATAAGTTGACTTAAAGAGTTAAGTTGACTAATTTAAGCTTAAGAGTTAAGCTTGTTTGATTTAAGAGTTAAATCAAAGGTTAATTAATTAAATTAAAGTGTTTAATTTAATTAATGGGAAGAATAATTTTTGGAGGGAAAATTTAAATGAAGTGTTCATTTAAATTGGCATCTTAATTAATTTGGAATAAGATTCCAAATGAAATTGAAATGCACTTGAAATTCAAGTAAGACTTGAATTTGAATTTTGCCAACTTGGCATGCCCCTTGGGCGGTCACCTTGAGGAAGGTGTGATGCCAACCAGCATCAAACCTTCCACCCTCTATATATAGATATAGAGAGCATGCAAAATTCGAAATTAATGGCTGAAAAGTGTGAGAATTAGATTCTTGCATTCCCTCCAAAATCTCTCTCTCTAAGGATTGCATCATTAGTTGAAGCTTTGCTTTCCTTCTTCTTCCCAACCTGAAAATTGGCCTCCTCTACCTCATTTTCTCCTATCTAACTCCAGCTTCTATTGAGGGGAAATTGGAAAATTGTTTGGTGTGTGGATCATATTAATAGAGGCAAGGCAATTGACTTGCTCGATTTTGGAGATCCACCTGCAGCAGCTTCCGGTTAGAGAGTTTTTATGGAGCGAACCAGAAGGTTTTTTAGCTCCAACTTTTCACATTATCTTTCTGTGTGTGGAGGTGTTCTATATTTAATGTCGTGAATTTTGGAGCAGTTTAGCATGGGTAATTGTTGTCATCCTTCCGCTGTGCCAGATCCAGATAGTTTCTGGACTCGTGAAAGATAGTCGATCTTCTCCTTGATTTTGAGCTACAAGAGGTAATTCTTATCCTAATCCAGTTATATAGCATGTCTAGATCCTTGGGAGATTAAGTAGTTTAGTTATTTTCAAGCTTAAGAAGTTTTGATTTATAGATCCTAATGCTACTCTAGCCTACAAATTCTCATCCGTTCAATAGGTCATTCAATTCGGCTTTTGTGTGTGGCCCATTAGGTTCTACCATTAATTGGACTTGGTCTCACAACCCCATGTGACATATGGAATATCAAATATTCATGTTAGTTTAAAGTCCTTCAAACTAAGCGACTTAATTCAATTAATCTCATTAATTGAAGAGTATATAATTTCCATGGTTGGTGTCCAACCTCAAGCTCAAAGAGCCCAACTAATTGGCCAAAATGAATGCTCTTGAAGAACTATTCTAACATTACACATACCATGCAAATGCGGTCTTTCCGTCTTCTATCTCTATGAAAGAGGCCTAGGGCTAGATATTAGTTGGCTCCCAATAGCCTCAATACTATGCTTTTATTCTCAATGTTCGATTCCCTAAGTGACGTCATCTTTTGAAACACCTTTCTAAATAGTCACATCACTTTGCACAAGGGTTTCTTGGAATCGATCATTATAGAATGCATAAGAGATGAACTTGCCCTTCACAAAAGTGAGGAGTCGGATTCCATCTTGGATCTCACAAACCTCCATGCCTAGTATCTCATGCCTAATCATAACCCGAGTGGCATGCTAAGTGACCAAGGAAGAGCCAAAGTATAAGGACCAAATAGAAGGTTACCATGGATCCTCACGTCAAAGGACTAATAATATGCGCTAGCATAAGCTAGAAAACTTGCCACTTTGGTTGTCTAGTGGATCCTTTGGGCGGGTCTTTAGTGCCTTGTTCTATAACAAGCACCTACTAACATACATCCATATCTCATATGGGATTGCTCATGGAATGGAGCAACATCCAACCCTTAGATTTATGAATCGTTAGTGTAAGTTTATCCGGATCTTCAATGCCTTATCTCATAAGATCCTATGACTTGGATGATTTAAAATCACGATAGTGTAAGACTTATTCCATGATCACATCCAATGCATAATCAAGTCCTGTGGTCTTGTGTGAGTGAAGTAAATAATAAGCATAAGATAAAGATGGCCATTTAATGAATATAATTCATTCAAAGTTATCTTACAAGGAAATAGTTTACAAGGCCAATCTAATTGGCTTATGGGATACTACTCCAACAATCTTCTACTTGTCCTAAAGCTAATTCCCCATAGCCTTAAGGCCCATCTTGTCAAGATGTCCTTCAAAGACTGTCTGCATTTAGGGGTTTAAACAGTAGTTCTATTATATTCTCTTTTGAGGCAACCTTATCCACTAAATAGTCACCTCTATCAATTGATATCATATATCAAATGATAATGCATTTATTATGTTCGGATCACTGATAAGATCTTAGCTCAAGTCCTAAGCTATCTTCCAAAGACAACCATAGGCTCATGCATGCTAGGCACTATATTCAACTCTTGGATGAAGTTTTTATCCAAACACTTTCCTTTGTGGTTTGCAAAACTAGAAATTATTTCAACTCAGTGGTTATCTCAGCCGTGGTGTCCAGTTGGAAACCCGTCCAACTCACTGTGCCACCATTAAGGAAAAATATAAATCCAAAAGTGGATTTCAGGTCATCTACATTGGATTGGAAACTAGAGTCCAAAAACTTCTTGAGTTTCAATTCTTCATTGCCGTATAGCAAAAACATGTCCTTTAGTCCTTCTCAAGTACTTAAGGATTGTTTTTACAGCTATCCAGTAACTCCCACTGGGATCGGATTAGAACCTACTCATAACACTTAGTGAGTGTGCCACATCTAATCTTCTACATTAAACTGCATACATTATGCTCCCAATAGCAGAGGCACAAGGTATGTGGAACATCTTCTATCTATTGTGTTCAGACTTGGAGAGACAAATGCCATGTCCTATGGGAAAAAATCCCCAAATAGATTTTTCAATACTGAACCTCTTTAGTATTTTATCAATATATGGGGTTTGGAAAAGCTTTAGCATCTTCCTTAATCTATCTCTATTGATATGTACTCCTAATACATAGGATGCTTTTCCTAAATCTTTTATGGAGAATTTTGTAGATAACCATGTTTTAGTATACTCTAACATTCCTACCTCATTCCCAATGAGAAGGATGTCATCGACATAAAGCACAATAAATTGTATACTACTCCCACTAGCCTTTGTATACACACATGGTTCATACACTTTTTTGACACACGCAAATGATTTGACTTTCTAACTAAAACATATGTTCTAATTTCGGGATGCCTGTTTGAGTCCATAAATGGATATCTGGAGCTTGCAAACCTTTTCCTCTCTCCCATTGGACGTAAAACCTTATGTTTGCACCATATAGATTTCTTCTTCAATGTTTCCATTGAGGAAAGCGGTTTTTACATCCATTTGCCATATCTCATAGTCATAATATGCATCTATGGTAAGTAAAATCCGAATAGACTTAGGCATTGCAATCAATGAAAAAAAGTTTCTTCAAAATCTATACTAGGTATTTAAGTGTAACCTTTTAGCACTAGTTGCACCTTAAAGGTCATTACCTCTCCATCGACCCCTAGTTTTCACTTATAGATCCTTTTGCAACTAATGGGAACTATTTCTTTTAGTGGATCTACCAAAGTCCATTCTTTGTTGGAGTATATGGAGTCCATTTTGGATCTCATGGCATCAAGCCAATAACCTAAGTCTATGTCCAACATAGCTTTCTCATAGGTCTTCCGATCACTTTCCGATTGGCCCGTGTCATGAAGGAATCCAAGCCTTTCGAGTTGTTTCTTGATTCAATCTGACCTTCTTAGAGGTTGTGTGTAAGGTTCTTTGACATTTATTTGTTTCTACCACTTGTGGGATTTGATGATCATCTTGAACTTCATTAAGTTTAACAATAACGCCATTTCTATCCAATACAAAATCTTTTTCCAAAATGGTGGCATTCCGCAAAAGAAACACCTTTTGTTCCGAGAGATCATAGAGGCAATAACCTATAGAATCTTTTAGGTATCCCACAAACTTACACAAGGTGGATCTACTATCCATTTTACCTCCCACTATCCTTCTTACGTAAGTAGGAGACCTCTAAACCCTAAGTTAGTTGTGAGAGAGTGCTTTACCATACCACATCTCATGTAGTGTTTTTGGCACTAACTTTGAAGGTGCTATATTTAGTAACTTGGTCGTCGTTTCTAAGGCGTATCCCCAAAAGGATATGAGCATATTGGAAAAGCTCATCGTGGAACGTGCCATGTCCAACAAGGTGCAATTTCTCCTTTTGGCTATTCCATTGTGTTGGGGTGTGATGGGTGGAATCCATTGAGAGAGAATTCTATTCTCATTTAGATAATCCAAAAATTCAGTACTTAAGTATTCTCCCATTCGATTCGATCGAAGAGCTTTAATATTAAGTTCCAATTGCTTTTGAACTTCATTCCTATACACTTTGAACTTTTCCAAGGCTTTGAACTTGCTCTTCATAAGATACACATGTCCGAGGCGATTATTAAGATACGCATGTCCAAAGCGATTATAATCATCGATAAAGGTGATGAAGTAGGAATAGCCTCCTCTCGCAGTAACTCTTAGTTAGTCACAAATATCTGTATGGATCAAATCTAAAGGACTTGTGAAGTACTCCGATTGTCCTACAAAAGGAGCCTTTGTCATTTTTGCCTTCAAACAAGATTCACAAGCAGGAAGGTCCTCGATGGCACTAACTTTTAGTGCTTTGAGACCTTCCATCTTGCTTATCTTATTCTTGGAGATACGCCCAAGTCTTGCACGCCATAGAATGGCATCCTCTTGGTTATCTAACTTTCTTACTTTATTGAAAGGGCATTACTGATGGTTGACAATCTAATGTGTACAATCCTTTATGAAGTGTACCATAAGAAACCATTCTTTAATGCCTTCAATTTCTCATTTGATATAGAATGATCAAACCCTTTACTATCCTAAATGGGAATTGAAATAATGTTGTCAATAATATATGGCAGATTATAACAAAGGTCCAATACAAGTATGGAACTCCCTAAGTCTAACTTATTATACGCCTTTTGGCTTTAGTCACAACTCTTGTTTCTTAGCTAAGGCGGTGGATCATTTCCACATTACTTAGATTCAATTTTCTTTCTATTCTCTGTAACAACTTATAAAGATAAGAACCACTAGCGATATCATATATCCAAGAGGAAGAATTTATCCTTAAATGCACTTCAATAAAGTACATACCCTTCTTAAGGGTTGCAAGGTATTCCTTGCAATACCTCTTCTAATGACCTATCTCGCCAAAGTAGAAATAATTAATATCGACTACATTCTCTACAATCTTCTTAATTCTTCTGGACGCCTTTAATGGTTGTTTTCCCTTAGAGGAAGAACTTTTCTTCATTTTACCTCCTTCTCTAGCACCACTAGGGCCTATAGACTTGGAGAAGGAAACACATGTCAAAGGTTTGCCCTTATCGTGGTAGTCTCTTTTCCAGACTAACACTTTGATCAATAAAACTCGGTGAGGATGTGAGGATAAAATCCTTATAGAGATCAATGTCCACTACTGTGTCCAAGTTGAAAAGCTTCTCTAAGCCTAATCATCTTTAGACTATAGTCGATTACACATGACTTCACATCCATCATAGCTTGAAAATTTTCCTTTGACAACATGAACTCTTGATACCTTGTTTGCTTTACAACTCTTGTAAATTTTAACCAAGGTACTATTTATGTATCTTTGAGACTTTCGAAGTTTGTAGATGCCATCATGAGACTAAGGGATAGGATAATCTTAAACCCAATTTGTGAAATTTTCACGTGTCTCTTGATCTATTATATCCCCTTGGGATTAGGATCACTTTGATATAGGACATATATCAACTTCTAGGAATCTAGAATGATTTTTGAGGTTAAGTCAATCATGGAAGTTTAGCTCGATCGGTTTATTGGTTTCCAGAAAAACATTAAGTAGTTTATTAGCCATTTTTGAGATTTCCTAAATCCTTAAAGGCGAAAAAGATAATATAAGCATGTGATTGAGTATTGATATTGAAAACATATTCATGGTCTTTCAAGCATGTTTTTCTTGCACTATTTTATCAAATCTTTAACCCCCTAGAAGAATTTAAGAAATCTTATTTCCTAGTAAGAATCATGATCCTAAGGACTTATAAGTGAACCCACAACTCATGAGATATCCACCAACAATCCAAAGGTAAGCAACTTTTGCTAATTGCATCTCATACAACTCTTGATATATTTTGCCTCACTTTTCATGTAGACCCACAACTCGTTAGACATCTACATCACTAGGTGTCAAGTTGTACCTACAATTAATCTTCAATTCAAGATCGGCCCAGACATTCCCCAACTCGTGTGCCAATGCATGGGCATTCTCAAATCAAACTGCATCTCATGCTAAGTATATGGTCATAGCTTTCCACTATAAGTGTGAGCCACGACTCGTGAGACATCACACAAATAATGGTAGCATCGCATGCCACATACTATTGGTAGAAAACATAGATTAATTAAACTTTTTTAACTTGTATCCATTTTAACTTGATATTTGAAAGCACTGAGACATTCTAAGTAGAGGTTTTTTGCTTGCGAAGATCTCATCATTTTATCTTTTTATTTAGGTTCTCTACATCCTAATTATGCATCTCATACATCAATATGATATGGCTAGCATAAATAAGTAAATGCGCCTAGCATGCTCCTAAGGTGGGATGACCATGAGCCAAACCAAGTGGTACACTTAGAGCCATAAGTGCACCACTTAGTTGATTTTAAGTGTGTTGATTAAATCTAACTATTACATGAGTGTATCCCATACATTCATGGGTTTTCATGCCTCCAATGGTCTTCTTTGCTCCTTACAACATTTACATGAGAAAGAAATGCTCACTCTTAGTGATTCTGCGCTTATAACATTTACATGATAGAAATAAAAGAGGCATGCAAGCCTAAATTTAATACAACTCTTTTCAACAACTTGAAACAAATAAAATCAATATTAAAGGCTCATGATCATCCCCATTCATTCACCATCCATTCAACATTTAAATGAACAATAAATAAACCAAGAATTGACATTCAATTCCCTCAATTAAATGCTAATCAAATTAACAAATAATTGGTTAAGCAAAAACAAGCATAACACTTATGCATCAAATTTTTGCCACAATTGAAAATTAACTTTAACAAGTTTTCAAAGCAACTAAAAGTGTCCACCACAATTTTGAGGCCTTGCGCAACACTTGTGCAACCAATGTGTGTGTTTCAAAACATGTTTGGTCACTAAAGGACAAAGGAAAAGCTCAAAACCCGTCCCAAACCCAACTAGGGGCTGCTGGCCGAGGCTTGCACACTACTGGGGCTATTGCCTTGTTGTGGGCTGCCAAGTGCCGGGAGCTCCCCTATTCTGGGGTCACAGCCAAGTCAAGCCTTTTTTAGCTCAACTTTTGTGCACCAAGAATTTTCGAACAATTTCTAAACATCAAAACACACAACATAGGTGAAAATTTCAGGGTAAAACACCTTTTAAAATTGAAATATCAAGTGCCCAAAGATCCTTGAAAAACAAGTTTAAGCAAGATCACATTCTTCAAGAATCTCCAAAAATATCAAATCATATTGGACCCAAAAATGATCAAAAAAACTTGAGGCCATTCATAACATGTTATATCAACATATATCACCCACTAATGCCAAATCAAGATTCAACAAAATGCAAAATGAAATAAAATATACCCATCACATGATTTAACAATTAAAGCACATAATACCATGATTTAATCCATTAATCAGGAGCCACAAACAAGATCATCCATACACTCCAACCCATCATATGGATCAAGGAAATTGTGATTTTGATCAATTATTCACAAGAACCAATCATCCAAGCCGAGCAAAATCCAAATCCATGCATGAATACGGCTATGATACCACTTGTAGGTAGGTATGGCACTAGGATCCAAATATTTTCAAAAACCATGAATGTAACTAGCCCAAACACATCCCCAAGGATCAAGATATGCATAGGAATAAAATTTAGGGAAGGAGAATACCTTGGTGAGAACACAAAATTCAAGGAGCAAGAAAAACTCTCTTCAACCGTTGAAGAAGCTTCTCACTAGCGGCAGATTCACCTCTAGTTTTTCCATAGTTGGACTCCTCATTCCCAGAGGATACAATACTCCAAAAAATCAGCCAAGCATAGAACACCAAAAGGCCTTCCAGAAGTCCTTGCAAGTGGCTGCTAGAAATAGCTTATTCAAGAGCAATAGCAACCCAAATAGCTTGCCTCCAATGAGATAGTCCACACACCAAATGGAATGAAATTTTCTCTATAAAAATATCTATAGGTATTTTTAGAGAAATGGAGGAAAGAAAGCTTGGAAATAGAGGTGGAATATGAAGGAGGTTGGAGAGAATATTGGGGATGCTAACAATTAGATACCCACTATCTAAGTTGTTGGGAAAATAATTGACACCTATCAATCAATCTTGCATGTGGCAGACCCTTTCCTCCTATATCTATATATAGGAGTGGGATGGTGTTTGGCCACACGCCATTATCAAGAAGAGGGTGCCAAGTGTCCATGCCAAGGTGGCCATTAACAAATAGTATCAAGTGAATAAGAATATTAACTAAAGCTTACATTTCATCTTATGGAATGTCTTTCAATTAAATTCCAATTTCATATCAAATGAACCTCTCATTTAATAATACTATCCAAAATTAACTCTCCAATTTAATTAAATTGAACACTTTAGTTTAATTAACAATTCCTTGACTTAACTCTTAAGTCAAGGTGATTAACTCTTTAAGCTAGTCAAAATTAATTTAACTCTTAAATTAATTTGACCAACTGATAATCATGTGGTATAAATTAATTAAATCTTAGTTAATTGATCTTAATTTAACTCTTAAATTGATCAAGCCAAAAATGACTCCAATTTTCACCTCCTTCAAATTCAGTCAAGGGTGAATTTTCTAACACTTAGAAAATACTACTTCCTTCAATAGGTCATTCAATTTGGCTTTTGTGTGTGACCCATTAGGTTCTAACATTCATTGGACTTGGGTTCACAACTCCATGTGACATATGGAATATCAAATATTCACATTAGTTTAAACTCCTTTAAACTAAGCAACTCAATTCAATTAATCTCATTAATTAAAGAGTACCCAATCTCTATGGTCGATGTCCAACCTCAAGCCTAAGGAGCCCAATTAATTAGACTAAATAAATGCTTTTGAAGAACCATTCTAGCATTACACATACCATGCAAATATGGTCCTTCCATCTTCTATCTCCACAAAAGAGGCGAACGCTAGATATTAGTCGGCTCTCTAATAGCCTCAATACTATGCTTCTATTCTCAATGTTCGATTCCCTGAGTGACCTTATCTTTTGAAACACCTTTTCAAATAATCACATCACCTTGCACAAGGGTTTCTTGGAATTGATAATTGTAGAGTACATAAGAGATGCACTCACTCTTCATAAAAGCAAGGAGTCGGATTTCATCTTGGATCTCACAAACCTCCATGCCTAGTAGCTCATGCCCAATCACAACCCGAGTGGCCCGCTAAGTGACCAAAGAAGAGTCAAAGTATAAGGGCCAAAAAGAAGGTTACCATAGATCCTCAGGCCAAAGGACTAATAACATGAGCTAGCGTAAGCTAGAGAACTTGCCACTACCGACTTACCAGTTTAGCTATCTAGTGGATTCTTCGGGCGGGTCTTCAGTGCCTTGTTCTCTAACAAGACCTACTAATATGCATCCATATCTCATATGGGATTGCTCATGGAATAGAGCAACATCCAACCTTTGGATTTGTGCATCATTTTTCCAAGTTTATCCGGATCTTAGATGCTATGTCTCCTAAGATCCTATGACTTGGAAGATTTAAGATCACAATGATGTAAGACTTATTCCATGATCACATACAATGCATAATCAAGTCCCATAGTCTTGTGTGATCTAAGGGCTTCATCCAAATGTAAGTGAAGTAAACAATGAGCACGAAGATGGTTATTTAATGAGTATCATTTATTTAAAATTGTCTTACAAGGAAATAGTTTACAAGGCCAATCTAATTGGCTTGTGCGACACTATTCCAATACTTGTAGGGCACTATTCTAACATTAGAATATCTAAGTGCTTCAAAATATTAAATCAATATAGATACAAATTAAAAGGCTTTTTAATTAATCGATGCCTTTTACCAATTGCATATGTCATGATGATGTTATCAATAGTGAGAATTTCTTTCTCTTGTAAAAGTTGTAAAGAGCAAAGAAGGCCATTGGAGGCATAAAGACCTATGAATGCATGGGATACACTCATATACTAGTTAGATTAAATCAACCTACTTAAAATCAACTAGGTGGTGAACCACTTATTTAGGCCCATGGTCATCCCACCCTAGGAGCATGCTAGTTACATTTACTTATTTATACTTTTCATATCCTGTTGATGTATGAGATGTATGGTTAAGATATAGAAAACCCAAATAAGAATATAAAAATGATGAGATCCTTGCAAGCAAGAAAAACCCTCCACATAGAATGTCTATGTGCTTCAAATATTAAGTCCAAATGGATGTAAATTAAGAAGAGTTTTGATTAATCTAATCCTTCTACCAATAGTATATGCCATGACAATGCTACTATCTTTATGTGTCACTTGGTCACAAGGGTCATGCTTAGATGGAAAGTTGTGAGCACATATTTGGCATATGATGCACCTTTGATTTGAGGCTTCTCATGCATTGGCACTTGGTCACGGGGGATGTCATGGAGCAGTCTTGAATCAAAGTTTGATTGGTAGGTCCAACTTAACACCTAGTAATGTAGATGGCGCATAGTTATAGAGGTCAATATGAAAAGTGAGATAAAATATATCAAGAGTTGTATGTGATGCAACTAGTAAATGTTGCTTACCCTTTAATTATTTGTGGATGGTACTCAATCACGGGGTCCACTTGTAAGTCCTTAGGATCTTGATTCTCACTGAGAAATGAGAATTCTTCTAGGGGGTGAAGGATTTGATAAAATAAAAGGGAGAAAAATATGCTAGAAAGACCATGATCTGTTTTCAATATTAATATTCAATCATATGCTTACACTCTTCTTTTCTGCCTCTTGTAGATTTTTTAAATCTTCAAAAAATAAAATGCCTAAAAACCCTCTCTACACTATTTTGGAAACAAATAAGCTCAACAGGCCTAACTTCCGCAATTGGTTGAGAAGCCTCAAAATAATTCTAGACTCCAAAAAAAAGGACATATGTCCTTGGTCAAAGTCCATCGGACAACTTGGGTGATGATACCACCAATGAGGCTCGTGAATCATTCACTAAGTTTGTAGATAATGATCTATAAGTGAGATGTCTCATGATGGCTTCCATGACCATTGAGCTCCAAAAGACTAATAAGCATATGAAACATGCTAGTGAGATCTATACACACCTACAATAGTTGTTTGATGTCCAAACAAGACATAAAAGGTTCGCTCTGTCAAGAGAGCTCTTTAGGTCAAGGATGGTAGAGGGTTCAAGTGTCCATAATCACAAGCTCAAATGATTGAACTCATCGAGAAGCTTGGACAACTAGATGTGGTCATGGACAATGCTTTCTATGTAGATTTGATCTTACAATCATTACCCTCCTTGTTCGGCCAATTCGTTACGTACTTTAATATGCCAAGCAAGAGGTGACAATTAACGAGTTGGTGATCATGTTGGTGACCTCCGAGACGATGGTGAAAAAGGAAAAGCCTTTTATGCTTGCTTCCTTTTCTCTATGTCTAAGGGCCCTATGGATCCTAGAAAATGAGGTAACAGGAAGAAGAGTTCTTCCTCCAAAGGGAAGCAACCCTTGAAGGGTTTGGGGGGAGTCACCAAAAATAAAAAGGCTATGACCGATGTTACTTGTTTCTATTGCGGCGAAAAAGGCTATTAGAAAAGAAATTGCGAGTAATACCTTGGCACCCTTGGGAAGGGTATGTACTTTATCGAAGTGCACTTAACAACTAATTATTCATCATGGGTATTTGATACCGTATGTGGTTCTCACCTTTGTAATTCATTATAGGGGATGGAAAGAAGAAACAGTCTCAATGGAGGGGATATGATCCTCCGCTTAGGAAATGGAGCAAGAGTTGCCGCTATGGTCTAAAGTTTTCATTGATGCACATTCAATAAAGTAAAAAAAAATTGGATAACAAAGAAGATGCCATTCTATGGCATGCAAGACTTGGACATATCTCTAAAAATAGGATGAATAAGTTAGAAACTCTCAAAACACTAAATGTTAGTGGCATTGAGGACCTTTCTAGTTGTAAATCTTGTTTGAAGGGAAAAATACTTTCGTGGGACAAACAAAGCGTACCATAAGTCCTTTGGATTTTATCCATACAGATGTTTGTGGCCTGCTAAGAGTTTGTGCGAGAGGACACTATTCTTACTTCAGAAACTTCACCGATGATTATACTTAGTTCAAACACATGTATCTTATGAAGTATAGGTTTGAAGCTTTTGGAAAGTTCAAAGAGTACAGGTATGAAGCAAAAAGCAAAAAGGACTCAGTATTGAAGCTCTTTGATCAGATTAAGGGGAGAATACTTAAATATCGAATTCTTGGGTTATCTAAAGGAGAATGGGATTCCCTCTCAATGGACTCCACAAGACATACCCAACATAATGGAATAGCTGAGAAGAGAAACCGTACCTTGTTGGACATGGTACGTTCTATAATGAGTTTTTTCGACATGCCTATAGCCTTTTAGGGATACACCTTAGAAATGCGAGGAGGCTACTAAATGTAGTACCCTCAGATTGGGTGCCAAAAATTCCGCATGAGATGTGGTATAGCAAAGCACCATCTTACCATTATCTTAAGGTTTGGAAGTCTTCCACTTATGTCAAGCAGTTAGTAGGAGACAAGTTGAATAGTAGATCCACCTTGTGCCAGTTTGTGGGATACTAAAGAGAGTCCATGCATTATTATTTTTATGATCCCACAAAATAATAGGTGTTTGTTTCAAGGAAAGCCTACTTTTTGGAAAAGAAATTTCTATTAGATAGAAATGGCTTGCTGTTGAACTTGATGAAGTTCAGGATGATCATTAAATCCCACATGGGGTACAAATAAGTGAGCAACAAGAGCCTTACACACCACCTATAAGAAGGTGGGACTGAGTCAAGAAGCAACCCAAAAGGTTCGGATTCCTTCATGAGACTAGCCAATTAGATAGTCATTTGAAGACCTATGATGAAGCTATGTTGGACATAGACTTGGGCATTGGCTTGAAGCTATGAAATCCAAAATGGACTCTATGTACTCCAACAAAGTATGGACATTGGTAGATCCACTGGAGATAATAGCTCCCGTTGGTTGCAAATGGATCTATATGTAAAAGCTAGGAGTCAATGGAGAGATTATGACCTTTAAGGCACGACTAGTGGTAAAAGGTTACACTCAAAGACCCGGTATGGATTTCGAGGAAACCTTTTCACCAGTTGCAATGCCTAAGTCTATTCGAATTTTCCTTGTCATAGCCACATATTATGACTATGAGATACGGCAAACGAATGTGAAAATCACATTCCTCAATGAAAATATTTAAGAAGAAATTTATGTGGAGCAACCACAAGGTTTTACATCCAAATGGAATGAGCAAAAGGTTTTCAAAATCCAAAGATCCATTTACGGACTCAAACAGGCATCCCTAAGTTAGAACATACATTGACAAGACAGTCAAATTGTTTGGTTTTGCCAAATATGCGTATGAACCTTATGTGTACAAAAAGGCTAGTGGGAGTAGTATGTAGTTTATTGTGCTTTATGCCGATAACATTATTCTCATTGGGAATGAGAGAAATTTTAGAGTAAACTAAAGCATGATTATATATTCAATTCTCTATGAAGGATTTGGGAAAAGCATCTAAAAGCTAGAGTAGCATTAGGATCCATAAATCAACATTCATAAGCATGAAATAAACTAATCTACTCGAGCTCCCAAGGATCTAGTCATGCTATAATCTGGATTAACATGTAGAAATTACCTCTTGTAGCTCAAAATCAAGGAGAAGATCAACTACCTTTCATGAGTCCAGAAACTATCTGGATCTGGCACAACGGAAAGATGACAACAATTTCCCAGGCTAAACTGCTCCAAAATTCACAAAATTACATCTGGAACACCTCAACACATATGGGAAGCTACTATGAAAAATTGGAGCCAAAAATCCTTCTGGATCGTACCAAAAAAATTCTCCAATGGGAAGCTGCTGCAGGTGGATCTCCAAAACTGAGCAAGTCAATCGCCTTGCCTCTATTGATGTGATCCACATAAACAATCTTCCAATTTCCCCTCACTAGAAGCTGGAGTTATAGAGGAGAAAATTAATTAGAGGAGGCCAATATTCAGGTTGGGAGGAAGATGAAATGTAAAGCTTCAACTCATGATGCAATGCATGGAGAGAGAGATTTTGGAGGGAATGCAAGAATCTAATTCTCATAGTTTTCAGCCATTAATTTTGAATTTTGCAGGCTCTCTATATCTATATATAGAGGGTGAAAAGTGTGATGCTAGTTGGAATCACACCTTCCTCAAGGTGACCACCCAGGTGGTATGCCAAGTTGGCAAAATTCAAATTCAAGTAAGACTTGAATTTCAAGTGCATTTCAATTTCATTTCCAAATCTTATTCCAAATTAATTAAGATACTAATTTAAATGAACACTTCATTTAAACTTTCCCTCCAAAAAGTATTCTTCCCATTAATTAAATCAAACACTTTAATTTAATTAATTAAACTTTGATTTAACTCTTAAATCAAACAAGCTTAACTCTTAAGCTTAAATTAGTCAACTCAACTCTTTAAGTCAACTTTCCAATTGATGGTCAACATGGTACCAAATAATTAACTCCTTAATTATTGGTCTAATTTAACTCTTAAATTAGTTGATTAATTTAACTCTTAAATTAATCAAACCAAAATTGACCGTTGGAATGGACCTTTGAAAATTGGTCACCCAACGGTGATTTTTCCAACACTTGGAAAATTGCTCTACCAATTTTGGAAGCTATTTGGCTTTTGTATGTGACCCAATAGGTTCTACCATTCATTGGACATAGGCTCACAACTCTTTGTGACTTTTGAATATCTCATATTCATTTTAGTTTAAAACTCCTTTTAAACTAATCAACTCAATTCAATTAATCTCATCAATTGAAGAGTACCCAATCTCTATGATCGATGTCCAACCTCAAGCCCATGGAGCCCAACTAGTTAGATAAAATGAATATTCTGGAGAACCACCATAGCTCTACGCGTACCATGCAAATACGGTCCTTCTGTCTCCTATCTCCTAGGGCAAGATATTTGTTGGCTCCCTAATAGCCTCGATACTATGTCTCTACTCTTAATGTTCGATTCCTTTGTGTGACCTCACCTTTGGAAAACTCCTTTTCCAAATTGTCACACCACCTTGCGCAAAGATTTCTTGGAATCAATCATTATAGAGCACATAGGAGATGCAGTCGTCCTTCACAAAAATAAGAGTCAAATTCCATCTTAGATCTCACAAACCTCCACGCCAAGTAGCTCATACCAACCTCAACCCGAAAGACCCGCTAAGTGGTCAAGGAAGAGTCAAAGCATGAGGACCGAACACAAGGTTAGCATGGATCCTCAAGTCAGAGCACTAATAATATGCACTAGCGTAAGCAGAAGAATTGATCACTGCCGACTTGCCACTACGACTACCTAGTGGATTCTCCAAAGGGTCTTCAGTACCTTGTTCTCTAACAAACACCTATTAACATGTGCCTGTATCTCATGCAGATTGCTCATGGAATGGAGCAATATCCAACTCTTGGATTTAGGCATCCACTACAAAAAAATATGCTTTTTACTACAGTTAATTATGTGTAGTATATAGTTATTAAGTGTAGCAAAAAGTTATTAACTACACTTGTACTACACTTTTCTAGATGTAGGCATTGCGAGTGAAGTAAAAGCTTCGCTACACTTTTCTAATCGTGGTAATTGACTTTTGCTACAAAATTATCTTCAATTACTACAAATTTAATGTGTGGTAAAAGCTATCAAATACACCACTATCTTTTACTACAATAAAAAAAGTGTAGTATATAGTAGTTAATTGCCACACTTTGGAAATTGTAGTAAATACTTAAATTATTTTTGACCTCAATTAAATGTAGTAAAAACTAATTAATTTGGGCAGCTTACTTTTTTTATTTATATACACATGGATAGTAGGAACTTATCAGGATTCGAACTCTTGACCTTATTCTTGTGTGTGTGAAAGTAATGCAACTACGCCAATGATCATTTTGTTATTAATTAGCTAAATTAATATATTTGATTACTTAATCAAGTTTTTTTAATAATAAAAGTTATTGGAGACAAATATTTATTTTGCCTCAAAATTTAGATTTTCTTACTATTTTGGGAAACTTTTCTAGTTAGGAAAATTAAGTATTTGATTAAGTAATCAAATATTTTTTAATAATAAAAGTTAGAGGAAATTTTTTATTTTACCTCTACTTTTATTAATTAAAACCATGAGTAGTTAGGAATTTTTTAGGGTTTTATTTGTTAATTTAGAATTTAATTAATTAATGAATTAATTAATATTTTAATAATAAAAATTGGAAGCAATTTTTTAATTTACCTTGAAGATTATTTATTGAGCATTACTTCCAACATATTTTTCTTGTTTCCTAGTGATTTTTTTTTTATTTAAGATCTTAATCTTTGCCTTCAAAGTTTCACAAGTTTCATTATTTTTACTTCACTAATGAAAAAGTATGGTTAATTCATTAAATTTTTGCTACAATTTATGTAAAATTGTAGTAAATGTACTATATTATTCACCTCATATAAAAAATGTAGTAAATAAGTATATTTTTTGCTACGACAAGATAAAGTGTAGTATTTAATATAACTTTTACCACACATTTGGAATTTTATACTACAATAATAAAATCATAGCAAATAATTCTTTTTTACTACATTATTTTTAGTGAAGTAAAAAATATTGTAGTAAAAAGCATATTTTTTTGTAGTGATCGTTAGTGCAAGTCTATCTGGATCTTAGAATCCTTGTCTCGTAAGATCCTATGACTTGAAAGATTTGAGATCTCGACCATGTAAAACTTTATTGCATGGTCATCAAACCAAGTCCCGTAGTCATGTGTGATCTAAGGGCTTCATCTAAATGCAAGTGAAGTAATATGAAGCATAAGATGAAAGTGGCCATATAAAGAATATCATTTAATCAAGATTGTTTTACAAGGAAATAGCTTTCACATGGCTAATCTGATTGGCTTGCCAGGCACTATTCCAACAATCTCCCACTTGCCCTAAAGCCAATGCCCCGTGGCCTTGAGACCCATCTTCTCAAGATGTTCTTCAAAGACCTTTTGCTATTAGGGGTTTAGATAGTAGTTCTGCTAAATTCTCTTATGAGGCAACTTTATCTAGTCAGTTGTTGCCTTTATCAATTGATATCATGTATCAAATGATAATGCATTTACCGTGTTTGGATCACTTATGAGATCTTGGCTCAAGTCCGAAATTGCCTTCCAAAGACAATTGTGGGCTCGTGCACGCTAGGCACTACTACATCCAACTCTTGGATGAAGTTTTTATCCAAACACCTTCTCTTGCGGTTTCCAAAACCATAAATTATTTCACCTCAGTTGTTGTCTCGGCCATGGTGTCTTGTTGAAACTTTTCCAACTCACCACATCGTTATTGAGGAAAAATATTAATCCAAAAGTGGATTGAGGTCATCTACATCAGATTGGAAACTTTAATCCAAAAACCCCTCTAGTTTCAATTCTCCATTGTTGTAGGCTAAAAACAAGTCCTTAGTCCTTCTCAAGTACTTAAGGATTATTTTAACGGCTATCCAGTGACTCTCACTAGGATTGGATTGGAACCTACTCGTAACTTTTAGCGAGCGTGCCACATCCAATCTTGTGCATTGATATGCTTACATTATGCTCTCAATAGGGAGAGACATAAGGTATGTGGAACATACTTTGTCTCTCGTTGTCAGTCTTGGGAGGCATAGACTTTGAGAGATGAATGCCATGTCCCATGGGAAGAAATCCCTTCTTGGATTCTTCCACACTAAACCTAAACCTCTTTAGCATCTTGTCAATGTATGGGGTTTGAGATAGCCCCAGCATCCTTCCTGATCTATCTCTATAGATATATATTCCCAATATGTAGAATGCTTATCCCAAATTCTTTATGGAGAATTATATAGATAACCATGCTTTAGAACACTCTAATATTCCTACCTCATTCCCAACGAGAAGGATGTCATCGACATAAAGCACAATAAACTGTATGCTACTCCTACTAGCCTTCTTATACACACATGGTCCATACACATTTTTGACAAAGCTAAACAATTTGACCATTTTGTCAAAATGTATGTTCCAACTTTGAGATGCTTGTTTGAGTCCATAAATGGATCTCTGGAGTTTGCAAATGTTTGCTCACTCCCCTTGGATGTAAAATATTATGGTTGCTTCATATAGATTTCTTCTTTAATGTCACCATTGAGGAAAGCAGTTTTTACATCCATTTGCTATATCTCATAGTCATAATATGTGGCTATGGCAAGTAGAATCCGAATGGACTTAGGCATAGTGATCGGTAAAAAGGTTTTCTTGAAATCGATACCGGGTCTTAGAGTGTAACCTTTTACCACTAGTCGCGCCTAAAAAGTCGCCACTTCTCCATCTACTCCAAGCCTTCGCTTATAGATGCACTGGCAACCAATGAAAACTATTCCCTTTGGTGGATCTACCAACTCCCTCATAGGTCTTTGGATTACTATTCGATTGGCCCATTTCATGAAGGAATACAAATATTTCGGGTTGCTTCTTTATTCTATTCGGCCTTCTCAGAGGTTGTGTGCAAGGCTCTTTGATATATATTTATTTCTACCACTTGTGGAATTTTATGATCATCTTGAACTTCCCCAAGTTCAACAACTACGCCTTTTTCTATCTTATAGAAATTTCTTTTCTAAAAAGGTGGCGTTCCTCGAAACAAATGCCTTTTGTTCCGAGGGATCATAGAAGTAATAACCCATAGAATCTCTTGGTTATCCTACAAACTTGCACAAGGTGGATCTACTATCCAACTTATCTCCCACTGTCCGTCTCACGTAGGTGGGAGATCCCCAAACCTTGATATATTGGTAAGAGGGTGCTTTGCCATGCCATATCTCATATGGTGTTTTGGCACCGACTTTGAAGGTACTACATTTAGTAACTTCACCATAGTCTATAAGGCGTATCCCCTAAAGGATATAGGTACATCGAAGAAGCCCATCATGGAACGTACATGTCTAATAAGGTATGATTTTTCATCTCGGCTATTCCATTTGACTTGGGGTGTGTTGGGTGGAGTTGATTGAGAGAGAATCCCATTCTCCTTTAGATAATTCAAGAATTCGGTGCTTAAGTATTCTCCTCCTCGATCCTAACGAGGAATTTTAATACTTAGCCCCAATTGCTTTTCCACTTCACTCCTGTACACTTTGAACTTTTCAAAGGCTTCAGACTTGTTCTTCATAAGAAACACATGTCTGAACCAACTATAGTCATCGGTAAAGGTGATGAAGTAGGAATAGCCTCCTTTCCCACTAACTCTTAGTGGTCCACAAACATCCATATGGATCAAATCCAAGAGACTTGTGGAGCACTTCATTTGTCCTACAAAAGGAGCTTTGGTCATTTTTCCCTTTAAACAAGATTCACAAATAGGAATATCCTCAATGCCACTAATAGTTAGCACTTTGAGAGCTTCTAATTTGATCATCCTATTCTTAAAGATATGACCAAGTCTTGCGTGCCAAAGAATGGCATATTCTTGGACATCTAATTTCCTTACTTTGTTGAAAGTGCATTAGTGATAGTTGAGAATCCAATATGTATAATCATTTGTTAAGTGTACCATAAGCAATTAAAGAACCCATTCTTTAATGCCTTCAAACTCCCATTTGATATAGAAGGATCAAATCCTTCACTATCCGAAACAGGAATTTCAAATAATGTTCTCAACAATATATGGAAAATAATAGCAAGGGTTCAATACAATTATGGAATTCCCTAAGTCCAACTTACTATATGCCTTTGGCTTTTGTCACAACTCTTGCTCCTTAGCCAAGGCGGGGGATCATATCTACATCACTAAGTTTTATTCTTCTTTCTTATTCTTTGTAATGACTTACAAAAATAAGAACCACATGTGATATCATATCCATGAGGAAGAATTAATCCTTAAATGCATTTCAATAAAGTACGTACCCTTCCAAAGGGTTGCAAGGTATTCCTTGCAAAACGGCTTCCATTGGCCTATCTTGCCAAAGTAGAAACAAATTATATCGACTATTTCCTCTATAATCTTCTTGACTCCTCCGGATGCCTTTAATAGTTGTTTTCCCTTGGAGAAAGAACTTTTCTTCCTTTTACCTCCCTTTCTAGCACCCCCAGGGCCCATAGACTTGGAGGAGGAAACAAGTCTCAAAGGTTTGTCATTGTCATGGTAGTCTCCTTCTAGATCAACACTTTGATCAATAAAAGTCGGCGAGGATGTGAGGATCAGATCCTCATGTAGATCATTGTCATTCACTACAATCAAGTAGAAAAAGCTTCTCCAAGCTTAATCATCTTTTGACTGTAGTCGATGACACACAACTTCGCATTCATCCTAGCTTGAAAAATCTCTTTTGACACCATGAACCTCTCATACCTTGTTAGCTTTATAACTATTGTAAACTTTAACCAAGATGCTATTCATGTGTCAATGAAACTTTTAAAGTTTGCGGATGCCATAGTCCCAACCCAATTTGTGAACTTTTCACGTGTCTCTTGATCTACTTTTAATCTCGTTGGGATTTGGATTACCTTGATATAGGAAATCTATCCGTTTCTAGGAATGTAGAATAATTTTGAGGTTAAGTCAATCGTGGAAGTTTGGCACAATTAGTTTATTAGTTTCCAAAAAAATGTTGAGTGGAACATTAAACCATTCTTGAGATTTCACAAATCCTCAAAGGCGAAAAAGAGAATATGCATGTGATTGAATTTGATATTAAATACATGTTCATAGTCTTTCAAGCATGTTTTTCTCCCACTATTTTATCAAATCCTTCACTCTCTAGAAGAATTTGGGAAATCATATCTCTTAGTGAGAATCAAGATCCTAAAGACTTGCAAGTGGACCCCCTGTGACCGGATGTATATCCACGAGCAATCCAAAGGTACGCAACTTTTGCTAATTGCATCTTATGTAATTCTTGATATATTTTGCCGTACCATTTCATGTAGATCCCCTGATGGACGACCTCTACATTACTTAGTGTTAAGTCAAACCTACGAATCAATATTCAGCTTGAGACAGACACTACAGCATCCCCTGTGACCAGATGTATAATGTGTGAGCATTCCCAAGTCAAAGGTGCATCTTATGCAAAGTGTACGGGTTTTTGCTTGCAAACATCTCATCATGTTATCTTCTTATTTAGGTTTTCTATATCCTAACCATGCATTTCAT
Organism: Jacaranda mimosifolia; assembly: GCA_018894105.1. Classification (NCBI taxonomy): domain Eukaryota; kingdom Viridiplantae; phylum Streptophyta; class Magnoliopsida; order Lamiales; family Bignoniaceae; genus Jacaranda; species Jacaranda mimosifolia. The sequence continues at coordinate 32,360,313 of CM032127.1, read as the reverse complement.
ACATCAATAGGATATGAAAAGCATAAATAAGTAAATGCTCCTTGCATGCTCCTAGGGTGGGATGACAATGAACCTAACTATGTGGTGCACTTAGAGCTAGAGGTGCACCTAGAGCTAGAGGTGCACCACCTAGTTGATTTTAGGTGGGCTGATTAAATCTAGCTATTACATGAGTGTATCCCATACATTCATCGGTCTTCAAAAGTCTACATGTCTCCATATTCTCCTTAGCTTCACGTAATTTTTACATGAGAAAGAAATCCTCACTCCAAGTAATTCTACTCTGGTAACATTTACAAGGTAGAAATAAAGAGGCATGCAAGCCTCAATTTAATACAACCCATTTCAATAACTTGAAACATATAAAAATAATGTTAAAGGCTCATGATCATCCCCATTCATTCATCATTCATTCAACAATTAAATGAACAATAAATAAATCTAGAATTAACAATTAATTCTAATAATTAAATTCTTATCTCGTAAAGAAATAATTGAACAAGCATAACACTTATGCAACTATTGGAGATAAACTTTAACAAGATTTAAGGAGCTTGAAAAATGTCAAACATTATATTGAGAACTTTCACAACACTTGTGCATCTATAACACATGATTTAACATCATTTCTAGTCACCAAAGGAGCCCAAAAATTGCACAAAAACTCACCCAACCCATGATCGGGCACTGCTGGCCGAGGCAAGCACATGGTTGGGCAGTAACTTTCGGTCACAGCCCTGTCAATGTACACCAAAGCCGACAGCAGACCCTGTTTTGGGTCACAGGCAAGTTAGGCCATTTTTGGCTCAACTTTTGTGCACCAAAAATGCTAGAAATTATTCTAAACATTAAATCACACATTATGGACCAATTTCCAGAATAAAAACACATTTTAAAAATGGAAATTTGAGTGCTCAATCAAGCTTCAAAAATCAAGTTGAAGTAAGAATCGTATTCTTCAAAAATCTCCAACAAAACTCCAATCACATTGGATCCAAAAATGGCCAAAACTCTTTTGATCAAACATAAACATGCTACATCATCATAAAACATCAATAAATGCTAAATCAACATTCAACATTTATATCTTTGAATTGAAACATACTAAAACATGAATTAACACTTAAATCACATAAAAGCATGCTTTCAATCCATCAAGCAATAGAGCCACAAGCATCATCATACAAACACTAAAATCCATGGCTTGGATCAATTATTTGGTGATATTGATTAATTAAACTTTAACTTAACTTTTAAGTCAATTAACTTAACTCTTTAAGCTAGTAATTGTTAACTTAACTCTTTAACTTGACTAATTCATAGTAATGTGGCACCAAATTAAATTAACACTTAATTTAATTGGTCTTAATTTAACTCTCTAAATTAATTAGATCAATTTAACAATTAAATTGATCAAGTCAAAATGACTAAATATTGCATCAATTGTAACCCTTAATTTTTGATCACTAGGAATCTTTCTAACACTTAGAAAATTCCCTTCATCAAGTAGGATTGCCAATTGGATTTTATTTATGACCCATTAGGTTCTACTGTTCATTAGACATGGGCTCACAACTCTTATGACTTTAGAATATCAAATTTTCGCATTAGTTTAAATTCATTTAAACTAATTAACTCATTTTAATTAATCTTTATTAATTGAAGAGTACCCAATATTCATGGTCGATGTCCAACCTCAAGCCCATGGAGCCCAACAATTGACCGAATGAATGCTTTTGGTAAACAATTCTAGCTTTACCTGTACCATGCAAATACGGTCTTTCCATCTCCTATCTCCGTGAAAGAGACCTAGGTTAAGATAATTGTTGGCTCCCTAATAGCCTCAATACTATGCATCTATTCTCAATATTTGATTCTAGTTTTTGACCCCATCTTTAGAAAATTCCTTTTTCAAATTATCATACTTCCATGGCCAAGGACTCCTTGGAATCAATCATCATAGAACATATAGGCGATGCACTTGCCCTTCACAACAATGAGGAGTTGGATCCCATCTTGGATCTCATAAACCTCCATGTCTAAGTACTTCATACCAATGACAACCCGAACGGCCCACTAGGTGACTAGAGATGAATCAAAGTATGAGGACCTAACAAAACATTATAATGGATCCTTAGGTCAATAGACTAACTATATGCAGTAGCATAAGCTAGAGAACTTGCCACTACCGACTTGCCATTGCAGCTACCTAGTGGATTCTTTGGGCGGGCCTCCAATGCCTTTTCTCTAACAAACACCCACTAACATGCACCTATATCTCATACTGTTCGCTCATGGAACAGAACATCGTACTCCTTGGATTAATGTATCGTTAGTGCAAGTTTATCTGTATCTTAGATGTCTTATCTCATAAGATTCTATAACTTGGGATATTTAAGATTACGATCGTGTAAGACTTATTCCATTATCACCACCTAGTGTGTGACCAAGTCCCTTAGTCTTGTGTGATCTAAGGGCTTCAACCAAGTGCCAATGAAGAAATTAAGCATAAGATGAAGATGGCCATTTATAAAAAATGTATCATTGTATCATGATTGTATTGCCAGTGAAATATTTTATATGCCAATCTTATTGGCTGCAGGGCAGTATTCCAACAATCTCACACTTTCCCTAAAGCCAATTCCCCATAGTCTTAAGACCTATGTTCACAATAAATCCTTCAAAGACCTTTTGCGATAGGGGTATTGTCAGTGGATCTGTTGTATTATCTTCCAGACAACTCTTTCCACTTGAATATCACATCTACCTATGATCTCCTGAATCAAATGTTGTCGCCTCAAAATGTGCTTGGACCGTTGATGAGATCTTAGCTCGTTTGCTTGTGTAACTGCACTGTTATTGTCATAGAAGACAACTATAGGCTTAGACATGCTAGGCACTATATCCAACTCTTGGATGAAGTTTTTGATCTAAACTCCTTCTTTTGTGACTTTCGAAGTCACAGCATATTTAGCCTCAATGTTTGAATTGGCCATGGTGTCTTGTTTAGAACTCTTCCAACTCACCACGTTGCCATTAAGGCAAAATATAAATCCAGAAATAGATTTCAGGTCGTCTACATTAGATTGGAAACTTGATTCCAAAAACCCCTCGGGGTTTTAATTCTCCATGCTATATACTAAAAACATTTCCTTAGTCCTTCTTAAGTACTTAAGGATTGTTTTCATGGCCATCTAATGACATTCACTAGGATTAGATTAAAAGCAGCTAGTAACACTTATAGCGTGCATTACATCCGATCTTGTACATTAATGTGTTTTACATCTGGCCTTGTACATTGAACTGCATACATTATACTCCCTATAGCGGATACATAAGGTGTATGAGACAGCTTTTATCTCTCTACATCAATCATAGGGGCTATAGAAATGGAGAGATAAATATTATGTAATACTATGTCCCATGGGAAGCAATCCCCTCTTGGATTCTTCCTTACCCACTTTAGTATTTTGACAATGTACTAGGTTTGGGATAGCCCCAGCATCATCTTTGATCTATCTCTATAGATACATATTCCTAATACATACGATGTTTCTCCCTAACTCTTCATGGAGAATTAAGTAGATAACCATGCTTTAGCACACTCTAACATGCCTATCTCATTCCTAATGAGAAAGATGTCATCAACATAAACCATAATAAACTGTACACTATTTCCACTTACCTTCTTATACATATAAGGCTCATACCCACTTTTCATAAAGCCAAACGATTTGACCATTTTATCAAAATGTATGTTCCAACTTCGGGATGCTTGTTTGAGTCTATAAATGAATCTTTGGAGTTTGCAAACCTTTTGCTCACTCCTTTTGGATGTAAAACCTTGTGGTTTCTCCATATAAATTTTTTCTTTAATGTTTCCATTGAGGAAAATAATTTTCACATGCATTTGCCATTTGAGTATAACCTTTTTCTACTAGTCACACCTTAAAGGTCGTTACCTCTCCATCGACTATTAGCTTTTGTTTATAGATCCACTTACAACCAATGGGTATGATGCCCTCAAGTGGATCTACTAAAGTTCATACTTTGTTGGAGTACATAGAGTCCATTTCGGATCTCATAACATCAAGCTAATGTCCTGAGTCTATGTCTAACATAGCTTCCCCATAAGTTTTCAGATCGATATCTAGTTGGCCAGTCTCATGAAGAAATTTGAACCTTTCGGGTTGCTTCTTGATTCGACCCGACCTTCTTAGAGGTTGTGCGTAATGCTCACTACTTGTTTCCACCGCTTATGGGATTTGATGATCATCTTGAAATTTATCAAGTTCAGCACCAATGCCTTTTCTATCCAATAGAAATTTCTTTTCCAAAAAGGTGGCTTTCCTAAAAACAAACACTTTTTGTTTCGAGAGATCATAGAAATAATAACCCATAGACTCTCTAGGGTATCCCACAAACTTGCACAAGGAAGATCGACTATCCAACTTGTCTCCCACTAATCACTTGACGTAACCGTGAGACCTTAAAACCTTTAGATAATAGTAAGAGGGTGATTTGCCATATCAAATCTCATGCGGTGTCTTTGGTGGTGACTTTGAGGGTACTATATTTAGTAGCCTCATTGTCGTTTCTAAGGCATATCCCCAAAAGGATATAGGCACATCGAAGAAGCTCATTATGGAACGTACCATGTCCAACAAGGTACGATTTCTTCTCTACTTCATTATAATACTCTTTGAACCTTTCAAAGGCTTCAGACTTGTACTTCATAAGATACACATGTCTATATCGAATGTGATCATCATTGAAGGTAATGAAGTAAGAATAGCCTCCTCTCGCACTAACTCTTAGTGGGCCACACATATCTGTATGGATCAAATCCAAAGAAATAGTGGTTCACTCCGATTATCCTACAAAATGAGCTTTGGTTATTTTTCCCTTTAAACAAGATTCACAAGTAGGAAGTTTCTCAATGCCACTAACTTTTAGTGCTTTAGGAGCTTCTAACTGTTCATCCTATGTTTAGAGATATGCCCAAGTCTTTCATGCTAAAGAATGGCATCTTCTAGGATACCTAACTTTCTTTTACCTGATTGAATGTGCATCAATGAAGTTTGAAAATCTAATGCATACAATCCATTATTCAATGTACCTTGTGCAATTAAAGGACCATTTTTTAATGCCTTCAAGTTTCCATTAGATATTATCAAATTGGGAATTGAAATTGTATTCTTTGTAAGATTGGGTATATAGAAACATAGATCAAGTACAATTATAGAACTCCCCAAGTCTAACTTGATAACACCTTGGACCATGGCAGCAACTTTTGCTCCATTTCCTGGGTGGAGGATCATATCCCCTTCATTGAGAATATTTTTTCTTTCCATCCCCTATAATGAATTACAGAGGTGAGAACTATATATGGTATCAAACACCTATGAGGAAGAATTAGTCATCAAGTGCACTTCAATAAAGTACATACCCTTCTCAAGTGTTGCAAGGTAAGCTTTGCAATTCCTTTTGCAATATCTTTTTTCACCACAATAGAAACAATTAGCATTAGTTTTAGCCTCTTTCTTCTTCTTCTTCTTCTTCACTCCCCTCGAACTCTTCAAGGGTTACTTCTTTTTGGATGAAGAATACTTCTACCTTTTATCTTCTTTTCTAGGACCCCTAAGGCCCTTAGACTTGGAAGAGAATGCAAGCATAAAAGGTTAATCCTTTTTCATTGTTACCTCAGTGGTCACTAACATATTTGCAAATTTATCAATTGTCACTTGTTGCTTGGACATATTAAAGTTCATAACAAATTAGTCGAATGAGCTTGGCAATGTCGGAGGATCAAATCCACATGGAGATCATTGTCCATGATCACATCCAATGGTCCAAGCTTCTCGATGAGTCCAATCATCTTGAATCCATGATTATGGACATTTGAGCCCTCAATCATTCTTCACTTAAAGAGCTCCTTAGATAAAGCAAGCCTTTTGTGTCTAGTTTGAACACCATAGAACTCTTGTAGGTATGTCTAGATTTTGCTAGCATGCTTCGTATGCTCATGAGTCTTTTGGAGCTGATTCTTCATAGAAGCCATCATGAGACACCTTGTTTGTAGATCATCATCCACAAACTTCGTGAACAATTCATGGCTTCATCGGTGGCATCATTCCTAATGGTATCTCGCAGACTTTGATCAAGTATATAAGTCCTCTTTTTGGAATCTAGAATAATCTTAATGTTTCTCAACCAATCGCAAAAGTTTGGCCCAGTTAGCTTAGTAGTTTCCAAAATAGCATTGAGTGGATTTTTAGCCATTTTGACTTTGAAGATTTAAAAAATCTACAAAAAAAAAAAGCGATAAAAGAGAATATAAGCATGTGACTGAATATTGATATTTTAAAACATATTTATGGTCTTTCAGGCATGTTTTTCTCCCATTATTTTATCAAATCCTTCACCCCCTATAAGAATTTAAAAAATTTCACTGCCTAGTGAGAATCAAGGTCCTAAGGACTTGTAGTGGACCCACGACTGATGAGATATCCACAAACAATCAAAAGGTAAGCAACTTTTGCTAATTGTATCTATATGCAACCCTTAATATATTTTGCTTTACTTTTCATGTAGACCCACGACTTGTGCGACATCTACACTAGTAGGTGTTAAGTCAGACCTACCAATCAAACTTTGATTCCAGACCACTCCATGTCATCCCACGACTTGTGTCCAATGCATGGAATGCATCAAATCAAAGGTGCATCACATGCGAAGTATACAGTCACAACTTTCCATCATAAATGTGACATATGACTCGTGAGACATCACACAAATGTGGTAGCATCATCATGCCATATACTATTGGTAGAAGGAATAGATTAATTACAACTTCTTTAAATTTGTATCCATTTTAACTTAATATTTGAAAACACTTAGACATTCAAAGTAGAGGGATTTTGTTGATTGCCAAGATCTCACTAATTTTATCTTTTTATTTAGGTTTTTCACATCCTTAATAAGCATCTCATACATAAATAGGATATGGAAAGCATAAAAAATAAATACGCCTAGTATGCTCCTAGGATAGGAAGACCAAGAGCTATAACCAAGTGGTGCACTTAGAGCCATAAGTGCACAACTTAGTTAATTTTAAGTAGGTTGATTAAATCTAGCTATTACATGAGTGTGTCCCCATACATTCATAGGTCTTCATGCCTTATATGGTCTTCTCGCTCCTTGTAACACTTACATGAGAAAGAAATCCTTACTCCTAGTGATTCTACTCTTATAACATTTACAAGATAGCAATTAAGAGGCATGAAAGCCTCAATTTAATACAACTCTTTTCAACAACTTGAAACAAATAAAATCAATATTATAGGATCATGATCATCCCCATCTTGGAATAATGCCTCGCAAGCTAATTAGATTGGCATGTAAACTATTTCACTAGTGACATAATCTTGATTGAAAGATATTCTTCAAATGGCCATCTTTATCTTATGATTATAATTACTTCACTATTATTTTGTTGAAGCCCTTAGATTACATAAGACTATGGCACTTGGTTAGTACACTCGGTGATGATCATGAAACAAGTCTTACATAGTCATGATCTTAAATTTTTCAAGTCACAAGATCTTATGAGACAGAACATCTAAGATCTGGATAAACTTGCACTAATCATGCATAAATCCAAGGGTTGGATGTTGCTTTATTTCATGATCAATGCCATATGAGATATGGATGTATCTTAGTAGGTTCTTTTTAGAGAACAAGGTACTTTTTAAAGAATAAGGCACTGAGAGCCTGCTCGGAGAATCCACTAGATAGCTAAAGAGGTAAAGCAGTATTAGCAAGTTCTCTAGCTTACGCCAGTATATATAATTAGTCTTTTGACCTGAGGATCCATTGTAACATTATATTGGCATGCCAACTTGTATGCTAGTTGGCGCCACCCCTTGAGGAAGGTGCCATGCCACATTGGCATCACGCCATCCTCTCTCTATATATAAATATAGAGAGTGGCAGCTAACATGCATGCTTGCATTACATTCCATGTGAATTAGATCTAAAAATTGGATTTTTTCAAACTCCCTCAAAACTTTTCAAGTGTTGCATCATACGTTGAAGCTTCACTTCTCTTTTTCATCTACTTCCAAATCAAGCCTTCATCCAAGTTCTTCTTCTCATTATTCTCCAACTGATATTGAGAGGAAAAGGATTGGGAATTGGTGTGTGGATCTTTATATTAGTGGTAAGATAATCGGATTGCTCACCTTTACAGATCCTTTGTTTCGGGCTGAATATTTTACTAAAAATACCTCAACGAATTGGCGTTCATTTCATACAAATTTTGCTCAAGTAAGAGTTCATTTGGCTAAGCAAAGGTTGCTTGGATTTTGCTATGCCGCTGGAAAATAGTTTTAAAGGAGTTGAGATCTTTTTCCACTTTCCTTTGATTTTCTGAAAATCAAGGTAATTCTCCTTTCAAATATGAATTTATGGCATGTTTAGATCCTTGGTGACATGCGTAGCCTAGTTATTTTGCATTTATAATATTTTGATCATTAGGTCCTAGTGCTACATGTGCCTTCAAGTGGTATTGGAGCATAATTCATGCTATGATTTGGATTTTTGATTGATTGATTCATGTGATGAATTGGTCGAAATCACCAAATACTTGATCCAACCTATGGATTGAAGTGTTTGGATGATGTTGTGTTTGATTCTTTTAATGGAATGAAGGCATGCTAATATGTGTTTGAAGTGTTAATTTGTATGATTAGTACGTTTTAATTCATAGTTGCTAATGCTGAATTTTGATTTGGCATTAGTTGATGTTATATGTTGATATAGCATGTTGAATTTGACCTTAAAGTGTTTTGATCATTTTTAGATCCAATTTGATTGCCGTTTATTAGAGATTTTTGAAGAATATAAATCCTAAACTTGTTTATAGAAGCATAATTGAGCACTAGACATTTCATTTTTAAAAGGTGTTTTAGATATGAAATTTCACTTATATTATGTGATTTAATCCTTCCTTCTTCTGTCTTAATTTTCACCCCTCTCTCTCCCTTTATATCTATATATAGAGTGATGATGGTGTGATGCCACGGTGGCATCATACCTTCCCAAGGGGTGAACACCAACTTGCATTGCAAGTTGACATTTGATTTGAATTTGAATTTTGTGTGAATTTAAATTTCATTTAGAATATTCATTTCATCTTATGAAATGTCATCCAAATAAATTCTAATTCACACCAAATGAACATTTTATTTGAAGTTCTCCTCCAAAATTAATTCTCCGTTTTAATTAAATTAAATTCCTATAATTTAGTTAATTATCTTGACTTAACTCTTTAAGTCAATTCACTTAACACCTTAAGATAGCAATTGTTAACCTAACCCCTTAAGTTAACTTGACCAATTGATAGTCATGTGGCACCAAATAATTAACTCCTTCATTGTTGGTCTTAATTTAACTCCTCAAATTAATTAGATCAATTTAAAAATTAAATTGATCAAGCCAAAAATAACCACAACAATTGTGCAATCAATCAACCTCTAAATCGGTCAAGTAGGAATTTTTCTAACCCTTAGAAAATTCTCCTCCATTGCCTAGGATTTGCAATTGGCTTTTTTCTGTGACCCGTTAGGTTCTACCATTCATCAGACATGGGCTCACAACTCTTTGTGACTTTGGAATATCAAATATTCATTTTAGTTTAAACTCCTTTAAACTAATCGACTCAATTCAATTAATCTCTATTAATTGAAAAGTACCCAATCTCCATGGTTGATCTCCAAATGAGTGCTTTGGAGAACCATTCTAGGTCTACGCATGTCATGTAAATACAGTCATTCCATCTCCTATCTCCCGAAAGAGGCTTAGGGCAAAATATTTGTTGGCTTCCTAATAGCCTCGATACTATGTCTCTATTCTCAATGTTCAATTCCCTTTATGACCTCATCTTTAGAAAACTCTTTTTTTGAATAGTCATACTGCCTTGCACAATGATTTCATAAAATCGATCATTATAGAATACATAGGAGATGTATTTGCCCTTGCTACTATGTCTATTCAATGGATTCTCCGGATGCGTCTTCGATGCCTTGTTCTCTAACAAGCACCCATTAACAAGCAACCATATCTTATATGGCATTGATCATAAAATGGAGCAATATCCAACTTCTTAGATTAATGCATCGTTAGTGCAAGTCTATTCAGAACTTAGATGCCCTTGGTGTCATAAGATCTTACAACCTGTAATTATTTAAGATCACGACCGTGTAAACCTTATTTCATGATCACCACCTAGTGTGTGACCAAGTCCCGTAGTCTTGTGTGATCTCAGGGCTTCAACCAAATGCTAGTGAAATAAATATGTGCATAAGATGAAGATGGCCATTTAAGAATATCATTCAATTAAGATTATATCACAAGTGAAAAAGTTTACAACGCCAATCTAATTGGCTTGCAGGGCACTATTCCACTACTAAGTGCATCACTTGGTTAGGATAATGGTCATCCCACCCTAGGAACATGTTAGGAGCATTTACTTATTTATGATTTTCATATCCTATTAATGTATGAGATACATGGTTAGGATATAGAAAACTTAAATAAGAAGATAAAAACGATGAGATCTTTGCAAGCAAGAAAATTCCTCCACTTAGAATGTGTAAGTGCTTTCAAATATTAAGTCAAAATGAATACAAATTAAAAGGAGTTTAACTAATCCATACCTTCTACCAATAGTATATGCCATGATGACGCTACCATCTTTATGTGATGGAACTCGGTCATGGGGGTCACACTTAGGTGCAATGCTTTGAGCATATACTTAGCATAAGATGCACTTTTGATTTGAGGCTTCCCATGCATTGGCACTCGGTCACGAGGGATGTTGTGGAGAAATCTCAAATCAATATTTGATTGGTAGATCCAACTTAACACCTAGTAGTGTAGATGGTGTATGGTCACATAGGTCTACATAAAAAGTGAGATAAAATATATCAAGAGTTGCATGAGATACAATTAGCAAATGTTCTTTACCCTTCGATTGCTTACGGATGGCACTTGGTCACAGGGTCCGATTGCACGTCCTTGGAATCTTGAGTCTCACTAGAAAATGAGATTTCTTGAATTCTTCTAGGGGTGAAGGTTTTGATAAAATAGTAGGAGACAAACATGCTTGAAAGACTATAAACATGTTTACAACATCAATAGTCAATCATATGCTTATACTCTTTCTTTCATCTCTTGTAGATTTTTGAAATCTTGAAAAACAAAATGCTAACCCACTCCACAATATTTTGGAAACTAATAAACATACTAGGCTAAATTTTAGTGATTGGATGAAAAACCTTAAAATATTTTTAGACTCCGAAAAGAGGACCTATGTCCTTGATCAAAGTCCGTCGAATACCATGGGCGATGATGCCACTAATGAGTCTTGTGAATTGTTCACTAAGTTTATAGATAATGATTTACAAGTGAGATGCCTCATGATGGTCATCTTCTATGACCAATGAGCTCTAAAAGACTCACAAGCATATGAAACATGCATGTGTGATCTATACACACCAACAAGAGTTGTATGGCGTTCAAACATGACACTAAATGTTCACTTTATCAATAGAGCTCCTTAGGTCAAGGATGGTTGAGCGTTTGACTGTCCATGATCATGGTCTCAAGATGAATGGACTCATTGAGAAGCTTGGACAACTTGATGTGATCATGGATAACGACCTCTATGTAGATTACATCCTATAATCATTGTCTTCTTCATTTGACCAATTCATTATGAACTTTAATATGTCCAAGTAATATGTGACGATTAATAAATTAGTGAACATATTGGCGACCACCGAGGTGATGATGAAAAAGGAAAAGCCTTTTATGCTTACTTTCTCCTTCAAGTCTAAGATCCCTAGGGGAGTTAGAAAGGGAGGTAAAAGGAAGAAGAGTTCTTTCTCTAAAGAGAAGCAACCCTTGAAGGGTTCAGAGAGAGTCAAGAATAAGAAAGAGGTTAAGACCGATGCGAGTTATTTCCATTGTTGCGAAAATGGGCATTGGAAAAGAAATTGCAAAGCTTATCTTGTAACCCTTGAGAAGGGTATGTACTTTATTGAAGTGCACTTGACAACTAATTCTTCATCATGGGTATTTGATACCGTGTGTGGTTCTCACCTTTGTAATACGTTACAAGGGATGGAAATAAGAAAGATTCTTAATGAAAGAGATATGATCCTCTGCCTAGAAAATGGAACAAGAGTTGCCACCATAGCCCAAGGCGCTGTCAAGCTAGACTTGGGGAATGCTTGCATTTTATTGAATCCTTGTTATTATGTACCTAACCTTGTTAGGAACTTTGTTTCTATTCCGATTCTTGATAATGAAGGATATGATTTTTCTATATCGAATGGCATATTGAAAGCATTAAAGAATGGTTCTTTAATTGCACAAGGTACATTGAATAATGGATTATACATAATTGATTCTCAACCTTCATTAATGCATATTCAATCAAGTGAAAGAAAGTTAGATAACCAAGAAGATGCCATCCTATAGCACGCAAGATTTGGACATGTCTCTAAAAATATGATGATTAAGTTAGAAGCTCTCAAAGCACTAAATGTTAGTGGCATTGAGGACCTTCCTACTTGTGATTTTTCACCGGTCGCAATGCTTAAGTCCATTCAGGTTTTACTCCCCATAGTAGCATATTATGGCTATGAAATATGGCAAATGGATGTGAAAACTGCTTTCCTCAATGGAGACATCAAAGAAGAAACTTATATGGAGCAACCACAAGGTTTTACATCTAAGGGGAGTGAGCAAAAATTTGCAAACTCCAAAGATCCATTTATGGACTCAAACAAGCATCCCGAAGTTGAAACATATGTTTTGACAAAACGGTCAAATCGTTTGGCTTTGTCAAAAATGTGTATGAACTATGTGTGTATAAAGAGGCTAGTGGGAGTAGTGTATAATTTATTGTGCTTTATGTCGATGACATCTTTCTCATTGGGAATGAGGTAGAAACATTAGAGTGTACTAATGCACGGTTATCTACATAATTCTCTATAAGGGATTTGGGATAAGCATCCAACATGTAAAACTTCATTCAAGAGTTGAATGTAGTGCCTAGCTTTGCGAAGCCAGTGGTTGTTTATTGTGACAACACCGGGGTAGTGGCTCAAGCCAAAGAGCTAAGATCTCATCAGAAATCCAAGCACATTTTGAGGTAATATCATTTGATCCAGGAGATCATTGATAGAAGCGATATCCGAGTGGAGAGAGTTGCCTTGAAAGTGAATATAGCAGATCTACTAACAAAACCCCTAACACAAAAGGTCTTTGAAGAACATCTTGAGAAGATGGGTCTCAAGGCCATGGGGTAATGGCTTTAAGGCATGTGGGAGATTGTTGGAATAGTGCCCTGCAAGCTAATTAGATTGGCCTTGTACAAGCTATCTCCTTGTAAAACAATCTTGATTGAATGATATTCTTTATATGGCCATCTTCATCTTATGTTTTTTATTACTTCACTTGCATTTGGATGAAGCCCCTAGATTACTTATGACTATGGAACTTCGTTCAATGACCATGGAATAAGTCTCATACTGACATGATCTTAAATCTTCCAAGTTATAGGATCTTATGAGATAGGATATATAAGATCTAGATAGACTTGCACTAACGATGCATAAATCTAAGAGTGGGATATTGCTCCATTCCATGAGCAACTATATGAGATATGAGTACGTGTTAGTAGGGGCTTGTTAGAGAACAAGGCACTGAAAACATTCCGAAGAATCCACTAGATAGCTATAGTGGCAAGTCGGTAGTGGTTAATTCTCCTACTCACCATAGTGCATATTATTAGCCCTCTAAGCTGACGATCCGTGGTAACCTTGTGTCGTCTCGTGCTTTACTTTAACTTTTCCTTAACCACTTAGCGGGTCTTTTTGGTTGAGGTTAGGTATGAGCTACTTAGCATGGATGTTTGTGAGATCTAAGATAAAATCTGACTCTTTGCTTTTGTGAAGGGCGAGGGCATCTCCTATGTGTTCTATAAAGATTGATTCTAAAAAATTCTTGTGCAATGTGGGGTGACAATTTGGAAAAGGAGTTTTCTGAAGATGAGGTCATACAAGGGAATCGTACATTAAGAATAGAGATATATAGTATTGAGGCTATTAGGGAGCCAACAAATATCTTGTGCTAGGCCTCTTTCGGGAGATAGGAGACGGAATGATCGTATTTGCATGGTACGCGTAGAGAGCTATGATGGTTCCCCATAATATTCATTTTGGTCAATTAGTTGGGCTCCATGGACTTGAAGTTGGACATCGGCCATGGAGATTAGGTACTCTTCGATGAATGAGATTAATTGAATTGAGTCGATTTGTTTAAAAAGAGTTTTAAACTAAAATGAATATAAGATATTCAAAAGTCACAAAGAGTTGTGAGCCCATGTCCAATGAATGGTAGAACCTATTGGGTCACACCCAAAAACTAATTAGCTTCCAAATGGTAGAGCAATTTTCTAAATGTTAGAAAAGCTCACCCTTTGGTGGTCGATTTTCCAAGATCCAATTTAACAGTCAATTTTGGTTTGATTAATTTAAGTGTTAAATTAATCAACTAATTTAAAGAGTTAAATTAGACCAATAATTAAAAAGTTAATTATTTGGTGCCATATTGACCATTAAATGGTCAAGTTGACTTAAAGAGTTGAGTTGACTAGTTTAAGCTTAAGAGTTAAGCTTGTTTGATTTAAGTGTTAAATCAAAGGTTAATTAATTAAATTAAAATGTTTAATTTAATTAATGGAAAGAATACTTTTTGGAGGAAAATTTTAAATGAAGTGTTCGTTTAAATTAGCATCTTAATTAATTTAGAATTAGATTCCAAATGTAATTGAAATGCATATGAAATTCAAGTAAGACTCATTTGAATTTGCCAACTTGGCTGCCACATAGGCAGTCACCATGAGGAAGGTGTGATGCCAACTAGCATCACACATTCCACCCTCTATATATAGATATAGAGGGTGAGCAAATTGGAATATACACATTGCTGAAAGTGTGAAGATTAGATTCTTTGCATTTCCTCCAAAACTCTCTCTCTTTCCATGCATTGCATCATGTGTTGAGCTTTGCATTCTTTCTTCTTCCCAACCTAAAAATTGACCTCCTCTACCTCATTTTCTCCTCTATAACTCTAGCTTCCAGTTTGGGGAAATTGGAAGAATGATTGGGGTGTGGATCATATCAATAGAAACAAGGCATTTGACTTGCTGAATTTTGGAGATCTATTGCAGTAGCTCCAGATTGGCAAATTTTTTTGGAGCAATCTAGAAAAAAATTTCTCCAATGTTTTCATAGTAGCTTCCTTAGTGTGTAGAGGTATTCCAGATTTAATTTGGTGATTTTTGGAGCAGGTTAACCTAGGCAAAAGTTTCTGGATTTCTGCTGTGCTGATTCCAAACAGTTTCTGGATCCGAGAGAGATACTTGATTTTCTCCTTATTTTGAGCTACATGAGGTAATTTTACTTCCTAATCCTGATCTATAGCATGTTTAGATCCTTGGCTGCTTGAGTAGCTTAGTTACTTTCAAGCTTATGAGGTTTTGATTTATGGATCCTAATGCTACACTTGCTTTCAAGTAGTATCCGAGCCTATTTCATGCTATGTTTTAGTTTATTGTTTGGTTGATTCATATGATGAATTGATTAATATCACTAAATACTTTATCCGAGTAATGGATTGGAGTGTTTGGTTGATAATGCCTGTGGCTCTATTGCTTGATAATTGAAAGCATGCTTTTATGTGATTTAAGTGTTGATTCATGTTTTAGTATATTTCTATTCATAGTTATTGTTGTTGAATGTTGATTTGGCATTAATCAGTGTTATATGATGATATATCATGTTGATATTTGATCAAAAGTGTTTTGGCCATTTTTTGATCCAATGAGATTGGAGCATGCTATGAGGTTTTTGGAGAATTTGATTCGCACTTAAACTTGATTTTTTGAAGCATGATTGAGCACATTAATTTTTAGTTTTAAAAGAAGTTTTAGATATGAAACTTGGTCCACAATGTGTGATTTAATGTCTAGAAAGTGTTCTACAATTTTTGGTGCACAAAAGTTGAGCTAAAAATAGGCTTGACTAGCCTTTGACCCCAAAATAGTAGCTGCCGACAGTAATAGCTCAAGCTATCCGAGCATTTTCTTTTTGGTTCCTTGAGTAGCTAGAAATGACATTAATTTGTGTGTTATTGATGCACAAGTGTTGTGCAAGTGCTCAAAATCATGTTTGACACTTTTTATTGCTTTTAAAATCTAGTTAAAAGTTAATCTTCAGTTTATGGCATAAATGTTATGTTTGTTTAATTATTTGTTTATAAGATAAGCATTTAATTGTTAGAATTATTTGTTAATTCTAGATTTATTTATTGTTCATTTAATTATTAAATGGATGATGAATGGATGGGGATGATCATGAGCCTTTAATATTGATTTTATTTGTTTCAAAGTTGTTGAAATAGGTTGTATTAAATTGAAGCTTGTATGCCTCTTACATTTTATCTTGTAAATGTTATGAGAGTAGAATCACTAGGTGTGAGGATTTTCTATTCATGTAATTGTTGCATGGAGCAATGGAGACCTTTGGGAGCATAGAGCGTTTTGAAGACCTATGGATATATGGGATACACTCATATAATAGTTAGATTTAATCAGCCCACCTAAAATCAACTAGGTGGTGCACCTAGGGCTCTAAGTGCACCATTTGGTTAGGCTCATGGCCATCGTACCCTACGAGTATGCTAGGCGCATTTACTTATTTATATTTTTCATATCCTATTGATGTATGAGATACATGTTTCGAATATAGAAAACCTAAATAAGAAGATAAAATGATGAGATATTTGCAATCAAAATCCCTCCACTTAGAATATCTGTGTTTTTCTAATATTAAGTCAAAATAGATACAGATTGAAAGAGTTTTAATTAATCTAAGCCTTCTACCAATAGTATGTGGCATGATGATGCTACCACCTTTGTATGATATACATCCGGTTACAGGGTCACACTTAGGTGGAAAGTTGTGACCATATGCTTTGCATGAGATGCACCTTCGATTTAAGAATGCCAACAAATTATACACTCTGTTACGGGGAAGGTTGTGGTGCCCGTCTTGAATCAAAGTTTGATTGGTATGTTTGACTTAACACTGAGTAATGTTGAGGTCGTCCATTATGAGGTCTCCTTGAAATGGTGAGTTAAAATATATCAAGAATTGCATGAGATGTAATTAGCAAATGTTGCATACCTTTGGATTGCTCGTTGATATACATCCGGTTATGGGGACCCACTTGCAAGTCCTTGGGATCTTGATTCTCACCAGAAAATATGATTTCCCGAATTCTTCTAGGGGGTGAAGAATTTGATAAAATAGTGTGAGGAAAACATGCTTGAGAGATAATAAACATGTTTTTAATATCAAACTCAATTACATGCTTATACTCTTTTTTCGCTTCTTGTAGATTTTTGAAATCTTCAATCAAAATGGCTAAAAATCCACTCGTATCAATTTTGGAAACCAATAAACTAACAAGGCCGAACTTCCAAGACTAGGTAAGAAACTTTAAAATCATTCTTGACTCTGAAAAGTGGACTTACGTCTTTGATCAATGTCCCGTGGACACACTTGGTGATAACAGCACCGACACACAACATGAAATGTTCAAAAAATTTGCAGATGATGATCTACAAGTAAGGTGTGTCATGATGGCATCCATATCGAATGAGCTCCAAAAGATGGAATCCGACCCCTCGCTTTTATGAAGGGCGAGTGTATCTCCTATTTGTTCTATAATGATAGATTCCAAGAAATCCTTACGCATGGTGGTGTGATAATTTGGAAAAGGAGTTTTCCAAAGATGAGTCACACAAGGGAATCAAACATTGAGAATAAAGACATAGTATTGAGGCTATTATGGAGCTGGCAAATATCTTGTCCTAATCCTCTTTCGAGAGATAGGAGACAAAAAGATCATATTTGGATAGTACGCGTAGAGCTATGATGGTTCTCTAGAATATTCATTTTGGCTAATTAGTTGGGCTCTATGGGCTTGAGGTTAGACATCGACCATGGAGATTGGGTACTCTTCAATTAATGAAATTAATTAAATTGATTCGAATAATTTAAAAGGAGTTTTAAACTAAAATGAATATAAGATATTCAAAAGTCACAAAGGGTTTTGAGCTCATGTCCAATGAATGGTAGAACCTAATAGGTCATGGACAAAAACTAATTCGAAATCCTACATGATTAGAGGAATTTTCTAAGTGAAGGAATAATTCCAAGGTGACCAAAAATTGAGGCATTCGGTTGACGCAATTTTTAGTCATTTTGCCTTGATCAATTTAATTGTAAAATTGATCTAATTAATTTAAGGAGTTAAATTAAGACCAATTAAATTAAGTGTTAATTTAATTTGGTGCCATGTGACTATCAATTGATCAAGTTAACTTAAAGAGTTAAGTTAACAAAAATTAGCTTAAAGAGTTAAGTTAGTTGATTTAACAGTTAAGTCAAAGCTTAATTAAATTAAACTGAAGAAATAATTTTGGGGAGAGAATTAAATTGAAATGTTCACTTAGTGTGGAATTAGAGTTTATTTGGTAGACATTTCATAACTTGAAATGTAAATTCCAACTTAAATTCAAATTCAACACATATTCACATGGAACTTGCAAGATGCTTGCAAGTTGGCATGCTTACGTGTCGCCCCTCCTTGAAAAAGGTGTGATGCCACCTTGGCACTACACCATTCTCCCTCTATATATAGATATAGAGGGCGGCAGCCACAAGAGATCATTTACACATTTTGTGCATCTAAAAGTTTGATCCAAAATTCCCTCTAAAATTATGATTCTCTCATGAGTTGAGGTTTCACTCTCTTTTTCACCTCCCTTGCCATTTTTGGCCTCCAACCAAGCTATCTTTATTCTTAGTTTTTCCATTTGAATTAAGTAGAAGCAGGATTCTCCAATGGTGTGTGGACTTTGGCATTAGAGGTAAAACGAATTTCGAATGCTACCTTTGGTGATCCTCTGTTCCAGTAGTGCTTTATGGATTATGTATGAGATCATTACAAAAGATTTTGGTGCTGAACATATTTCTTAATGTTCTCCATTGAGTTGGCAAAATTTTGGTCTAGATTTGGCTTGAATCCGAGGTGATTTGCCCAATCAAAAGTTTATCACTCCTTGCTGCGCTAGAAGTTGTCTACTTTCGGGAAATGAAGCAACACTTCAAGTTTTGGTTGGATTTTGATTTAGAGGTAATAATTTGAACTTGATCCATTATTTGGCATGATTTGGATCTTGAGGTGGTGTAAACTAAGTTATATTTCAATTTTCAAATATTTTAAATTTGATCCTTAGTCTTACACCTCTTTCCAAATGGTATCTAAGCCTAATTTCATGCTATAGTTTGGATTCTCTTTTGATTGATTCATGTGATGAATTGATCTAGATCATCAAACACTTGATCCAAATCATGGATTGGAGTGTTTGGATGACGATGCTTGTGGCTCCTTTTATGATGAATAGATATTATGCTAATATGTGTTTTAATTGTTAATTCATATGTTAGTATAATTTAATTCATGATTAGCTAATGTTAAATTTTGATTTAGCATTGGATAATGCTCTATGTTGATATAGTTGTTATATTTAGCCTTAAATTATTTTGGTCATTTTTGGATCCAATTGGATTAGATTTAATTGGAGATTTTGGAAGAATGTGATTCTCACTTAAACTTGATTTTTGAAGCATGTTTGAGCTCTTGATTTTTCATATTTGAAAGGTGTTTTAAATCTGAAATTGCATCTAAATTATGTGGAAATGATTTTTAGAAGTTGTTCTAAATGTTTGATGCACCAAAGATGGAGCTAAAATAGAGCAAAAACTGCCAAGACCATATGACCGAGCAATTATTCAGCCTGGCCGGGCGCTGGCCAGCAGCGGGCACACCATGTGCATGCTTGCCTCATGGCAGTGAGCCTAGCATGGGCGGGCAGTAGCTTGGTCTCGGTCCAAGTAGTTTTTTAGCTTGATTTTGGCTTCTTTTTGTGGTCAAAAGTGTATTGGTTGTATTAAATTAGCATTTCCATGCCTCTTAATTTGTATCTTGTAAATTTTTTAAGAGTAGAATCACTAGAAGTGAGGATTTCTTTCGCATGTAATTGTTACTAGGAGCAAACAAGACCACTGGAGGCATGAAGACAATTTATGTAATATATAGGATACAATTTATGTAATAGTTAGATTTAATCAACCCACTTAAAATCAACCAAGTGATGCACCTATGGCTCTAAAGTGTATCACTTGATTAGGCTCATAGTCATCCCACCCTAGGAGCATGCTAGGCGTATTTACTTATTTATGCTTTCCATATCCTATTGATATATGTGATGCATGGATTACAATATAGAAAAACTAAATAAGAAGATAAAATTGATGAGATCTTTGCAAGTAAGCTAAAAATCCCTCCACTTAGAATATCTAAGTGCTCTCAAATATTAAGTCAAAATGGATATAAATTAAAAGGAGTTTTAATTAATCCATGCTTTATAACAATAGTATATCCCCTGATGATGCTACCGATTTTGTGTGATGGCACTCAGTTATGGGGGTCACACTTAGGAGGAAAGCTATGAGGATATACTTGGCAAATGATGTACCTTTGATTTGAGGCTTCCCACACATTAGCATTTGGTCATAGGGGATGCTATGGAGTGGTCTTGAATCAAAGTTTGATTGGTAGGTTCAATTTAACACATAGTAATATAGATGTCGCACGAGTCATGGGTCTACATGAAAAGTAAAGCAAAATATATCAAGAGTTGCATGTGATGCAATTCGCAAGTGTTGCTTATCCTTAGATTATTTGTGCATGGCACTCAGTTATAGAGGTCAATTTGCACGTCTTCGGATGATTTACTGAATTCTTCTAGAGGTGCAGGATTTGATAAAATAGTGGGAGAAAAACATGCTTGAATGACCATGAACATGTTTTCAAAATATCAAATATTAAATCATATGTTCATATTCTTTTTATCGCTTTTTGTAGATTTTTCAAATCTTCAAACTCAAAATGGCTAATAATCCACTCACAATGATTTTGGAAACCAATGAACTAACCAGGCCCAATTTTCGTGATTGGTTGAGAAACCTCAAAATAGTGCTTGACTTCGAGAAAAGGACTTATGTACTTGATCAAAGTGTGCTAAAAACCATTGGCAATGACGCCAATAATGAGGCCCATAAAAGAGGATCTAAATCATGCATATATAGTGGATTAAGGTCAGATTGTTACATCTTGAGAAAAATCCAACCAAAGGTAGAAGAAGAGCTTCATTGGTAGGTTCAATTTAACACATAGTAATATAGATGTCGCACGAGTCATGGGTCTACATGAAAAGTAAAGCAAAATATATCAAGAGTTGCATGTGATGCAATTCGCAAGTGTTGCTTATCCTTAGATTATTTGTGCATGGCACTCGGTTATAGAGGTCAATTTGCACGTCTTCGGATGATTTACTGAATTCTTCAAGAGGTGCAGGATTTGATAAAATAGTGGGAGAAAAACATACTTGAATGACCATGAACATGTTTTCAAAATATCAAATATTAAATCATATGTTCATATTCTTTTTATCGCTTTTTGTAGATTTTTCAAATCTTCAAACTCAAAATGGCTAATAATCCACTCACAATGATTTTGGAAACCAATGAACTAACCAGGCCCAATTTTGGTAGTGGCAAGTTCTCCAAGCTTACGCTACTGCATATAATTAGTCCTTTGACTTGACGATCCATTGTAAACTTGTATTTCGGTCTTCATACTTTGACTCATCCCTGATCACCTAGCGGGCTTTTCAGGTTGTGTTTGAGTATGAGCTACATAGACATAGAGGTTTATGAGATCTAATATGGGATTTGACTCTTCGTCTTTGTGAAGGACGAGTGCATCTCCTATGCATTCTATAATGATCGATTCCAGGGAGTCCTTGGCTGTGGCAGCATGACAATATGGAAAAGGGTTTTCAAAAGATGAGGTCACAAATAGGATCTAAACATTAAGAATAGATGCATAGTATTAAGGCTATTAGAGAGCTAACAAATATGTTGCCTTAGACCTCTTTCATAGAGATAGGAGATGGAACAATCATATTTGCATGGCACGCGTAAAGCTAGAATAGTTCACCAAAAGCATTCATTTGGCCAATTGTTGGGCCCCATGGGCTTAAGGATGGACATCGACCATAGAAATTAGGTACTCTTCAATTAAAAAAGATTAATTGAACTGAGTTGTTTAGTTTGAAGGCGTTTAAACTAACATGAATATATGATATTCTAAAGTCACAAAGATCGTGAGCACATGTCCAATGAGCGGTAGAACCTAATAGGTCATGGACAAAAGCTAATTGGAAATCCTACATGATTAGGGGAACTTTCTAAGTGTAGGAATAATTCCAAGGTGACCAAAAATGATGCATTCCGTTGACGCAATTTTTAGTCATTTTGCCTTGATCAATTTGTTAAATTGATCTAATTAATTTAAACAGTTAAATTAAGACCAATTAAATTTAGTGTTAATTTAATTTGGTGCCACATGACTATCAATTGGTCAAGTTAACTTAAAGAGTTATGTTAACAAAAACTAGCTTAAAATGTTAAGTTAGTTGACGTAACAGTTAAGTCAAAATTTAATTAAATCAAAGTGAAGAAATACTTTTGGAGGAAAAATTCAAATGAAACATTCATTTGGTGTGGGATTAGAATTTATTTGGTAGATAATTCATAAGATGAATTGCAGATTCCAAATTAAATTCAAATTCAACACACATTCACATGCAACTTGCAAGATGCTTGCAAGTTGGTCAAGTTGGTATACTTAGGTGCCACCCCTCCTTGAGAAAGGTGTGATGGCATCACACCATCCTCCCGCTATATATAGATACAGATGGGGGCGGCCACAAGAGATCATTCACACATTTTGTGCATCTGAAAGTTAGATCCAAAATTCCCTCCAAAATTGTGATTCTCCCATGAGTTGAGGTTTCACTCTCTTCTTTAGCTCCCTCACCATTTTCGGCCTCCAACCAAGCTCTCTTTCTTCTTAGTTTTTCCAGCTGAATTAAGGAGAAAAAGAATTGTCCAATGGTGTGTGGACTTCCGATTTAGAGGCAAGACGAATTTTGGATTGCTAGCTTTAGTGATCCTCTATTCCAGTAGTGTCCTTCTAGATTTTTTTTGAGGTATTCCTGAAGGAGTTCGGTTCTAATAATTTTATTGGACATTCTCCATTGAGTTGGAGAAATTTTGGTCTAGGTTTGGCTTGATTCTGAGGTGATTTGCCCAATCAAAAGTTGATCATACCTTGATGCACCAAAAACTGTCCACTTTCTGGAAAGGAAGCAAAACTTCAAGTTTTGGTTGGATTTTGCTTTAGAGGTAACAATCTGACCTTGATCTATTATATTGGCATGATTTAGATCCGTGTAGTGGTGTAAACTAAGTTAGATTTCACTTTTTAAATGTTCCAAATTGGATCTTTAGTCTTACTTCTTTTCAATAGGATTTATTGATCATTTTGAACTTCATCAAGTTCAACAACAATGCCATTTCTATCTAATAAAAATTTCCTTTCCAAAAAGTGTGCATTCTTCAAGAAAAATAATTTTTGTTCCAAGGGATCATAAAAGTAATAACCCAAAGAGTCTCTTGGGTATCCTATAAACTTTCACAAGGTGGATCTATTATCCAACTTGTCTCCCACTAACAGCTTCATGTAAGCGGGAGACCCCCAAACCTTAAGATAATGGTAAGAGGGTGCTTTACCACACCACATCCCATGCGGTGTTTTTGGCATCGACTTTTAGGATACTAAGTTTAGTAGCCTCGCCGCTGTTTCTAAAGCATATCCCCAAAAGGATATAGGCACATTGGAAAAGCTCATTTGGAACGTACCATGTCTAACAAGGTATACTTTTTCCTCTCGACTACTCCATTATGTTGGGGTGTGCTGGGTGCAGTGCATTGAGAGAGAATTCCATTTTCCCTTAGATAACCTAAGAATTCTGCACTTAAATATTCTCCCCCTTGATCCAATCGAAGAGCTTTAATACTAAGTCCTTTTAGGTTTTCTACTTCATTTTTATAAACCAAGTCCCATAGTCATAAGTGATCTAGGGGCTTCATCCAAATGCAAGTGAAGTGTTAAAAAGCATAAGATGAAGATGCACTACTAAAAAAACCTGCGATTTATGACGGAAAAAATCCATATAAAAAAAATCCATTGCAAAATCCATCATAAAATGGCAATTTTTTTTTAAAAAATAGCTTTAACTTTTTGCGATGGATTCTTCCATTGCAAAACTTCAATTTTGCGATGGAAAAAAAATTCACCACAATTTTTTTTAAAATTTAAATAAATTTGCAATGGATTTTATTTCCATTGCAAAACTTCAATTTTGCGACGAAAAAATCCATCGCAAAACTTCAATTTTGTGATGGAATAAAATTCATTGCAATTTTTTTTGAAATTTTAGTAAATTTGCGACAAATTTTTCTGTTGCAAATCTAAAGAAAGAAAAAATAAATAAAAGTAGCTAGGTGGGGGAAATAACCCTAGCTCCCCCATCCATACACATACTTGGACACACACTTGCATGTCCCATTTCCATCTTTCTTTCTTTTCCTTCATTTTTCTTCTTCTTTATTATGGCCAGCCGGCTGACATGGTCTGCTGGCCGCGCACCTGGGGCACCCAGCCCCAGCAAGCTGCTGGGTGTATGCCGCATCGGCGGCCAGCAGCTGGCCAGATTTGGAATTTTTTTAATTTTTTTCTATTTTTTTAAAAAATTTGTTTTATTTTTAAATAATGCTAATGGTTTTTTGTTTATTTATTGTTTTAGGTTTGGGAAGCTTATATTTTGCATTATCCCACTAATTAAGGTAATTTTTGTAATTATGATTTATTTAGTTAAAATTTGTTTATGCATTTATGTATTTAGTTAAGATATGATTTATGTATTTATGTATTTTAGTTAAGAAACGTAATTAGAATTAGTGGAATTAGGAAGGAGGACCGAATGTTGGGGGAAGGGGTGAAGCCTTTTCATTTGTCGTTGAATTGACTTTAATTGCTTGCATGATGATGATGATGGGTATGGGGAACAGTGTTTATGTGCCATTATATGTTTACAAGTATTATTAATTGTAAATGCTAGTTTAAATTATGATTTATTATGTTAGTTTAAATTTAATTTATGTATTAAATTAAATTGTGTTAGTTTAAATTTGATTTATGTATTAAATGTTGTTATATTATGTTAGATTTATGTTTTTATGTGAATTAAAAATTCTATTAGAATTTTGAATGAGTTAAACTTTATGTTAGTGTATGTTGAATTGTATTAATTTTATCAATTTTAATTTTAGTTTATGGAATTATGATTTATGGATAAATAAGTGCACTTGTAAGCAAATTTTAGATTGATAATCACTTTGTAAATTATAATGTATGTTGTTTTGTTATAGTAAGGGACACATATATCCAATTTTTTTGATTCAATACGTGTTTGTAAATATTATAAGTTGTTTTTAATTGAAGTAATGCTTTACATTTTGTTGGGTCTTATTTTTTAGGTAATTTGAAGTATTCTATTTAAGGGAATTTTTGATAGAATGTATCATTAATCATATTAAATTTTTGGCATTTCTATCTAGTTGGATATGTTTGATGTAATGATAAACAAATTAAAATTGGATTATCAATAGATATCTAATATGGTTGAACACTATACACCAAAAGTTTTGTGCTGCCTATATCTATATCCATATAGTCTATATCATAGAGGTTACTCGTTAAACTTTTAAATTTAAGTTTTCAAAGGATTGTATTAAATTATATGTTGGTTTATGATGAGATGCATGCTTGATTTTATTGAACTATGTATTAGATTTATATGTGTTTAGATTATGCATTTACATTGAATTATGTGTTAGATTATGTTAGATTTATATTTTTTGAATTACATGTTTGATTAGGATTTGAGTTATATGTTGGACTTATAATAAATTATATGTTGGTTTATGATGAGACACATGTTTGATTCTATTGAATTATGTATTAGATTTATATGTGTTTAGATTTTTCATTTACATTGAATTAAGGGCTAGATTTTGCTAGATTTATATTTTGTGAATTATATGTTTGATTAGGATTTCAGTTATATGTTGGAGTTATATTAAATTATAGTTGGTTTATGATGAGATACATGTTTGATTATATTGAATTATGTATTAGATTTATATGTGTTAAGATTATGCATTTACATTGAATTACTGTTAGATTTTGTTAGATTTGTATTTTGTGAATTATATGTTTGATTAGGATTTGAGTTATATGTTGGATTTATATTAAATTATATGTTGGTTTATGATGAGATGCATGTTTGATTATACTAAAATATGTATTAGATTTACATGTGTTAAGATTATGCATTTTCATTGAATTATGTGCTAGATTTCATTAGATTTATATTTTGTGAATCATATGTTTGATTAGGATTTGAGTTATATGTTGGACTTACATTAAATTATATGTTGTTCTATGATGAGATCCATGTTTGATTATATTGAATTATGTATTAGATTTATATGTGTTTAGATTTTGCATTATATTGAATTATGTGTTAGATTTATATTTTGTGAATTATATGTGCCATTAGGATTTGAGTTATATGTTGGACTTATATTAAATTATATGTTGGTTTGTAATGCCATGTAAGTTTGGTTATATTGAATAATGTGTTAGATTTATATGTGTCAGATTATGCATTTACATTGAATTATTTGTTAGATTTTGTTATATTTATATTTTGTGAATTATATGTTCGATCAGGATTTGAATTTATATTTTATGAATTATGTGCTCGATTATGATTTGGTTATGTATTGAATTTATATATTGGTTTATTATGTTGAATTGTCTATTTATTTAGTTTATGTTTCTATTTTTTATTATTGTAATTTTGTTTTTGTTTTAATATTGCAGGTTCGGATATCTCAAGGTATTGAAATTTAGAAAAGTTTTGTAAGATAATTTTTTTGGCATTATTTTGTAAATTTTATATTTTAGTTAAGGCTTGATTTATACATTGAATAATTTTATATTATTGGGCTTGATTTTTATTGTGATGTAAAATTATTGTGATTTTATGGAACATAATATTTAAATATTGGTGTATGAAATGATTAGTATGTAATGTAAAGAATTATTGATATTGGGTAATTATAGGTTTTAATTTGATAGGATATGTATATTTTCTTTTAAACAAACTTTTTAAAATTTTGCAACGGAAAATTATTATTTTTAATTATAATTACTATTTGTGACGGATATTTCCGTCGCAAAACTCCAAATTTGTGATTTATTTTTCCATCACAAAGTCCATCTCAAATTTACGACGGAAGTTATCGTCACAGATTTCAAAAAAAAATCCGTCGCAAATTCTTGCAACCAAAGATTTTGCGATGGATTTTTTTTGTCCAACATAAATTGGAATTTGCGATGGATTTTGCCAATTTTTGGCAAAATTCGTTGCAAAAAGCAGTATTTTTTAGTAGTGATGGCCATATAAAGAATATCATTCAATCAAGATTATTTTAGAAGGAAATAGCTTTTCGAAGGCCAATCCTATTAGCTTGCAGGGCACTATTCCAACAATCTCCCACTTGCCATAAAGCCAATGCTCCATGGCCTTGAGACCTATCTTCTCAAGATGTTCTTCAACGACCTTTTTGCTTTTAGGGGTTTAGACAGTAGTTCTGTTAAATTCTCTTCTGATGTGACTTTTTCCACTCAGTTGTCGCCTCTATCAATTTGATATCATATATCAAATGATAATGCATTTACTGTATTTGGATCACTAATGAGATCTTGGCTCAAGCCCAAAAATTATCTTCTAAAGACAACTATGGGCTAATCCACGCTAGGCACTACATCCAACTTTTAGATGGAGTTTTTATCCAAAACACCTTCTTTTGTTGTTTCCAAAACCACAAATTATTTCACCTTAGTGGTTGTCTCGGCCGTGGTGTCTTGTTGGAACTCTTTCAACTTCACCATGCTGCCATTAAGGCAAAATATAAATCCAAAAGTGGATTTCGCGTCATCTACATCGGATTGGAAATTTGAATCCAAAAACTCCTCGAGTTTCAATTCTCCATTGCCGTATACTAAAAATAAGTCCTTAGTTCTTCTCAAGTACTAAAGGATTATTTTAATGGCTATCCAATAACTCTCACCAGGATTGGATTGGAGCCTACTCGTAACACTTTAGCGAGTGTGCCACATCTAGTCCTGTATATTGAACTGCATACATTATGCTACCAATAGCGAATGCATAAGGTATGTAGGACATCTTTTGTCTCTCATCCATCGTCTTAGTGGCCTTAGACTTGGAGAGACGAATACTATGTCGCATGGGAAGAAATCCCTTCTTGGATTCTTCAATACTAAACCACTTTAGTATTTTGTCAATGTGCGGGGTTTGGGAAAGCCCTAGCATCCTCCTTGATTTATCTCTATAAATATGTATTCCTAATACATATGATGCTTTTTCCCAAATCCTTTATGGAGAATTATGTAGATGACCACGCTTTAGTACACTCTAACATTCCTTCCTCATTTCCAATGAGAAGGATGTCATCGACATAAAGAACAATAAACTGAATACTACTCTCACTAGCCTTCTTATACACACATAGTTCATGCACATTTTTGAGAAAGCCAAATGATTTGACTGTTTTGTCAAAACATATATTCCAACTTTTGGGATGCTTGTTTGAGTCCATAAATGAATCTTTGGAGTTCGCAAACTTTTTTCTCACTCCTCTTAGATGTAAAACCTTGTGGTTGCTCTATATAAATTTCTTCTTCAATGTCTCCATTGAGAAAAGCAGTTTTCACATCCATTTGCCATATCTCATAGTCATAATATACGACTATGGCAAATAGAATCCGAACGAACCTATGTATTGCAACTCGTGAAAAGGTTTCCTCACAATCAATACCGGTTCTTTGAATGTAACCCTTTGCCACTAGTTGTGCCTTAAAAGTCACCACTTCTCCAGCTACTCCAAGCTTTCATTTATAGATCCACTTGCAACCAATGAGAACTATTCCCTTTGGTGGATTCACCAAAGTCCATACTTTGTTTAAGTATATGGAGCCCATTTTGAATCTCATGGTTTCTAGCCAATCCTGAATCTATGTCTAACATAGCTTTTTCATAGGTCTTCGAATCATTATCCGATTGGCCCGTCTCATAAAGAAATTCAAACTTTTTGGGTTACTTCTTGATTCGGTCCGACCTTCTCAGAGGTTATGTGTGAGGTTGTTTGATATTTATTTATTTCTACCACTTGTGGGATTTAATGATCATCTTGAACTTCACCAAGTTCAACAACAGCGTCTTTTTCTATCATATAGAAATTCCTTTTCTAAAAAGGTGGCGTTCCTCAAAACAAACACCTTTTGTTCCAAGGGATCATAGAAGTAATAACCCATAGACTCTCTTGGGTATCCCATAAACTTGTACAAGGTAGATCTACTATCCAATTTATCTCCTATTGTCCATTTCACGTAGGTAGGAGATCCCCAAACTAAGATATATTGGTAAAAGGGTGCTTTGCCATGCCATATCTTATATGGTGTTTTAGGTGCCGACTTTAAAGGTACTATGCTTAGTAACTTCGCCATCATCTTTAAGGCGTATCCCCTAAAGGATATAGACATATCAAAGAAGCTCATCATGAAATGTACCATGTTCAATAAGGTATGGTTTCTCGTCTCGGCTACTCCATTATGTTGAGGTGTGCTCTAGTGGAGTCCATTGAGAGAGAATCCCATTCTCCTTTAACTAATCGAAGAATTTGGTGCCCAAGTATTATCCCATTTGATCTGATCAAAGAACTTTAATACTTAGTCCCAATTGCTTTTCCACTTCACACCTATACACTTTGAACTTTTCAAAGACTTCGGACTTGTACTTCAGAAGAAACATATGTCTAAACCGACTATAGTCATCGGTGAAAGTGATGAAGTAAGAATAACACTCTCTCCCACTAACTCTTAGTGGTGCACAAACATCTGTATGGATCAAATCCAATAGACTTGTGGAGCTCTTCGTTTGTCTTACAAAAAGAGCCTTGGTCATTTTTCCTTTAAACAAGATTTACAAGTAGGAAGTTTCTCAATGCCACTAATATTTAGTGCTTTGAGAGCTTCTAACTTGGTCATCTTATTTTTTAGAAATGTCCAAATTTTGCATGTCATAACATGGCATTTTCTTGGACATCTAATTTTCTTACTTTATTGAAAGTGCATTAGTGAAGGTTGAGAATCTAATATGTATAATCCTTTGTTAAGTGTACAATAAATAATTAAAGAACCCGTTCTTTAATGCCTTCAATCTCCCATTTGATATAGAAGGATCAAATCCTTCACTATCTAAAATAGGGGTTGAAGTAATGATCTCAATAATATATGGCACATAAGAGCAAGGGTTCAATATAATTATGAAGTTCCATATGTCCAACTTATTACACACCTTCAGCTTTGGTCACAACTCTTGCTCCTTAGCCAAGGTGTTGGATCATATCCACATCACTAAGTTTTATTCTTTGTAACAACTTACAAAGATAAGAACCACATGCAATATTAGATATCCATGAGGAAGAATATATCCTTAAATACACTTCAATAAAATACATATGATTCCAAAGAGTTGCGACATAATTCTTGCAAAACCTCTTCTAATGGCCTATCTAGCCAAAGTAGAAACAAATAATATCGACTATATCCTCTATAATCTTCTTGATTCCTTCAAATCCCTTTAATAATTGTTTACCCTTGGAGGAAGAACTTTTTTTCCTTTTACCTCCCTTTCTAGCACCCCTAGAGGGCCCATAGACTTGGAGGAAGAAACAAATGTCAACGGTTTTCCCTTGTCCTGGTAGTCTCCTTGTAGATCAATACTTTGATCAATAAAACTCGGTAAGGATGCGAGGATCAAATCCTCATGGAGATCATTGTTCATCACTACATACAAGTAGAAAAAAGCTTCCCAAGCCTAATCATCTTTAGACCGTAGTTGATGACACATGACTTCACACCCATCCTAGCTTGAAAAATCTCTTTTGACAACATGAACTTCTCATACCTTGCTTGCTTTACAAATCTTGTAAACTCTAACTAAGGTTCTATTCATGTGTCTCTGAGACTTTTAACGTTTGTAGATACCACCACGGGACTATGGGATAGATGATTCTAAACCTAATTTGTGAACTTGTCTCGTGTCCCTTGATTTACATTAGTCCCCTTGGGATTAGAAGCGCCTTGATATAGGACATATACTTCTAGGAATCAAAAATGATTTTTGAGGTTAAATCAATCATGGAAGTTTGGCCTGGTTCATTTATTAGTTTTCAAAATAATGATAAGTGGAACATTAAATCATTCTTGAGATTTCACAAATCATCAAAGGCGAAAAAGAGAAAAGATGTGATTGAATTTGATATTAAAACATGTCCATGGTCTTTCAAGTATGTTTTCCTCCCACTATTTTATCAAATCCCTCACCCCAAGAAGAATTCAAGAAATCTCATTTCCTAGTGAGAATCAAGATCCTAAGGACTTGTAAGTGGACCCCCGCTTTTGTGTGCCATTCACAAACAATCAAAAGGTAAGCAACACTTACTAATTGCATCTCATACAACTGTTGATATATTTTGCCTCACTTTTCATGTAGATACCCTACTTCGAATGCATCTACATTACTAAGTGTTAAGTCGAACCTACCAATCAAACTTTGATTCGAGATGGCTCCATATCTTCCCTTGCTTCGAGTGCCAATGCATGGAGGTTCTTATATCAAAGCTGCATCATATGCTAAGTATATGCTCACAACTTTCCTTATAAGTATGGCCTCTACTTCGAGGGCCGTCAAAAAAATTTGGTAGCGTCGTCATGGCGTATACTATTGATAGAAGGCTTGAATTAATTAAAACTCTTTTAATTTGTATCCATTTCAACTTAATATTTGAAAGACACTTAGACATTCTAAGTGGAGGGTTTTTGCTTGTAAAGATCTCATCGTTTTATCCTCTTATTTAGATTTTCTATATCCTAACCATGAATGTCATACATCAATAGGATATGAAAAGCATAAATAATTAAATGCGCCTAGCATGCTCCTATGGTGGGATGACCATGAGCCTAACCAAGTAGTGCACTTAGAGCTATAGGTGCACTATGTAGTTGATTTTAGGTAAGTTGATTAAATCTAGCTATTACAAAGTGTATCCCATACATTCATTGGTCTTCAAAAGGTCTCCATGCCTCCGTTGCCTCCTTTGCTCTATGTAACTTTTACATGATAAAGAAAACCTCATTCGTAGTGATTCTACTCTCATAACATTTAGAAGGTAGAAATAAAAAGGCATGCAAGTCTCAATTTAATACAATCCATTTCAACAACTTGAAATAAGTAAAATCAATATTAAAATATCATAAACATCCCCATTTATTCATAATCCTTTCAAAAATTAAATGAACCGTAAACAAATCTAGAATTAACAATTGATCAATTAAATGCTAATCAAATTAACAAACAATTGGTCAGGCATAACAATTATGCAATGTATGGAGATAAACTTTAACAAGATTTAAAGAGCTTAAAAAATGTTAAACATAAAATTGAGAACTTGCACAACAGTTGTACATCTATTACACTTGATTTAACATCATTTCTAGTCACTAAAGGAGCCAAAAAATGGCTCAAAATCTACCTAACCTATAGCTGGGCGCTGTTGGTTGTGCCAGGCACGTAGTTGGGTATTGCTCTCAGCCACTGCCTGCCAACTTGTACCGAGGTTGCCGGCGGCCCCTGTTTTGAGGTAAAAGCTAGTTAAGCCAATTTTTAGCTCAACTTTTGTGCACCAAAAATTCTAGAACTCTTTCTAAAGATTAAATCACACATTATGGACCAATATTCAGATCTAAAACACATTTTCAAATTGGAAATTTAAGTGCTCAATCAAGCTTGAAAAATTAAGTTTAAGTAAAAATCGCATTTTTCAAAAATCTCCTACAAAACTTCATTCACATTGGATCTAAAAATGACCAAAACACATTAAGGTCAGATTTAACATGCTATATCAACATATAACATCAATAAATACCAAATCAACATTTAGCATAAATTTCTATGAATTAAAACATACTAATCATATGAATCAACACCTAAAACACATATTAGCATGCTTTCAATTTATCAATCAAGGAGCCACACACAAAATCATCCAAACACTCCAATCACATGAATCAATCATCTAAAGAAAATCCAAATCTAAGCATGATCTAAGCTCTGATACCACTTGAAGCTAGTAAGGCATTTTTCTATCAAATAAAATAATGGATCATTGGTTTTTCTTCAATTATTCATGCAATCCAACATGTTACCTAACTTGGGGAAATTTTACGATGATTGGCTTAATTTTGAGCTATGATCGAGGTGTATATTATTTTCCTCAGATGTTGTAAGGTATGTATCTCTGTGTGAGGGGTCTGACCATAAATAATGTCTAAAAGTTATATACATATTTAGTACATACTCAGACCATTATTCTGATATATCATTAAGGAACATACTCATCATGGCTCTTGATCTGAATATAGAATATCTCCCCATTTTCATTCTTGCTTTTATGTATTATGCTGCTAATTTATAAATACAGTACTTATGTAAGTATTAGGCCATATATATATAGTATGATAAAGACAGCCTTCCACCCACAACACCAAACTTGAACAATTTTCCCCTTTATTTTATTTTATATTATACATATATAAGTGCAAAGAGGCCCATCTAATGCTCACTGCTATTGAAATTAAGAAATCTAGAATTTCAGTGCTAAACTAATCTAGCTAGAGATACACACAAACACATACACAAGAAATCTTTTAATTTTATCCCAATCCCAGTCGTACCATTTCATAATATATATAGCCAAGTTGAAGAAATCTAAGAGTTCAAGGCTTCTTCCCATAACTGCTCTCCTCATCATAACACCTCTTATATCTTCATCCCTGAGATTTAAATTTCTTTTCAAAAAAGTAGGCATTCATTGAAATAAACTCCTTTTGTTCCAAAGGATCATAAAAATAATAACCTATAAACTCTCTAGGTTATTCCACAAACTTACACAAGGTGGATCTACTATCCAACTTGTCTCCCACTAATTGTCACACGTAGGTGGAAGATCCCCAAACCTTGAGGTAATGATAAGAGGGTGCTTTGCCAAACCACATCTCGTGCGGTGACTTTGGCATTGACGTTGAGGGTACTAGCAACCGTTTCTAAAGTGTATCTCCAAAAGGACATGGGCACATCAAAAAAACTCATCATGGAACGTACCATGTCTAACAAAGTACAGTTCTCCTTTCGGCTACTCCATTATGTTGTGGTGTGCCGGGTGGACTCCATTGGGAAAGAATCTTATTCTCATTTAAATAACCTAAGAATTCGGTACTTAAGTATTCTTTCTCTTGATTCGATCGAAGAGCTCTAATACTAAGTCTCTTTTGCTTTTCCACTTTATTCCTGGACTTGTACTTTATAAGATACACATGTTCGAAACTACTATAATCATTTGTGAAGTTGATGAAGTAGGAATAGCCTTCTATTGCACTAACTCTTAGTGGGCCATAAACATCCATATGGTTCAAATCCAAAGGACTTGTGGTGCACTCCATTTGTCTTACAAAAAAAGCTTTGGTCATTTTTCCCGTCAAACAAGATTTACAAGTGGGAAGGTTCTCAATGCCACTAACTTTAGTGCTTTGAGAGCTTCTAACTTGTTCATCCTATTTTTAGAGATATGACCAAGTCTTGCATGGCAAAGAATGGCATTCTTTTGGTTATCTAATTTTCTTTTAGTTGATTGAATGTGCATTAATGAAGTTTGGGAATCTAGAATGTATATGTTATTTAATGTACCTTTTGCAATTAAAGAACAGTTCTTTAATTCTTTCAATACCCCATTCGATATAGAAAAATCAAATCCTTCATTACAGAAACAATGTTCTTAACAAGTTCAAGTACATAATAACAAGGATCTAACATAATACAAGCATTCCCCAAATCTAACTTTACTACGCCTTGGACCGTGGCAGCAACTCTTGCTCCATTTTCGAGGCAGAGGATCATATCTCCTTTATATAGACTCTTTTTTTTTCCATCACCTGTAACAAATTACAAAGGTAAGAATGACATACAATATCAAATACCCATGAGGAAGAATTAGTGGTTAAATATACTTCAATAAAGTACATACCTTTCTCAAAGGTTACAAGACAAGCTTTGCAATTTCTTCTCCAATGCCCTTTATTGCCACAATGGAAACATGCAGTGTAGCACCTCGAAACTAGAGCTTCTACCCTTAGATCGAGATATTACAAAAAAGATATCATTTTACAGGATTTACAAATAAGCATCTTTATTGATCAACTTTTTTTCATAACACAAGCTTCAATGTGTACAAGGGATTAAACAAAATAAACTTAAGTTAGCAAAAAATAAACACAACTCTTTTCTTTCTTCTCCTGCAAAATAATATTTTGGGGATCAAATGTAAGTTCATAGAACTTAGTAAAATTTATAACTGAAGAGGAAGGAACGAAGCAATTATAGAATTAATAAGGAGCAAGAGTATGAATTATGAATGGTTTGTTGGAATGCCTAACCTCCAGATAATGGCGACACGATTGTCTAACCTCCAGAGTATGAATTATGAATCTCGAGAAGGAAACAATGGCGACACGATTAATCGTGTGTCGCAGATTGGTCTGTTGGAATACCTAACCTCCAGACAACTGCGAGACCAACTAAAAATAGGAATAATTCGGCACAAGATTATTGTCGGCTCGACACCGTCTGATTCTCATACCAAATAATTCTAGTACGCAACATTCATGAATAATTATAATCAATACTGTCATTAAGCATTTCATTGCTTTTGATGAACGTGTTGATGTTCATTAAGAATGATAGAATGGAATCAAAAATATGGTTTCAAAGCTATAATGATAGGTGGAACAAGGAATACAAATGAAATAAATATTTTGGGTTAAAGTTGAAAAGTATAAGTTTTTTTTCTAAACTTTAGAGAAATTTTGTGGTAAAATTTAAAATTCGGTATATTTTGAAAATGGTTTTGATTTAAAATCCAAAAGTAGAATACCAAATAACATGATTCAAGAGCCAAAATAATTCTCAAGAATCAAATAATATAGCAAGAAAGACAGTAAGAAAAGTTATAAACTTTACCTAAATTTCCAAGCTTTTATCGATAATTTTGGCTCAATTTCTTTTCTCTTTCCTTCACCAACCCTAACTAAATTTTCTTGGAGCTTTCATGGTGATTTTATGGGCTAAATATGTTTTGTGTGTTTGGTGTGTGTTTGGTGTGTTGAAGAAAATTTATGGGTTTGGTTAGCTATTTATAGATTTGATTCAAGGGTATTTTTGTAAAGAAAGGTAGTTTTAGGGGGCTAATTTAATATTAATGACTAGGTCCTAGGGGCTAAAGTAGCATTTATGAGGTGTCTATGCAGATTAGTGGCTTGGCCAAGTAAGATTCTTCCAATTAGGTCTAAAAAGGATTTTCTTAGATTTTTCTAATTAGATTTATGAGGTCTAAATAGAAAAATGCCATGTGGTGGGTAAGTTGTAAGTTCATTTATTAAATGCGAAACCCTCCAATAGCATTGTTACATTTTAGGGGCTATGTGTGAAACAATTTTGTAGGGACTTTAGAGAATTTCACATGAATATTATAGAATAAAAAATATAAATTTCTTTGTTCTTAAATGGCCTTAATGACCGACTTTTAAGGTATCTGGAGTAAAATATTTTTAGAAAAATCAGAATTTGGAGAAAATTGTATAAATAGGCATAAAATTTCTATTATTCATAAAATATGCTAAAATAAGAAATTTTGTATTATTCCTTGAATTTTAAAAAAGGTATTTAAATAAGGAGATATTTTTTAAAGTTTACAAAATTTAGAAACTCAAAGAAAATGTTATTATAAATCTTGTAAATAGACGTAATAATTTCCAAAATCCTAGAATGAAGTAAACTATGATATTTTTATAGAAAAATTATTATAGTGTACCAAAAATTTCGAAAGGAATTCTTTACATATAAAAGTTTTTAGAATTTACATTCTTTAAAGATTTTTTTTTTGGGTCATTGTAATCTCCCCCCCTTAAAAGAATCTGGTCCCAGTATTCTATTTTTTTTAACTATGAGATAAGATTTAAATCCTAAGTTGGGCTAAGAATTTAAAATTCTAGTTTTTAAAATTTTAAAAGACGAACTTGTTAGTAAAAAAGAGAGGGATACTTTTTGCGCATTTCATCTTCACGCTCCCAAGTAGCTTTTATAATTTTTTGATTCCTCCATAAAACCTTGACTTGAGCAATTCTTTTATTTCTAGGTTCTCGAACTTGATAATCAAGGATTCGTATGGGTTGCTCAATGTAAGAAAGGTCACCTTATATTGGTAAGTCACTATGGCCAATAATATAGGATGGATCAGGATACTATTTTCGAAATTGGAAAATGTGAAAGACATTGTGTATCCTGGTTAAGTTGGCAGATAAGTTTAATTTGTATGCAACAGGACCAACTTGCTCTAAAATTTCAAAAGGTCTTATAAATCGAAGGGCTAACTTTCGACTTTTCCCCATTCTCCTAATTCCTTTTTGGAGTATGACATTCAAAAATACTTGATTGCCTACTGCAAATTCCAGATTTTTTTTTTGTTTATCAGCATAACTTTTCTGGCCATTCTAAGCTATTTTTAATTTTTGCTTTGTCTATTAATAGTGTTTTGTATAAGTTCTGGCCTCAAACTTGCTTGCCTATCATTTATTGTAGTTTTAACCTCATCTAGATCCCAATGTAATGGTGATCAACATTTTCTTTCGTAAAATGCGGTGTCATTTAGATGGAATATTGAGAACTATTGTTATAAGCAAATTCAATTAGAGGCAAATGTTTCTCCCAGCTTCCATGAAAGTATAAAACGTATGCTCATAACATTTCTTCTAAGATTTTAATTGTTTTTTTTTATTGTCCATCTGTTTGAGGATGAGTTACGGTGCTGAATCATAACTTAGTTCCCAAGTGTTCCTCTACGCTTTTCCAAAGTTCTGAAGTAAACTTTGGGTCTCTGTTAGATACAATACTTTGTGGTACTCCGTGTAGTCTGACGATTTCTTTAATATAGATTTTGGCTAACTTTTCTACATTATATTGGGTTAGAACTGGTAGAAAATGTACAGATTTGGTCAACCAATCTATTATAACCCATATACTATCATAACTTCCTACACCACTAGTAGTCCTGTGACAAAGTCCATAGTAATTTCATCCCATTTCCAATTTGGAATCGATAGTAGTTGTAGAGTTCTTGCAAGTATTTTTTGTTCAGCTTTTACTAATTGACAAGTAAGGCACTTATGTACAATTTCTATTACATCTCATTTTAATCCTTCTCACCAAAACTTTTGTTCAAATCTCGATATATCATTGGTCCCCTTGGATCTATTGTGTATTTTGTGTTATGAGCTTCAAATAATACTTTCTCCCATATTTCTTTGGGCATGTATATTCGCCTTTTAAATCTTAATATTCCATTATTGTCAACTTGGAATTTGGAACTTCCTGTATGATTTGTTTTTATTTTTGAACCCATTCCTCTTTATCTTGGGCATCTTACATAGCTTGGTACATATCTAGTTGTATGATTATTCCTGCTATCCTCACTTTTCCACTTAAGGCATCTGCTATTGGATTAGCCTTCCCAGGATGATAAACAATCGTAAAGTCATAATCCTCAAGAAATTCCATCCATCTTCGTTATCTCAAATTTATGTTTCCCTGGCTGAAAATATATTTAAGACTTTTATGGTTGGTATAAACTTCTATTTTAGCGCTATATAGATAATGTCGCCATTTAGCTAATGCAAATACTATGGCTACTAATTCCAAATCATAAGTTGGATAGTTTTGTTGATACGATTTAAGCTTTCCTGAAGCATATGCAATTACTTGCTCATTTTGCATTAATACGCATCACAATCCTTTTTTTTATGCATCTATGTATACAGTGTATTTTCCCGAATCATCTTGTTGTGCAAACACATGTGCTGAAGTTAACATTTTCTTTAGTTCTATAAAACTTTGTTCACAACGTTCGTCCTATTCAAAGCATTCCTTCTTCTAAATTAGTTTTGTAAGGGGTCTTGCTATTTTAGAGAAATTTTGGATAAGTTTTCGATAATATCCAACTAACCCCAGAAAACTTCGTACTTCAGTAACATTTTTTGGCCTTTTCCAATTAATTATTGCTTCTATTTTCTCAAGATCCACTTCAAGACCATGTTGAGAAATTATATGCCATAGAAAAGTAACCATTTCCAACTAAAACTCGCATTTACTAAATTTGGCATATAACTGGTGATCCTTAAGAGTTTGGAGCACTATCCTTAAGTGCCTTTCATGTTCTTCTTCAATTTAAGAATATACCAAAATATCATCAATAAAGATTACTACAAAACAATCTAGGTACGGCTAGAATACCCGATGCATTAAATCCATAAAAACAGTCGGTTCTTTCATCAATCCAAAAGGCATCAACACAAATTTGAAATGCCCATACCGATAATTAAATGCTATTTTGGGAGTATCAGACTCCCGTATTTTTTAGCTGATAATACCCTTGCAAGAAGTCCAACTTAGAGTACACTGCTGAGCCTCGTAGGTGATCCTGTAACTCCTCGATGTGTGGAATGGATATTTATTTTCTATGCTCATTTTGTTTAATTCTCAGTAATCGATACACATCCTTAATGAACCATCCTTTTTCTTTACAAACAACATAGGTACTCCCCATGGTGAAATACTGGGCCGTATGAACTTTTTATTCAAAAGCTTTTGAAATTGTCCTTTTAATTCCTTTAATTCCATTGGGACCATTCTATATGGTGTCTTTGAGAAAGGTTTCACTTTAGGATAAGTTTCAATCAAAAATTCTATTTCTCGATCTGGGGGTAGTGATTTTAACTCTTCAGGGAATACTTTTGGAAATTCTTAAACCACTTTTACA
Source organism: Jacaranda mimosifolia (assembly GCA_018894105.1). Lineage (NCBI taxonomy): Eukaryota > Viridiplantae > Streptophyta > Magnoliopsida > Lamiales > Bignoniaceae > Jacaranda > Jacaranda mimosifolia. Next base: position 32,320,000 of record CM032127.1, on the reverse strand, counting down.
TCCTCCAATTTTAACTCATCCTAGGGCTTATTTATCAAATAAGCCAGAAATCCTAGTCCTCATTTTCTTGAAACCTTCTTAGATTTTGTTGACGAAACAAAGACCAATTTTATATAATTTAAATTCTTCTTCTCCAGATTTTTCGGGGCATTGCCTAACTTGATAGTTTTGGCAAAATAATATACTATTTCTTGATGACTATACAACTAATGCATTCCTAGAATGAGATCTTATTCTTGGATTGGTAATTATAGGACAATCCCTATATCTAACATAGGTTGTAATTCCCACTCTCATAGGCAAGCATACTTCATAAGGAGTGTTCAAATTTTCAAAATTTAATCCTATTTTAGAAGCACATGTATTTGATATAAATAAATGAGTTGCACCAGGATCAAATAAATTTTTGCAGATAAAGTTATGGATTAGGGACGAACCTTCTACCACATCCTCAGCTTCTAGATTTTTTGCACGAATAAGGGCATAAGCTTTTACCTTTGTAGGAGGTCTCTTTCTCGCTTTGTTTTGTTGTTGCTTAGATGGCTCCAAATCAACAGTAAGATTGTAATTCCTAGGGCAAGTTCCAATCATGTGTTGGGGATTTCCTCAAATTAAACATTTATTTTGTTTCATCCAACACTGATCTTCAGTATGGGAAAGTTTTCTATAGTAATTGCACCTACGCCTCTCATTTATTAGTGCAACCTAAGGAATCTCGGCCTTAGAATTTGCAGAAGCTCCAATTAATTTTCTTTCTTATAACTTGCCGCATAACCTTGCCATTTTTCCATTTATCATCTAATTTTCGAAGTTCTTTGAATTCATCTTCAATTTCCAGGGCCTTTTCTACTGCCTGATTATAATTTGGGAGGTCACAAGAAACTAGAGTACGTTGTAACTCTAGTTTTAGACATTCCACAAATTTCCTTATTCGCCTTCTTTCATTGATGAGGACGTGTGGAGTATACCAAATTAATCTATTATATTTGGCTTCATAGTCCACCACTATTTTAGCTCCTTGAATTAAATTTATAAATTCTCTTTCTCGGGCATCTTGTATGATTCATGGGATAAACTTTTGCAAAAAATTTTCTTTAAAGTTTTCCAACGTCCATTCGACCCTGTCGTCAGTCCACCTTTTTTCCACTACTTTCCACCAATGATATGCCGCATCTTCTAAGAGAAAGGCAGCATACTTTACTTGTTGTCTTTAATGATAATCAAGAGCTTAAAATATTTTCTCGATTTCCTATAGCCATATTTAAGCTTTTCGGTCATTCGGTTCTCCTTTAAATTTTAGGGATTAAAGCGAAGAAATCTTGTTATTGTTCTATCCTCTAATTTGGGTTTGTCAAAATTTTCATCATTTATTTGATGCTGAGAAAGTTCCATAAATTGTCAACACATGGCGAACATTTACTCAGTGTTTGGCACATTCACCGACAGCATATTTTCCATTGGTACAATTGGTGCTTCATTATTTCCATCAGTTGCATTGTTGTTTCTATCGGGATCTTCCATTTGAGGGTGTCCATGTTTCCTCGATTGACTTTCTTGTGTAAGATTTCTCTTTGGAGCCATAATAATCTAAATTCATGGTTTCCAACACATATCCTTTCATTAGTTCGCAAAGCTAAAAAATAAAAAATGAGTAACAAACATTATATGCAAGAAAAACTTTGTTTCTCAAAATAACTTAACATGTCATTCTTCATTAGATTATCTCCGACTATTCTTACTTATTTCTAAACATTCCTAGGTGTATATTTTATTTTCGATTATGATAGGGAATAGTATTTTGATCTTTTTCTGGCCCTTTCTCATCTTTGATTCGAGATTATTGGGCCATTCATACTATCTGGTCATTTTCACTTATTCGTATAGGCAGCTTGGGAGGAATCACCCGGATTCTAGGCTTTTTTGGGGGCTTTAGGGTTGAAGTCCCTTCATTTGGCTTGTGTGTTTCTTCAAGGCCTACTATCCTTAATTATTTCAACATTTCACCTCCTAATTCTGATTTTGCAATATCAGTTTTTCCCTGAAAAATCTTAGACACTTCTATGCCTTGAGATAAATCTACCAAATTTCCAAAACTCATATTTAAGCGTCCTTGCTCCATTTCTCTAAATTGATTAACCACCTACTTCATCGACTGCTCGTACTATTCCCAATTCTTACGAACCAAATGCATAATATAACAGTGATCCTGGATTGCCTAGGCCCAAAACTCTGTGAGACAATCATAATATTTTGCCATCAAACAAGAAATTTCTCTTTGAGATTTTTCTATGTAGTCCTGATGCTGAAACACATTGTCCAAATAAATTTGCTGCCACTGTGAAATCTCTTTGTCCTTGGCTATAATTTCTCGTTCCTTGGCAGCTAATTCGGCTTCATAATATTGTATGGGTTGCAATGGACTCGTAACACTATTAGAGCTAGTGAACGTATCCTCCCAAGGTTTTCCTTTTCCCTTATCCATTTAACCCGCTATAAACCAAGTTAGTCATTACTGGGGCATTAATTTTCAAAAACTGGGCTCTGATACCACTCTATAGCACCCCAAAACTAGAGCTTTTACCTCTAGATTGAGAAGTTACAAAAATGATATTTTTTTACAAGATTTACAAATAAACATGTTTAATGATCAACTTTTTTTCATAATACAAGCTTCAATGTGTACAAGGCAATAAACAAAATAAACTTTAGCTAGTAAAAAAATAAACACAACTCTTTTCTATCTAGTTTCTCCTGCGAAATAATAGTTTAGGGATAAAACATAAGTTCATAAAACTCAGTAAAATTTATAACTAAAGAGAAAGGAAGCAAGCAATTATAGAATTAATAAGGAGCAAGAGTACGAATTATGAATCATAGTTAAACTAGTTGATCCATCACTCTTATATCTTCAACATTAACTCACCTGAGTACGAGTTATGAAGCATGGTTGAACTAGTTGATCCATTACCCTTATATCCTTAACATTAATTCACCCTTATGCCTACCTCGAGTAGCCGATCGAGAGGGAAATAATGGCGACACGGTCGACTGCGTGTCGCAGATTGGTCTATTGGAATGCCTAACCTCCAAACAATCGCAAGATTAACCAACAATGGGAATAATTCGGCACAAGATTACCGTCAGCCTGACGCCGCCCGATTCTCATATGAAAGAATTTTAGGGCCTAACATTCATGAATAATTGCAACCAATACTATCATTGAACATTTCATTGCATTTGATAAAGGCACCGATGTTCATCAAGAATGATAGAACGTCAAAGCCATAACGATAGGTGGAACAAGGAGCAAGGAATAGAACAAGGAATATGAATGAAATAAGGATTTTAAGTTAAAGTTGAAAAGTATAATTTTTTTTTCTAAACTTTAGAGAAATTTTGTTGTAAAATTTAAAATTCAGTATATTTAGAAAATAGTTTTGATTTAAAATTCAGAACTAGAATAACAAATAACATGATTCAAGAACCAAAATAATTCTAAAAAATCAAGGAATGTAGCAAGATAGATAGTAAGAAAAGTCATAAGCTTTACCTAAATTTTCAAGCGTTTATCTATAATTATTTCTCGCTTTCTTTTCTCTTTCCTTCACCAACCCTAGCTAAATTTTCTTGAAGCTTTTATGGTGATTTTATGGGCTAAATATGTTTTGTGTGTGTTGTATGCGTTGAAGAAAATTTATGGGTTTGGTTAGCTATTTATAGATTTTATTCAAGGGTCTTTTCGTGAACAAAGTTAGTTCTAGGGGGATAATTTAATATTAATGACTAGGTCCCAGGGGCTAAAGTAGCATTTATGAGATGTCTAAGCAAATTAGTGGCTCGGCCAAGTAAGATTCTTCCAATTAGGCCTAAAGAGGATTTTCTTAGAATTTTCTAATTAGATATTTATGAGGTTTAAATAGAAAAATGCCATGTGGTGGGTGAGTTGTAAGTCCATTTATTAAATGCCAAACCCTCCAATAGTATTCTTACATTTTAGGGCCATGTGTGAAACAATTTTGTAGAGAATTTCACATGAGATATTATAGAATAAAAAAATAAATTTCTTTGTTCTTGAATGGTCTTCATGACCAACTTTTAAAGTATTTGGAGTAAAGTATTTTTAGAAAAATCAGAATTTGGAGGAAATTGTATAAATTAGTGTAAAATTTCTAAGATTCGTAAAATATGTTAAAATGCATAATTTTGTATTATTCCTCGAATTCTAAAAAGGTATTTAAATAAGGAGATATTTTATAAAGTTTACAAATCCTAGAAACTCAAAGACAATTTTATTATAAATCTTGTAAATAGGTGTAATAATTTCCAAAAATCCAAGAATGAAGTAATCTATGATTTTTTTATAGAAAAATTATTATAATTTACCAAAAGTTTCAAAAGGAATTCTTTAGATTTAAAAGTTTTTAGAATTTACATTGTTCAAAGAACTTTTTTTTTTTTGGGTCATGACATGCAGCATCAGTTTTAGTCTCCTTTTCTTCTTAGCTCCCCTTGAACCTCTTAAGGGTTGCTTCCCTTTTGAAGTAGAACTTTTCTTCTTCTTATCCTTTTTCCTTAGACCTTTTGGCCCATTAAACTTGGAGGAGAATGCAAGCATAAGGGGCTTTTCCTTTTTCATAGTCGCCTCAGCGGAAACCAACATGTTCACCAACTTGTTAATCGTTACTTCCTTCATAGACATATTAAAGTTCATAATGAATTGGTTGAATGAGCTTGGCAATGTGTAACTCCCCAAAATTTTCTTGAATTATGATAGCTTAATTGTCAAATTATTTTTATTTTAATTTATTTTATGAATTTTCATGATTATTTAGTATTTTAGAAATTTTGTGGTCAATATATATTACTAATAAACTTGATTTCATTTTAATTAAAAATTTCTAGGGCCAATTTGTAATTTTAAAGGATGTAATTGCACAACTTAGGAGAATGTTGGGGTTTGCATGGAAAGGCCTTGGTCAACAAGGTCAGAAGTGTATATTTTATTAACTGAAGGATTTAATTGAGTCTGATTAGAAAAGCTTGGAGACTAAATTGCAAATTGGAAAAGTTCATTTTTAAACACCTGGCAGAACAATGCATCTTCATTCTTCCTTTTTCGTCTACCTTTTTCTTCTTCTTTTCCACTGCGTACACCATCCCTCGACGAACTCCCTACCGGCGACCACCATTCACCAAACTGGACGACCCAACTCACTCCCCATACCTCCAACCACACTCGCACACCACACTCACTGTTGAACAGGCAGCGAGTCACCAAAAATGGAGAGCTGAAAACTGGCAGCAGCGGTCTCGACAGACACGGCGGAGCCACAACCAAAACTTGATTCTGGGCACTGGTTTTGGAAGCCCTCGATTCGGAAAAGCTAAAAACAGCGTTGCATGTTAGTTTGGCGCAGCGGTGGCAATGAAAAATGGTGATCGGAGCACAGTGGCGGGAGACCCAATTGGTAGTTGTTGAGCTCGGTTGAAAGTGATCCAGGCCGTAGAAATTGAAATCGAAAGTGCCATTAGAATTAGGAGCTCGAGCAGAGCATTCTGGTGAGGTCATTGGATAACTCTGGTGGCAGCAAATGTCGGCACACTACGACGCGGCGGTGACGGCCGAGCTGAGGCAGAATCTTTTCCTCGGCGTGGTGATCATAACGGTAGCCTTGGTTGCTGAATCTGAGGTCTCCACTTGGTATTTTGTGGGTAAATCATTACAAGAATTGGATATATATATATATGATATGTTGTATTTCTTTTAGTGTGTAATATTACAAGAATGAGAGCATGGATTCTATATAGTTAAGTTCTTGGATCAGCATGGATGGAATATGTTATGTTGTGGACCCGGATATGTTGTACCATATATATGTCAAATTTGGAATTTATGAATTTGACAAGAAATTGAACATGAAATTGTGGATTAAGGACCTAAATTGGAAATTATTAGGACTATGCATGAGACATTAAACAATTTGGTGATTTAAATGGACATTATGAAGCACGTGATTAAGGACTTGACTATATTGATAAGAGAAAACAATATGAAAATTTAGATTATTGTGGCAAGACTAGTTTTATTGCCATTTTTGGAATTTTATCAATAGTTTCATTTTAACCTATCATGTTAATAGGATGATTAGTAAATTTTGGAGTTAAGGACAAGTATGATACATATGTATTAGGAATTTAAAATGGGTTCTGACTGTAAATATATTATTATGGTTATTATGATTATGGAAGTGAGGGTCTCCCACTTTGGGTTATTGCTTTGTATAAGCTTTTTATTACTTGTTGAAAACCCCTGTGTGGGTCTGCTAATGTGGCCTCGATATATCTATCTATTTTTGTGGCATAACCATGTAAGGGTTAATTTGCTTGATTGTACCTACTTGTAAATTGCTTGATTCCCACTTGTTGTACTTGATTCGTACTTGCTTGCTTATTGAAATCTAAATTGATCGGTACTTGCTCATTATCTGTTATTGGCTTGTATACCCCTGTGAGGGTTAGTACTTGTTTCACTCGTTTTTGCACGTTCTGGTGCCCAAAATTCCTGTCTATCATGCCGGATACTTATCTTAATCATACTTGTTTATTCTTATCTTAAATCATTATTAGATGCCTTGCTGGCATACTCGTTTGTCTGTATCCTGATATCTAGCCAGTTGACATGTATGTACTTGCTTATTGTTCACATATTACCTCATTGGCAACTCTAATTGCTTAAATCCTACTTGCTATACTTGATTGGTACTTGTCGTACTTGCTTGGAGATAGTACTTGGGCCGAGTGCCAATCCTACGTGGAATGCTAGGATACTTGGGACACGCCTTGCAGCCCGCCTAGGTGTGCAGGATACACTATGTTGTTCGCATAAGTATCCGCGATGCACTAAGTAGTCCTCTTAGGTATCCGCAATATGCTATATAGTCCATATAGGCAATGCGCCGTACAGTCCGTATGGGCGCACCAATTGTACGCCAAGTTGTCACCTATGAAAGTACTTATTTGATTGGTATAAAGTGATCCGATATGCATGTCTTAACTCATTTTGTTAGAATGCATATTTTGTAAGTGTTTGCTTGCTAATACTTATTTCTTGCTTGCTCGTGAATTGTTCTTAGAGTAATAAGGCAAGAGAGTTTCCTGTTTCCTATATTCATTCTTGTTAAATTGTAATTGTACTTGTATTACTATCGATTTTAGATTTGTTAAGATGCTCTTCCCTTGACAGGTTCTATTATCACTTTGATATATTATCCCTCACTAAGTCCACTGGACTTACCCTTATTTTCATTACTTTTGCAGACAGAGTGGCCTCAGAATGGAAAGTTCTGAATTGAAGCATAGGAACATTTCTTTTGTAATAGTTTGGGGTCTTTTTTGTATATAGATCACGAGAATGATAGGTGGTAACATAGAGGTGTTGAGATACATCAGACTTAACAAAGCCACCTTGAGCTTGTGTAGATATTTTTGCTGAGCATCTAGGATTTGAACCTTGGCATGAATGTTAATGGTTGGTAGTATTATTTAAGTCAAAAATTATTTTTGCTACTTTTGAAATTATCGTTTCTTTATATGACTTGGTATTGGAAAGAAAATTTTGGGCCTATTATTTGTATTATAGGTTTAGAATTTAAGTTTAAAATGGGTTGATATCTGAGCTTTGGGTTACCTGAAGTGGGGTGTCACAGGTGTGGTATCAAAGCCTAGTTTGCAGCTAACCTAGGCAATTATCATTGTTGGGAATTTATGGATAGTTTTCACTAAGTTGAGAGGTGTATGATTTTAGGTCATAGATCTTTTAGGAATATTGAGCTCCTTAGAAGACTAGGACTGACTTGTGTTATCTTATATTACTAATTGAATTGTAACTTTGTATTACATAATGGCTGGATCTTCTAGCAAGGGCAAGGAACCAGTGGATGAGAACAACTTAGAACACTTGAGGCAAGAAATCGAAGATCTTAGGAAAGATAAGGAACATCTCTCTCAAACATGCCAAAAACTTGAAGAAAATTTTTATGACATGCATGGAACCTTGCAAGATGAGAGGATGAAATTATGTCATTTGAAGTCATAGATTATATGTTGGATCGATTAATGGAAAGCGTTGAATGGGAAGAAGTTCGTGTTGGAATCGCTGCTACTCAAATTGAAAAACTTCGTGAAATGTATCGTCATATGGAGGGAACATTCAAAACCTTAGACGCTGATTATAGAAGAACTATGGATGTGCCTCCACTAGTCATGGAAGAAATTTGTCAAATGATGGCTCATTATCACGTAACCACATACTAAGTTATCGGAGTCGGTATTGGTATCAACACTGGTGCAGGACCTTCTCGAGTTCGTCCCTATTTTGGCCAGGGCCATTAGTTGGGCATGCGTATAGGTGAGAGACCAGTGGAAAACCAAGATAGAGCACCTATAGAGAATCTCGCAGAAAAACCTAAGGAGGATCTCAAAGAAGAAGTTCCTGAAGCTCCAGCAGCAACTCCGATGGTAATGGAAGATGAAGAAGATAATGAGGTCGAGATTGGAGGTATTGTCCTAGCTTTCTTGGGAGATGAATTGGATCAAGAAGAGTCTGATGAAGAAGTCATGGAGGATGCTGAATTTGATGTCACTTATGTTGAGAGCTCGGACTAGACAACAAATTGGCTAGGAATATACTTACATCTATGCTCATATAGTAGTAGTGTTTGACTGTGCACATATAGCGTTGACCATCTTTTCTCCTCGGACATATATGTATTTCATGATACTGCCCTATCGTTTTGTCTTAGATTGGGCATTCAGCAAGTTGGTATTTTAAATGTACTTATATGACTTTTAATGATTGTATGTTTGTTAATGAATTTCTTTTTAAAAAATCATTTATCTACTTCTTTTTCTATTTAAAGATATTAAATTTCATAATTTAACATTTTCCAATTTATATTGTCAAAGGTGTTGAGATTATGTTTACAAGTTATGCTGATAAAGTTCAATATCCGTTAGATTTTAAGGATAGATGGCATCTAGAGGAAGTGTTGATACTCACATACCTGAAAGAATGGGTATTAGGGGCAGAACGCCAGGTTGGCGACCTAATGTGCCCCGAGCCCCTAGAAGAGAAGTACTTGCCCTTCTACGACATCTGCCGGAGGAGAAAGTTTCTCAAACCCTTCCAATTGATTAGCCAGCGATGGATCCCCTGGTAGAACCTAATTATCGGGAAAGATAGAGGCCCAAGCAATCGGATCGTCAACCAGTAGACAGAGCGGGAGTGGCAGAAGTACTCACAGAAGATAAAGCATTAGAAAGGTTTTTGAGATTTCAGCCCCGAAATTCTTTAGTGAACCAGATGATCATAGAGCTGAAGAATGTTTGGAAGATTTGGAAAACTTATTCGGGACATTACATTATCCAGATGAGTAGAGAGTGCATTTTGCTACTTTTCTTTTAGTGGCAGGTGATAGATTGTAGGTAGATGACTGTGGAAACCCCCAGAACTTGGGAAAATTTTGTCTAAGAATTTAAGGACAAGTATATGCCACTAGCAACCAAACAAGCTAAGGAATGGGAATTTCTAGATTTGATACAGGGGAATTAGTCGGTCAACCAATACGAGGCCACATTCAGTCAGTTGGTACAATATGCCCCCTATGTCCAAGGAAATGAGAATTTGCATACCAGACGATTTTTAGAAGATATGTTACGAGCCTATGTTATGAAGTTTAGTAGAAGTTGGGATCGACATCTCCCTCGGATAGACTTTGCCTACAACAATAGTTACCAGGCTACTATCAAAATGGCATAGTATGAAGACTTGTACAGTAGAAAGTGTCGATCGCCAGTACACTGGGATTTAGAAGAGCACGGAGGTAAGGTAGGAGAATCATCAAGTACTATAAGACCTAAGTTAATTCAAGAAACAGTTGAAAAAGTGCAAGTGCTTAAACAGAAAGGGAAAGCAGTACAAGATCGACAAAAGAGCTATGCCGATAAAAGGAGAAAGTAATTAGAGTTCAAAGTTGGTGATCAAGTTTTTCTTAAAGTATTCCCAAGAAAAAGGGTGAAACAAATAGGAAAATGAGGAAAGTTGGGTCTAAGGTATATAGGACCCTATGCAATTTGCGAGAAAGTCGGACCTGTAACTTATTGTTTGGTGCTACCCCAAAACTTGGCGGGAATACATAACATTTTTCATGTCACACAGCTTCGAAAATACTACCCTGATCCCTCTCATATCATATCACTGGAGGATGTGCAAGTTAAGGGTGATTTGACATATGAAGAAACACCGGTACACATTTTGGATCAGAGATCCCAAGAACTTAGAAATCGAAAAATTTCTCAAGTAAAGGTATTATGGTGCAATCATAATGTGGAAGAAGCCACGTGGGAGCCATAAGATCTTTTGCGACATCAATATCCCGAACTCTTTCAATTTTCAGGTGAGAATCTAGGGCCAGATTCTTTTAATGGGGGGATTCCATAACACCCTAAAATTTTCTCGAATTATGATAGCATAATTGTCAAATTATTTTCATTTTAATTTATTTTATGAATTTTCATGATTCTTTAGTAATTTAGAAATTTTTTAGTCAATATATATTACAAATAAACTTGATTTCATGTTAATTAAAAATTTCTAGGGCCAATTTGTAATTTTAAAGGACGTAATTGCACAATTTAGGAGAATGTTGGGGTTTGCATGGAAGGGCCTTGGTCAACGGGGTCTAAAGTGTATATTTTATTAACTCAAGGATTTAATTGAGTCTGATTAGAAAACCATGGGGACTAAATTGCAAATTGGAAAAGTTCATTTTTAAACACCTGGCAAAACATTGCATCTTCATTATTTCTTTTTCTTCTTTCTTTTTCTTCTACCATTTTCTTCTTCTCCTCCACCGCGTATACCATCCTTCGGGAAACTCCCCACCGATGGCCACCATTCACCAAACTGAACCACCCAACTCACTCCCCATACCTCCGGCCACACTCGTACACCATATGCATTGTTGAATGGGAGACGAGTCACTGGAAATAGAGAGCTAAAAATTGGCAGCGATAGTCTCGACAGGCATCGCGGAGCCACAGCCAAAACTTGATTCTAGGCACTGGTTTCAAAAGCCCCCAGAACGAAGAGGCTAAAAATAGCGTTGCATGTGACTTTGGCATGGCAGTGGTGACGAAAAATGGTGATCGGAGCGCAGTGGCAGAAAAACTAGTAGGTGCCGTTGAGCTCAGTTGAAGGTGATCCAGGCCGTGGAACTTGAAACCGAAGGTGCCATAGGAATCAGGAGCTCAATGAGAGCATTCTGGTGAGGTCATTGGATAACTCCGACGGCACACGGAGGTAGGGGGCGGCGGAGCTAAGGCAGAATCTTTTCCTCGGTGCGGTGATCATAACGGTAACCTTAGTCGCTGAATCTGAGGTCGCGACTTGGTATTTGATGGATAAATCATTAGAAGAATTGGATATATACATATATGATATGTTGTATTTCCTTTAGTATGTAGTATTGCAAGAATGAGAGCATGGATTCTGTATAGTTAAGTTCTTGGATCATGTATAGATAGAATATGTTATGTTGTGGACTCAGATATGTTGTACCATATATACGCCAAATTTGGAATTTATGAATTTAACAAGAAATTGAACTTGAAATTGTGGATTGAGGACCTAAATTAGAAATTATTGGGACTATGCATAAGATATTAAACAATTTGGTGATTTAAAGTGGCATTATGAAGCATGTGATTAAGGACTTGACTATATTGATAAGAGAAAACAATATGAAAATTTAGATTATTGTGGCAAGACTAATTTTATAGCCTTTTTTGGAATTTTATCAATATTGTCATTTCAAGCTATCATGTTAATAGGATGATTAGTAAATTTTGGAGTTAAGGACAAGTATAATAAAGATGTATTAGGATTTTTAAATGGGTTCTGACTATAAATATACCATTATGGTTAGGTGACGACGAAGTGGGTCACGAGGACTAATAGACAATCTGCAGGACTTGTATCATCTGGGATAACAAAGGTGAAGGTCTCCTACTTTGGGTTATTTCTTTGTATAAGCTTCTCATTACTTGTTGAAAAACCTTGTGCAGGTCTGCCAATGTGGCCTCAATATATCTATCTATTTTTATGGCATAAACCTGTGAGGGTTAATTTGTTTGATTCTACCTACTCGTAAATAGCTTGATTCGCATTTATTGTACTTGATTCGTAGTTGTTCGCTTATTGGAATCTGAATTGATTAGTACTGGCTCGTTATCTGTTATTGGCTTGTATACCCCTATGAGGGTTAGTACTTGTTTAACTCGTTCTTGTTCGTTCTAGTGCCCAGAACTTCTGTTTGTCATGTCTGGTACTTGTCTTAATCGTACTTGTCTGTTCTTGTCTTAAATTTTTATCAGATGCCTTGCCGGTATACTCATTTGTCTGTATCCTGATATTTAGCCAGTTGGCTTGTATATACTTGCTTGTTGTTCATGTATTGCCTCATTGGCAACTCTAATTGCTTGAATCGTACTTGTTGTACTTGATTGGTACTATCGTACTTGCTTGGAGGTAGTACTTAGGCCGAGTGACAATCCAACACGGAATGATGGGATACTTTGGACACGCTTTGTAGTCCACCTGGGTGTCCAGGATACATTATGTCTGCATAGGTATTTGAGATACGCTAAGCAGTTTGCTTAGGTATCCGCAATGCGCCATACAGTCCGTATGGGCACACCAATTGTATGCCAAGCATTCACGCTATGGAAGTACTTGTTTGATTGGTATAAGGTGATTTGATATGCTTGTCTTAACTCATTTTGTTAGAATGCATATTCTATAAGGGTTTGCTTGCTCATACTCGTTTCTTGCTTGCTCGTGAATTGTTCTTGGAGCAATAAGGCAGGAGAGTTTCATGTTTGCTATATTAATTCTTGTTAAATTGTAATTGTACTTGTATTGCTATTGATTTTAGATTTGTTAAGATGCTCTTCCCTTGATAGGTTCTATTATCGCTTTGATATATTATCCCTCACTAAGTCCATTGGACTTACCCCTGTTTTCATTAATTTTGCAGACAGAGTGGCCTGAGAATGGAAAGTTTTGAATTGAAGCATAGTAATGCTTTTTTTGTAATAGTTTGGGGTCTTTTTTGTATATGGATCACTAGAATGATAGGTGGTAACATAGAGATGTTGAGATATATTAGAGTTGACAGGGCTACCTTGTGCTTGTGTACATATTTTTGCTGAACGCCTAAGATTTGAACCTTAGCATGAATGTTAATAGTTGGTAGTATTATTTAAGTCGAAATTTATTTTTGCTGCTTTTGAAATTATTGTTTTTTTATATAACTTGGTATTGGAAAGAAAAGGCCTATTGTTTGTATTATGGGTTTAGAATTTAAGTTTGAAATGAGTTGATATCTCAGCTTTGGGTTACCCAAAGTGGGGTGTCACACAATAATTGTAGGATCAAAACCACATAGAGGCCATTGTCCATGATCACATTAAATTGTCCAAGTTTTTCAATGAGTCCAATAATTTTAAGCCCATGATCGTGGACGCTCATGCCTTCAGTCATTCTACCTCTAAAGAGTTCTCTAGATAAAGCAAACCATTTTCGTGTCTAGTTTGGACACCATACAACTTTGTAGGTGTGCATAGATCTAACTTGTATGTTTCATATGCTCATGAGTCTTTTGTAACTCATTAGACATTGTTGCCATCATGAGATACCTTGTCTATGGATCATCGTTCATGAACTTCATGCACAATTTACTGGCCTCCATAGTGGCAGCATTACCAATGGTTTTCAGCAGAATTTGATCAAGTACATAAGTCCTTTTCTTATAGTGAAGCACAATTTCGAGATTTCTCAACCAATCGTGAAAATTGGGCCCAATTAGTTTATTGGTTCCAAAATTGTTTGAAGATTTCACAAATCTACAAAAAGTGATAAAAGAGAATATGAGCATGTGATTGAATATTTGATATTATGGTCGTCCAAGCATGTTTTTCTCCCACTATTTTATCAAATCCTTCACCCCCTAGAGGAATTCAGGAAATCATATTTCCTAGTGAGAATCAAAACTTTGCAAAATTGCAAGTGGGCCTCTGTAACCGAGTACCATCCACAAACAATCTAAGGATAAGCAACATTTGCTAATTGTATCACATGCAACTTTTGATATATTTTGCTTTACTTTTCATGTAGATGCACAAGTCGTGCGACATCTACATTACTAAGTGTTAAGTCAAACCTACAAATCAAACCGATTCAAGACCACTCCACAACATCTACCGTGATCGAGTGTCAATGTGTGGGAAGCCTCAAATCAAAGGTGCATCATATGCTAAGTATATCCTCACAGCTTTCCTCCTAAATGTGACCCCCATAACCGAGTGCCATCACATAAAATCGGTAGCATCATAATGGGATATACTATTGATAGAAGGCATGAATTAATTAGACCTTCTTTTAATTTATATACATTTTGACTTAATATTTGAGAGCACTTAGACATTCTAAGTAGAAGGAATTTTAACTTGCTTGTCAAGATCTCACCAATTTTATCTTTTTATTTAGGTTTTCTATATCATAATCCATGCATCACATACATTAATAGGATATGGAAAACATAAGTAAGTAAATGTGCCTAGCATGCTCCTAGGGTAGGATAACCATGAGCCTGACCAAGTGATGCACGTTAGAGTCGTAGGTGCATCACTTAGTTGATTTAAGTCGGTTGATTAAATCTAACTAAAATATTAATTGTATCCCATACATACATGGGTCTTTATACCTCCAATGATCTTCTTTGCTCCTTGTAACAATTACATGAGAAAGAAATCCTCACTCCTAGTGATTCTACTCTTATAATATTTACAAGATAGAAATGAAAAGTCATGCAAGCTCCAATTTAATACAACCCATTTCAACAACTTTGAAACAAATAAAATCTATATTAAAGGCTTATGATCATCCCCATTCATTCATCATCCATTCAACAATTAAATGAATAATAAATAAATCAAGAATTGATATTCAATTGCAACAATTAAATGCTTATCATACAAATAATTAATTGGCCAACCAAAAACAAGCATAACATTTATGCATCCTATTTTTCCATTAATTTGAGACTAACTTTAACAAGATTTAAGCAAGCACCAAAATGTCAAACATAATTTTGAGAACTTGCACAACATTTGTGCATCTATTATATGTGAAATAATACACTTTTGATCACAAAAAAATAGCCAAAATCAAGCTAAAAAATTGCTTGGACTAAGACCAAGCTACTGCCTACTTGTGCTAAGTGCACTACCACATGGTAGGTGCGCACATGGCTTAACTGCTGCCAGCCAACGCCTGGCCAGGCTGGGCAATCGCTCGGTCACATGGTCCTGACGGTTTTTGCTCTATTTTAGCTCCACCTTTTATGCATCCAACATTTAGAAAAACTTCTAAACATCATTTCCACATAATTTAGATGTAATTTCAAATTTAAAACACCTTTCAAATCTGAAAAATCAAGAGCTCAAACATGCTTCAGAAATCAAATTTAAGTGAGAATCGCATTCTTTCAATAATCTCCAATTAAATCCAATCCAATCCAATTGGATCCAAAAATGACCAAAACAATTTAAGGCCAAATATAACATGATCTATCAACATATAATGTCATTCAATGCTAAATCAAAATTTAACATTAGCTAATCATAAATCAAATTACACTAACATATGAATTAACAATTAAAACACGTATTAGCATAATATCTATTTATCATCAAAGGAGCCACAAGAATCATCATCCAGCACTCCAATCCATGATTTGGATCAAGTGTTTGAAGATCTAGATCAATTCGTTACATGAATCAATCAAAAGAGAATCTAAAATATAGCATGAAATTAGGCTCCGATACCACTTGAAAGAGGTGTAAGAATAAAGATTAAATTTAAAACATTTAAAAATTGAAATCTAACTTAGTTTACACCACCACAAGGATCTAAATCATACCAATATAATGGATCAAGGTCAGATTGTTACCTCTAAATCAAAATCCAACCAAAACTTGAAGTTGTGCTTCTTTTCCCGAAAGTAGACAGCTTCTGGCACAGCAAGGTGTGATCAACTTTTGATTAGGCAAATCACCTCGGATTCAAGCCAAATATGGACATACTTTCACCAACTCAATGGAGAATGTCCAGTAAAATTTCAGCACCAAACTCCTTTGGCAATACATCGGCAATACATCAAACTCCTATTGGACAATCCTTTTCTCCTTAATTTAGCTGGGAAAAATAGGAAGAAAAAGAGGTTGGTTGGAGGCCAAAAATGGTGAGGGAGGTGAAGAAGAGAGTGAAACCTTAACTCATGAGAGAATCACAATTTTGGAGGAAATTTTGGATTTAACTTTTAGACGCATAAAATGTGTGAATGTATCTCTTGTGGCACTCCCCCTCTATATCTATATATAGAGAGAGGATGGTGTGATGCCAAGGTGGCATCACACCTTCCTCAAGGAGGGGCGCCACCTAAGCGTGCCAACTTGCAAACATCTTGTATGTTGCATGTGAATGTGTGTTGAATTTGAATTTAATTTGGAATCTACATTTCATGATATGAAATATCCAACAAATAAATTCTAATTCCACACTAAATGAAATTTTCATTTGAATTCTCCCTCAAAAATCATTTCTTCACTTCAATTAAATTAAACATTTTAATTTATTTAAACTTTGAATTAACCGTTAAGTCAACTAACTTACGTCTTTAAGCAAGTTTTAGTTAACTTAACTCTTTAAATTAACTTGACCAATTGATAGTCATGTGGCACCAAATTAAATTAACACTTAATTTTATTGGTCTTAATTTAACCCTTTCAATTAATTAGATCAATTTAGCAACTAAATTGTCAAGCCAAAATGACTAAAAATTGCATCAACTGAATCCCTCAATTTTCAGTCACCTTGGAATTTTTCTAACACTTAGAAAATTCCCTTCATCATATAGGATTTCCAATTAACTTTTGTGTGCAACCCATTAGGTTCTACCTCTCATTGGACATGTGATTTTAGAATATCATATATTCACGTTAGTTTAATCTCCTTTAAAGTAACTGACTCAGTTGAATTAATCTCTATTAATTGAAGAGTGCCCAATCTCCTTAGTCGATGTCTAACCTCAAGACCATAGAGCCCAATAATTAGTCAAATTAATGCTTTTGGTGAACTATTCTAGCTCCACGCGTACCATGCAAATACGATCCTTTCATATCCTATCTCCATGAAAGAGGCTTAGGACAAGATATTTGTCGACTTTCTAATAGCCTCGATACTATGCATCTATTCTTAATATTCTTAATTTCAATTTCTATTTGTGACCTCATTTTTGGAAATCCCTTTTATAAATTGTCACATTACTTTGTCTCATCTTGGATCTTATAAACCTTCAAGTTTAAGTAGCTCATACCCATCACAATCTGAACGGCCCGCTAGGTGATCGGGGATGAGTCAAAATATGAGGACCTAAACATAAGGTTACAATGGATCCTTAGGTTAAAGGAATAATTATATGCACTAACATAAGCTAGAGAAGTAGTCACTACTGACTTGCTACTATGGCTATCTAGTGGGATCTTTGAGCAGGTCTCCAGTGCTTTGTTCTCTTACAAGCATCTACTAATATGCACCCATATCACATATAGTTTGCTTATGGAAGGGAGCAACATCCAACCCTTGGATTTATGCATCATTAGTACAAGTCTATTCCAATCTTAGATGCCCCGTCTCTTAAGATTTTATGACTTGGGATGTTTAAGATCACGACCATGTAAAACTTATTCCACAATCAACACCGAGTGAACTGACCAAGTCTTATAGTCTTATGTGATCTAAAGACTTCAACCATATGCCAGTGAAGTAATATGAGCATAAGATGAAGATGGCCATATAAGAATAGTATCATTCAATCAAGATTGTATCATAAGTAAAATAGTTTACATGCCAATCATATTGGCTTGCAGAGTACTATACCAACAAGCTAAAGAATGGCATCTTCTTGGTTATCTAATTTTCTTTCACTTGATTGAATGTGCATTAATGAAGGTTGGGAATCCAGTACGTATAATCCATTACTCAATGTACCTTGTGAAATTAAAGAAATATTCTTTATTGCTTTCAATACCCTATTTGAAATACAAAAAATCATATCCTTCATTATCAAGAGCAGGAATTGAAATAATGTTCTTTACAAGTTAGGGTACATACTAACAAGGATCTAACATAATACAAGCATTCCCCAAGTCTAACTTTACTATGCCTTGGATCGTGGAAGCAACCTTTGCTCCATTTCCAAGCTGGAGGATCATATCCCCTTCACGTCGACTCTTTTTTCTTTCCAACCCCTGTAATGAATTACAAAGGTGAGAACCACTTATGGTTCAAATACCCACGAGGAAGAATTAGTCGTTAAATGCATTTCAATGAAGTACATACCCTTCCCCAGGACTAAGGACTTATTTTTAGTTTATGGCAGCAAAGAATTGAGACTAGAGGGGTTTTTGGATTCAAGTTTCCAATCCAATGTAGATGATATAAAATCCACTTTTGGATTTGTATTTTGCTTTAATGATGGCATGGTGAGTTGGAAGAGTTCCAAGCAAGACACCACCGCCGACTTTACCATAGAAGTATAATATATTGCGGCTTCAGAAGCTGCGAAGAAAGGTGTTTGGATGAAGAACTTCATTTAAGAGTTGAATGTAATGCTTTGTATTGCTGTACCAATAGTTGTCTTTTGTGACAACAATGGGGCAATTGCACAAGCAAAAGAACCAAGAACTCATCAAATGATCTAAGCACATATTGAGGCGATATCATTTGATTCGGGAGATCATTGATAGAGGCAACATTCAAGTGGAGAGAGTTTCCTCGGAAGAGAATATAGAAGATCTACTGACAAAACCCCTATCGCAAAAGGTCTTTAAAGGACATCTTAAAAAGATGGGTCTTAAGGCTATGGGAACTTGGCTTTAGGACAAGTGGGAGATTGTTGGAATAGTGCCCAGCAATCTAATTAGATTGGCGTTGTAAACTATTTCACTTGTGATACAATGTTGATTGAACGATATTCATAATTTTGTCATCTTCATCTTATGCTTATATTTTTTCTTCACTAGCATTTAGTTAAAGCCCTTAGATTACTCTAGACTACAGGACTTAAATCTTTCAAGTCATAGGATCTTAACATATAAGGCATCTAAGATCCGCATAGACTTGCACTAACGATGCATAGATTCAAGGCATTGGATATAGCCCATTCAATGTGCAATCCTAATGAGATATGGTTGCATGTTAGTGGGTGCTTGTTAGGGGACAAGGTACTAAAGACCCATCCGAAGAATTCACTAGATAGTCAAAATGGAAAGTCGGTAATGGCAAGTTCTCCTCGTTACGCTAATGCATATAATTATGAAGGAACAATCGGCATTAGGATGCAAAATAATACAAAATTAAAACACCAAATCCAATGCCAATCGGTCATCGCAGGGTCATACCATGTAGTATATTCAGAATTAGAAGAAGATGCTTACCTTTAGAAGCAAGATCCAAGGAAGAAAACCAAATCTCCAAGTGTTGGCAGATTCGCGACTGGATCTGGCGCAGCGCATTCAGATCTGAATTTGACCAACCAAAACTCTCAATAAATTCGAAAAACAAAAATGGGAGATAACTAACACCATAGGCTATCTTCATCAGAAAATTTGGATCAAAAATCGCATCACAGCTTCTAGAAAAAATTCTCAAAATTAGACGATCTGCAGGAAACTGTGAAATAGCGATCTCACATGAAATCGCCTCCAACGTTGATCCACACGCCAAAGATGAGATCCTAAATCTCCAGATCCTAAGTTGGATTAGATCTGAAGATGGAGATGGAGTATGATCGGTTTTTTGGAGAGTTTTGGTAGGGAAGAAAAGGAAGAATTCAACACATGAATATCTTGCCTAGAAAGGTTTTTTGAGGGAAAGCATTTAGAATTTCATTTTCTAATGCTGAAAATTACACTAACATTCGTCCCGCTCTATATCTATATATAGAGTGTGTGAGATGTGATGCCATCACACCTCCCATGAGGATGTGGGGATCGAAAATTAGTTGTGTGCAAGTTGGCAATTTCAATTTCATCTTGCCAAGTTGCCAACTTGGAATCTTATTCCAAATTAATTCAAATCCAATTTGAATTTCCCCCCTTAAAATCCTTTTTCTTCCATTAATTAAATTAATCTAATTAATTAACCTTGACTTAACAATTAAGTCAAGTAAACTTAACTCTTTAAGTTTATTTTAGTCAACTTAACCCCTTAAGTTAACTTTGATCAATTGACGATCAATGTGGCACCAAACTCTTTAATTATTTGCCTAATTTAA
Source organism: Jacaranda mimosifolia (assembly GCA_018894105.1). Classification (NCBI taxonomy): domain Eukaryota; kingdom Viridiplantae; phylum Streptophyta; class Magnoliopsida; order Lamiales; family Bignoniaceae; genus Jacaranda; species Jacaranda mimosifolia. The sequence goes on along the minus strand of CM032127.1, from coordinate 32,299,544 downwards.
CTCCTTAACTTAATCAAGCCAAATTTGATCTTCAAAAGTCTCCCAAAAATCGGCCATGGAAAAAAGGTTATCTTTCTAACACTTAGAAAAATTTCTCCATCAATTAGGAAGGTCTTTTGGCTTTTGTGTGTGACCCATTGGGTTTTACCATTCATTAGACATAGGCTCACAACCCGTTGTGACTTTTGAATATTTAATATTCATTCCACTTTAAAACTCCTTTTAAACTAGTCGACTTGATTCAATCGACCTCATCAATTGAAGAGTACCTAATCTTCATGGTCAATGTCCAACCTCAATCCCATGGAGCCTAATTAATTGGTCGAAATGAATATCTATACAAGAATCGTTTAAAGCTCTACTTGTTCCATGCAAATACGGTCCTTCCGTCTCCTATCTCCCGAAAGAGGCCTAGCGCAACATATTTGTCGGCTCCTTAATAGCCTCGATTCTAAATGTCCAATTCCTTTATATGACCTCAACTTTGGAAAACTCCTTTCCCAAATTGTCATACCACCTTGCGCAAGGATTTCTTGAAATCGATCATTATAGAATGCATATGAGATGTACTCGCCCTTTACAAGAGCGAGGAGTCGGATTCCCTCTTGGATCTCACAAACATCCATTCCAAGTAGCTCATACCTAATCTCACCTCGAACGGCCTGCTAAGTGACCAAGGATGAGTCAAAGCATGAGGACCGGACACAAGGTTACCATGCATCCTCATGTCAGAGGACTAATAATATGCACTAGCGTAATCAGGAGAACTAACCACTACTGACTTGCCACTACGGCTACCTAGTGGAGTCTCTGGTAGGTCTTCAGTACCTTGTTCTCTAACAAGTACCCACTAACATGCACCCGTATCACATACGATTGCTCATGGAACGGAGCAATATCCAACCCCTTGGATTTATGCATCGTTAGTGCAAGTCTATCGGATCTTAGATGTCCCGTCTCTGAAGATCCTATGACTTGGAATGTTTTAAGATCACAACCGTGTAAGACTTATTCTATGATCACCACTTAGTGCGTAGCCAAGTCCCATGGTCAACAGTGATCAAAGGACTTCATCCAAATGCCAGTGAAGTAATATGGTGCATGAGATGAATGTGGCCATATATAAGATATCATTCAGTCAGGATTGTTTTTACAAGAAAATAGCTTTACATGGTAAAATCTATTGGCTTGTCGGGCACTATTTCCAACAATCTCCCACTTGCCCTAAAGGCAATACCTTATTGCCTTGAGACCCATCTTCTGAAGATTTCTTTCAAAGACCTTTTGTCCTAGGGGCTTAGTTAGTGGATCTGCTATATTCTCTTTTAAGGTAACTCTCTCCATTTGGACGTCGCCTCTATTAATGACCTCTTGGATCAAAAAATATTGCCTCAATATGTTCTTGGATCGCTGATGAGATCTAGGCTCCTTAGCTTGTGCTACCGCCCCTGTGTTGTCACAAAGGACAACAACTGGCTCAGTTATGCTAGCCACTACATTGAACTCTTGAATGAAATTTTTTGTCCAAACACCTTCCTTTGCAGCTTCAGAAGCTACAATATATTCTGCCTCTGTGGTCGAGTCAGCCGTGGTGTCTTGTTTGGAACTTTTCCAACTTACCGCGCCGCTATTGAGGCAAAATATAAATCCAGAAGTGGATTTCAGGCCATCTACATCGGATTGCAAACTTGAATCCGAAAACCCTTCGAGTTTCAATCTCCATTGCCGTATACCAAAAACAAATCCTTTGTTCTTCTCAAGTACTTGAGGATTATCTTTACGGCCAACCAGTGACTTTCACCGGGATTGGATTGGAACCTTCTCGTAACACTTAGCGAGTGTGCCACATCCGATCTTGTATACATTATGCTCCCTATGGTAGAGGCACATGGTGTTTGGGACATCTTTCATTTCTCTTGCTCAGTTTTAGGGGCCATAGACTTTGAGAGACGAATGCCATGCTCTATAGGAAGGAATCCTTTCTTGGATTCTTCCATACTAAACCTTTTTAGTATTTTGTCAATGCACTGGGTTTGGGATAGCCCTAGCATCATTTTTGATCTATCTCTATAGATACGTATTCCTAATACGTAGGACGCTTATCCCAAATCCTTCATGGAGAATTGTGTAGATAACCATGCTTTAGTATGCTCTAACATTCCAATCTCATTCCCAATGAGAAGGCTGTCATTGACATAAAGCACAATAAACTGTACAGAACTCCCACTGTCCTTTTGATATACACAGGGTTCATATACGTTTTTGACAAAGCCAAACGATTTGACTGTTTTGCCAAAATGCAAATTCTAACTTCGAGACACTTGTGTAAGCCCATAGATGGACCTTTGGAGTTTGCAAACCATTTGCTCACTCCCTTTGGGTGTGAAACCTTGTGGTTGCTCTATGTAAATTTCCTCTTCAATGTTGCCATTAAGAAAGGCAGTTTTCACATCCATTTGCCATATCTCATAGTTGTAATATGCAGCTATGGAAAGTAGAATCCGAATGGACTTAGGCATTATGACCGGTGAAAAGGTTTCCTCGAAGTTAATACCAGGTCTCTGAGTATAACCTTTAGCCACTAGTCGTACCTTAAAAGGTGTTACTTCTCCATCTAGTCCAAGCTTTCACTTATAGATCCACTTGCAACCAATGGGAACCATTCCCTTTAATGGATCTACCAAAGTCCATACTTTGTTTGAGTACATGGAGTCCGTTTTGGATCTCATGGCTTCAAGCCAGCATCCCGAATCTATGTCCAACATAGCTTCCTCATAGGTCCTCGGATCACTATCCGACTGTCCTGTTTCATTAAAAAATTCGAACCTTTCGGGTTGCTTCTTGACCTGGTCTGACCTTCTCAGAGTTTGTGAATCAAGATTTTGTGATTCAATTATTTCCACCGCTTGTGGGATTTGTTGATCGTTTTGAACTTCATCAAGTTCAATAACAACGACATTTCTATCCAGTGGATATTAGTTTTCTAGAAAGTAGGCGTTCCTCGAGACAAACACCTTTTGTTCTGAGGGATCATAAAAGTAATAACCCATAGACTCTCTTAGGTATCCCACAAACTTGCACAAGATGGATCTACTATCCAACTTATCTCCCACTATCCGTCTTAACTAGGCGGGAGATCCCCAAACCTTTAGATAATGGTGAGAGGGTGCTTTGCCATGCCATATCTCATATAGTATTTTTTGGCACCGACTTTGAAGGTACTGGGTTTAGTAACTTCGCTGTCACTTCTAAAGCATATCCCCAAAAGGATATTGGTACATCAGAGAAGCTCATCATGGAACGCACCATGTCTAACAATGTGCGGTTTCTCCTGTCAGCTATTCCATTGAGTTAGGGTGTGCTGGGTGTAGTCCATTATGAGAGAATCTCATTCTCCTTTAGATAATCCAAGAATTCGGTGCTTAAGTATTCTCCTCCTCAATCCGATCGTAGACTTTTAATACTTAGCCCTAATTGCTTCTACACTTTGAACTTTTCAAAGGCTTCGGATTTGTACTTCGTAAGATACAAGTGTCCGAATCGACTATGATCGTCTGTAAGATGATGAAGTAAGAATACCCTCCTCTCCCACTAACTCTTAGCAGTCCACAAACATCTGTATGGATCAAATCTAAAAGATTTGTGGAGCGCTCCGATTGTCCTACAAATGGAGCTTTGTTCATTTTTCCTTTTAAACAAGATTCACAAGTTAGATGTTCTTCAATGCCAATAGCATTTAGTGCTTTTAGAGCTTCTAACTTGTTCATCCTATTTTTGGATATATGGCCAAGTCTTGCATGGCAAAGCATGGCATTTTCTTGGATATCTTGCTTCCTTTTGTTTGTTTGAATGTGTATTAGTGAAGGTTGGGAATCAAGTATGTACAATCTGTTAGTCAATGTACCTTGTGCAACAAAATAACCATTCTTTGATGCCAACAATTTCCCATTCATTATCTAGAACGGGAATTGAAATAATATTTTTGACAAGATTCGGTACATAGAAAACAGGATCAAGTACAATACTTTTATTCCTTAAATCTAGCTTGATTATTCCTTGGAATGTGGTAGCAACTGTTGCTCCATTTCCTAAGCGAAGGATCATATCCCCTTCACGCAGACTCCTTCTTCTTTCCATCCCTTAAAATGACTTACAGAGGTGAGAACCGAATGCGGTATCGAATACCCATGTGGTTAAATGCACTTCAATGAAAAACATACCCTTCTCAAGAGTAGCAAGGTAAGATTTACAATTTCTCCTCCAATGACCCTTCTCACCACAGTGGAAATAATTTGCAGCAGTCTTAGCCTTTTTCCTGGCTCTCTCGGAACCCTTCTCGGGTTGCTTCCCTTTAGAGGAAGAACTTTTCTTCCTTTTCCCTCCATTCTTGGGGCCTTTAGGGCCCTTCGACTTAGAGGTGGAAGCAAGCATAAGAGGTTTATCCTTTTTCAACATGGCCACTACAGTCAAAAGCATGTTCATCAGCTCATTAATCGTAACTTCTTGCTTGGACATGTTGAAGTTCATAACAAACTGGTCGAACGATGGCAGCAATGACTGTAAGATCAAATTTGTGTAAAGGTTATTGTCCATGATCACATTGAGTCGTCCAAGCTTCTCAATAAGACTAATCATTTTGAGACCGTGATCATGGACATTGGAGCCTTCATTCATCTGTGATGTAAAGAGTTCCTTAGAGAGCGCGAACCTTTCATGCCTCGTTTGCACACCATACAACTCTTGCAGGTGCTTATAGATTTCACAAGCATGCTTCATATGCTCATGACTCTTTTGGAGCTCATTAGTCATGGATGCCATCATGAGGCATCGAACTTGTAGATCATCATCTACAAATCACGCGAATCATTCGCGGTCCTCATTAGATGCGTCATCGCCCAATGTGTCCACGGGACATTGATCTAGGACATAAGTCCTCTTATCAGAGTTGAGAATTATTTTAAGGTTCCTAAGCCAGTCTTGGAAGTTAAGCCCGGTTAGTTTATTGGTTTCCAAAATGCTTGAGAGTGAAGTTTTGGCCATTTGAGTTGAAGATTTCGAAAATCTACAAGAGGCGAAAAAAAAGAGTATAAGCATATGATTGAATTTGATATAGAAAACATGTTTTATGGTCTTTCAAGCATGTTTTTCTCCCACTATTTTATCAAATACTTTACCCCCAAAAAGCATTCGGGAAATCATATTTCCTAGTGATAATCAAGATCCCAAGGACTTGCAAATAGACCCCCGTGACCGGATGTATATCTACTAGCAATCTAAAGAGGTAAGAAACTTTTGCTAATTGCATCTTATATAATTCTTGATATATTTTGCCTCACCATTTCATGTAGATCCCCATAATAGAACGACCTCTGCATTACTTGGCGTTAAGTCAAACCTAGCAATAATTCTTTGATTCAAGGCGGGCACCACATCATCTCCCATGACTGAGTGTATAATGTGTGGGCGTTCTTAATTCAAAGATGCATCGTATGCTCAATATATGGTCACAGCTTTCCACTTAAGTATGACCCCTACGACCAGATGTATATCACACAAAAATGGTAGCGTCATCATGCCATATACTATTGGTAGAAGGCTTGGATCAATTAAAACTCCTTTTAATTTGAAATCCATTTTGACTTAATATTTGAAAACTTAGACTTTCCAAGTGGGGGGATTTTAGCTTGTAAAGATCTCATCATTTTATCTTCTTATTCAGGTTCTCTATATCCTAGTCTTGCATCGCATACAATAATAGGATATGGAAAGTATAAATAAGTAAATGCGTCTAGCATACATCTAAGGTGGGAGGACCATGAGCCTTAACCAAGTGATGCACTTAGAGCCATAGGTGCATCACTTAGTTGATTTTAAGTGGGTTGATTAAATCTAGCTATTACATAATTGTATCCCATACATTCATGGGCCTTCAAAAAGTCTTCATGCCTCCAATGGACTCCTTTGCTCCTCGTAACATTTACATGAGAATGAAATCCTCACTCCTAGTGATTCTGCTCTCATAACAATTACAAGATGAATTTAAGAGGCATGCAAGCCACAATTTAATACAACTATTTTTTCAACAACTTGAAAATAAATAAAATCAATATTAAAGGCTCATGATCATCCCCATTCATTCATCATCCATTCAACAATTAAATGAACAATAAATAAATTAGAATTAACAATTAATTCTATCAGTCAAATGCTCATCCCATAAACAATAATTGGTTATGCATCACAATAATGCAACTAACTTGGAGGTTAACTTTAACTAATTTTAAGAAGCACTTAAAAATGTCAAACATAAACTTGAGACCTTGCACAATACTTGTACATGAGTCATGTGTGATGCAAAAGACTTTTGAGCAACAAAGGAACATTTTGTGAGCTCAAAAATCGCCCCCAAGGCAACACCATGCAGCTGCCGGCCATGCTGGGCACACGCCCGGGCAACGTGTGCGCACCACGTGTGCACGCTGGCAAGGCAGCGCCCGACCACATCCGGCCGCTGCTGGCCGTTCGCCTCTAGGAGGCAATTCAAGCCCCACAAGTTCAACTTTTATGCACCAATAAATCTAGCATATGTTCCTAACATATTAACACACATTTCTATGCATTTTTCAGATTCAAAACTGCTTCTAAAACAGAAAAATAAGGTGCTCAATCATGCTTCAAAAAAAAACTAGTCCAAGTAAGAATCATATTCTTCAAAAAACTCCAAACAAACTCCACCACAAATGGATACAAAAATGACCAAAACACTTTCAGTCATTCATAAACATGCTATATCAACATATAAAATCAATTAATGCCTAATAAAAATTCAACATTAACAAGTATGAATTAAAACATGCTAGTTATACGAATCAACAATTAAATCACATAATGACATGCTTTCAACTCATCAAGAGTAAGAACCACAAGCATCTTCAATCCACACACTCCAATTCATCAATGAATCAAGTATGTGGTGAATTAAATCAGATCATCACATGATCCAATTGTCCACAAAAAATCCAAATAAGTGCATGATATTGGCTCCGATACCACCTGAAGGAACCATCGACATTAGGATGCCCAATAATACAAAATTAAAACACCAAATCCAATACCGATTGGTCATACCAGGGTCATACCATGAATTGTATTTGGAATTAGAAGAAGATACTTACCTTTAGAAGCAAGATCCAAGGAAAAAAACCAAATCTCCAAGTGTTGGCAGATTCGCGACTGGATCTAGCGCAGCGCATTCAGATCTGAATTTGACCAACCAAAAATCTCAATACATTCGAAAAAAAAATCTGGGATAAACCTAACACCTTAGGCTATCTTCACTATAAAATTTGAATCAAAAGTCGTAACACAGATTCCAGAAAAAATTCGTAAAGTCGGACGATTTGCAGGAAACTGTGAAATAGCGATCTCATGTGAAATCGCCACCAACGTTGATCCACACACCAAAGATGAGATCCTAAATCTCCAGATCCTAAGTTGGATTAGATCTGAAGATGGATATGGAGTATGATTGGTTTTTTGGAGAGTTTTGGTAGGGAAGAAAAGGAAGAATTCAACACATGAATATCTTGCCTAGAAAGGTTTTCGGAGGGAAAGCGTTTAGAATTTCATTTTTTAATGCTGAAAATTACACTGAAATTCATCCAGCTCTATATCTATATATAGAGTGTGTGAGGTGTGATGCCAAGGTGGCATCACACCCCCCATAAGGATGTGGGGACCGAAAATTAGTTGTGTGCAAGTTGGCAATTTGAATTTCATCTTGCCAAGTTGCCAACTTAGAATCTTATTCCAAATTAATTCAAATCAAATTTGAATTTTCCCTCTTAAAATCCTTGTTCTTCCATTAATTAAAATAATCTAATTAATTAACCTTGACTTAACAATTAAGTCAAGCAAACTTAACTCTTTAAGTTTACTTTAGTCAACTTAACCCCTTAAGTTAACTTTGATCAATTGATGATCAATGTGGCACCAAATAATTAACTCTTTAATTATTTGCCTAATATAACTTAAATTAATTGATTAATTTAACACTTAAATTAATCAAGCCAAAATTGATCTTCAAAAGTCTCCCAAAAATAGGCCATGGAAAAAGGTTATCTTTCTAACACTTAGAAAAATTTCTCCATCAATTAGGAAGGTCTTTTGGATTTTGTGTGTGACCTATTGGGTTCTACCATTCATTGGACATAGGCTCACAAACCGTTGTGACTTTTGAATATTTAATATTCATTCTAGTTTAAAACTCCTTTTAAGCTAGTCGACTCGATTTAGTCGATCTCATCAATTGAAGAGTACCTAATCTCTATGGTCGATGTCCAACCTCAAGCCCATGGAGCCCAATTAATTGGTCGAAATGAATGTCTATATGAGAACCGTTAAAGCTCTACGCGTTCCATGCAAATACGGTCCTTTCGTCTCCTATCTCCCGAAAGAGGCCTAGGGCAAGATATTTGTCGGCTCCCTAATAGCCTCGATTCTATGCTTCTATTCCAAATGTCCGATTCCTTTGTATGACCTCAACTTTGGAAAACTTTTTTCCCAAATTTTCATACCACTTTGCATAAGGATTTGTTGAAATCGATCGTCATAGAATGCATAGGAGATGTACTCACCTTTCACAAAAGCAAGGAGTCGGATTCCCTCTTGGATCTCACAAACCTCTATGCCAAGTAGCTCATCCCTAATCTCACCTCGCACGGCCCGCTAAGTGACCAAGGATGAGTCAAAGCATGAGGACCGGACACAAGGTTACTATGGATCCTCAGGTTAGAGGACTAATAATATGCACTAGCGTAAGTAGGAGAACTAACCACTACCGACTTGCCACTATAGTTACCTAGTGGAGTCTCCGGTGGGTCTTCAGTGCCTTGCTCTCTAACAAGCACCCACTAACACATACCCGTATCACATACGGTTGCTCATGGAATGGAAGAATATCCAATCCCTTGGATTTATGCATCGTTAGTGCAAGTCTATTTTGATCTTAGATGTCTTGTCTATGAAGATCCTATGACTTGGAATGTTTTAAATCCCGACCATGTAAGACTTATTCCATGATCACCACCTAGTGCTTGACCAAGTCCCATCGCCTTAAGTGATCTAAGGACTTCATCCAAATGCCAGTGAAGTAATATGGTGCATGAGATGAATGTGGCCATATACAAGATATCATTCAATCAAGATTGTTTTTACAAGAAAATAGCTTTACATGGCCAAATCTATTGGCTTGCCGGGTACTATTTCCAACAAATTAGCCTTTTGATCTGAGATCCATGGTAATCTTCTGTTTAGGTCCTCACGCTTTGACTCCTCCCTAGTCACAGTGGACTATTCGGGTGGTGAATAGACATGAGCTACTTAGAGATGGAGGTTTGTGAGATCCAAAATGGAGTCCGACTCCTCGTCTTTGTGAAGGGCGAGTGCATCTCCTATGTATTCTATAATGATCGATTTCAAGGAGTTATTGCGCAAGGTAGTATGATAATTTGAAAAAGAGTTTTTCAAAGATGAGGTCATAAAGTGGAATCTAGCATTGGGAATAGAGATAGAGTATTGAAGCTATTAGGGTGCTGACAAATATCTTGCCCTAGGCCTCTTTTCGGAGATAAGAGACAGAAGGACCATATTTATATGGCAGGCGTAGAGCTATGATGGTTCTCCAAAAGCATTCATTTTAGCCAATTAGTTAAGCTCCATGGGCTTGAGGTTAGGCATCGACCATGGAGATTGGGTACTCTTCAATTAATGAAGATTAATTGAATTGAGTCGATTAGTTTAATTGAGTTTAAACTAAACGAGAATATATGATATTCTAAAGTCACAAGGAGTTGTGAGCCCATGTATAATGAATGTTAGAACCTATTGGGTCATACACAAAAGCCAATTACATTTCCTAAGTAATGGAGGAACTTTCTAAGTGTTAGAAAATTCTCTCTATGGAGACTGATTTTGGAATTACCAAAAATTGAGATCTAAGTTGGCTTGATTAGTGTAAGTCTTAAATTGATCAACTGATTTAAGAATTTAAATTAGACCAATAATTAAGGAGTTAATTATTTGGTGCCACATGACCATCAATAGGTCAACTTAAAGAGTTGACAAAATTATACTTAAAGTGTTAAGCTAGTTGACTTAAGGGGTTAAGTTAGTGATTAATTAATTAAATTAAATTGTTTAATTTACTTAATGAAAATAATATATTTTGGAGGGAAGATTCAAATGATATGATCATTTTAGGTGTGGCATTTAATTACTTTGAAATTAAATTTCAAATTTAATTGAAATGCATACAAATTCAAATTAGATTTGAATTTGCCAACTAAGCCTGCAAGGCATGCATATTGGCAGTCCCCTCTTGAGGAAGGTGTGATGCCACCTTGGCATCACACCATCCTTATGCTATATATGGATATAGAGTGAAGTAGGGTGGTCACAAGTAATCTTGCAAGTGAAGGATTAGATTCTCACTTTTCCCTCTATTTTCAAGGTGTGCATTCATGTCTTGAAGTTCACCTTCATCTTCTTCTCCCTACCTAAAAATTGGCCATCTCTCTCTCTCAATTATCCTCTCTTTCTCCAACTAAAAGTGAGGAGTAGTAGGATTTGGATTGGTTTGTGGATCATATCGATAGAGGTAAAACATATGGGTTGCTAAGCCTTTGGAGATCTACCATTGAGACCAATGTATTGTCAATTTTATTCTAGGAGATCTAGAAGGAGTTTCAAGCTAAAGTTTGTTCCAGCAGCTTCCTCAAGGAGTTGAGCATCTACTAGAAATTTTCTAACATTTTTGACAGTTTTAAATCAGTCAACAACCACTTACTTCCAGCTACGCCACAATTTGGCGGATTCTGTTTAAAGAAGGAGTTCCTCAATCTATCTTTGGATTTTGCTTTTCAAGGTAATTCTTCAACCAAATTTAAATCCTAAAGTATGTTTAGATCTTTGGTTGCTTGTAAGCACTAGTTTATTTATGCTTTTGATGTTTCATTATTAGATCCTAGTCCCTTACTTGCTTTCAAGTGGTATTGAAGCCTAATTCATGATTTAATTTGGATTTTTTGAATGATTGTTTCACATGATGGATTGATCAAAATCACCAAATTCTTGATTCATATAATGGATTGGAGTGGTTAGATGATATTGTGTGTGGCTCCTTGATTGATGAATTGAAAGCATGCTAATATGTGTTTTAAGTGTTAATTCAAATGATTAGTATGTTTTAACTCATAGCTATTAAAGTTGAATGCTGATTTCGTATTAACTGATGTTATATGTTGATATAGCATGTGTTGATAGGCCTAAAGTTGTTTTGGTCATTTTTGGATCTAATTTGATTGGACTATTGTTGGAGATTTTTCAAGAATATGATTATCACTTGAACTTGAAGTTTGAAGAATGTTTGAGCACTTGAAATTCCATTTTTGAAAGGTGTTTTAAATTTGGAATTTCATCTAAAATGTGTGGTTTGATGTTTAGGATGTGTCCTAAAATTTTTTGTGAACAAAAGTTAAACCAAAATTGACTTGACTCGGTCTAAACCTTAAAAAAGGGGTTCTACCGTACCATAGCAGCACACAAGTAGGGCAGCGAGCGCACCTACCGTCCAACCATGCATACCGCTTTGGTAGCGGCGACCAGTTTTGGTTGGCATAAGTTTTGGGCCTATTTTTGTGTTCCTTAAATGTCCAAAAATGATTCAAATCATGCTAGATAGGTGTACAAGAATTGTGCAAGTTATCAAAATTATATTTGACATTTTTTTGCTTTTAGAAACTTGTTCAAATTAATCTCCAATTTTGAGCAAAAACAAGATGCATAAATGTTATGCTTATTTTTTCTTGACTAATTAATTATTATGAGATAAGAATTTAATTTTCGGGATTCAAGGTTAATTCTAGATTTATTTAATCTTCATTTAATTGTTGAATGAATGATGAATGAATGGGGATGATCATGAGCTTTTAATATTGATTTTATTTATTTCAAGTTGTTGAAAAAGGTTGTATTGAATTGGGGCTTGCATGCCTCTTAATTTCTATCTTGTAAATGTTATGAGAGTAGAATCACTAGGAGTGAGGATTTCTTTTTCTTGTAAACGTTACAAGGAGAAATGGGCAATGAGACCACTGGAGGCTAGAAGACTAATGAATATATGGGGATACACTCATGTAATAGCTATATTTAATCAATGCACTTAAAATCAACTAGGTGGTGCATCTATGGCTCTAAGTGCACCACTTGGTTAGGCTTGTGGTCATCCCACCTTAGGAGCATGCTAAGCACATTTACTTATTTATGCATTTCATATCCTATTGATGTATGAGATGCATGATTAGGATATAGAAAACCTAAATAAGAAGATAAAATGATGAGATCTTTGCAAGCAAAAACCTTCCACTTAGAATGTTTAAGTGTTTTTCCAAATATTAAGTTAAAATGGATACAAATTAAAAGGAGTTTTAATTCATCTATACCTTCTACCAATATTGTATGCCATGACGATGCTACCGATTTTGTGTAATGGCACTTGGTTACGGGGGTTACACTTAGGAGGAAAGCAATAAGCATATACTAAGCATGAGATGCATTTCTTGTATCAAGAATGCCCACACATTAGCACTCAATTACGGGCGATGTTGTGGTGCTTGTCTTGAATCAAAATTTGATTGATACATTAGAATGGACTCTTAGTGACATAGATGGTGCACGGTTACGTAGGTCTTTGTGAAAAGTGAAGAAAAATGTATCAAGAATTACATGAGATGCAATTAGCAAAAGTTGCTTACTCTTTGATTGCTTGTGGAAGACACTCAGTTATGAAGGTCCATTTTCAAGTCCTTGGAATGTTAATTCTTACTAGGAAATGAGATTTCCCAAATTCTTCTAGGGACGAAGGATTTGATAAAGTAGTAGGAGAAAGACATGCCTGAAAGACCATGAACATGTTTTCTATATCAAAATTCATTCACATGCTTATATTCTCTTTTTCGCCTTCGAGGATTTGTGAAATCTCAAGAGAATAACTAAAAATCCACTCCGCGTTATTATGGAAACCAATAAACTAATAGGCTAAACATCCACGATTGACTTAACCTCAAAATCATTCTAGATTCCTAGAAGTGTCTATATGTCATATATCAAGGTACTCCTAATCCCATGGGGATTATAGTATACCAAGAGACAAATAAAAAGTTCACAAACTGGATTAAGGATCGTCCTATCCTATAGTCTCATGATGGCATCTACGAACTTCAAAAGTCTCAAGGACACATGAATTATACCTCGGTTAAAGTTTACAAGAGTTGTAAAGCAAACAAGGTATGCAAAATTCATGTTGTCATAGGTGATTTTTCAAGCTAGGATGGATATGAAGTCATGTGTCCTCAACAACAACCTAAAGATGATTAGGCTTGTAGAAGCTTTTCAACTTGGACATAGTGATGGACAATGATCTCCATGAGGATTTGATCCTCATATCCTTGCTGAGTTTAATTGATCAAAGTGTTGATCTAGGCAAAGATTACCATGATAAGGGCATAACATTAATGCTTGCTTCCTCCTCCAAGTCTATGGTCCATAGGGGTGCTAGAAATAGAAGTAAAAGGAAGAAAAGTTCTTTTTCTAAGGGGAGAGCAACCATTAAAGGCATTCGAAGGAGTCAAGAAGATTATAGATGATATAGTCGATATTACTTGTTTCTACTTTGGCGAGATAGGCCATTGAAAGCGAAATTGCAAGGGACACCTTGCAACCCTTAAAAGGGGTATGTACTTTATTGAAGTACATTCAAGGATAAATTATTCCTCATACATATATGATATCACATGTGGTTTTTATCTTTGTAAGTTGTTACAAACAATACAAAGAAGAATAAGACCTAGCGATGGGGATATGATCCACTGCCTTGCTAAGGACAAGAGTTGCGGCCAAAGATGAAGGCATATAATAAGTTAGACTAGGAAACTCCATAATTGTATTGAACCCTTGTTAATATGTACCAGATATTGTTGAGAACATTATTTCAATTCCCATTTTAGATGGCGAAGGATTTGATCCTTCCATATCAAATGAGAGATTGAATGCGTTAAAGAACATATTCTTTAGATTCTTATGGTACACTTAACAAAAAATTATACATTTTTGGATTCTCAACCATCACAAATGCATATTCAATAAAGTAAGAAAATTAAATATCCAAGAAGATGTTATGTTATGACATACAAGACTTTGACATATTTCTAAATATAGGATGAACAAGTTAAAAGTTCTAAAAGCACTAAATGTTAGTGGCATTGAAAACCTTCCTACTTGTGAATCTTGTTTAAAAGGAAAAATTACCGAGGTCCTTTTGTAGGATGAAGAAGCACACTACAAGTCATTTGGATTTGATCCATACAGATGTTTGTGACCCACTACAAGTTAGTGCTAGAGGAGGCTATTCCTACTTCGTCACCTTTACCGATGATATAGTCGGTTTGGACATACATATCTTATGAAGTACAAGTCCAAAGCCTTTGAAAATTTCAAAGAGTATAGGAATGAAGTAGAAAAGGAAAAGAAACTTAGTATAAAAGCTCTTCGATCAGATTGAGAGGGAGAATACTCAAGTACCAAATTCTTGGATTATATAAATGAGAATATAATTCTCTCTCAATGGACTCCAAGCGCCATACCCCAACATAATGGAGTAGTTGAAAGGAGAAACCGTACTTTGTTAGGTATGGTATGTTCCATGATGAGTTTTTCTAATGTGCCTATATCCTTTTAAGGATACGCCTTAAAATTAGCGGTGAAGTCACTAAGTATAGTACCTTCAAAGTTGGTGCCAAAGATGCCGCATGAGATATGGTATGGCAAAATATTATCTTACCATTATCTTACAGTTTGGGGGTCTCTTGCCTATATGAGATGTTTAGTGGGAGACAAGTTCAATAGTAGATCTACCTTGTGCATGTTTGTGGGATACCTAAAAAAGTCTTTGGGTCATTACTTTAGTGATCCCTAAGAAGAAAGGGTGTTTGTTTCAAGGAACATTGCCTTTTTTGCAAAGGAATTTCTATTAGATAGAAAAGACGTTGTAATTGAACTTGGTGAAGTTCAAGATGATCATTAAAATCCCACAAGCAATAAAAACAAGTAAATATTAATAAGAGCCTCATATGCAACCTCTAAGAAGGTTGGACCAGATCAAGAAGCAACTCAAAAGGTTCAAATTCCTTCATGAGATAGGCCAATCAGATAATGATCCGAATACCTATTAGGAAATTAAGTTAGACATAGACTCGGGACGTTGGCTTAATGCCATAAAATCCAAAATGGACTCCACAAACTCCAACAATAGACTTTGGTAGATCTACCAAAGGGAATAGTTCCATTGGTTTCAAGTAGATCTATAAGGAAAGACTAGGAGTCGATTGAGAGGTAATGATCTTTAAGGCGCGACTAATGGCAAGAGGTTATGCTCTAAGACTTGGTATCAATTTCCAGGAAACCTTTGCACTTGTTGTAATGCCTAAGTCTATTATGATTGTACTTGCCATAGTCGTATATTATGACTATTAGATATGGCAAATGGATGTGAAAACCATTTTCCTCAATGGAAACATTGAATAAGTAAATTATATGGAGCAACCGCAAGGTTTTACATTCAAGGAGAGTGAGCAAAAGGTTTGTAAACTCCAGAGATCCACTTATGGACTCAAACAGGCATCCCAAACTTGGAACATACATTTTGATTAGAAAGTTAATTCGTTTGGCTTTGTCAAAAATGTATATGAACCTTCTGTGTTCTAGAAGGCTAGTGGGAATAGTATAAAGTTTATGATGCCTTATGTCAATGACATTCTCCTCATTGAGAATAAGAGAAAAATGTTAAAGTGTATTGAAGTTTGGTTATCTGCACAATTCTCCATAAAGGATTTGGGAGAAGCATCATATGTATTAGGAATACATATCTATAGACATAGATCGGGAAGAATGCTGGATCTTTTTCAATATCGTATACTGCCAAGATACTAATGAGTTTTAATATAGAAGAATCCAATAGTAGTTTCTTCCTATTAGACATGGCATTCGTCTCTCCAAGCCTATGGCCCCTAAAACTGATAATGAGAGACATAGAATGTACCACATACTTTATGCAGAGCGTATTATATGCCGTTTAATGTACAAGACCGAATGTGGCACACGCTCTAAGTGTTACGAGTTGTTTTGAATCCAACTCCAGTGAATTTCACTAGATGGCCGTTAAAACAATCCCAAAGTACTTAAGAGGCACTAAGGACTTGTTTTTGGTATTTGGCAATAGAGAATTGAAACTGAAGTAGTTTTTGGATTTTAGTTTTCAATCCGTTGCAGATGACCTGAAATCCACTTCTGGATTTAAATATTACCTTAATGACAGCTGTTAGAAATAGTGCCCGGCAAGCCAATGATTTTGGCTTTGTAAAACTATTTTCTAAAGAGACAATCTTGATTGAATGATATTTTACATATGGCCACATTCATCTTATGCATTATATTACTTCACTGGCATTTGGATGAAGTACTTAGATCACACATGACTACGGGACTTGGTCAGTTCACTGGGTGGTGATCATGGAATAAGTCTTACACGGTCGTGATCTTAAATATTCCAAGTCATAGGATCTTACGAGACGGGACATCTAAGATTCGGACAGACTTGCACTAACGATGCATAAATCCAAAGAGTTGGATATTGCTCCGTTCCATGAGCAACTATATATGATACGGGTGCATGTTAGTGGGTGCTTATTAGAGAACAAGGCATTGAAGACCCACCGGAGACTCCACTAGGTAGCCGTAGTGGCAAGTCAGTAGTGGCAAGCTCTCCTACTTACGCTAGTGCATATAAATTAGTCCTTTGACCTGAGGATCTATTGTAACCTTGTGTCCGGTCCTCATGCTTTGACTTATCCCTGCTCACCTAGTGGGCTGTTCGGGGTATGATTGGGTATGAGCTACTTGGCATGGAGGTTTATGAGATCCAAGATGGAATCTGACTCCTCGCATTTGTGAAGGGCGAGTACGTCTCCTATGCATTCTATAATGATCATATTCCAGAAATCCTTGCGCAAGGTGGTATGACAGTTTGGGAAAAGAGTTTTCCAAAAGATAAGGTCATACATCGGAATTGAACATTTAGAATAGAAGCATTGAATCGAGGCTATTAGGGAGCCGACAAATATCTTGCCCTAGGCCCCTTCCATGGAGATAGGAGACGGAAGGACCGTATTTGCATGGAACGCGTAGAACTTTAAAGGTTCATACAGAGACATTCATTTCGACCAATTAGTTGGGCTCCATGGGCTTGAGGTTGGACATCGACCATGGAGATTAGGTACTCTTTAATTGATAGAGATCGATTGAATCGAGTCGGCTAGTTTAAAAGGAGTTTTAAACTAGAATGAATATTTAATATTCAAAAGTCACAAGGAGTTGTGAGCCTATGTCCGATGAATGGTTGAACCCAATGGGTCACACACAAAAGCCTTGAACTTTTCTAAGTGGTGAGAGAAGAATTTTTAAGTGTTAGAAAATACGTCCCTCTTAAGGGACCCATTTTGAGAGAGAGATTTCAAGATCAATTATGGCTTGATTGATTTAAGTGTTAAATTGATCAACTAATTTAAGGAGTTAAATTAGGCAAATAATTAAGGAGTTGATTATTTGAGCTACATTGATAGTTGAATAATTGAAGTTGAGTTAAAGAGTTAACTAAAGAAAATTTAAAGAGTTAAGTTTGCTTGATTTAATTGTTAAATCAAGTTGAATTAATTAAATTAATTGGATTAATTTAATTAATAGGGAAATATATTATTGGAGGGAATAATTCAAATATGATTTGAATTAATTGGAATTGGATTCCAATTAAGCAAGTTGGCAAGACCACATGATAGTGGAATTACCAACTTACAATTATGCCCTTGGAATTTTCGGCCCCCCCCTTAGCATGGGAGGTATGATGCCACCTTGGCATCACACCTCTCACACCTCTATATAAGGGGAGGTGGAGTGGCCGAAAATCAGTCTAGATTCATTAGCCAAAATTATGAAGTTTGCAAGCTAAATTCTTCCTCCAAAATTCTCTCCAAAGTTAGTAGAGATCTAACTTCCATCCATTCTCTCTCTCACTCAAAAACCTCCTTCTTCACCAAACAACTCCAGATATGCTCCAGCTAAAGATCTGGACGTTCTAGGATTGCTTTAAGGTGTGTGGACTTGCGTTGGAGGTAACCACAAGTGAGGCCACTCAATTCCAGAAAAGGTTTCTGCAGAACAGTCCACTTCATGATTTTATCCTGGAGCGATCCGATGGATATTTGGGCGAATTTTTTTCACATAAGATCGGCATTCAAGTTAGATTTCTGGATAATTTTTCCTCATTTCATTTGGAGGTCGGAATTGGAAGATATTCTCCTTTTTCTCTGTTGTGCCAGAAACTGCCAGAAATCTGTGATAGGAAGAATCATCCATCATCTCCTTGGATTTTGAGCGATTCAGGTTGGCGTCCTCTGATTAATCCATTTATGTTGTATGATATATGCCTGGGGATGTTTCTTTGGATCGATATTTGCTATTTAATTTTGAATTTGTTTGGCTTATCTCGGCCATAGCACTTTCAGGTGGTATCCGAGCTAATATCATGCACTTATTTGGATTTTTGTTGCACAATTGGATCATGTGATGATCTGATTGAATCATCCACATAATTTATTCATTGATGAATTGGAGTGTGTGGATTGTAGATGCATGTGGATTATGTGTTTGATGAATTGAAAGCATGTTATTATGTGATTTAATTGTTAATTCGTATAGTTAGCATGTTTTAATTCATAGAAGTTAATGTTGAATTTTGATTTGACATTAATTGATGTTATATGTTGATATAGCATGTTGTTGAATGGCTGAAAGTGTTCTGGTCATTTTTGGATCCAATTGGATTGGAGTTTATTTGGAAATTGTTTGAAGAATATGATTCTCACCTTGACTAGTTTTTGGAGCAAGTTTGTGCACTTTAATTTTCAGTTTTTGAAACTGTTTTGAATCTGAAATTTGGGCAGAAATGTGTATCAATGTGTTGGCCACACATGGTAGAAATATAGGTGCATGAAAGTTGAAGGAATGGGGCTTGAATTGCCCCCCCAAAACCGAGTGGCAGCAGCGGCCGGACGCTGCCGGGCGTGCCTAGCTAGCGTGTGCACACGCTGCCCAGGCAGCGCCTGGCCATGTCCGGCAGCAGCAGCACCTGGTTTGGGGGGCGATTTTTGAGCCCCCAAGTCCATCCTTTTATTCTCCTAATTGTTTTGCATTGCACACAACACATGCACAAGTGTTGTGCAAGGTCTCAAAATTATGTTTGACATTTTTGAGTGCTCCTTAAAATTGGTTAAAGTTGATCTCCAAGATAGTTGCATAATTGTTATGCATGACCAATTTCTTGTTTATATGATGAGCATTTAATTGGTAGAAATATTTGTTAATTCTTGTTTATTTATTGTTTATTTAATTGTTGAATGGATGATAAATGAATGGGGATGATCATGAGCCTTTAATATGATTTTATTTATTTTCAAGTTGTTGAAAAGTTGGTTGTATTAAATTGAGGCTTGTATGCCTCTTGATTCATCTTGTAAAAGTTATGAGAGTAAAATCTTTAGGAGTGAGGATTTCCTACTCATGTAATTGTTACAAGGAGCAAAGGAGACCATTGGAGGCATGAAGACCTTATGAAGGCCCATGAATGTATGGGATACTATCATGTAATAGCTAGATTTAATCAACCCACTTAAAATCAACTAAGTGATGCACCTATGGCTCTAAGTGCATCACTTGGTTAAGGCTCATGGTCATCCCACCCTAGATGTATGCTAGGCGCATTTACTTATTTATGCTTTCCATGTCCTATTTTGTATGCGATGCAAGACTAGGATATAGAGAACCTAAATAAGAAGATAAAATAATGATGAGATCTTTGCAAGCAAAAAAAAAAAATCCTCCACTTAGAAAGTCTAAGTATTTTTCAAATATTAAGTCAAAATGGATTTCATATTAAAAGGAGTTTTAATTAATCCAAGCCTTATACCAATTATATGTGGCATGATGATGCTAGCATCATTTGTGTGATGTCTCACGAGTCGTGGGTCACACTTATGGTAGAAAAGTTGTGTCCACATACTTAGCATAAGATGCACTTTGGTTGGGGAACGCCCACGCATTGGCACACAAGTCGTGGGATGATGTGTGACCCGTCTTGAACCGAAGCATGATTGGTAGGTTTGACTTAACACTTAGTAATGTAGATGTCGCACGAGTCATGGGTCTACATGAAAAGTGAGGCAAAATATATCAAGAATTGCATAAGATGCAATTAGCAAATGTTGCTTACCCTTCGATTGTTTGTGGATGTCTCACAAGTCGTGGGTCCACTTACAAGTCCTCGGGATCTTGATTCTCACTAGGAAATATGATTTCCCGAATTCTTTTTGGGGGTAAAGGATTTGATAAAATAGTGGGAGAAAAACATGCTTGAAAGACCATAAACATGTTTTCAATATCAAATCAATCGCATGCTTATTCTTTTCTTTTTCGCCTCTTTGTAGACTTGCGAAATCTTCAAAATCAAAATGGCTAAGAATCCACTCTCAACTATTTTGGAAGCCATTAAGCTAACTGGGCCAAACTTCCAAGACTGGCTAAGAAATCTCAAAATCATTCTTGACTCTGATAAGAGGACCTATGTCCAAGACAAGTATCCAGTGGATACATTGGGCGATGACGCATCTGATGAAGATCGCGAATGGTTCGCGCGTTTTGTAGATGATGATCTACAAGTACGATGCATTATGAAGGCATCTATGTCTAATGAGCTCCAAAAATCTCATGAGCATATGAAACATGCTTATGAAATTCATTCACACCTACAAGAGTTGTATGGTGTAAAAATGAGGCACGAAAGGTTTGCGCTTTCCAAGGAACTCTTTAGATCACGGATGGGTGAAGGCTCAAATGTCCATGATCACGGTCTCAAAATGATTGGTCTTATTGAGAAGCTTGGACAACTTGATGTGATCATGGACAATGACCTTTACATAGATTTGATCTTACAGTCATTGCCGCCATCGTTCGACCAGTTTGTTATGAACTTCAATATGTCCAAGCAAGAAGTCACGATTAACGAACTGGTGAACATGCTTGTGACCGCTGAGGCCACATTGAAAAGGGATAAACCTCTTATGCTTGCATCCACCTCTAAGTCCAAAGGTCCCAAAGGCCCTAGGAAAGGAGGAAAGAGGAGGAAAAATTCTTCTTCAAAAGGGAAGCAACCCGAGAACGGTTCCGAGAGAGACAAGAAAAAGGCTAAAGTAGATGCAAATTGTTTCCATTGTGGTGAAAAGGGTCATTGGAGAAGAAATTGTAAAGCTTACCTTGCTACTCTTACGAAGGGTATGTTTTTCATTGAAGTGCATTTAACGACGAATTCTTCCACATGGGTATTCGATACCGCATGCGGTTCTCACCTCTGTAATTCGTTACAAGGGATGGAAAGAAGAAGGAGTCTACGTGAAGGGGATATGATCCTCCGCCTGGGAAATGGAGCAACTGTTGCTGCCACATTCCAAGGAATAATCAAGCTAGATTTAGGGAATAAAAGCATTGTACTTGATCCAGTTTACTATGTACCCAATCTTGTCAAAAATATTATTTCTATTCCCGTTCTAGATAATAAAGGATATGATTTTTCAATATCGAATGGGAATCTATTAGCATCAAAGAATGGTTCTTTAGTTGCTAAAGGTACATTGTCTAATGGATTGTACATACTTAATTCCCAAACTTCACTAATGCACATTCAATCAAATAAAAATAAGCAAGATATCCAACAGGATGCCATGCTATGGCATGCAAGACTTGGCCATATATCCAAAATAGGATGAACAAGTTAGAGGCTCTCAAAACACTAAATGTTACTGGCATTGAAGAACTTCCAACTTGTAAGTCCTGTTTAAAAGGAAAAATGACCAAAGCTCCTTTTGTAGGACAATCGGAGCGCTCCACAAATCTTTTGGATTTGATCTACACAGATGTTTGTGGACCACTAAGAGTTAGTGGCAGAGGTGGCTATTCCTACTTCATCACCTTTACCGACGATCACAGTCGTTTCGGATACTTGTAGCTTATGAAGAACAAATCCGAAGCCTTTGAAAAGTTCACAAAGTATAGAAATGAAGTAGAAAATCAACTAGGGCTAAGTATTAAAACTCTTCGATCGGATCGAGGAGGAGAATACTTGAGCACTGAATTCTTGGATTATCTAAAGGAGAACGGGATTCTCTCATAATGGACTCCCCCCGGCACACCTCAGCTCAATAGAGTAGCCGAGAGGAGAAACCGCACACTGTTGGATATGGTGCGTTCCATGATGAGCTTCTCCAATGTACCGATATCCTTTTGGGGATATGCCTTGACTACGACAGCGAAGTTACTAAATATAGTACCTTCAAAGTCAGTGCTAAAGACACCATATGAGATATGGCATGGCAAAGCACCCTCTTATCAATATTTGAAGATTTGGGGATCTCCTACCTACGTAAGACGGACAGTGGGAGATAAGTTGGATAGCAGATCCATCTTATACAAGTTTGTGGGATACCCAAGAGAGTCTATGGGTTATTATTTTTATGATCCCTCGGAACAAAAGGTGTTTGTCTCGAGGAACGCCGTCTTTTTGGAAAAGGAATTTCTATTGGATAGAAATGGCATTGTTGTTGAACTTGATGAAGTTCAAAATGATCAACAAATCCCACAGGCGGTGGAAACAATTGAATCACAAAAGCCCGATACACATCCTCTAAGAAGGTCTGACCGCGTCAAGAAGCAACCCGAAAGGTTCAGATTTCTTCATGAGACGGGTCAGTCAGATAGTGATCCGAAGACCTATGAGGAAGCTATGTTGGACATAGACTCAAGACGCTGGCAAGAAGCCATGAGATCCGAAATGGACTCCATGTACTCAAACAAAGTATGGACTTTGGTAGATCCACTGAAGGGAATAGTTCCCGTAGGTTGCAAGTGGATCTATAAGCGAAAGCTTAGAGTAGATGGAAAAGTGACAACTTTTAAGGCGCGACTAGTAGCTAAAGGTTATACTCAAAGACCCGGTATTGATTTCGAGCAAACCTTTTCACCAATCGCAATGGCTAAGTCCATTTGGATCCTACTTGCCATAGCTGCATATTATGACTATGAGATATGGCAAATGGATGTGAAAACTGCCTTTCTCAATGGAAACATTGAAGAGGAAATATACATGGAGTAACCACAAGGTTTCACACCCAAAGGGAGCGAGCAAATGGTTTGCAAACTCCAAAGGTCCATTTATGGACTTAAATAAGCGTCTCGAAGTTGGAATATACGTTTTGATAAGACAGTCAAATTGTTTGGCTCTGTCAAGAACGTATATGAACCCTGTGTGTATCAAAAGGCCAGTGGGAGTTCTGTACAGTTTATTGTGCTTTATGTCGATGACATCTTTCTCATTGGGAATGAGGTTGGAATGTTAGAGTGTACTAAAGCATGGTTATCTACATAATTCTCCATGAAGGATTTGGGAGAGGCATCCTACGTATTAGGAATACCTATCTATAGAGATAGATCGAAGAGGATGTTGGGGCTATCCCTAACCATGTACATTGATAAAATACTAAAAAGGTTTAGTATGGAGGAATCCAAGAAAGGATTTCTTCCTATGGGACATGGCATTCGTCTGTCGAAGTTTATGGCCCCTAAGACTGAGCAAGAGAAACGAAAGATGTCCCAAATACCTTATGTCTCTGCCATAGGGAGCATAATGTATGTTGTTCAATGTACAATACCGGATGTGGCACACTCGCTAAGTGTTAAGAGTAGATTCCAATCCAATCCCGGTGAAAGTCACTGGATGGCCGTAAAGAAAATCCTTAAGTACTTGAGAAGAACTAAGGATCTGTTCTTAGTATACGGTAATGGAGAATTGAAACTAGAAAGGTTTTTGGATTCAAGTTTCCAATCCGATGTAGATGACCTCAAATCCACTTCTGGATTTATATTTTGCCTCACTGGCGGCGCGGTGAGTTGGAAAAGTTCCAAACAAGACACTACGACCGACTCAACCACAGAGGCAGAATATATTGCTGCTTCTGAAGCCGCAAAGGAAGGCGTTTGGACGAAAACTTCATTCAAGAGTTGAATGTAGTGCCTAGCATAGCTGAGCCAGTTGTTGTCTTCTGTGACAACCCCGGGGCGATAGCACAAGCTAAGGAGCCCAGATCTTATCAACGATCTAAGCACATTTTGAGGTGATATCATTTGATCAGAGAGATCATTAAGAGAGGCGACATCCGAGTAGAGAGAGTTACCTCGGAAGAGAATATAGCAGATCAACTAACTAAGCCTTTAGGACAAAAGGTCTTTGAAGGACATGTAAGACTGTAGGGCATTAGCTTTAGGGCAAGTGGGAGATTGTTAGAAATAGTGCCCGGCAAGCCAATGATTTTGGCTTTGTAAAACTATTTTCTAAAGAGACAATCTTGATTGAATGATATCTTACATATGGCCACATTCATCTTATGCATTATATTACTTCACTAGCATTTGGAATAAGTCTTACACGGTCGTGATCTTAAATATTCCAAGTCATACGATCTTACGAGACGGGACATCTAAGATCCGGATAGACTTGCACTAACGATGCATAAATCCAAAGAGTTGGATATTGCTCAATTCCATGAGCAACTATATATGATACGGGTGCATGTTAGTAGGTGCTTGTTAGAGAACAAGGCACTGAAGACCCATCAGAGACTCCACTACGTAGCCGTAGTGGCAAGTCGGTAGTGGCAAGCTCTCCTACTTACGCTAGTGCATATAAATTAGTCCTTTGACCTGAGGATCCATTGTAACCTTGTGTCCGGTCCTCATGCTTTGACTTATCCCTGCTCACCCAGTGGGCCGTTCGGGGTATGATTGGGTATGAGCTACTTGGCATAGAGGTTTATGAGATCCAAGATGGAATCCGACTCCTCGCTTTTGTGAAGGGCGAGTACATCTCCTATGCATTCTATAATGATCATATTCCAGAAATCCTTGCGCAAGGTGGTATGACAGTTTGGGAAAAGATTTTTCCAAAAGATAAGGTCATACATTGGAATTGAACATTTAGAATAGAAGTCTTGCCCTAGGCCTCTTCCATGGAGATAGGAGACAGAAGGACCGTATTTACATGGAACGCATAGAGATTTCAAGGTTCATACAGAGACATTCATTTCGACCAATTAGTTGGGCTCTATGGGTTTGAGGTTGGACATCGACCATGGAGATTAGGTACTCTTCAATTGATAGAGATCAATTGAATCGAGTCGACTAGTTTAAAAGGAGTTTTAAACTAGAATAAATATTTGATATTCAAAAGTCACAAGGAGTTGTGAGCCTATG
This sequence comes from Jacaranda mimosifolia, assembly GCA_018894105.1. Taxonomy (NCBI): domain Eukaryota; kingdom Viridiplantae; phylum Streptophyta; class Magnoliopsida; order Lamiales; family Bignoniaceae; genus Jacaranda; species Jacaranda mimosifolia. The sequence continues at coordinate 32,274,026 of CM032127.1, read as the reverse complement.
TCCGATGAATGGTTGAACCCAATGGGTCACACACAAAAGCCTTGAACTTTTCTAAGTGATGAAAGAAGAATTTCTAAGTGTTAGAAAATACGTCCCTCTTAAGGGACCAATTTTGAGGGAAAGATTTCAAGATCAATTATGGCTTGATTGATTTAAGTGTTAAATTGATCAAATAATTTAAGGAGTTAAATTAGGCAAATAATTAAGGAGTTGATTATTTGAGCCACCTTGATAGTTGAATAATTGAAGTTGACTTAAAGAGTTAAGTTAACTAAAGAAAACTTAAAGAGTTAACTTTGCTTGATTTAATTAAATTAATTGGATTAATTTAATTAATAGGAGAATATATTATTGGAAGGAAGAATTCAAATATGATTTGAATTAATTGGAATCGGATTCCAATTAAGCAAGTTGGTAAGAGCACATGATAGTGGAATTACCACATTCCAATTATGCCCTTGGAATTTTTGGCCCCCCCCTAGCATGGGAGGTGTGATGCCACCTTGGCATCACACCTCTATATAAGGGGAGGTGGAGTGGCTGAAAATAAGTCTAGATTCATTAGCCAAAATTCTGAATGTTGCAAGCTAAATTCTTCTTCCAAAATTCTCTCCAAAGTTGGTAGAGATCTAACTTCCATCCATTCTCTCTCTCACTCAAAAACCTCCTTCTTCACCAAACAACTCCAGATCTGCTCCAGGTAAAGATCTGGACATTCTAGGATTGCTTTAAGGTGTGTGAACTTACATTGGAGGTGACCACAAGTGAGGCCACTCAATTCCAGAAAAGGTTTCTGCAGAACAGACCACTTCACGATTTTCTCCTGGAGCGACCCGATGGAGATTTGAGCGAATTTTTTTCAAAGAAGATTGGGATTAGAGTTAGATTTCTGGAGAATTTTTCCTCATTTCATTTGGAGGTCGGAATTTGAAGATATTCTCTTTTTTCTCCGCTGTGCTAGAAACTGCCGGAAATTTGTGATAGGAATAATCATCCATCATCTCCTTGGATTTTGAGCGATTCAGGTTGGTATCCTCTGATTAATCCATTTATGATGTATGATATATGCCTGGGGATGTTGCTTTGGATCAAGATTTTCTATTTAATTTTGAATTTGTTTGGCTTGTCTTGGCTATAGCCCTTTTTGGATTTTAGTTTTCAATCCATTGTAGATGACCTAAAATACATTTTTGGATTTAAATTTTACCTTAATGACAGCGTGGTGAGTTGGAAGAGTTCAAAACAAGACACCATGACTGAGATTACTACTAACGTGAAATAATTTGTGGTTTTAGAAAGTGCAAAAGAAGGTGTTTGGATAAAAAGTCCATCTAAGAGTTGGATGTAGTGCCTAGCGTGCATGAGCCTATGATTGTCTTTTGAAGACAACTTAGGCCTTAAGCCAAGGTCTGATTAATGATCCAAACACAAATAAATATGTTATCATTTGATATATGATATCATTTGATAGAGGCAACAACTAAGTAGAAATAATTATCTTAGAAGAGAATATAGCAGAACCACCGTCTAAAGCCCCAAAGGTAAAAGGTCTTTGAAGGACATCTTCAGAAAATGGGTCTTAAGGCTATGGGGAATTGGCTTTAGGAAAGTGGGAGATTGTTGGAGTAGTACCCCGCAAGCCAATTGGGTTGGCGCTGTAAACTATTTCACTTGTTATGGAATTTTGATTGAATGATATTCATAATATGGCCATCTTTATCTTACGCTTATATTTACTTCACTAGCATTTGGTTGAAGCCCTTAGATCACATAAGATTACGGGACTTGGTCATGTACTGGGTGGTGATCATGGAATAAGTCTTACACGATCATGATCTTAAATCTTCCAAGTCATAGGATCTTAAGAGATATGGCATCTAAGATCTGGATAGACTTGCACTACGATGCATAGATCCATGATGTTGGATATTGCCCCATTCAATGTGCAATCCCATATGAGATATAGATGCATGTTAGTAGGTGCTTGTTAGGGAACAAGGTACTAAAGACCCACCTGGAGAATTCACTAGATAGCCGAAATGGCAAGTCGGTAGTGGCAAGTTCTCCTAGTTATGCTAGTGCATATAATTAGCCTTTTGACCTGAGGTTCCATGGGAATCTTATGTTTAGGTCCTCATGCTTTGACTCATCCCTAGTCACATAGCGGGCAGTTCGGGTGCTGACTGGACATGAGCTACTTAGATATGGAGGTTTGTGAGATCCAAAATGGAGTCCGACTCTTTGTCTTTGTGAAGGTATCTCCTATGTATTCTGTAATGATCGATTTCAAGGAGTTATTGTGCAAGGTAGTATGACAATTTGGGAAAGGAATTTTTCAAAGATGAGGTCATAAGTGGAATTGAACATTGGGAATAGAGACGTAGTATCGAGGCTATTAGGAAACCAATAAATATCTTGCCTAAGACCTCTTTTGGGATATAGGAAACAAAAGAACTGTATTTATATGGTATGCGTAGAGCTAAAATGGTTTTTCAAAAGCAATCATTTCGGCCAATTTGTAGGGCTCCATGGGCTTGAGATTGGACATCGACCATGGAGATTGGATACTCTTCAATTAACAAAAATTAATTGAATTGAGTCAATCAGTTTAAAGGAGTCCGAAGCCACAATCTTTTCTAGCTAAGTGATGGAATTGACCTTGGTGTCTTATTTGGAACTTTTTCAACTCAGCGCACCGTTATTAAGGCAAAATATAAATCCAGAGGTGGATTTTAGGTCATCTACATCGGATTGGAAACTTGAATCTAAAAACTCCTAGGGATTCAATTCTCTACTGCCGTATATTAAAAGCAAGTCCTTAGTTCTTCTCAAGTACTTAAGGATCATTTTAACGGACATCCACTGACATTCACTGGGATTAGATTGAAAGCGGCTTGTAACACTCAGAGCGTGTGCTACATTCGATCTTGTAAATTGAAGTCATACAATATGTTTCTTGTCGAGGACACATAAGGTATACGGGACATCTTTTGTCTCTCTGCCTTAGTTTTATGGGTCATAGACTTAGAGAGACGAATACAATATCCCATGGAAAGGAATATCTTCTTAGATTCTTCCATACTAAACCACTTCAGTATTTTGTCAATGTACTGGGTATGGGATAACCCAAGAATCCTCTTTGATCTATCTCCATACATATGTGTTCTTAATACGTAGGATGCTTCTTCCAAATCCTTAATAGATAATTGAATAGATAATCATTTTAGTACACTCTAACATTCCTACCTCATTCCCAATGAGAAAGATGTCATCGACATAAAGCACAACAAACTATACGCTATTTCCACTTGCCTTCTTATACACATATGGTTTATACACATTTTTGATAAAGCTAAATGATTTGATTGCATTATCAAAACGTATGTTCCAACTTTAGGATGCTTTCTTGAGTCCATAAGTGGATCTCTAGAGTTTGCAAACCTTTTGCTCACTCATTTCAAATATAAAACCTTGTGGTTGCTTTATATTGATTTCTTCTTCAATGTTGCCATTGAGGAAAATGGTTTTCATATCCATTTGCCATATCTCATAGTCATAGTATACATCTAAGCAAGTAGAATCTGAATGGTGTTAGACATTGCAATTGGTGAAAAGGTTTCCTCAAAATCAATACTAGGTCTTTGAGTATAACCATTTACCACTAGCGGTGCTTTAAAGGTCGTTGCCTCCCCATCAACTCCTAGCTTTTGTTTATAGATCGACTTGCACCCAATGGGTATAATACTCTTCGGTGGATCTACCAAAGTCCATACTTTGTTAGAGTACAAGAAGTCCATTTAGGATCTCATGGCATCAAGCCAATATCCCGAGTCTATGTCCAATATAGCTTCCTCATAGGTCTTTATATGTATGTCCAATTGGCCTGTCTCATGAAGAAATCCGAACCTTTCGGTTTGCTTCTTAATTCGGTCTGACCTACGTACAAGTAGTGTGTAAGGCTCACTACTCATTTCCACCACTTATGGGATTTGTTGATAATCTTGAACTTTATCAAGTTCAATAGTAATGCCTTTTCTATCTAATAGAAACTCCTTTTCCAAAATGTGGCATTCCTCAAGATAAACACCTTTTGATCTGAGGGATCATAAAAATAATAGCCTATAAACTCTCTAGGGTATCCCACAAACTAGTGTAGAGAGGATCGACTATCCAACTTGTCTCCTACTAACTTCTTCACGTAGGTGGGAGACCCTCAAACTTTGAGATAATGGTAAAATGGGGCTTTGCCATACCACATCTCATGCAGCATTTTTGGCACAACTTTTAAGAGTACTACATTTAGTTCCCTTGTTGCTGTTTCTAAGGCATATCCCTAAAAGGATATAGGCATGTTGGAAAAGCTCATCATGGAATGTACCATGTCCAACAAGGTACAGTTTCTCCTCTCAGCTACTTCATTAAGTTGGGTGTGCCGAGTGGAGTCCATTTAAAAAGAATCCCATTCTCTTTTAGATAATATAGGAACTCAATACTTAAATATTCTCCTTCCCAATCCAATTGGAGTATTTTAATACTAAGTCCCTTTTGCTTTTCTACTTCACACGTGTACTCTTTGAACCTTTCAAAGGCTTCGGACTTGTACTTCATAAGATACACATGTTCAAACCGAGTATGATCATCGGTGAAGGTAATGAAGTAAAAATAGCCTCATAGCGCACTAACTCTTAGTGGGCCGCGACATCCATATGGATGAAATTCGAAGGATTTGTGCTTCACTTCGAATCCTCGACCAAATGAGCGTTTGTTTTTTTTTCTCCTTAAACAAGACTCACAAGTTGGAAGTTCCTTAATGCCACTAACATTTAGTGTTTTGACAGTTTCTATCTTGTTCATCATATTTTTAGAGATGTGCCTAAGTCTTGCATGCCATATAATGACATCTTCTTGGATATCTAATTTTCTTTTACTTGATTGAGTATGCAATAATAAATTCTGAGAATCCAAAACGTACAATCCATTATTCAATGTACCTTGAGCAACTAAAGAACCATTCTTTAATGTCTTTGATTTCCCATTAGATATAGAAAAATCATATCCTTCATTATCTAAAATAGGAATTGAAATTATATTTTTCATAAGATTTGATACATAAAAACAAGGATCAAGTACAATCATAGAATCTCCCAAGTCCAACTTCATTACACCTTAGATCATGGCAGCAACTCTTGCTCCATTTTCAAGGCAGAGGATCATATCCTTTTCATTCAGACTCTTTTTTCTTTCCATATCCTATAAAGAATTACATAGGTGAGAACCACGTACGGTATAAAATACCTATAAGGAAGAACTAGTCTTTAAATACACTTCAATAAAGCACATACCCTTCTCAAGGGTTGCAAGATAAGCTTTGCAATTTCTTCTCCAATGCTCTTTTTCGCTACAATGGAAACGTGTAACACTGGTTTTAGCGTCTGTTTTCTTCTTAACTCTCCCCAAACCTTTCAAAGGTTGATTTCCTTTTGAAGTAAAACTTTTCTTTTTTTTACCCCATTTCCTTGGGCCTTTTCAACCTTTGGACTTGGAAGGGAATGCAAGCATAAGGGGCTTTTCCTTTTTTATAGTTACCTCGGCAGTAACTAATATGTTCACCAATTCATTAATCCTTACTTCCTGCATGGACATATTATAGTTCATAATGAATTAGTCAAATGAGCTTGACAATGATTGTAGGATCAAATCCACATAAAGGTCATTGTCCATGATCACATTAAGTTGTCCAAAATTTTCAATTAGATATAGTTTCCATCATGAGATACCTTGCTTGTAGATCATCTTCCACAAACTTCGCAAATAATTCTCAGGCCTTATTGGTGGCGTCATCGCCATTGGTTTTTGGTGGACTTTGATTAAGTACATATCTCTTTTTCTCGGAGTCAACCACTATTTTGAGGTTTCTCAGCTAATCGTAGAAATTGCGCCCGATTAGTTTATTGGTTTCCAAAATTGTTGTGAGTGGATTTTTAGCCATTTTAAGTTTGAAGGTTTCACAAATCTACAAAAAGTGATAAAAGAGAATATGAGCATGCGATTGAATATTTGATATTTTGAAAACATGTTTATGGTCTTTCAAGCGTGTTTTTCTCCCACTTTTTATCAAATCCTTTATCCCCTAGAAGAATTCGAGAAATCATATTTCCTATTGAGAATCAAAACTCCAAAGACTTGCAAGTGGACCCCTTGATCGAGTGCCATCCACAAACAATCTAAGGATAAGCAACTCTTGATATATTTTGCCTTACTTTTCATGTAGACCCACGACTCACGAATCCACCAATCAAACTTTGATTCAAGACTACTCCACAGCATCCCCCATGATCGAGTGCTAATGTGTGGGATACCTCAAATCAAAGGTGCATCATATACTAAGTATATCCTCATAGCTTTCCTCCTAAGGGTGACACCCCCTGACTAAATGCCATCACACAAAATCGGTAGGATGATAATGGGATATACTATTGGTAGAAGGCATGAATTAATTAAAATTTATTTTAATTTATATCCATTTTGACTTATTATTTAAGAGCACTTAGATATTCTAAGTGTAGGGATTTTTAACTTACATGCCAAGAACTCACCAATTTTATCTTCTTATTTAGGTTTTCTATATCCTAATCCATGCATCACATACATCAATAGCACATGGAAAGCATAAATAAGTAAATGCGCCTAGCATGGTCCTAGGATGGGAAGATCATAAGCCCAACCAAGTGATGCACTTTAGAGCCATAGGTGCATCACTTAGTTAATTAAGTTGGTTGATTAAATCTAGCTATTACATAAATTGTATTTCATATATTCATGGGTCGTCATGCTTCCAACGGTCTTCTTTGCTCTTTGTAACAGTTACATGAGAAAGAAATCCTTACTCCTAATGATTCTACTCTCATAACATTTACAAGATAGAAACTAAGAGCCGTCCAAGCCCCAATTTAATACAACCCATTTCAACAACTTTGAAATAAATAAAATTAATATTAAAGGCTCACAATCATCCTCATTCATTCATCATTCATTCAAAAATTGAATGAACAATAAGTAAATCAAGTATTGACATTTAATTCTAATAATTAAATGCTTGTCATATAACCAATTAATTGGCCAAGCATATCATTTACGCATCCAATTTTTGCATTAAATGGAGACTAACTTTAACAAGATTTGAGAAAGCATCAAAATATCAAACATACTTTTGAGAACCCATGCAACACTTTTGCATCTATTATGTGTGAAACAGTACACTTTTGATCACAGAAAGAAGCTAAATTCAAGCTAAAAAACTACCTAGACTGAGACAAAGCTACTGCCCATCTGCTACTGGCCATGAAAACAAGTAAGGCACTAGGGTCCAATAATAAAACTTCAAAAGCTTAAATAAATTACAAGGTGTTTGGTTTCATTTCCAAGCCCCCTTTTCATTTTCTTGTGGGAATGAAAATTGAAAATAAACACTTTCTCACAACTTTTTTAAGAAAATGTACATATTTTCTTCCCAGAACCCATTTCTAAACCTACCCTATTATTGTATTACACATCAATCAAATTCAAATTTGATTTGACATAAAGTTACCCACTATCAATTTTAAATTAATAAAATATACTTATATTTTAAAAAATAAATATTTTTAAACATAAAAAATTTAAATTAACTTAATTTTCAATCTTACAACCTATTATAATCATTAGTTTCCAACATTTCAGCCGAATACATCTCAATTTCTATTTCTATTTCATAACAAACTTTCCAACTTTTCGAAATGGCTAGAAATGGAAATGGCCTTCGGAAATAAAACTAAACGGGTTGTTAGTGATTACAAGCAACCAAAGATCTAAACATGCTTTAGGATTTATATTTGGATAGAGAGTTACCTTGAAAAGAAGAATCCAAAGTAGATTGAAGAACTCCTTCTTCAAACAGAATCCGCAAGACAGTGGCGCAACTGGAAGTAAGCAATTTTTTATTGATTCAAAAATCTCCAAAAATACTGGAAAAAATTCCAATAGATGGTCAACTCCTTGAGGAAGTTGTTGGAACAAATTTCAGATCAAAAAACCATCTGGATCTCTTGGAATAAAATCAACAATGGACTGGTTTCGCAGGTGGATCTCGGAAAGCTTAGCAAACCATATGTTTTGCTTCATCGAAATGATCCACACACCAAACAAAATCCTACTACTCCTCACTTTTAGCTGGAGAAAGAGAGGAGAGTTGAGAGGGACATGATTCATTTTTGGGTAAGGAGAAGAAGAGGAAGGTGATCTTCAACACATGAATGAACACCTTGAAAATGGAGGGAAAAGTGAGAATCTAATTCGTCACTTGCAAAATATGCTAGATACAACCCCCTCACTCTATATCTACATATAGAGTGAGGATGGTGTGATGCCAAGGTTGCATCACACCTTCCTCAAGGAGGGGACTGCCAACATGCATGCCTTGCATGGTTAGTTGGTAAATTCAAATCAAATTTGAATTTATGTGCATTTCAATTACATTTGAAATCTAATTTCAAATTAATTAAATGCCACACTAAAATGACCATATCATTTGAATTTTCCCTCTAAAGAATATTCTCCTCATTAATTAAATTAAATAATTTAATTAACTAATTAATCCTTGACTTAACTCTTAAATCAACTAGCTTAACTTGCTAAGCTTGATTTTGTTAACTTAATTCTTTACGTTAACTTGCCCAATTGATGTTCACATGGCATTTAATAATTAACTCTTTAATTATTGGTCTAATTTAATTTCTTAAATTAGTTGATCAATTTAACACTTAAATTAATCAAACCAAAATTGACCTCAATTTTAATCACCTAAAAGTCGGTCTTCTTGGAGTGAATTTTCTAACACTTAGAAAGTTCCTCCATTACTTAGGAAATGTAATTGGCTTTTGTGTGTGACTTGATAGGCTTTACCATTCATTGGACATGGGTTCATAACTTTTATGACTTTTGAATATCGTATATTCATTTTAGTTTAAACTCCTTTAAACTAATCGACTCAATTCAATTAATCTGCATTAATTGAAGAGTACCCAATGTCTATAGTCGATGTCCAACCTCAAGCCAATAGAGCCCAACTAATTGGCTGAAATGAATGCTTTTGGAGAACTATTATAGCTCTACGCATACCATGAAAATACGGTCTTTCTATCACCTATCTCTTGAAAAGAGGCCTAAGGTAAGACATTTACCGACTTTCTGTAGCCTCGACACTATGTCTCTATTCCCAATGTTTGATTCCACTTTATGACCTCATCTTTGAAAAACTCATTTTTCAAATTATCATACTGCCTTGTGCAAGGACTCCTTGGAATCGATCATTATAAAATACATTAGAGATGCCCTCTTTCTTCACAGACATGAAGAGTCGGATTTTATCTTGAATCTCATAGACCTTTATGTCTAAGTAGGTCATGCCCAATCACCACCTAAATAGCCAGCTAGGTGACCAAGGAGGAGTCAAAGCATGAGGACCTAAACACAAGATTACCATGGATTCTCAGGTCAAAGGACTAATTACATGTACTAGCGCATTTGGTACTACCGACTTGCCACTTCGGCTATCTAGTGGATTCTCCTGTCGGCCTGCAGTACTTTGTTCCCTGACAAGCGCCTACTAACATACATCTATATCTCATATAGGATTGCTCAAGAAATGGAGCAATATCTAACTCCTTGGATCTATACATCATTACTACAAGTCTATCCAAATCTTAAATGCCTTGTCTCGTGAAATCCTATGACTTGGAAGATTTAAGATCATGACCGTGTAAGACTTATTCCACAATCACTACCCAGTACGTGACCAAATCCTATAGTCTTATGTGATCTAAAGCCATCAACCAAATACTAGTGAAGTAAATATAAGCATAAGATGAAGATGACCATATTATGAATATCATTCAATCAAGATTGTATCACAAGTGAAATAGTTATCAACGCCAATCCAACTAGCTTGCGGGGCACTATTCAAACAATCTCCTACTTGTCCTAAAGCCAATTTTCCATAGTTTTAAGGCGCGAGGATCCAAAAATAAAAATTCAAAGGTTTAAATAAACTAGTGCTTACAAGCAACCAAGGATCTAAACATGCTTTAGGATTTAGATTTAGATGGAGAGTTACCTTGAAAAGCCGAATCCAAAGGTAGATTGAAGAACTCCTTCTTCAAACAAAATCTACCAAATACTGGCACAGCTGGAAGCAAGCAATTTTGACCGATTTAAAACTCTCCAAAAATACTAAAAAAATTCCAGTAGATGCTTAACTCCGTGAGGAAGCTGTTGGAATAAATTTTAGCTTGCAGCTCATATGGGATCTCCTGGAATAAAATTGACAAGAGACTGGTTTCGCAGATGGATCTCCAAAGGCTTAGCAAACCATATATTTTGCCCCTATCAAAATGATCCACACACCAATCCAAATCCTACTATTCCTCACTTTTAGCTGGAGAAAGAGAAGAGAGTTGAGAGGGAGATGACCGATTTTTGGGTAGGGAGAAGAAAAGAAAGGTGATCTTCAACACATGAATGAACACTTTGAAAATGGAGGAAAAAGTGAGAATCTCATTCTTCACTTGCTAAATATGCCAGATACAACCTCTCTCATTCTATATCTATATATAAAGTGAGGATGGTGTGATGCTAAGGTGGCATCACACCTTCCTCAAGGAGGGGGCACCACCTAAGCATGCCAACTTGCAAGCATCGTGCAAGTTGCATGTGAATGTGTGTTGAATTTAAATTTAATTTGAAATCTACACTTTATATTATGAAATGTCTACCAAATAAATTCCGATTCCACACCAAATGAACATTTCATTTGAATTCTCTCTCAAAAATCATTTTTTCGCTTTAGTTAAATTAAATACTTTAATTTAATTAAACTTTCACTTAACCATTAAGTCAACTAACTTAACTCTTTAAGCTAACTTGACAAATTGATAGTCATGTGGCACCAAATTAAATTAACAATTAATTTAATTGGTTTTAATTTAACTCCTTAAATTAATTAGATCAATTTAACAAGTAAATTGATTAGGCTAGAATGACTAAAAATTGCATCAACCGAATCCCTCAATTTTTGGTCACCTTGAAATTAATCTAACACTTAGAAAATTCCCCTAATCATGTTGGATTTCCAATTAGCTTTTGTGTGTGACCCATTAGGTTCTACCGCTCATTGAACATGGGCTCACAACCTTTGTGACTTTAGAATATCATATATTTATATTAGTTCAAACTCCTTAAACTAACCGAATCAGTTCAATTAATATTTATTAATTAAAGAGTACCTAATCTCTATGGTCGATATCCAACCTCAAGCTCATAGAGCCCAACAATTGGCTAAATGAATATTTTTGGTAAACCATTCTAGCTTTACATGCACCATGAAAATACGGTCCTTTCGTCTCCTATCTGCATGAAAGAAGCCTAGGGCAACATATTTGCTAGCTCCCTAATAGCCTTGATACTATGAATCTATTCTTAACGTTCAAGTCTACTTTGTGACCTTATCTTTCGAAAACCCTTTTTTAGATTGTTACACTGTCTTAGCCAAGGACTCATTGGAATCGATTATTATAGAATACACTTGTCCTTCACAAAGATGAGGAGTTGAATTCTATCTTGGATCTCATAAACCTCCATGTCTAAGTAGCTCATACCGAGGCACAAATCAAATGGCCCGCTAGGTAACCAGGGATAAGTCAAAGTATAAGGACCAAAACATAAGGTTACAATAGATCCTCAGGTCAAAGGACTAATTATATGCACTAGTGTAATCTTGGAGAACTTGCCACTACCGACTTGCCACTACAGCTTTGTAGAGGTTCTCCGTGAGGGTCTCTAGTGACGTTTTCTCTGATAAGCACCTACTAACATGCATCCATATCTTATATGGTTTGCTCATGGAATGGAGCAACATCCAAGCCTTGGATTATGCATCATTAGTGCAAGTTTAGCCAAATCTTAGATGCCCTGTGTCCTTGCACTCAAAGATAATTTCAAATAAATCATTTCACCAATCACAATGCCTAAGTCCATTCAGATTTTACATTCCATAGTCGCATATTATGACTATGAGGTATAGCAAATGGATGTGAAAATCGCTTTCCTCAATGGAAATATTGAAGAAGAAATTTATATGGAGCAACCATTAGATTTTACATCCAAGGGGAGTGAGCAAAAGATTTAAACTCCAAAGATCCATTTGTGGACTCAAATAGGCATTCGAAAGTTGGAAAATACATTTTTATAAGACAGATAAATCGTTTGGCTTTGTTAAAAATGTATATGAACCTTATGTTACATGAAAGCTAGTAGGAGTAATGTATAGTTTATTTTGTTGTATGTCAATGACATCCTTTCTCCATAAAGTATTTTGGATAAGCATCCTATATATTAGGAATACATATCTATAGAGATAGATCAATAATGATGCTGTGGCTTTCCCAAATCTCATACATTGACAAGATACTAAAGAGGATTAGTATGGAAGAATCCAAAAGAAGATTCTTTCCCATAGAACATAGCATTCATCTCTCCAAGTCTATGGCCCAAGAGACTGATGAGGAGAGACAAGAAATGTCCCACATACCTTGTGCATCTGTTATTGGAAGCATAATGTATACAGTTCAATGTACGAGACTAAATGTGGCACACGCTCTAAGTGTTATGAATTGTTTCCAATCCAATCCAATCCCAGTGAAAGTCACTGGTTGGCTATAAAATCAATCCTTAAGCACTTGAGAAGGACAAAGGATTATTTTTGGTATACGACAATGGAGAATTGAAACTCGAGAAGTTATTGGATTCTAGTTTCTAATCCAATGTAGATGACCTAAAATTCACTTTTGGATTCATTTTTGCCTCAATGGAAGTGTGATAAGTTGGACGTGTTGGAATAGAGCTCAACAATTGGCTAAACGAATATTTTTGGTAAAACATTGTAGCTTTACATGTACCATGAAAATACGGTCCTTTCATCTCCTATCTGCTTGAAAGAAGCCTAGGGCAACATATTTGCCATCTCCCTAATAGCCTCGATACTATGAATCTATTCTTAATGTTCAAGTCTAGTTTGTGACCTTATCTTTCAAAAACCCTTTTTTAGATTGTTACACTGCCTTAGCCAAGGACTCATTGGAATCGATTATTATAGAATACACTTGTCCTTCACAAAGACGAGGAGTCGAATTCTATCTTGGATCTCATAAACCTCCATGTCTAAGTAGCTCATACCCAAGCACAAATCAAATGGCCCGCTAGATAACCAGGGATAAGTCAAAGTATAAAGACCAAAACATAAGGTTACAATAGATCCTCAGGTCAAAGGACTAATTATATGCACTAGTGTAATCTTGGAGAACTTGCCACTACCGACTTGCCACTACGGCTATGTAGAGGTTCTTCGTGTGGGTCTCTAGTGACTTTTTCTGTAATAAGCACCTATTAACATGCATCCATATCATATATGGTTTGCTCATGGAATGGAGCAACATCCAAGCCTTAGATTATACATCATCAGTGCAAGTCTAGCCAAATCTTAGATGCCCTGTCTCCTAAGATTCTATGACTTGGGATGTTTAAGATCACAACTGTGTAAGACTTATTCCATGATCACCACCTAGTGCATGAACAAGTCCTGTAGTCTTATGTGATCTAAGGGCTTCAACAAAATGCTAGTGAAGTAATATAAGCATAAGACGAAGATGGACATTTATAAAGAATATCACTGAATCAAGATTGTATCACAAGTGAAATAGTTTACATGCCAATCTTATTGGCTTGCAGGGTACTATTCCAACACGTCCAACTTATCACACTTCCATTGAGGCAAAAATGAATCCAAAAGTGAATTTTCGGTCATCTACATTGGATTAGAAACTAGAATCCAAAAACTTCTCGAGTTTCAATTCTCCATTGTCGTATACCAAAAATAATCCTTTGCCCTTCTCAAGTGCTTAAGGATTGATTTTATAGCCAACCAGTGACTTTCATTGGGATTGGATTGGAAACAATTCATAACACTTAGAGCGTGTGCCACATTTAGTCTCGTACATTGAACTGCATACATTATGCTTCCAATAACAGATGCACAAGGTATGTGGGACATTTCTTGTCTCTCCTCATCAGTCTCTTGGGCCATAGACTTGGAGAGACGAATGCTATGTCCTATGGGAAAGAATCTTCTCTTGGATTCTTCCATACTAATCCTCTTTAGTATCTTGTCAATGTATGAGATTTGGGAAAGCCACAACATCATTATTGATCTATCTCTATAGATATGTATTCCTAATAAATAGGATGCTTATCCAAAATACTTTATGGAGAAAGGATGTCATTGACATACAACACAATAAACTATACATTACTCCCACTAGCTTTCATGTAACACAAGGTTCATATACATTTTTGACAAAGCCAAACGATTTGTCTGTCTTATAAAAATGTATTTTCCAACTTTCGAATGCCTATTCGAGTCCATAAATGGATCTTTGGAGTTTAAATCTTTTGCTCACTCCCCTTGGATGTAAAATCTTATGGTTGCTCCATATAAATTTCTTCTTCAATATTTCCATTGAGCAAAGCGATTTTCACATCCATTTGCTATACCTCATAGTCATAATATGTAACTACGGAATGTAAAATCTGAATGGACTTAGGCATTGTGATTGGTGAAATGATTTATTTGAAATTGTCTTTGAGTGCAACTTTTTGCCCCTAATCGCACCTTAAAGGTTGTTACCTCCTAGCTTTCGCCTATAGGTCCACTTACAACCAACGAGAACTATTTCTTTTGGTGGATCTGCCAAAGTCTATACTTTGTTAGAGTACATGTAGTCCGTTTCAGATCTCATGGTGTCAAGCTAATGTCCCGAGTCTATATCCAACTTAGCTTCCTCAAAGGTCTTCGGATCACTATCTAATTATCTAATGAAGAAATCTGAACCTTTTAGGTTGCTTCTTGATTCGGTCTGACCTTCCCAGAGGTTGTGTGCGAGGCTCTTACTACTCATTTGTTTCCACCACTTGTGGGATTTGATGATCATCTTAACCTTCACCAAGTTAAAAAAAAAAACACCATTTCTATCTCATAGAAAATCCTTTTCCAAAAAGGTGGCATTCCTCAATATAAACACTTTTTATTCCAAGGGATCATAAAAGTGATAACCAAAAGACTCTCTTGGGTATCCCACAAACTTGCACAAAGTTGATCTACTATCCAACTTGTCTTCTGTTGTTCGTCTCATGTAAGAGGGAGACCTCTAAACCTTAGGGTAACGGTAACAAAGTGCTTTGCCATACCATATCTCATACGGCATCTTTGGCGCCGACTTTGAAGGTACTATATTTAGTAGCTTCATCATTGTTTCTAATGCATATTCTTAAAAGGATATGGGCATATAAAAAAAGCTCATCATGCAACGTACCAATCCAATAAGGTACGATTTCTCCTCTCGGCTACTCCATTATGTTGAGGTGTGCTGGGTGGAGTCTATTGAGATAGAATCCCATTTTTCTTTAGATAATCTAAGAATTTAGCACATAGGTATTCTCCCCGTTGATCTGATCAAAGATCTTTAATACTAAGTGCCTATTGTTTTTCTATTTCAGTCCTATACTCTTTGAACTTTTCACAGGCTTCAGACTTGTACTTGATAAGATACACATGTCCGAGCTGACTAAAATCATTAGTGACGGTAATGAAGTATGATTAGCCTTCCTTCGCACTAACTCTTAATAGACTACAAGCATTCGTATGGATCAAATACAAAGGTCTTGTGGTGCAGTCCGTTTGTCCCACAAAAGGATCCTTGGTCATTTTTCCTTTCAAACAAGATTCACAAGCAAGAAGGTCCTCAATGCTACTAACATTTAGTGCCTTGAGAGATTCTAACTTGTTCATCCTATTTTTGAAAATATGCCCAAGCTTGCATGCCAAAGAATGGCATCTTCTTGGTTATCTAATTTTCTTTTACTTGATTGAATTTGCATTAGTGAAAGTTGAGAATCAAGTATGTACAATCCGTTATATACTGTACCTTGAGCAATCAAAGAACCATTCTTTAATGCCTTCAATGTCCCATTCAATATAGAAAAATCATATCCTTCATTATCAAGAATGAAAATTGATATAATATTCTTTACAAGATTGCATAAATAATAAATCGGATCAAGTACAATGCAAGCATTCTATAAGTCTAACTTGATTGAAACTTGGAAATGGCAGCAACTCTTGCTCTATTTTCAAGGCAGAGGATCATATCCCCTTCACGAAGCCTTTTTCTTCTTTCCATCCCCTGTAAAAAATTACAAAGGTAAGAACCACATGCAGTATCAAATACCCATGAAGAAGAATTAGTCATCAAATGCACTTAAATAAAGTATACACCTTTCTTCCTCTTACCTCCCTTTATTGGACCCCTAGGTCCTTTTGACTTAGAGGAGGAAGCAAGCATAAGAGGTTTTTCCTTTTTTATAGTCAGCTTGGCAGTCACTAGCATGTTCACTAGTTTGTTAATCATAACCTCTTACTTGGACATATTAAAGTTCATAACAAATTGGTCGTACGATGGGGGTAATGATTGGAGGATCAAATCTACATATAGGTCATCTTTAGCCCATGATCATATCAAGTTGCCTAAACTTCTTGATGAGTCCGGTCATCTTTAGCCCGCAATCATGGACACTTGAACCTTCAACCATCTTTGATCTAAAGAGCTCTCTTGACAAAGCAAATGTTTTGTGTCTTGTTTGCACACCATACAACTCTTGTAGGTGTTGGTAGATCTCTCTTGCATGTTCTACATGCTCATGAGTCTTTTAGAGCTCATCAGCCATGGAAGTCATCATGAGGTATCTCATTTGTAGATCATCATCTACAAATTTAGTGAACAATTCACGAGCCTCATTGGTGGCGTCATCACCCAATATTTCTGGCAGACTTTGATCTAGGACATAGGTCCTCTTTTCAGAGTCTAGAACAATTTTAAGGTTTCTCAACTAATCACAGAAGTTTGGTCCAATGAGTTTATTAGTTTCCAAAGTGATTGTGAGTAGATTTTTAGCCATTTTCTTTTTTTAAGATTTTGAAAATATACAAGAGGTAAAAAAAAGTGTATAAGCATATGATTGAATTTTGATATTGAAAACATGTTCATGGTCTTTCAATCATGTTTTTGTCCCACTATTTTATCAAATCCTTCACCCCTAGAAGAATTCGGGAAATCACATTTTCTAGTGAGAATCAAGATCCTAAGGACTTGTAAGTGGGCCCACGACTCGTGAGACATCCATGAATAATCAAAAGGTAAGCAACTTTGCTAATTCCATCTCATGCAACTCTTGATATATTTTGCCTCACTTTTCATATAGACCAATGACTCGTGCAATATGTATATTACTATGTGTTAAGTTAAGCCTACCAATAAAATTTTGATTCGAGATGACTCCTTGACATCCCACGACTCGTGAGATATCACACAAATAACGGTAGCATCGTCTTGCCACATACTATTGGTAGAAGGCATGGATTAATTAAAACGCTTTTAATTTATATCCATTTTGAATTATTATTTGAAGCACTTGACATTCTAAGTGGGGAGTTTTTCTTGCTTTCAAAGATCTCATCATTTTTATCTTCTTATTTAGGTTTTCTATATCTTAACCATGCATCATATACATCAATAGGATATGGAAAGCATAAACAAGTAAATGCGCCTACGATGCTTCTTAGGTTGGATGACCATGAGCCTAACCAAGTGGTACACTTAGACCCATAGGGGCACCACCTAGTTAATTTTAACTTGGTTGATTAAATCTAGCTATTACATGAGCGTATCCTATACATTCATAGGTCTTCTCGGTCTCCACGTGTTTAAAGGTCTTCTTTACTCCATGCAACATTTACATGAGAAAGAAATCTTCATTCCTAGTGATTCTACACTCATAACATTCCCAAGATAGAAGTTAAGAGGCATGCAAGCCTCAATTTTATAAACCCCTTTCAACAACTTGAAACAAATAAAATTAATATTAAAGGCTCATGATCATCCCCATTCATTCATCATCCGTTCAACAACTAAATGAACAATAAATAAATCTAGAATTGACATTAAATTCTAACAATTAAATGCTTCTCTCATAAACAAATAATTGGCCTTTAATATGAGATAAGCATTTAATTGTTGAATGGATGAGATAAGCATTTAAAGTTCTCAAAATTATGCTTATTTTTGCTTAGCCAATTAATTGCTTATGAGATAAGCATTTAATTGTTGGAATTGAATGTCAACTCTTGATATATTTATTGTTTATTTAATTTTTAAATGGATGACGAATGAATGGGCATGATCATGAGCCTTTAATATTGATTTTATTTATTTGAAGTTGTTGAAAAGTGTTGTATTAAATTAGGGCTTACATGCCTTTTAATTTCTATCTTGTAAAAGTTATGAGAGTAGAATCACTAGGAGTGAGGATTTCTTTCCCTTGCAAATGTTACAAGGAGCAAGGAAGACATATGGAGGCATGAAGACCTATGAATGTGTGGGATATCTCATGTAATAGTTAACCCACTTAAAATCAACTAGGTGGTGCACCTATGGCTCTAAGTACACCATGTGGTTAAGGCTCATAGTCATCCCACCCTACAAACATGCCAAACGTATTTACTTATTTATGATTTCCATATTCTTTTGATGTATGTGATGCATGGTTATGATATAGAAAACCTAAATAAGAAGAAAAAAATGGTGAGATCTTGGTAAGCAAGAAAATCCCTCCACTTAGAAAGTCTAAGTGCTTCCAAAATATTAAGTCAAAATGGATATAAATTAAAAGGAGTTTTAATTAATTCATGCCTTTTACCAATAGTATATGGCATGATGATGCTACCATCTTTATGTGATGGCACTCGATCACGGAGGTCACACTTAGCTGGAAAGCTGTGATCGTATATTTAGCATATGATACACCTTTGATTTGAGGCATCCCATGCATTAGCACTTGATCACGGCGGATGTCATGGAGCAGTGTCAAATCAAAGTTTGATTGGCAGGTCCGACTTAACACTTAGTAATGTAGATGGCATGTGATTACGTACGTCTACATGAAAAGTAAGGCAAAATATAGCACGAGTTACATAAGATGCAATTAGCAAAAGTTGCTTACCTTTCAATTGTTTGTTGACAGCACTTGGTCATGGGGGTCCGCTTACAAGTCCTTAGTGTCTTGATTCTCACTAGGAAATATGATTTCCCGAATTCTTCTAAGGGTGAAGGATTTGATAAAATAAGAGGAAAAAAACATACTTGAAAGACAATCAACATAGTTCCAAATATCAAAATTGAGTCACATTCTTATATTCTCTTTTATTGCTTTTTTGTAGATTAGTGAAATCTTCAAACTTAAAATGGCTAAGAATCTACTCAATGCAGTTTTGGAAACCAATAAACTAATCGGGCCAAACTTCCGTAATAGGTTAAGAAACACCAAAATAATTCATGATTCTGAAAAGAGGACTTATGTTCTTGATCAAAGTCCACCGGACACAATTGGAAATGATGCCACCGATGAGGCTTGTGAATTGCTCACAAAGTTTGTGGATGATGATCAACAGACAAAGTATCTCATGATGGCTTTGAAGTCACATGTAGCACTAGGATCCAATTGCCAAAGCACAAAAATGCTAAAATAACAAGGATACAGATAAAGCTACAGATCGATGTTGGAATAGTGCCCAACAAGCCAATTAGATTGGCCTTGTAAACTATTTTATTGTAAGACAATCTTGATTAAATGACATTCATCATATGGCCATCTTCATCATATGCTCTTCATTTACTTCACTGGCATTTGGATGAAACCCTTAGATCACAAAAGACTATGGGACTTGGTTTGGTGACCATGGAATAAGTCTCACACGGTCGTGATCTTAAACCTTCTAAGTCATAGGATCTTACAAGAACAAGGGCATCTAAGATCCAAATAGACTTGCACTAACGATGCATAATCCAAGAGTTGGATATTATTCCGTTCCATGAGCAACTGTATGAGAAACGGGTGCATATTAGTGGGTGCTTGTTAGGACACAAGGCACTGAAGACTTGCCTGGAGAATCCACTAGTAGCCCAAGTGGCAAGTCGGTAGTGGCAAGTTCCCCCATTTACGCTAGTGCATATAATTAGTCCTTTGACCTGAGGATCCATGGTAACCTTGTGTCTGGTCTTCATGCTTTGACTCTTTCTTGATCACTTAGCGGGTCTTTCGGGTTGAGATTGGGTATGAGCTACTTGGCATGGAGGTTTGTGAGATCCAAGATGGAATCCAACTCCTTGTCTTTTGTGAAGGGCGAGTATATCTCCTATGTGTTCTATAATGATCGATTCCAAGAAATCCTTGCGCAAGGTGATGTGACAATTTGGAAAGTGTTTCCAAAGATGAGGTCACAAAGGGAATTGAACATTAAGAATAGAAACATAGTATCGAGGCTATTGGGGAGCCGACTAATATCTTGTCGTAGGCCTCTTTCGGGAGATAGGAGACGGAAGGACCGTATTTATATGGTACGCATAATGCTAGAATGGTTCTTCAAGAGCATTCATTTCAGCCAATTAGTTGGGCTCCATGGGCATGAGGTTGGACATCGACCATGGATATTGGGTACTCTTCAATTAATGATATTAATTGAATTGAGTCGCTTAGTTTAAAGGAGTTTAAACTAATGTGAATCTTTGATATTCCTAAAGTCACAAGGAGTTGTGAGCCCATGTCCAATGAATGGTAGAACCTAAAGGGTCACACACAAAAGCCAATGACATGGTCAATTGAAGGAAGTAGAGTTTTCTAAGAGTTAGAAAATTCATAACCGTTTTGGAGGAGGCAAAATTGTAGTCATTTTGACTTGATCAATTTAAATGTTAAATTGGTCAAATTAATTTAAGAGTTAAATTAATATCAATTAATTAAGGGTTACTTAATTGATGTCACATGACTATGAATTGGTCAAAATTAATTTAAGGGTTAAATTGACTTTGACTAGCTTAAATAGTTTAAGCATTTTTTACTTAATAGTTATGTCAAATTATTATTGGTTAAATCAAAGTGTTTAATTTAATTGAGTTGGAGGAATAATTTTGGGAGAATAATTAAGTGAATGGTTCATTTACAGTGAATTGGAATTTAATTGCAAGACATTTCATAACATGAAATTTGTGCTTCAATTAATATTCTTATTCACTAATTACTAGTTAGTGGCCACCTTGGCAAGGACACTTGGCATCATCTCCTTGGGCATGTTCATGAACCACTCCTATATATAGTTGTTGGAGTGTGGCCAGCCAAGAGTGAGAGAAAGAGAGCAAGTGTTTGCATGACTAGTGTGATTTCTCCCCACATTTTGTGTAGTGGGAATCTAATTTGTTAGCATCCCATTATTCTCTCCAACTTCCTCCTCCTCCTCTTTCCCAGCCTTCCTACCCTCATTCTCTATAGATATTCCAGCCATTCTGTAGAGAGTAGGCCATAGATTTGGTGTGTGGACTTTTACATTAGAGGCAATCTAATTTGGTTGCTTTTGCTCTTGACTGGAGCAGTTTTCTGGCAGACGGTAGGACCTCTGGTGTTCTGATTGGGCTGAATTTTGTACTGAAGAATCTTCAAAGGGTTGAGGAGTCCCTGTAAAAATTTCAGCTAAAACGGAGGAGTCCACACAAGGGAGAATCAGTGGTGATCCTGCTGCGCCGGTGAAGAGACAATTTGATGGTTTTCAAGAGTTTCTCTTGCTCTTCGATTTTCTGTCATCATCTAGGTGTTTTTCACTTTCTAAATCTGAATTACATGCATGTATTGATCCTGGGGGTGTTTTTTGGTCTAGTTTATTCAGTTTTATTTTTGAAATATTTGGATCCTATTGCCACACATACTTTCAAGTGGTATCGGAGCCATATTCATGCACGAATTTAGATTTCTCTTGGCTTGGACGGTTGGTTCTTGTGAAGAACTGATTGAAATCGCCATGTACTCGATCCATATGATGGGTTGGAGTGTATGGGTTATCTTGCTTGTGGCTCCTTGATTAATGGATTAAATCATGCTATTATGTGATTTAATTGTTAATTGATATGATGGGTATGTTTTAATTCATTTTTGCTATTGTTAAAATTTTTTTTTGGCATTGGTAGATGTTATATTATGATATAGCATGTTATGGATGGACTTAAGTTTTTTTGGTCATTTTTGGGTCCAATTGGATTGGATATAATTGGAGATTTTTTGAAGAATATGATTCTTGCTTAAACTTGTTTTTCAAGCTTCTTTGGGCACTTGATATTTCAGTTTTAAAAGGTGTTTTAATCTGAAATTTCATCCTATGTTGTGTGTTTTGATGTTTAGAAGTTGTTCTAAAAATCTTGGTGCACAAAAGTTGAGCCAAAAATTGGCTTGACTCGGCCATGAACCCCAAAACAGGGGTGCTGCCGGCCCATGGCAGCCCACAGCAACGCAGTGGCCGAGAGCTACTACCCAGCAGTGAGCAAGCCTCAGCCAGCAGCCCTTAGTTGGGTTTGGGATGGGTTTTGAGCTTTTTCTTTGGTTCCTTTGGTGACAAAACTTGTTTTGAAACACTCACATTGGTTGCACAAATGTTGTGCTAGGCCTTAAGATTGTGTTGGACACTTTTTGGTTGCTTTTAAAACTTGTTAAAGTTTATCTCCAATTGTGGCAAAAATATGATGCATAAGCGTTATGCTTGTTTTTGCTTGGCCAATTATTTGTTAATTTGATTAGCACTTAATTGTTGGAATTGAATGTCAATTCTTGGTTTATTTATTGTTTATTTAAATGTTGAATGGATGATGAATGAATGGGGATGATCATGAGCCTTTAATATTGATTTTATTAATTTCAAGTTGTTGAAATGGGTTGTATTAAATGGGGCTTGCTTGCCTCTTGTTCTATCTTGTAAAAGTTATGAGAGTAGAATCACTAGAAGTGAGGTTTTCTTTCTCTTGTAAAATTGCAGGAGCAAGGAGGACCCAAGGAGGCTTGAAGACCCACGAATGTATGGGATACACTCATGTAATAGCTTAGTTTAATCCACCCACTTAAAATCAACCAAGTGATGCACCTATGGCTCTAAGTGCGTCACTTGGTTAGGCTCATGGTCATCCCACCCTAGAAGCATGCTAGGCGCATTTACTTATTTATGCTTTCCATATCCTATTAATGTATGAGATGCATGACTAGGATATACAGAACCTAAATAAGAAGATAAAATAATGAGATCTTTGCAAGCAAAAATCCTCCACTTAGAATGTTTAAGTATTATTCAAATATTAAGTCAAAATGGATACAAAGTAAAAAAGTTTTAATTAATCAAAGCCTTCCACCAATAGTGTATGCCATGGGATGCTACAACCGATTTTGTGAGATGGCACTCAGTCATGGGGGTCACACTTAGGAGGAAAGCTGTGATCATATGCTTAGCATGAGGTGTATCTTTGATTCAAGAACCCTCACATGTTGGCACTCAGTCACAGGGGACGAAGTGAGGCCGTCTTGAGACGAAGAATGATTGGTGGGTTTGACTTAACACCTAGTAGTGTAGATGGCACATAGTCACGTGGGCCTATATGAAAAGTGAGACAATATATATCAAGAATTCCATGAGATGCAATTAGCAAAAGTTGATTACCTTTTGATTGCTCGTGGAAGGCACTCAGTCACGGGGGTCCATTGGCAAGTCATTAGGATCTTGATTCTCACTAGGAAATGAGATTTCCCGAATTCTTCTTGGGGGTGAAGGATTTGATAAAATAGTGGGAGAAAAACTTACTTGAAAGACCATAAACATGTTTTCTATATAAAATTCAATCACATGTTTATACTCTTTTTTCGCCTCTTGTAGATTTTTGAAATTTTCAAAACAATATAGCTAAAAATCCACTTGCAAGTATTTTTGAAACTAATAAGCTAACCGGGCCAAACTTTCAAGATTGGTTGAGAAACCTTAAGATAATTCGTGACTCCGAGAAGAGGGCTTATGTACTTGATCAAAGTCCTCCAGACACATTAGGTGATGACCCTTCTGATGAGGCACGTGAAGTGTTCTCTAAATTTGTAGATGATGACCTACAAGTGAGGTGTCTCATGATGGCATCCATGACTAATGAGCTCCAAAAATCTCATGAGCACATGAAATATGCTCGAGAAATCTATGTGCACCTACAAGAATTGCATGGTGTACAATCAAGATACGAAAGGTTTGCTTTGTCAAAGGAGCTTTTTAGAGCAAAGATGAGTGAAGGTTCGAGTATCCATGATCATGAGCTTAAGATGATTGGACTTATCGAAAAGCGTGGACAACTTGACATGATTATGGACAATGACCTTTACATGGATTTGATCTTACAGTCGTTGCCTCCATCATTCAACCAATTCGTCATGAACTTTAATATGTCCAAGCAGGAAGTGACAATTAACGAATTGGTGAACATACTTGTGTCGACTGCCGAGTCGACCTTGAAAAAGGAGAAGCCTCTCATGATTGCCTCCACCTCCAAGTTAAAAGGCCTTAGGGGCCCAAGAAAGGGAAGAAAAAGGAAGAAAAGTTCTTCCAAAGGGAAGCAACCCGAGAAGAGTTCTCGGAAAGTTAAGAAAAAGGCTAAGACCGATGTAAATTATTTCCACTGTGGTGAAAAGGGGCATTGGAAGAGAAACAGTAAAGCTTACCTTGATACTCTTGAGAAAGGTATGTTATTCATTGAAGTGCACTTAACGACCAATTCTTCCACATGGGTATTTGATACCGCAAACGGTTCTCATCTATGTAATTCATTACAGGGGATGGAAAGAAAAAAGGGACTTCGTGAAGGGGATATGATCCTCTGCCTAGGAGATTGAGCAACTGTTGCGGCCACTTTCCAAGGCATAATCAAGTTAGACTTAGGGAATGCTAAAATTATATTAGATCCAATTTATTATGTACCCCATCTTGTTAAGAACATCATATCAATTCTCGTTCTTGCTAATGAAGGATATGATTTTTCTATATCAAATGGGACATTGATGGCGTTAAAGAATGGTTCTTTAATTGCTAAAGGTATATTAATGAATGGATTATACATACTTAATTCCCAACCTTCACTTATGCACATTCAATTGAATAAAGGGAAGCTAGATATCCAAGAAGATAGCCATGTTATGGCATGCAAGACTTGATCATATCTGTAAAAATAGGATGAGCAAGTTAGAAGCACTCAAAGCACTAAATGTTAGTAGCATTGAGAACCTTTCTACTTGTGAATCTTGTTTAAAGGGAAAAATGACCAAAACATCATTTATAGGACAAACGGAGCGAACCACACATCAATTGGATTTAATCCATTTGGATGTTTGTGGACCACTAAGAGTTAGTGGGAGAGAAAGCTATTCCTACTTCATCACTTTCATTGATGATTATAGTCGGTACGGATATGTGTATCTTATAAAGTACAAGTCCGAGGCCTTTGAAAAGTTCAAAGAGTAGAAGAATGAAGTAGAAAAGTAAAAGGGACTTAGTATTAAAACTGTTCGATCGGATCGAGGGGGTGAATACTTAAGTATTGAATTCTTGGATTATCTAAAAGAGAATGGGATTCTTTCACAATAGACTCCACCCAGCACACCCCAACATAATGGAGTAGCCGAAAGGAGAAACCGTACCTTGTTGGACATGGTACATTCCATGATGAGTTTTTCCAATGTACCTATATCTTTTTGGGAATACGCCTTAGAAATGGCGGCGAGGCTACTAAATGTAGTACCTTCAAAGTTTGTGCCAAAGACACCATATGAGATATGGCATGGCAAAGCACCCTCTTACCATTATTTGAAAGTTTGGGGATCTCCCGCCTACGTGAGACGAACAGTGGGAGATAAGTTGGAAAATAGATCTACCTTGTGCAAGTTTGTGGGATACCCAAAAGAGTCTATGGGTTATTACTTTTACTGTCCCTCGGAAAAAATGGTGTTTGTTTCAAGGAACACCTACTTTTTGGAAAAGGAATTTCTATTAGATAGAAATGGTGTTGTCATTGAACTCGATGAAGTTCAAGACGATCAAGAAATCCCACAAGCAGTGGAAATAAATACAAAATTAGAACTTTGTACACACCCTCTAAGAAGGTCTGACCGGATCAAGAAGCAACCCGAAAGGTTTGGATTCCTTCATGAGACGGGTCAGTTAGATAGTGATCCAAAGATGTATGAGAAAGCTATGGTGGACATAGATTCAAGACGTTGGCTAGAAGCTATGAGATCCAAAATGGACTCCATGTACTCAAACAAAGTATGGACGTTGGTAGATCCACCAGAGGGAATAGTTCATGTCGGTTGCAAGTGGATCTATAAGTGGAAACTTGGAGTAGATGGAGAAGTGGTGACTTTTATGGCACGGCTAGTGGCAAAAGGTTACACTCAAAGACCCAGTATCGATTTTGAGGAAACCTTTTCACTAGTTGCTATGCCTAAGTCCATTCGGATCTACTTACCATAGCCGCATATTATAACTATGAGATATCGCAAATGGATGTTAAAACCGTTTTCCTCAATGGTGACATTGAAGAAGAAATTTACATAGAGCAACCACAAGGTTTTACATCCAAAGTGAGTGAGCAAAAGATTTTCAAACTCTAAAAATCCATTTATGGATTAAAACAAGCATCCCAAAGTTGGAACATACATTTTGACAAAACAGTCAAATCGTTTGGCTTTATCAAAAACATTTATGAACCTTGTGTGTACAAGAAATCTAGTGGGCGTTCAGCACAGTTTATTGTGCTTTATGTCGATGACATCCTTCTTATTTGGAATGAGGTAGGAATGTTAGAGTGTACTAAAGCATGGTTATCTACATAATTCTCCATGAAGGATTTGGGAGAAGCATCCTACTCATTGGGAATACGTATCTATAAAGATATATCGAAGAGGATGATAGGGCTTTCCCAAACCTCATACATTGACAAGATACTAAGAGGTTTAGTATGGAAGAATCCAAGAGGGGATTTCTTCCCATGGGACATGACATTCGTCTCTCAAAGTCTATGGCCTCCAAGACTGAGGAAGAGAAGTGAAGAATGTCCCACATACCTTATGCCTCTGCCATAGGAAGCATAATGTATATAGTGCAATGTACCAGACCGGATGTGGCACACTCACTAAGTGTTACGAGTAGGTTCCAATCCAATCCTGGTGAGAGTCACTAGATAGCCGTAAAACCAATCCATAAGTACTTGAGAAGAACTAAGGACATGTTCTTAGTATACGACAATGGAGAATTAAAACTAGAAGGGTTTTCGGATTCAAGTTTCCAATCCGATGTAGATGACCTCAAATCCACTTCTGGATTTATATTTTGCCTTAATAGCGGTGCGGTGAGTTGGAAGAGTTCCAAACAAGACACCACGGCCGACTCAACCACTGAAGCAGAGTATATTGCAGCTTCAAAAGCTTCAAAGGAGGGTGTTTGGATGAAAAACTTCATTCAAAAGTTGAATGTAGTGCCTAGCATTGCTGAGCCAGTTGTTGTTTTCTGCGACAACAATGGGGCAGTAGCACAAGCTAAAGAGCCAAGATCTCATTAGTGATCCAAGCATATTTTGAGGCAATATCATTTGATCCGGGAGATCATTGATAGAGGTGACATCCGAGTGGAGAAAGTTGCCTTAGAAGAGAATATAGCAGATCCACTGATAAAACCCCTATTGCAAAAGGTCTTTGAAGGACATTTTGAGAAGATAGGTCTCAAGGCCATGGGGCATTGGCTTTAGGGCAAGTAGAAGATGTTGGAATAGTGCCCAGCAAGCTAATTAGATTGGCCTTGTAAATTATTTCATTGCAAGACAATTTTGTTGAATGATATATATCATATGGCCATCTTTATCATATGCTCTTCATTTACTTCACTGGCATTTGGATGAAGCCCTTAGATCACACAAGACTATGGGACCTGGTTTGGTGACCATGGAATAAGTCTCACGCGGTCGTGATCTTAAACCTTCCAAGTCATAGGATCTTACGAGAACAAGGGCATCTAAGATCTGGATAGACTTGCAGTAATGATGCATAATCCAAGAGTGGGATATTGCTCCATTCCATGAGCAATTGTATGAGATACGGGTGCATGTTAGTGGGTGCTTGTTAGGGAACAAGGCACTGAAGACCCGCCTGGAGAATCCAATAGATAGCCCAAGTGGCAAGTCGGTAGTGGCAAGTTCTCCCACTTACGCTAGTGCATATATTAGTCCTTTGACCTGAGGATCCATGGTAACCTTGTGTCCGGTCCTCAGGCTTTGACTCTTCCTTGATCACTTAGCGGGTCTTTTGGGTTGAGATTGGGTATGAGCTACTTGGCATAGAGGTTTGTGAGATCCAAGATGGAATCCAACTCCTTGTCTTTTGTGAAGGGCGAGTATATCTCCTATGTGTTCTATAATGATCGATTCCAAGAAATCCTTGCGCAAGGTGATGTGACAATTTGGAAAGTGTTTCCAAAGATGAGGTCACAAAGGGAATTGAACATTAAGAATAGAAACATAGTATCGAGGCTATTGGGGAGCCGACTAATATCTTGTCGTAGGCCTCTTTCGGGAGATAGGAGACGGAAGGACCGTATTTATATGGTACGCATAATGCTAGAATGGTTCTTCAAGAGCATTCATTTCAGCCAATTAGTTGGGCTCCATGGGCATGAGGTTGGACATCGACCATGGATATTGGGTACTCTTCAATTAATGATATTAATTGAATTGAGTCGCTTAGTTTAAAGGAGTTTAAACTAATGTGAATCTTTGATATTCCTAAAGTCACAAGGAGTTGTGAGCCCATGTCCAATGAATGGTAGAACCTAAAGGGTCACACACAAAAGCCAATGACATTGTTAATTGAAGGAAGTAGAGTTTTCTAAGAGTTAGAAAATTCATAACTGTTTTGGAGGAGGCAAAATTGTAGTCATTTTGACTTGATCAATTTAAATGTTAAATTGGTCAAATTAATTTAAGAGTTAAATTAAGATCAATTAATTAAGGGTTAGTTAATTGATGTCACATGACTATCAATTGGTCAAAATTAATTTAATGGTTAAATTGACTTTGACTAGCTTAAATAGTTAAGCAATTTTTACTTAAGAGTTAAGTCAAATTATTGTTGGTTAAATTAAAGTGTTTAATTTAATTGAGTTGGAGGATTATTTTTGGGAGAATAATTAAGTGAATGGTTCATTTAATGTGAATTGAAATTTAATTGCAAGACATTTCATAACATGAAATTTGTGCTTCAATTAATATTCTTATTCACTAGTTACTAGTTAGTGGCCACCTTGGCAAGGACACTTGGCATCATCTCCTTGGGCATGTTCATGGACCACTCCTATATATAGATGTTGGAATGTGGCCAGCCAAGAGTGAGAGAAAGAGAGCAAGTGTGTGCATGACTAGTGTGATTTCTCCCCATATTTTGTGTAGTGGGAATCTAATTTGTTAGCATCCCATTATTCTCTCCAACTTCCTCCGCCTCCTCCTTCCTGGCCTTCCTACCTTCATTCTCTGTAGATATCCCAGCCATTCTGTAGAGAGTAGGCCATAGATTTGGTGTGTGGACTTTTACATTAGAGGCAATCTAATTTGGTTGTTTTTGCTCTTGACTGGAGCATTTTTTCGGTAGCCGGTAGGATATCTGGTGTTCCGATTGCTCTGAATTTTGTACTGAAGAATCTTCAAAGGGTTGAGGAGTTCCTGTAAAAATTTTAGCAAAAACGGAGGAGTCCATCCAAGGGAAAATCCATGGTGATCCTGTTGTGACAGTGAAGAGACAGTTTAACGATTTTCAAGAGTTTTTTCTTACTTTTCGATTTTCTTTTATCACCCAGGTATTTTTCCCTTTGTAAATCTGAATTCAATGCAATTCTTGATCCTGGGGGTGTTGTGTGGGCTAGTTTATTCAGTTTTATTTTTGAAATATTTGGATCATAGTACCAGACATACCTTCAATCTAAACATGCCATATATTTAGATTTAGAATGACGATTACTTAGATTTTTTCAAAATCAAAGAAACTTGGAAGAATGTCTTAAGTCCTTGAAAACTATGTCCTAGGTGGCATAGTAGAATTCGATTAACTTTTGCACAACCAAATGATTTTTCGTCCAACTGAAATTTTTACCGGAGCTGATCAACACATTGGTGGATGTAAAGTCCAAAATTTAGCTAGAACAAAAAACAAAAAAGCTCTCTAGAACAGCCTCCAATTGACAGTCAGAAATAAAGGATCTCCAAAGGCTAGCATTCCAATTATCTTGCCTCTAATATTAAGATCCACACACTAATGCACAAACCTTTTCTCCTCATTATTAGCTGAAGAATATAGAGGACAAATGCAAGGATGAAAACTTGATATGGAGGTAGGAGAAGAGGAGAAGTAAAGTTTCAACATATGAGGCAGCACTTGAGAATTTGAAGGGAAATTAAGAAAATCTAATTCTAGCTCGCAATTCACATGTGGCCGTCCACTCCGCACTGTATATCTATATACAGAGGGAGGATGGTTTGATGCCAAGTTGGCATCACACCTTCCTGAAGGCTGGTCCAACTAGTCTTTGCAAGTTGGTATGTGAATTTGAATTATGTGTGCATTTGAATTTTATTTAGAATCTTTATTTCATCTCATAAAATGTCATCCAAATAAATGGGAATGCCACACCAATGAACACTTCACTTGTGTTTTCCCTCCAAAATTAATTCTATAAATTAATTAAATTATACTCTTTAATTTGATTAAGTATCCTTTGACTTAACTTTTAAGTCAGTTTGCTTAACTCCTTAAGCATGTCATGTTAACTTAGCTCCTTAAGTTAACTTGACCAATTGATAGTGATGTAGCACCAAATAATTAACTCCTTAAGTTAATTACATCAATTGAATAGTTAAATTGATCAAGTTAAAATGACTACAACCGTCTACCTCCAAAATCAATCATGTAGGAATTTTTCACACTCCCAGAAAATTTCCCTTCACCAAGTAGGTTCACTCTCAGAAAACTTGCAATTGACTTTTGCGTGCGACCTATTAGGTTCTACCATTCAGTGGACATAGGCTCACAACTCTTTGTGACTTATAGAATATCAAATATTCACATTAGTTTAAACTCCTTTAAATTACTGACTTAATTGAATTAATCTCTATTAATTGAAGAGTACCTAATCTCTATGGTCTATTTCTAGCCTCAAGCCCATGGAGCCCAACTAATTGGCCGAAATGAATGCCATTGGAGAACCATTCTTGCTCTATTCGTACCATGCAAATATGGTTCTTCCGCCTCCTATCTCCTAAAAGAGGCCTAGGGCAAGATATCTGTTAGCTTCCTAATAGCCTAAATTCTATGTTTCTATTCAAATGTTCGATTTCTCTTTATGACTTCATCTTTGGAAAACTCCTTTTCCAAATTGTCATACTACCTTGGAAGTGATCATTATAGAATATGGAGGAGATGTACTTGCCCTTCACAACAACAAGGAGTAGTATCCCATCTTGGATATTACAAACCTCTATATCTAAGTAGCTCATACCCAACCTCTACTCGAACAACCTACTACATGGTCAAGAAAGAGTCAAAGCATGAAGACCTAAATAGAAGTTTACCATGGATCCTTAGGTTAAAGGACTAATTATATGCACTAGCATAAGCTGGAGAACTTACCACTACTGATTCGCCTCTTCGGCTATCTAGTGGATTCTCTGGGTAGGCATTTTGTGCCTTATTCTCTAACAAGCACCCACTAGGCACTAACATGCACCCATATCTCATATAGCATTTCTCATGAAATGGAGCAATATATAACTATTTGATTTATGCATCATTACTGCAAGTCTATTCAAATCTTAGATTGGCTGCTTTATAAAATCCCATAACTTGGAAGATTTAAGATCACGACCCTGAAGACTTGTTTCATGATCACCCCCTAGTGTGTGACCAAGTCCTATAGTCTTATGTGATCTAAGTATTGGAATAGTGCCCAGCAAGCTAATTAGATTGGCATGTAAACAATTTCACTTGTGATACAATCTTGATTGAATGATAGTATTCTTATATGGCCATCTTCATCTTATGCTTATATTAGTTCATTGGCATATGGTTGAAGTACTTAGATCACATAAGACTACAAGACTTGGTCACTTCACTTGGTGATGATTATGGAATAAGTCTTACATGATCATGATCTTAAACATCCCAAGTTATAGAATCTTAAGAGACGGAGCATCTAAGATTCAGATAGACTTGAACTAATGATGCATAAATCCAAGGGTTGGATGTTTCTCTATTCCATGAGCAAACCGTATGTGATATGGGTGCTTGTTACAGAACAAGGCACTGGAGACACATCCGGAGATCCTACTAGATAGCCATAGTGGCAAGTCGGTAGTGGCTAGTTCTCCAACTTACACTAGTGCATATAATTAGTCCTTTGACCACCTGAGGATCCATTGTAACCTTATGTTTAGGTCTCATGCTTTGACTCCTCCCTGGCTACTTACCTAGCATTTTGGTGGTGATGGGCATGAGCTATTTAGGCATGGAGGTTTATGAGATCCAAGATGGAATCCGACTCCTCATCGTTGTGAAGGACAAGTGCATCTTCTATGTATTCTATGATGATTGATTCCAAGGAGTCCTTGGCCAATGCAGTGTGACAATTTGGAAAATGAGTTTTTCAAAGGTAAGGTCACAAAAGGAATAAAACATTAAGAATAGTTGCATAGCATTGAGGCTATTAGAGAGCCGACAAATATCTTGCCCTAGACCTCTTTCATGGAGATAGGAGACAGAAAGACTGTATTTGCTTGGTATGCATAAAGCTAGAATGGTTCACCATAAGCATTTATTAGGCCAATTGTTGGGCTCCATGCGCTTGACGTTGGACATTGACCATGGAGATTGAGTACTCTTCAATTAATAAAGATTAATTGATATGAACTAGTTAGTTTAAAAGGAGTTTTAAACTAATGTGAATATATGATATTCTAAAGTCACAATTATTGTGAGCCCATGTCCAATGAGCGGTAAAACCTAATGGGTCACACACAAAAGCCTACTGGAAATCTTAAATAATGAGGAGGAATTTTCTAAGTGTTAGAAAAATTCCAAGACGACCGAAAATGTGAGGAAGAAATCTTGTGCAATTTTAGTCATTCGGTTTCATCAAGTTAATTGTTAAATTGATCCAATTAAATTCATTATTAATTTAATTTGGTACCACATGATTATCAATTGATCAAGTGAAATGTAAAGAGTTAAGTTTGGTGAATTAAATGTTAAGTTAATATTTAATTACATTAAAGTGTTTAATTTAATTAAATGGAAGAATGAGTTTTGGAGGAAAATTTAAAATTAAGCTTGCAAGTTGGCATGCTTAGTTGGCAACCCCCCTTGAGGAAGGTGTGATGCCAACTTGTCATCACACCATCCTCCCTCTATATATAGATATAGAGGGGGGCAGACAACAAGAAGAATCAGTCACACTTTTTGCTTCTAATTGTTAGATCAAAAAATTCCCTCTGAAAGTGATTCTCTCATGAGTTAAGGTTTCACTCTCTTCTTCCTCCCCTCTATTTTTAGCCTTGAACCTAGCACTCTTAATTCTTGATTTGTACATCTAAATTGATAAGGAAAAGATAGTCCAAAGGTGTGTGGAATTTGACATTAGAGGCAAGACATATTACGGATTGCTTGCTTTGGTGATCCTCTGTTCTAGCAGAAATTTTGAGTTCTCTGTTCGAGGTCTTTCTAAAGAATTATGGTGGTGAATTTTATATTTGGATGCTCCTATTTGAGTCATCTTTCATTTGGTCCAGATTTGGTTGAATTCCGAGGTGATTTACTAGATCCAACATTGATCACGCCTAGCTGCGCCAGTAGCAGTTTCCTCTCGGGAAAGGAAGCTCTTTTTCTACCTTTGGTTGGATTTTTTTAAAGAGGTAACAATATTACTTTAATCCACTATATATGCATAATTTAGATCCTTTTGGTGGTGTAATACAAGTTAGATTTCAGTTTTTAAATGTTTTAAATTGGATCCTTAGCCTTATATATCTTTCAAGTGGTATCGGAGCCTAATTTCATGCTATATTTTTTATTCTCTTTTGATTGATTCATGTGATGAATTGATCATGACCTGAAAACACTTGATTCAAGTCATGGATTGGAGTGTTTGTATGATGTTGCATGTGGCTCCTATGGTAATGAATAGAAATTATGCTAATATGTGTTTTTAATTGATAAATTCATATGTTAGTATAATTTGATTCATGTTTAGCTAATGTTAAATTTTGATTTAGAATTGGATGATGTTATATGTTGATATAGCATGTTGTATTTGGCCTTAATTTGTTTTGGTCATTTTTGGATCCAATTGGATTGGATATAATCGGAGTTTATTTGAATGCCTTGAAGATGTTTGAAGAATGGTGATTCTTCCTTAGATTTGATTTTTGAAGCAATTTGAGCACTTTAATTTCCAGTTTTTAAAGTGTTTATAATCTGAAAATTTATCATAAAATGTATGAAATTATATTATGGAAGTTCCATAAGGTTTGGGAAGGGAAAAATGCGAAAATGTGGTAAAATGGTAGCCTGGGCACCTTGTGGCAGCAGCCCGGCCAGCTGGCCAGCCTCTGGCTGGGCAGTACAGGTACTATAGCGCCCGTGCAGCCTGCCTGGATAGCTGGCCTGGCAGCAGGTCTGCCCAAGGCTGCCATGACATGACCGGTTTGCCCTTTTTTGCATTTTTGCCCTCCAAAGCTTGATTTTTCCATGCACTTTTGTTGCACAATTGTTGTGTAGGTACTCAAAAGAGTGATGGACATTTTTGCTTGCTTTTAAAGTCAAATTTAAGTTACTTTCCAATTTTTGCAAAAAAAAGGATGCATAAATGTTATGCTTGTTTTTGCCTGGCCAATTAATTGTTTATACGATAAGCATTTAATTGTTGGAATTGAATATCAATTCTTAATTTATTTATTATTCATTTAATTGTTGATGGATGATGAATGAATTTGGATGATTATAAGCCTTTAATATTGATTTTATTTATTTCAAAGTTGTTGAAATGGGTTGTATTAAATTGGGGCTTGCATGTCTCTTAAATTCTATCTTGTAAATGTTATGAGAGTAGAATAACTAGGAGTGAGGATTTCTTTCTCATGTAATTGTTACAAGCAGCAAAGAAGATCTTTGGAGGCATGAAGACTTATGAAGACCCATGAATGTAAGGCATACACTCATGTAATAGCTAGATTTAATCAACCCACTTAAAATCAACTAAGTAATGCACCTATGGCTCTAAGTGCATCACTTGGTTAGGCTCATGGTCATCCCACCCTAGGAGCATGCTAGACACATTTACTTATTTACACTTTCCATATCCTATTGATGTATGAAATGCATGGATTAAGATATAGAAAACCTAAATAAAAAGAAAAAATTCGTGAGATCTTGGCAAGCAAGTTGAAAATCCCTCCACTTAGAATTTCTTGGTATCTCTCAAGTATTAAGTCAATATGGATATAAGTTAAAAGAATTTTTAATTAATCCATACCTTCTACCAATAGTACATTTCATGTTGATGCTATCGAATTTGTGTGATGGCACTCGATCATGGGGGTCACACTTAGGAGAAAAGTTGTGAGAATATACTTAGCATTCGATGCACCTTTGATTTGAGGCTTCCCACTCATTGGCACTCTCGGTCACAGTGGATGTTGTGCAACGGTCCTGAATTGAACTTTGATTGGTAAGTTCGACTTAACACTTAGTAATGTAGATGTCGCATGAGTCGTGGGTCTACATGAAAAGTGAGGCAAAATATATTAAGAGCTACATGTGATGCAATTAATAAATATTGCTTATCCTTAGATTGCTTGTGGATGGCACTCGGCCACAAGGGTCCACTAGCAAGTCTTAGGAGTCTTGATTCTCACTTTGAAATATAATTTCTCGAATTCTTCTAAGGGGGTGAAGGATTTGATAAAATAGTAGGAGGGAAACATACTTGAAAGACCATAAACATGTTTTTGCAATATTAAAATTCAATCACATGCTTATATTCTCTTTTATTGCTTTTTTTTTCTTCAGATTTATGAAATCTTCAAACTCAAAATGGCTAAAAATTCACTCATAACAATTTTGGAAACCAATATACTAATCAGGCCCAATTTTTGTGACTAGTTGAGAAACCTCAATATTTTTCTTGATTTCAAAAAGGGACTTATATGCTTGATCATAGTCCACCAGTTACCCTTGTAATGATGCCGCCAATAAGGCTTGTGAATCATTCACAAAGTTTGTGGATGTTGATCTACAAACAATGTCCCTTATGATGGCGTCCATGTCTAAAGATCATCAAAAGACTCACGAGCAAATGAGATATGCACATGAGATCTATACACACCTACAACAGTTGTTTGGTGTTCAAACTAGACATGAACAGTTTGTTTTGTCTAGAAAGTTCTTTAGAAGTAGAATGATTGAGGGCACTAACGTTTATATCCACAAGCTTAAAATGATCACTCTCATTGAGAGGTTCGGTCAATTAGGCATTGTCATAGATAAAAAGCTCTTTGTGGATTTGATCCTTCAATCATTACCTAACACATTTGACCAATTTATTATGAACTTCTATATGTTATGCAAGAAGTAACGATTAATGAATTAGTTAATATGTTGGCAATCGCCGAAGAGACTATAAACAAAGACAAACCTCTTACACTTGTTTCCTCCTACATGTCTATGGGCCATAGGGATGCTAGAGAGAGAGGTAAAGGGAAGAAGTGGTCTTCCTCCAAAGGGAAACAAACCTTGAAAAGTTCAAGGGGAAATGAGAATAATAAAGAGGATAAAATCGGAGCTACATGTTTCCATTGTGGCAAAAAAGGGCATTGGAGAAGAAATTGCAAAGCTTATCTTACTACTCTTGAGAAATGTACGTACTTCATTGAAGTACACTTGTCGACTAGTTCTTCATCATGGTTATTTGATGTTGCATGCAGTTCTCACCTTTGTGATTCGTTACAAGGGTTAGAAAGAAGAAAGAGTTTCAATGAAGGGGATATGATCCGACATTTAGGAAATGGAGCAAAAATTGCAGCCGTGGTCCAAGCCGTAATCAAGTTACACTTGGGGAACTCCCAAATTATACTTGATCTTTGTTATTATGTACCTAATCTTGTTAAGAACATTATTTCAATTCCCGAATTGGATAAAGAATGATATAATTTTTGTATATCTAAGGGAAAGTTGAAAGCATTAAAGAATGGTTCTTTAATTGCACAAGTTACATTAAACAACGGATTGTACATATTATATTCCCAACCATCATTGATGCACATTCAATCAAGTAAAAGAAAATTAGACATCAAAGAAGATCCTATTTTAGGTATGCAAGACTTCGCTATATCTCTAAGAATAGATGAACAAGATAGAAGCTCTCAAAGCACTAAATGTAGTGGCATTGAGGAACTTCCAACTTGTGAGTTTTGTTTAAAGAGAAAAATGACCAAGGCTCCTTTTGTAGGACAATTGGTGTTAAGTACAAATCCTTTGGATTTGATTCATATGGATGTGTACGGTCTACTAAGAGTTAGTGCATGAGGAGGCTATTCTTCATTACTTTCAACGATGATCACACTCGATTCAGACATGTGCATCTTATGAAGAACAAGTCAGAAGCCTTTCAAAATTTCAAAGAGTATAGGTGTGAAATATGAAAGCAAAATGGACTTAGTATTAAAACTCTTCGATTGGATCGATGAGGAGAATACTTAAGTACCGAATTCTTGGATTATCTAAAAGAGAATGGGATTCTCTCTCAATGGACTCTACCAGCACAACTCAACTTAATCGAGTAGCTAAGAGGAGAAACCATACCATGTTGGACATGGTACGTTCCATGATGAGCTTCTTTGATGTGCCTATATCTTTTTGGGGATACGCTTTGCTAATGATGGCAAAGCTACCAAATGTAGTACCCTTAAAGGCCATGCCAAAAATACGCCACATGAGATGTGGTATGGTAAAGTACCCTCTTACCAATATCTGGGGGACTCCTGCTTATGTCAAGAGGTTAATGGGAGATAAGTTGGATAGTTGATCCTCTTTGTAAAAGTTTGTGGGACACTCTAGAGAGTCTATGGGTTATTAATTTTATGATCCCTCAGAGCAAAAAGTGTTTGTCTCAAGGAGCGCCACCTTTTTGGAAAATGAGTTCTATTAGATAGAAAAGGCATTGTTCAAATCCTACAAGCGGTGGAAATAAGTAACGAGACTTTCACACATTATCTACGTAGGTCAGATTGAATTAAGAAGTAACTCGAAAAGTTTAGATTTCTTCATGAGATTGGCCAATCGGATATATATCTGAAGACCTATGAAGAAGCTATGTTGGACATAGACTCGGGACATTGGCTTGATGTTATGAAATCCAAAATGAACACCATGTAATCTAACAAAGTATGGACTTTGGTAGATCTACTAGAGGGAATCGTTCTCATTGGTTGCAAGTGGATCTATAAGCAAAAGCTAGGAGTCAATGGAGAGGTAGTGACCTTTAAGGCGCAACTAGTGGCAAAAGGTTATACTCAAAGACTCGGTATTGATTTTGAGGAAACCTTTTCACAAGTTGCAATACATAAGTCCATACTGATCCTATTTTCCATAGCCACATATTATGACTATGAGATACTGTAAAGGGATATGAAAACCACTTTCGTTAATGGCAACATTGAAGAAGAAATTTATATAAAGCAACAATAAGGTTTTACATCTAAGGGGAGTGAGCAAAAGGTTTGCAAACTCCAAAGCTCTATTTATGGACTCAAGCAAGCATCCTAATCTTTGAACATACGTTTTGATAGTACAATCAAATCATTTGGCTTTATAAAAAATGTGTATAAACTATGTGTATACAAGAAGGCGAATGGAAATTGTGTACAGTTTATTGTGCTTTATGTCGATGACAACCTTTTCATTGGGAATGAAGTAAGAATGTTAGAGCAGACTAAAGTGTGGTTATCTATTCAATTCACCATGGAAGATTTGGGAAAAGCTTCCTACGTATTAGGAATGTGTATCTATAGAGATAGATTGAAGAGGATGCTAGGGCTATCCCAATCACAATATGTCAACAAAAAAGTAAAACAGTTTAGTATGGAAGAATCCAATAAGGGATTCCTTCCCATTGGACATAGTATTTATCTATCAAAGTCTATAACCCCCCAGACTGAGGCAGAAAGACAAAAGATGTCCTAGATATCTTATGCGTCCACTATAGTGAGCATAATATATCCAATTCAATGTACAAGACTGGATGTAATGCACGCTCTGAGTGTCACGAGCCGCTTTCAATCCAACCTCAATGAATGTCATTGGATAGCCATTAAGATAATTTAGAAGAACTAAGGAGTTGTTTTTAGTATACGACAATAGAGAATCGAAACCCAATGGATTTTCAGATTCAAGTTTCTAATCTGATGAGATGACCTAAAATCGATCTCTAGATTCATACTTTGCCTTAATGGTGGCGCGGTGAGTTGGAAGGTTCCAAACAAGACACCATGACTTGTATGGCACTATTCTAACAATCTCCCACTTGCGCTAAAGCCAATTCCCCATAGTCTTAAGACCTATCTTCTCAAGATCTCCTTTAAAGACCTTTTGCGATAGGGGTTTAGTCAGTGGATCTGCTATATTCTCTTTTGAGGTACCTTTCTCCAATCGGATGTCCTCTCTATCAATGATCTCTCGAATGAAATGATATTACCTTAAAATGTGCTTAGATCACTTATG
Organism: Jacaranda mimosifolia; assembly: GCA_018894105.1. Taxonomy (NCBI): domain Eukaryota; kingdom Viridiplantae; phylum Streptophyta; class Magnoliopsida; order Lamiales; family Bignoniaceae; genus Jacaranda; species Jacaranda mimosifolia. The sequence goes on along the minus strand of CM032127.1, from coordinate 32,234,129 downwards.
AGATGTTGGCTTTTTAGGTTGTGCTACCACACTATTGTCACAAAAGACAACCATTGGCTCAGAAATGCTAGACACTATATCTAACTCTTGGGTGAAGTTTTTTCATCTAAACACCTTCCTTTACATCTTTCGAAGCTATAATATATTATGCCTTTATGGCTGAATTGGCCGTGGTGACTTGTTTGGAACTCTTCTAACTTATAGTATTGCCATTAAGGAAAAATATAAATCTAAAAATGAATTTTAAGTTATCTACATTAGATTGGAAACTAGAATTCGAAAACCCTTTGAGTTTCGGTTCTCCATTGCCATATACCAAAAATAAGTCCTTAGTCCTTCTCAAGTACTTAAGAATTGTTTTAACAGCCATCCAATAACATTCACTGGGGTTGGATTGGAAACTGCTCATAACACTTAGAGCGTGCACCATATCCCAATAGTGGTTATATGAGGTATGTGGGACACTTTTTATCTCTCATCATCAGTCGTAGGAGCCGTTGACTTGAAGAGACGAATGCCATATCCCATAGAGAGGAATCCCCTCTTGCATTTTTCCATACTAAATTACTTTAGTATTCTGTTAATGTATGGGGTTTAGGAAAGCGCCAGCATCCTCCTCGATCTATCTCTATAAATACATATTCCTAATACATAAGATGTTATTGGAATATTACCCAGCAAGCTAATCATATTAGCTATGTAAAAGCTATTTCCTTATAAAATAATCTTGAGTGAATGATATTCTTTATATGGTCACCTTCATCTTATGCTTCATATGACTTCACTTGCATTTGGATGAAGTCCTTAGATCACACATGACTACGGGACTTAGTTTGATGACCATGGAATAAGTCTTACATGATCGTGATCTTAAATCTTCCAAGTCATAGGATCTTACGAGACAGGGCATCTAAGATCCGTATAGACTTGCACTAATGATGCATAAATCCAAGAATTGGATATTGCTCCATTCCATGAGCAATCTATATGAGATACGGATGCATGTTAGTGGGTGCTGTTAGAGAACAAGGCACTGAAGACCCTCCGTAGTGGCAAGTTGGAAGTGATCAAATCTCCCGCCTACGCTAGTGCATATTATTAGTCCTCTAACTTGAGGACCCATTGTAACCTTGTGTTGGTCCTTATGCTTTGACTCTTCCTTGACCACTTAGCGGGTATTTCGGGTTGAGGTTGGGTATGAGCTACTTAGCATGGAGCTTTGTGAGATCCAAGATGGAATCCAACTCCTTGTTTTTGTGAAGGGCAAGTGCATCTCCTATATATTCTATAATGATCGATTCAAAGAAATCCTTGCGCAAGGTGGTGTCACAATTTGAAAAAGGAGTTTTCCAAAGATGAGGTCACACAAGGGAATTGAACATTGAGAATAGAGACATAGTATTGAGGCTATTAGAGATCCGATAAATATCTTGCCCTAGGCCTCTTTCGGGAGATAGGAGACAGAAGGACCGTATTTGCATGTTACACATACAGCTATGATGGTTCTCCAGAATATTCATTTTAGCCAATTAGTTAGGCTCCATAGGCTTGAGGTTAGACATCGACCATGGAGATTGGGTAATCTTCAATTAATGAGATTAATTGAATTAAGTCAATTAGTTTAAAAAGAGTTTTAAACTAAAATGAATATGAGATATTCAAAAGTCACAAAGAGTTGTGAGCCCATGTCCAATGAATGGTAGAACCTATTGAGTCACACACAAAAGCCAAATAGCTTCCAAAATTGGTAGAGCAATTTTCCAAGCTTTGGAAAAATCATCCTTAGGTGACAGATTTTCAAAGGTCTAATCCAACGGTCAATTTTGGTTTGATTAATTTAAGTGTTAAATTAATTAACTAATTTAAGAGTTAAATTAGACCAATAATTAAGGAGTTAATTATTTGGTACCATGTTGACCATCAATTGGACAAGTTGACTCAAAGAGTTGAGTTGACTAGTTTAAGCTTAAGAGTTAAGCTTGTTTGATTTAAGAGTTAAATCAAAGGTTAATTAATTAAATCAAAGTGTTTAATTTAATTAATGGGAAGAATACATTTTGGAGGGAAAATTTAAATGAAGTGTTCATTTAAATTAGCATCTTAATTAATTTGGAATAAGATTCCAAAATGAAGTTAAAATGCACTTGAAATTCAAGACTTGAATTTGAATTTTGCCAACTTGGCATGCCACTTGGGCAGTCACCTTGAGGAACGTGTGATGCCAACTAGCATCACACCTTCCACCTTATATATATAGATATAGAGAGCATGAAAAATTCGAAATTAATGGCTGAAAAGTGTGAGAATTAGATTTTTGCATTCCCTGCAAAATCTCTCTCTCCATGCATTGCATCATGAGTTGAAGCTTTGCATTTCTTCTTCCTCCCAACCTGAAAATCAGCCTCCTATACCTCATGTTATCCTATCTAATGACAGATTCTAGGGAGGGGAAATTGGAAGATTGTTTGGTATGTGGATCATATCAATAGAGGCAAGGCGATTGACTTGCTCGGTTTTGGAGATCCACCTGCAGCAGCTTTCGGTTGGCGAATTTTTATGGAACTATACATAAGGAGTTTTGCATCTAATATTTTACAGTATCTTCCCCTGTGTGTTTAGGTGTTAAATATTTAATTTTGTGAATTTTTCAGCTGTTTAGCATGGGCAATTGTTGTCATCTTTTTGCTATACCAGATCCAGACAGTTTCTGGACTCGTGAGAGATAGTTGATCTTCTCCTTGATTTTGAGCTACAAAAGGTAATTCCACTTCCTAATACAGATCTATAGCATGACTAGATCCTTGATAGCTCAAGTAGCTTAGTTTATTTCATGTTGTGAATGTTGATTTATGGATCCTAATGCTACTCTAGCCTTCAAGTGGCATCGGAGCCTTTTCATGCTATGTTTTAGATTATTTTTTGATTGATTCATGTGATGAAAATTAAAGTGTTTAATTTAATTAAAGTGAAGAAATAATTTTGGAGGGAAAATTCAAATGAAGAATTCATTTGGTATGAAATTAGAATTTATTTGGATGACATTTCATAAGATGAAATGAAGACTCCAAATGAAATTCAAATTCATAAGAAATTCACATGCAACTTGCAACTTGCTTGCAAACTTGCATGACATGTGGAGCCCCTTCCTTGAGGAAGGCGGCATCACACCATCCTCCCTCTATATGTAGATATAGAGGAGCGGCAACACATGACTCCAAATGAAATTCAAATTCATAAGAAATTCACATGCAACTTGCAACTTGCTTGCAAGTGGCATGACATGTAGAGCCCCCTCCTTGAGGAAGGTGAGATGCAACCTTGGCATCATACCATCCTCCCTCTATATGTAGATATACAGAGGGGCGGCAACACATGCATTTTGCAAGTGTTAAGATCTAATTGTTAGATTGAAATTTCTCTCCAATTTTGTGATTCTCTCATAAGTTGAGACTTCACACCTTCTTCACCTCCCTCCCTCACTTTTCAGCCTTCATCAATCTCTTGCTCTCTTCTTAGTTTTTCCAGCTGAACTAGGAAGAAAATGATTGTCTATTGGTGTGTGGACTTTCACATTTGAGGCAAGACATTTGGATTGCTTGCTTTTGGTTATCCTTTGTTCAAGCAGTGACTTTCTTGACTCTTTTTGCTGCCTTGCTAGAAAATTTTGGAGCTTATCTATTACTGAACATTCTCCAAGGAGTGGGGGAAATTTTGGTCCAGATTTGGCTCAAATCGGAGGTCATTGCCTGGTCAAAAGTTGATCACAGCTTGCTGCGCCAGAAGCAGTCTGCTTTCGGGAAAGGAAGCACATCTTCAAATTTTGGTTGGATTTTGCTTGAGAGGTAATTATCTAACCTTGATCCATTTTATAGGAATGGATTAGATCCTTGTGGAGGTGTAATTCAAGTTAGTTTTCAGTTTTTAAATATTTTAAATTGGATCCTTGGCTTACACCATCTTTCATCCTACGTATTAAGAATACATATATATAGAGATAGATCGAGGAGGATGTTGGGGCTTTCTCAAACCGCTTACATTGACAATATACTAAGAGATTTAGTATGGAAGAATCCAAGAAGGAATTCCTCCGTATGGGACACGATCTTTGTCTCTCCAAGTCTATGGCCACTTAGACAGAGGAAGACAAATGGAAGATATCCTACATATCTTATGTGTCCACTATTGGGAGCATAATGTATGCCATTTAATGTACAAGACAAGATAGAGCGGATTCTCTAAGTGTTACGAGTCACTTTCGATCCAACCTTAGTGAGAGTTACTGGATGGCCGTTACAACAATCCTTAAGTACTTGAGAAAGCCTAAGGATTTATTTTTAGTATACAACAATGGAGATTTGAAATCCGAGGGTTTTTTAGATTTTAGTTTCAATCCGATGCAGATGACCTAAAATCCATTTTTGAATTCATATTTTGACTTAATGGCGGTACGGTGAGTTAGAAGAATCCCAAACAAGATACCACAGTTGATTTTACCACAAAATCAGAATATATTGTGGCTTCAGAATCTACAAAGGAAGGAGTTTGGATCAAAAACTTCATCCCAGAGTTGGATGTAGTGCCTAGCATTGCTGAACCTGTAGTTGTCTTATGCGATAACAATGGTGCGGTTGCACAAGCTAAGGAGCCAAGATCTCATCAGTGATCCAAGCAAATTTTGAGGCGATATTATTGGATCTAAGCACATTTTAATTGGAAAGAATGGCCTCAGAAGAGAATATAGTAGATCTACTGACTAAAGCCTAACCCAAAAGGTCTTTGAAAGACATCTTGAGAAGATGTGTCTTAAGACCATAGGGCATTAGCTTTAGGGCAAGTGGGAGATCATTGAAATAGTGCCCCACAGTCAATGAGATTGGCATATAAACTATTTCACTTGTTATATAATCTTGATTGAATGATATTCATTATACATGGCCATCTTCATCTAATATCTAGATTTATTGACTAACATTCCAATGGCCATCTTTATCTTATATCTAGATTTCTTCACTAACATTCTAATGGCCATCTTGATCTTATATCTAGATTTCTTCACTAACATTTGGTTGAAGCTCTTAGATCACATAAGACTACAAGACTTGGTCACACACTGGGTGGTGATCACGGTTGTGATCTTAAATCTTCCAAGTCATAGGCTCTTATGAGACCAAGGGAATCTAAGATCTGGATAGGCTTACACTAACAATGCATAAATCCAAAGGTTGGATATTGCTCTATTTCATGAGAAATCCATATGAGATATGGGTGCATGTTAATGGGTGTTTGTTAGAGAACTAGTTCATTGAAGGCCCACTTGGAGAATCTACTAGATAGCCGTATTGGCGAGTCAGTAGTGGCAAGTTTTCCAGTTGACATTAGTGCATATTATTATTTCTTTAACCTGAGGATCTATAGTAACCTTGTGTTTAGGACCTCATGCTTTGACTTTTCCTTAGCCACTTAGCAGGTCTTTTAGGTTGAGCTTGGGTATGAGCCACTTAAATATAGAAGTTTGTGAGATCCAAGGTAGGATCCGACACCTTGTTGTCGTGAAGGACGAGTGCATCTCCTATGCATTCTCTAATAATTGATTCCACAAAATCCTTATGCAAGGTAGTATGACTATTTAGAAAAGGAGTTTTCTAAAGATGAGGTCATAAGGAAAATCGAACATTGGAATAGAAGCATAGTGTCAAGGCCATTAGTTTAAAGGAGTTTAAACTTATGTGAATATTTTGATATTCTATAAATCACAAGAGTTGTGAACCCATGTTCAATGAATGGTAGAACCTAATTGGTCACACACAAAAGCCAATTGGAAATCCTACTTCATGAGGATGAATTTTCTTAGGGTTAGAAAGATTCCACCTTAACTAATTTTTGGAGAGAGATGGTTGACAAAATTGTTGGTTATTTTGGTTTGATTAATTTAATTGTTAAATTGATCTAAATAATTTATGGAGTTAAATTAGACCAATTAAATCAAGGAGTTAATTTAATTGGTGCCATATGACTATCAATTGGACAAGTTAGCTTAAGGAGTTGAGTTAACTATAGCTAACTTAAAGAGTTAAGCTAATTGACTTAAGAGTTAAGATAAAGGTTAAATAATTAAATTAAAGTATTTAATTTAATTAATATGAAGAATTTATTTTGGAGGAAAAATTCAAATGAAGAGTTCATTAAGAGTGCATTAGAATTTATTTGGATGACATTTCATGAGATGAAATAAAGATTCCAATTGAAATTCAAATATATCATAAATTCACATGCAACTTGTTTGCAAGTTAGCAAGTAAGTTGGCGTCAACCACAAGGGTGGTGTGATGCCACCTAAGCATCACACCTTCCCTCCATCTATATATAGATATAGAGGGTGGTTGGCCATACTAATGTAATGCACAAGCATTTTAGATCTAACTATTAGATTCTCCATTTTTCTCCAATTTTTAATGTATGACCTCATGTGTTGAAGCTTCACATTTTTCTTCATCTTTTACCTCCAAAATCGGCCTTCATCCTTTCATATATCTCCTTTGTTTTCCAGCTCACATAGAAGAGATTAGGATTATCCACTGGTGTGTGGATCTTGACATTAGAGGCAAAATAATAGGATCTCTAGCCTTTTGGAGATCCTCTATTTGGGCAGAAAATTGGAGGTGCTTCTTGAGGGGCTTTTGATTTTTTGATTTGGTTGATTGTTCTAATAAAGTTTCATCAAGGTGTTGGTGACCTTATGTCCAAATCTCAGCCAATTCTGAGGTGATTTGGTTGGGCAAATGTTGCCTACTAGTTGTTGCGCTAGGGGAGACTGCATTAAAGAGTTCAAGCAAGTCTTCATCCCTTTGGTTGGAATTTTCTATCTAGGTAAATTATCTGACCTTAATCTACTTTATATGCATGAATTAGATCCTTGGAGAGGTGTAATCAAGTTTGATTTTAGTTTCTAATTATTTTTAATTGGATCCTTAGATGCTGAGGTGGTTGTTGTTTTCTGTGATAGTAACAGAGTGGTTGCGCAAGCAAAAGAGCTGAGATCTCATCAGTGATCTAAGCACATTTTGAGGCATTATCATTTGATCCAGGAGATCATTGATAGAGGCGACATCTGAGTAGAGAGGGTAGCCTCAGAAGAGAATATAGTAGATCTAAACCAAAGGTCTTTGAAGGACATCTTGAGAAGATGGGCCTTAGGACTATGGAGAATTGGCTTTAAAGCAAGTGGGAGATTGTTGGAATGGTACCCACAACTAATTAGATTGGCATGCAAACTATTTCACTTGTGATGCAATATTGATTGAATGATATTAATGTAAAATAGCCATTTTCATCTTATGCTTATATTACTTCATTGGCATTTAGTTGAAGCCCCTAAATCAAACATGACTATGGGACTTGGTCAGATTCTGGGTGATGATCATGAAATAAGTCTTACACGGTCGTGATTTTAAATATTTCAAGTCATAAAATCTTATGAGATGGAGCATCTAAGATTTGGATAGACTTGTGCTAATGATGCATAAATCCAAGGAGTTGGCCATTTTATGAGCAATCCATGTTAGACATGGGTGCATATTATTGGGTACTTGTTAGAGAACAAGTTCAGTGAAGACCTACCCAAAGAATCTGCAGGCAAGTAAGGCACTAGGATCCAATAATAAAACTTCAAAAGCTTAATTAACTAGTGCTTTACAAGCGAAAAAGGATCTAAACATGCTTAGAATTCAAATTTAGTAGGAGAGTTACCTTGAAAAGCTTAATCCAAAAGAAGGATGAAGAACTCTTCTCCAATCCAGAATCTATCAAATAGTGTCACATCTGGAAGAGTACAACTTTTGAACTATCCAAAAGTTTCCAAAAACTCTGGAAAAATTCCAATAGATCCTTGACACTTTGGTAAAGCTAGTATGAAAATTTCAGGTCGAAAATCCTTTTGGATCTCCTGGATAAAATTCGCCAAGTCACTCCCCTAACTTATGGATCTCCAAGGCACAATAATCCTATTATCTTGCCTCTATCAATATGATCCACACACCATTGCTTCTTCCAATTTCTCCTCAATATTAGCAGGAGATATAGGGGAGAAATATGACTTTGTTGGCCAATTTGGGGGTAGGAGAAGTAGAGAAAAGTGGAGCTTCAACTCATGAGGCAACATTTTGAAGGAGGAAAAAATGTGAGAATCTAATTCTTCACATGGATTGTGATAGCCGCCCACCCTCGCCTCTATTGCTATATACAGAGGGAGGATGGTGTGACGCCAAGGTGGCATCATGGTGGGGGGACCGCCTACATTTGAAATCTAATTTCAAATTAATTAAATACAACACTAAAATGAACCTTTCATTTGAATTTACCCTCCAAAATATATTATCCTCATTAATTAAATACTTTAATTTAATTAATTTAATCCTTGAGTTAACTATTAAGTGAATTAGCTTAATCTTTAAACTAAGAATTGTTAACTTAACTCTTTAAGTTAACTTGACCAATTGATGGTCATGTGGCACCAAATAATTAACTTATTAATTATTGATCTAATTTAATTCTTTAAATTATTTGATCAATTTAACAATTAAATTAATCAAGCAAAAATGACATCAATTTTTGGTCACCCAAAAAATTAGTCACATGGAGTAAGTTTCTAATACTTAGAGAAATTCCTACATTAAATAGGAAATGCAATTGGTTTTTGTGTATGACCCGATAGGTTCTGCCATTCATTGGACATGGTTCACAACTACTTGTGACTTTTGAATATCATATATTCATTTTAGTTTAAACTCCTTTAAATTGATCAACTCAATTCAATTAATCTTCATTAATTGAAAAGTACTCAATCTCCATGGTTGATGTCCAACTTCAAGCCAATGGAGCCCAACTAATTGGCCAAAATTAATGCTCTTGGAGAACAATTATAGCTCTACGAGTACCATGCAAATATGGTCCTTCTGCCTCCTATCTCCCGAAAAAGGTCTAGGGCAAGATATTTGCCAGCTCCCTAATAGCCTTGATACTATATCTTTATTCTTAATGTTCGATTTCACTTTATGACCTTATATTTGGAAATTCCTTTTTCAAATTGGCATAATACCTTGCGCAAGGGTTTCTTAAAATCGATTATTATAGAATACATAGGAGATGTACTCATCCTTCACAAAGATGAGGATTCAGATCCCATCTTAGATCTCACAAACCTCCATGTCTAATTAATTAGCCCAAAAATGCCCCGCTAAGTGACCAATGAGGAGTCAAAGCATGAGGACCTAAACGCAAGGTTACAATGGATCCTTAGGTCAAATGACTAATTATATATAGTAGCATAAGCAGCAGAACTTGCCACTACCAACTTGATTGCTTTAAAAGGAAATTATTTTACAAGGCCAATTTCATTGGCTTGTTGGGCACTATTCCAACATCTTAGAGGTTGTGTCTAAGGTTCTTGATGCTCGCTTATTTTTACCACTTGTGGGATTTGTTGATCATTTTGAACTTCATTAAGTTCAACAACAACTATTTCCATCTAACAGAAATTCCTTTTCCAAAAAGTGGGCATTCCTTGAAACAAACACCTTTTGTTCCGAGGAATCATAGAAGTAATAACCCAAAGGCTATCTTAGGTATCCCACGAACTCGCACAAGATAGATCTACTATCCAACTTGTCTTCTACTGTCCATCTCATGTAGATGAGAGACCCCCAAAGTAACATGGTGCTTTGCCATTCAACATCTCATGCGGTGTTTTTGGCACCGACTTTGATGGTACTACATTTAGTAGCATTGCCATATTTTTTAAGGTGTATCCCCAATAGGAGATGGGCACATCAGAAAAGCTCATCATGGAACATAACACGTCCAACATGGTATGGTTTTTCCTTTTGGCTACTCCATTTTGTTAGGGCATGCCGGGTGGAGTCTATTGAGAGAGAATCCCATTCTCTTTTAGATAATCCAAGAATTTGATAGATAAGTATTCTCTCATTCGATCCGATTGTAGAGCTTTAATACTAAGTCTCTTTTGCTTTTCCATTTCATTCATATACTCTTTGAACTTTTCAAAGGATTCGGACTTTTATAACATACAAATGTCTGAACAGACTATAATCATCAGTGAAGTTGATGAAGTAGGAATAACTTCCTCTCTCACTAACTCTTAGTGGACCACAAACATCCATATGGATCAAATCCAAATGACTTATGGAGCGGTCCATTTGTCCTACAAATGGAGCCTTGATCATTTTTCCTTTTAAACAAGATTCTTGGTTATCTAATTTTCTTTTAGTTGATCGAATGTGCATTACTGCAGGTCGAGAATCTAGTATGTATAATCCATTATTCAATGTACCTTATGCAATTAAAGAATTGTTCTTTAATGCTTTCAATACCCTATTGGATATAAAAAAAATCAAATCCTTTGTTATCAAGAGTGAGAATTGAAACAATGTTCTTAACAAGTTGGGGTACATAATAACAAGGATCTAACATAGTACAAGCAATCCTCAAGTCTAACTTTACCACCCCTTGGACCGTGGAGGCAACTCTTGCTCCATTTCCAAGGTAGAAGATCATATCCCATTCATATAGACTTTTCTTTCTTTCTATCCCCTGTAACAAATTATAAAGGTGAGAATCACATATGATATCAAATACCTATGAGGAAGAATTAATCGTTAAGTATACTTCAATGAAATACATACCCTTCCCAAAGGTGCCAAGGTATCCCTTGCAGTTTCTTTTCCAATGCCCCTTTTCACCACAATAAAAACAAGTTGATCAGTTTTGTCACCTTTCTTCTTCTTAACTCCCCTCAAACCTTTCAAGGGTTGCTTTTATTTCGAGGCGGAACTCTTCTTCCTCTTACCTACCTCTCCAGGACTCATATGGCCCTTCGACTTAGAGATGGAAACAAGCACAAGAGGCTTTTCCTTTTTCATAGTCACCTTAACGGCATTATTTTGTTCAGCAATTAGTTAATCATCATCTCTTACTTGGACATATGAAGCTCATAATGAATTGGTTGAACAAAGAGGGTAATTATTATAGGATCAAATCTACCTAAAGATCATTATCCATGACCATGTCTAGTTGTCCAAGCTTTTTGATGGGTCTAATCATCTTAAGCCCATGATCATGATCACTTGAACCCTCTACCATCTTTGGTTAAAGAGCTCTCTAGACAAAGCTAACCCTTCGTGTCTTATTTGAACACCAAATCATTCTTGTAGGTATTTATAGATCTCACAGGCATATCTTATATGCTCGTGAGTCTTTTAGAACTCATTAGTCATGGAAGCTATAATGAGGCATCTCACTTGTAGATCATCATCCACAAGTTTAATGAACACTTCGCGGGCCTTATCCGTGGCATCATCACCTAAGGTGTACGGTGGACATTGATCAAGTACATAAGTCCACTTTTTGGAGTCCAGAGTGATTTTAAGGTTCCTTAACCAATCACAGAAGTTAGGCCCGATAAGTTTATTAGTTTCCAAAATGCTTGCGAGTAGAATTTTAGCCATATTCTTTCTGAAGATTTCAAAATTTTTCAAGAGGTAAAAAAAGAGTATAAGCATATGATTGAATTTTGATATTGAAAACATGTTCATGGTCTTTCAGGCATGTTTTCTCCCACTATTTTATCAAATCCTTCACCCCTAAGAAGAATTCAGGAGATCTTATTCCTAGTGAGAATCAAGATGCCAAAGACATGCAAGCGAACCCCAAAACTGAGTGCCATCCACAAGCAATCGAAGGGTAAGCAACTTTTGCTAATTGCATCTCATACAACTCTTCATATATCTTTACTCATTTTTCACATAGACCCACGTAATCGTGCACCATCTATGTTACTAGGTGTTAAGTCCAACCTACCAATCATACTTTGATTCAAGACTGGCACCACAACATCCCCCGTAACCAAGTGTCAATGTGTAGGCGTTCTTAAATCAAAATTGCATTTCATGCTAAGTGTACGCTCATAGCTTTCCTCCTAAATGTGACCCCCATAACCGAGTGCCATCACATAAAATCGGTAGTGTTGTTATGGCATACACTATTTGTAGAAGGCATCGATTAATTAAAACTCCTATTAATTTGTATCCATTTTGACTTAATATTTGGAAAGCATTTAGACATTCGAAGTGGAAGGTTTTTGCTTGCAAAGATCTCATCATTTTATCTTCTTATTTAGGTTTCCTATATCCTAACCATGTATCTCATACATTAATAGATTATGGAAAGGATAAATAAGTAAATGCGCCTTGCATGCTCCTAGGTTGGGATGACCATAAGCCTAACCAAGTGATGTACTTAGAACAATAGTGGCACCACCTAGTTAATTTTAAGTAGGTTGATTAAACCTAGCTATTACATGAGTGTATCCTATACATTCATAGGTCTTCAAAAGTCTCCATGCCTCCATTGGCCTTCTTTGCTCCATGCAACATTTACATGAGAAAGAAATCCTCACTCATAATGATTCTACTCTCATAACTTTTAGAAGATAGAATAAAAGAGGCATGCAAGCACCAATTTAATACAACCCTTTTCAACAACTTGAAACAAAAAAAATCAATATTAAAGGCTCATGATCATCCCCATTCATTCATCATCCATTCAATAATTAAATGAACAATAAATAAATTTAAAATTAACAATTAATTCCAACAATTAGATGCATATCTCATAAACAAATAATTGGCCAAGCAAGAGGAAGCATAACAATTATGCCATAAATTGAAGATTAACTTTAAAGAATTTTTAGAAGCATTCAAAAATGTTAGTCAAAACACTTTTAGTCACACAAAGGAGCAAAAGAAACAACAAAACTCAAGCAAAATGAAAACTGGTCACTGCCTGTCCAGGCTGGGTACATGGTTGTGCAGTAGATGCGCGCCTCGCGCACCTGCTACTCAGCCAACGCCCAGCTAAGCGGGGTGGCAGCCCCTATTTTTATCTTTTGCTCGAGTCAAGTGTCAAATAGCTCAACTTCTATGCACAAAAAATTTTAGGACATTTCCTAAACATTAAAACAAACACTATAGATGAACTTTAAATTCAAAACTCCTTTTAAAAATAGAATTTCAAGTGCTCAATCATGCTTTCAAAAACAAGTTAAAGCAAGAATTGCATTTTCCAAAAATCTCCAACAAAACTCCAATCAAATTAGATCTAAAAATGACTAAAACAACTTAAGGTCAATCAACACATGCTATATCAACATATAACATCAATTAATGCCGATCAACATTCAACATTAATAGCTATGAATTAAAACATACTAATCATATGAGTCAACACTTAAAACACATATTAGCATGCTTTTAATTCATCAATCAAGGAGCCACACACAACATCATCCAAACACTACAATCCATCATATGAATCAAGAATTTGGTGATTTTGATCAATCCATCACATGAATCAATTAATCAAAAAATCAAATCAAAGCATGAATTAGGCTCTGATACCACTTGAAGGCAAGTAAGGCACTAGGATTCAATAATAAAACTTCAAAAGTGAAATTAACAAGTGCTTGACAAGCAAACAAGGATCTTAACATGCTTAGGATTCAAATTTAGTATGAGAGTTACCTTGAAAAGGTAAATCCAAAGGAAGGATGAAGAACTCTTCCCAATCTAAAATATGTCAAATAGTGGCGCAGCTGGAAAAGTTCAACTTTTGCACGTACAAAAAGTCTCCAAAAAATTTGAAAACATTCAAGTAGATCCTCAACACTTGATGAAGCTACTGTGAAAATCTTAGATTGAAACTCTTTCTGGATCTCCTAGAAAAATTTGCCAATTGGCTACCCTAACTAGTGGATCTCCGAGGCACAACAATCCTATTATCTTCCCTCTATCAATATGTGTTGGAAATAGTGCCCAGAAAGCCAATAGATTTGGCCTTGTAAAGCTATTTTCTTGTAAAAACAATCTTGATTGAATGATATCTTGTATATGGCCACATTCATCTCATGCACCATATTACTTCATCGGCATTTGGATGAAGTCCGTAGATCACTTAAGACTACGGGACTTGATCACGCACTAGGTGGTGATAATAAGTCTTACACGATCATGATCTTAAAACATTCCAAGTCATAGGATCTTCAGAGATAGGACATCTAAGATCCGGATAGACTTGCACTAACGATGCATAAATCCAAGGGGTTGGATATTGATCCGTTCCATGAGCAACTGTATGTGATATGGGTGCATGTTAGTGGGTGTTTGTTAGAGAACAAGGCATTGAAGACCCACCAGAGACTCCACTAGGTAGCCGTAGTGGCAAGTTTGTAGTGGTTAGTTCTCATGCTTACGCTAGTGCATTTTATTAGTCCTCTGACCTGAGGATCCATGGTAACCTTATGTCCGGTCCTTATGCTTTGACTCATCCTTAGTCACTTAGCGGGATGTTCGAGGTGAGATTAGATATGAGCTACTTGGCATGGAGGTTTGTGAGATCTAAGAGGGAATCCGACTCCTCGCTTTTGTGAAGGGCAAGTATATCTCCTAAGCATTCTATAATGACCGATTTCAAGAAATCCTTGCGCAAGGTGGTATGATAATTTAGGAAAGGAGTTTTCCAAAGTTGAGGTTGTACAAAAGAATCGAACATTTAGAATAGAAGCATAGAATCGAGGCTATTAAGGAGCCGACAAATATCTTGCCTTATACCTCTTTCGGGAGATAGTAGACGGAAGGACCATATTTGCGTGGAACGCGTGGAGCTATAAACAGTTCTCATATAGACATTCATTTTGATGAATTAATTAGGCTTCATGGGCTTGAGGTTGGACATCGACCATGGAGATTAGGTACTCTCCAATTGATGAGATCGATTGAATCGAGTCGATTAGTTTAAAAGGAGTTTTAAACTAGAATGAATATTAAATATTCAAAAGTCACAACGGGTTGTGAGCCTATATCCAATGAATGGTAGAACCTAATGGGTCACACACAAAAGCCAAAAGACCTTCCTAATTGATGGAGAAAATTTTCTAAGTGTTAGAAAGATAACCTTTTTCCATGGCCGATTTTTGAGAGACTTTTGAAGATTTTTGAGAGAGTTTTGAAGATCAGTTTTGGCTTGATTAATTTAAGGATTAAATTAGGCAAATAATTGAAGACTTAATTATTTTGTGCCACATTGATCATCAATTGATCAAAGTTAACTTAAGGGGTTAAGTTGACTAAAGTAAACTAAAGAGTTAAGTTTACTTGACTTAATTGTTAAGTCAAGGTTAATTAATTAAATTAATTAGATTAATTTAATTAATGGAAGAACAAGCATTTAAGAGGGAAAATTCAAATTGGATTTGAATTAATTTTGAATAATTAATTCCTTGAGGTGTTGGGAATGTTCCCACAAAGTTTCATCAATAGACGATTCCGTTTGGATATGAAATCGTGAAGATCTTTAGAATGCAGTAGTACAATGGCATTATTGTAATTCTAATGTATTGCACGGGCAATTCCTATTCCATGGAGAATTGGATGGGGCTGGAACTTTGTGAAACTTTGTGGAGTTAATGTACAAACCGAGACCTATCCGACAATTCAAGAGATAAGTGATTTGGACGTCGGGATAGGATGTTGCCGAAATGCATGCATGCCCGGTATGTCAACATCTACTGTAGGGAAAAGAGAAATCGCTTTTAAGCCTATTATAAAGGGGACAGGCATGTCTGAGGGACAGTGGGCACCATCCGATATTCTCCATGCTGTAACGGCACTAAACAAGCAACTTCTTGAAGATGATGGGGAGCCTTCAAGGGCCAACTCTAGTCATCTTATTGGAGTGTTTAGAGTCCCCGAATGGGCGGCATGGAGTCAGAAGGGCTCACGTTAGGTCTAGGAGGGTGCTGAGAGGTTGCGATGCAAAAATGCTATTGCCCCATGGGCTTCGAAAATTATGGGGTAACACCTCAAGGTCTATTGAGTGATCGAAGTAAATACTCAAACGTCTCGTGAACTAACTCACAAAGCATACTCTATGGGTTTTAGCCTTGCTGCAGGGGTTTGTTGGCTTAATACATACGGTCGTAGGGCGACACCGTATAGTAGGCAAGTTAAAGCTTATGCTAGCAAGCGGGAAGCGATGTCCAATGCCTTGTGTTGGACTAATAAGCCTGTGGCCCTATTCGGGTGAGGCACAAACGAAGGGCATTAAGTTACGACTTAAGTGCTCCAAGTGAATGATGAGCACGAGGATTGTATTATGGGCATGTAAACGACCCTCAATGTCAAAATAGAGTGAGATTGCTCCTTTTCCATCAAGCGATTCACGTAAGGGACCTTAAATTGAGAATGTGCATGCTGGCTAGTCGGGGACTGTTAAGGAAATACATTCGATGTGATGGACCCAAGCCTCCGATGATTGCAAGCATTCAAAATAGGTAAGTATGCAAGTACTATGAGGTATTCTAATGCTTATACTAGTATGCTACTGGGCTGAAATGAGTTATAGGTCATCAGATAGACTTGAGATAGATGTTGGTGGATTGAAGGTTGGGTGAAACCTAAGATGCCACACGTTTTGGCTAATTAGTTGGGCTCCATGGGCTTGAGGTTGGACATAGACTATGGAGATTGGGCACTCTTCAATTAATGAGATTGATTGAATTAAGTTATTAGTTTAAATAAGTTTAGACTAATGTGAATATAGGATATTCTAGACATCATAAGAGTTGTGAGCCCATGTCCAATGAATGATAGAACCTAATGGGTCACACATAAAAATCAATTGGAAATCCTGCTTGATGAAAGGGAATTTTCTAAGAGTTAGAAAGATTCCACCTTGATCGATTGTTGGAGGTAGATGGTTGACACAATTTTTGGTCACCTTGGCTTGACCAATTTAATTGTTAAATTGATCTAAATAATTTAAGGAGTTACGTCAAAGATTAATTAATTAAATTAAAGTTTTTAATTTAATTAAAATGAAAAATCAATTTTGGATGGAAAATTTAAATGAAGGGCTTATTTGGAGTGCATTAGAATTTAATTTGGATGACATTTCATGAGATGAAATGAAAATTTCAAATGAAATTCAAATTTGCATTATATCACATGCAACTTGCTTGCAAGTTGGCAAGCAAGTGGTGCTAACCTTGATGATGGTGTGATGCCAAGTCCATCTATATATATATAGTAGGTAGGGTGGCGAACATGGTGAATAAACAAGCGTTTTAGATCTAATTGTTAGATTCTTCAATTTCCTCCAATTTTGTATGTATTGTCTCATGTGTTGAAGCTTCATAGTTTTCTTCATCTCCTATCTCCAAAATTCAGCCTCTTCATACCCCAATCTCTCCTTTGTTTTCCAGCTAATATAGAAGATATTTAGATTATCTATTGGCGTCTGGATCTTATCATTAGAGGTGAAACGTTTGGTATGATTGACTTTTGGAGATCCTTTATTTGGGTAGAAACTTGGAAACATTTCTGGAGCAACTTTGGATTTTCTCATTTGGCTCAAAATTTTACTAAAGGTTTATCAAGGTGTTAGTGATCTCCTATCTAGATTTCAATTGATTCTGAGGTGTTTTTGTTGGGCAAACATTGCCTACAAGTTGCTAAGCCAAGGGAAACTATATTGAATGAGTTCAAGCAAGTCTTTATTCCTTTGGTTGGAATTTGCTTTCTAGGAAATTTTTTGACCTTAATCTACTTTAATGCCATGAATTAGTCCTTGGGGAGGTGTAATCAAGTTTGATTTCAGTTTTTAAGTGTTTTATAATTGTATCCTTGACTTACACTTTGTTTCAAGTAATATTAGAGCCTAAATTCCTGCTTTAATTTAGATTATTGTTTGATTGATTCATGCGATGGATTGACCTAAATCTCCTAATACTTGATCCAATTTATGGATTGGAGTGTTTTGTTGATGATATAAGTGGCTTTTTTGCTTGATGAATTGAAATTATGCTAATATGTGTTTAAAGTGTTAATTCATATGTTTAGCATGTTTTAATTCATAGTTGCTAATGTTAAATTTTGATTCAGCATTAGATGATGTTATATGTTCATATAGCATGTTAAATTTAGCCTTAAAGAGTTTTGGTCATTTTTGGATCTAACAATTAGATAGAGGATGATTTGATCCCAAGGTGGTATCACATATTTTTCAAGGAGGGGGTGCCACATGTCATGCAACTTGCAAGCAAGTTGCAAATTGAAGTCATATGTAGCCATAGGATCCAATAATCAAACCATTAAAAATGGAAATTAACTAGGTTAAACATGATAATAAGGATAAAACATGCCATTGATTTAGATATACATGGCGGATTACCTTGTTTTGCTCAAAAACTAAGGAAGCTAGAAGAAACATTCCAATGCTCGGAGACTGTCTTCCAGTGGCGCAGTAGAGAAGCGACCGAATCTCCCCAACCAAATGATTTATGTTTCAGTGGAAAATTTTATTGGAACTCCATGACACTTTGATGGATCTATAGTCCAAAAATAAGCTCAATCAGGACTCAGAAAGTCCACCCAAAACTGCCTCTAGGTTGCTGCCAGAAACTGGATCTCCAAAGGCAAGCAATCCAATCATCTTGCCTCTAACATTAAGATCCACACACCAATGCAATAACCTATTCTCCTCTATATTAGCTGGAGAATATGGAGAAGAATCAAAATGGTGAAGGCTTGATTTAGAGGTGGGAGAAGAAAGGAAAGTGAAGCTTAAACATATGATGTAACACTTGAAAATTGGAGGAAAAAGTGGAGAGAATCTAATTTTTGCTTCTTGTATCTTAATTGGCATTCCTCTCTCCCTCTATATCAATATATATAGTGAGGATGGTGTGATGCCATGGTGGAATCACACCTTCCTTAAGGGGTGACCGCCAACTTGCATTGCACGTTGGCATTTGATTTGAATTTGAATTTTGTGTCAATTTGATTTTCGTTTGGAATCTTCATTTTATCTTATGAAATGTTATCCAAATAAATTCTAATTCACACCAAATGAAAATTTTATTTGAATTTTCCCTCCAAAATTAATTCTTCATTTTAACTAAATTAAACTCCTTTAATTTAATTAACTACCTTTAGTTAACTCTTTAAGTTAATTAGTTAAACACTTTAAGCCAGCAATTGTTAACTTAACCCCTTAAGTTAACTTGACCAAGTAATAGTCATGTGGCACCAAATAATTAACTCCTTAATTGTTAGTCTTAATTTAACTCCTTAAATTAATTAGATCAATTTAACAATTAAATTGATCAAGCTAAAAATGACCACAACAATTGTGTCAATCAGTTAACCTCCAAACTAGTAATGTAGGAATTTTTCTAACTCTTAGAAAATTCTCCTTCATCGCCTAGGATATGCATTTGGTATGCAATTAGGTTTTGTGTGTGACCTGTTAGATTTTACCATTTATTGGATATTGGTTTACAACTCTTTTTGATTTTGGAATATCAAATATTCACTTTAGTTTAAATGCATTTAAATTAATCGACTCAATTCAATTACTCTCCATTAATTGAAGAGTACCCAATTCCCATGGTCGATGTCCAACCTCAAGCCCATGGAGCCCAACTAGTTGGCAGAAATAAATGCTTTTAGGGAACCATTCTTGTTCTACGCTTGCCATGCAAATACGATCCTTCTATCTTCTATCTCTCAAAAGAAACCTAGGGCAAGATATTTTTCGGTTCCCTAATAGCCTCGATACTATGTCTCTACCCTCAATTTTCGATTTCCTTTATGACCTCATCTTTGGAAAACTCATTTTTCAAATTATCATACTACTCTGCACAAGGATTTCATGGAATCGATTATTATAAAATACATAAAAGATATATTCACCCTTCACAATGACGAGGAGTCGGATCCCATCTTAGATATCATATACCTCCATATCTAAGTAGCTCATACCCAATCTGTAACCAAACGACCCACTTCGTGGTTAGAGAAGAGTCAATGCATGATGACCTAAACATAAGGTTACAATGGATCCTCAAGTTAAAGAACTAATTATATGCACTAGCGTAAGCTGGAGAACTTACCACTATGGCTATCTAGTGGATTCTTTAGGTGGGTCTTCAATACCTTGTTCGCTAATAAGCACCAACTAATATGCACCTATATCTTATATGACATTGTTCATGAAATGGAGCAATATCTAGCTGCTTGGATTAATGCATCGTTAGTGTAAGTCTATTCAAAATATTAGAAGCCTTTGGTCTCATAAGATCCTACGACTTGGAAATATTTAAGATCACGACCATATAAGACTTATTTCATGATCACCACCTAGTGTGTGACCAAGTCCCATAGTCTTATGTGATCTAAGGGTTTCAACTAAATGCCAGTGAAGTAAATATGTGCATAAGATAAAATGGCCATTAAAGAATATCATTCAATAAAGATTGTATCACAAGTAAAATAGTTTACAATGCCAATCTAATTAGCTTGCGGGGCACTATTCCAACAATCCCCCACATACCCTAAAGCTAATTCACCGTAGTCTTATGACCCGTCTTCTCAATATGTCTTTCAAAGACCATTTGCGGTAGGGGTTTAATCAGTAGATCTACTATATTCTCTTATGAGGCAACTCTCTCCACTCGGATGTTGCCTCTATCAATGATATCTCGAATCACATGATATCGCCTCAAAATATGCTTGAACCACTGATGAGATCTTGGCTTTTTAGCTTGTGCTACCACCCCATTATTTTCACAAAAGACAACGACTGGCTTAGCAATGCTAGGCACTATATCTAAATCTTGGATAAAGTTTTTTCATCCAAACACCTTCCTTTGCAGCTTCCAAAGCCATAATATATTTTACCTAGATGGTGGAATCGGTCGGGGTGTCTTGTTTGGAACTTTTCCAACTCATCGTGCCGCTATTGAGGCAAAATATAAATTCAAAAGTAGATATTAGGTCATCTACATTAGATTGAAAATTAAAATCCGAAAACCCTTCAAGTTTCAATTTTCCATTGCTATATAACCAAAACAATTCCTTATTCCTTCTCAAGTACTTAAGGATCATTTTAACGGCCATCCAGTAACATTCAGTAGGGTTAGATTGGAAAAGGCTCGTAACTCTTAGAGTGTGTGCCATGTCCAATTTCGTATATTGAACAACATGCATTATGCTCCCTGTAGAGAATACATAAGGTATATGGGACATTGTTTATCTCTCGTCGCTAGTCTTAAGGGCCATAGACTTAGAGAGATGAATGTTATGTGCCAAAGGGAGGAATCCTCCATTGGATTCTTCTATACTAAACCTCTTTAATATCTTGTCAATCTACGTGATTTGAGAAAGCCCAGCATCCTCCTCGATCTATCTCTATAGATATATATTCCCAATATATAGGATGCTTCTACTAAATCCTTCATGGATAATTGAGTAAATAACCACGCTTTAGTAAACTATAATATTTCTATCTTATTCCCAATGAGAAGAATGTCATCGACATAAAGCACAATAAACTGTATGCTACTCCTACTAGCTTTCTTCTACACACAAGGTTCATACACATTTTTGACAAAGTTAAACGATTTGATTGTCTTGTCAAAACATATGTTTCTACTTCAAGATGTATGTTTGAGTCCATAAATGGATCTATGGAGTTTGCAAACCTTTTGTTCACTCTTCTAGGATGTCAAACTTTGTGGTTACTCCATATAGATTTCTTCTTCAATGTTTCCATTGAGGAAAGTGGTTTTCACATCCATTTGCCATATCTCATAGTCATAATATGCGACTATGACACGTAAAATTCGAATAGACTTAGGCAATGCAACCGAGGAAAAGGTTTCCTCAAAATCGATACCGAGTCTTTGTGTGTAACCTTTTGCCACTAGTCGCACCTTAAAGGTCATAACCTCTCCATCGACTCCTACCAGTCACTTATAGATCCACTTGCAACCAATAGGAACAATTCCCTTCGGTGGATATACCAAAGTCCATACTTTGTTGGAGTACATGGAGTTCATTTTGGATTTCATGGCGTTAAGCCAATGCCCAGAATCAATATCTATCATAGCTTCCTCATAGATCTTCAGATCACTATCTGATTGATCCATCTCAAGAACAAATTTGAACCTTTCAGGTTGCTTCTTGATTCGATCCAACCTTCTTAGAGGTTGCGTGTAAGGCTTTTGTTGCTCATTTATTTCCACGGCTTGTTGGATTTATTGATCATCTAGAACTTTATCAAGTTCAATAACAACATCATTTCTATCTAATAGAAATTCCTTTCCAAAAAGTGGGCGTTCCTCGAGACAAACACCTTTTATTCCAAGGGATCATAGAAGTAATAACCCAAAGACTCTCTTGGGTATCTCATAAACTTGCACAAGATAGATCTACTATCTAACATATCTCCCACTAACCACTTCATGTAAGAGGGAGACCCCCAAACCTTAAGGTAATGGTAAGAAGGTGCTTTGCCATATCACATCTCATGTGGTGTTTTTGGCACCAACTTTAAGGGTAATAGGTTTAGTAGCCTCACTGCCGTTTCTAAGGCATATCCGCAAAAGGATATAAGTACATTGAAAAAGCTCATCATGGAACGTACCATGTCTAACATGGTACGATTTTTCCTCTCTCCTACTCTATTATGTTGGGGTGTGCTGGGTGGAGTCCATTGAAAAAGAATCACATTCTCCTTTAGATAACCCAAGAATTTAGTACTTAAGTATGCTTCCCTTCAATCCAATCGAAGAGCTTTAATACTAAGTTAAAGGTTACAATGGATCCTCAAGTCAAAAGACTAATTATGTGCACTAGTATAAGCTGGAGAACTTGCCACTATTGACTTGCCACTACGGCTATCTAGTAGATTCTCCGAGTTGGTCT
The DNA here is from genome assembly GCA_018894105.1 of Jacaranda mimosifolia. Lineage (NCBI taxonomy): Eukaryota > Viridiplantae > Streptophyta > Magnoliopsida > Lamiales > Bignoniaceae > Jacaranda > Jacaranda mimosifolia. The sequence goes on along the minus strand of CM032127.1, from coordinate 32,211,295 downwards.
TCAGTGCCTTGTTCTCTAACAAGCACCCACTAATATGCACCCATATCTTAGATGGTATTGCTTAAGAGACGAAGCAATATCCAACTCCTTGGATTAATGCATCATTAGTGCAAGCCTATTCGGATCTTAGATGCCCTTCATTTAAGATCCTATGAGTTGGAAGTATTTAATATCACGATTGTGTAAGATTTATTTCATGATTAACACCTAGTGCGTGACCAATGAAAGTTAATAAGCCACTAGGATCTAATGTTTAAACTTCACAAGCTTAAAAATAACTAGTGCTTACAACCTACTAAGGATCTATTTATGCTTCCAATTTAGATTTAGTTAGAGATTTACCTCAGAGAGCAAATTTCCAAGGTCACAAAGGTGAACACTTCACCAATCCAGATTCTGATAGACTCTGGCACAGCAGAGAACCAACAACTTTTGCCTTGGTTAGAGTGCTCCAAAAATCACAAGAAAAAAATCTAGAATTTTTGAACTCTTCGAAGAAGTCGCTATAAAAAATTTGGAGTAAAAATTGATCTGGATCACTAAAAAAAAAATTGGCAATTAACTTCTCTATTCCAGTGGATCTCTAAAGCTAGCAAATCAAATACTTTGCATTTTTGAAATGTGATCCTCTGAATTCCACTCACTTTTAGCTATAGAAATGAGCAAAATATCAATGGTGAAGGCTGATTTTTGAGGTAGAAGAATAAGAGAAAACAAAGCCTCAACACATGAAGCAATGTTTGAAAGGGAGTTTTTGGAGAGAAGTGTGAATGAATCTAATTTTTCACACCTTTTGCAAAATGGCTGAACTTTCCCTCTCTATATCAATATATAGATGTTGGATGGTGTGATGCTAAGGTAGAATCACACCTTCCATAAGGGGGGCGGCCAAGTAGGTACCAAGGTGGCAAATTTGAATTCAAATCTAATTTGAATTTCATGTGCATTTTAATTTAATTTGGAATCTCATTTCAAATTAATTAAAATGCTAAATAAAATGAACTCTTCATTTGATCCTCCCCTCCAAAAAATAATTCTTCTCATTAATTAAATTAAACACTTTAATTTAATTAATTTACATTTTACTTAACTCTTAAGTCAACAAGCTTAACTCCTTAAGCTTAATTTTGTAAATTTAACTCCTTAAATTAACTTGACCAATTGATGGTCACTTGGCACCAAATAATTAATTCCTTAGTTTTTGGTCTAATTTAACTCCTTAAATTAATTGATTAATTTAACACTTAAATTAATCAAACCAAAAGTTAACCTTTAATTTGGCCCCTTAAAATCGATCACCTAGGAGTAATTTTCTAACTTTTAGAAAAATTCCTCCTTCAACTTTGGAAGCTAATTAGATTTTATGTGTGACCCAATAGGTTCTACCATTCATTAGACACAGACTCACAACTCCTTGTGACTTTTAAATATCATTTATTCATTTTAGTTTAAAATACATTTAAATTAATCGACTCAGGTCAATTAATCGCATTAATTGAAGAGTACCTAATCTCCATGGTCGATGTCCAACCTCAAGCCTATGGAGCCCAACTAATTAGCCAAAATGAATGCTTTTGCAGAACCATTATAGCTCTATGCGTACTATGCAAATACAGTCCTTCCGTCTCTTATCTCCCAAAAGAAGCCTAGGGCAAGATATTTATCAGCTCCCTAATAGCCTTGATACTATGTCTTTATTCTCAATGTTCGATTCCTTTGTATGGCCTCACCTTTGGAAAACTCCTTTTCCAAATTGTCACACCACTTTGGGCAAAGATTTCTTAGAATCGATCATTATAGAACACATAAGAGACGTACTCGCACTTCACAAAAGCGTTGAGTCAGATTCCATCTTGGATCTCACAAACCTCCTTGCCTAGTAGCTCATACCCAATCTCAACCCGAAAGACCCTCTAAGTGATCAAGGAAGAGTCAAAGCATGAGGACCAAACACAAGGTTACCATGTATCCTCATGTCAGAGGATGAATAATATGTACTAGTATAAGCAGAAGAACTTTCTACTACTGACCTACCACTACGGCTATTTAGCGGATACTATGGTTGGTCTTCAGTGCCTTATTCTCTAACAAACACCTACTATCATGCACCCATATCTCATATGGTTTGCTCATGGAATAGAGCAATATCCAACTCTTAGATTAATGCATTGTTAGTGCAAGTCTATCCGGATTTTAGATACCCCATCTCACGAGATCTTGTGACTTAGAAGGCTTTTAGATCACGACTGTGTAAGACTTATTCCATGATCACTACCCAGTAAATTGACCAAGTCCCATAGTCATGAATTATCTAAGGGCTTCATCGAAATGCGAGAGAAGTAATAGAAAACAAAGATGAAGATAGCCATATAAAGAATATCATTTAATCAAGATTATTTTACATGAAAATAACTTTTACAAAGACATTCCTATTGGCTTACCGGGAGCTATACCAAAAACCAAGTCCTATAGTTTTTTGTGATCTAAGGGCTCCAAAAAAATGCCAGTGAAATAGATACATACATAAGATAAAGATGGCCATTAAAGAATATTATTCAATTAAGATTGTATCACAAGTGAAATAGTTTACAACGCCAATCTAATTGGCTTGTAGGGCACTATTCGAACAATCTCCCACTTGCCCTGAAGCCAATTCTCCATAGTCGTAAGACCTATTTTCTCAAGATATCCTTCAAAGACCTTTTGCAGTAGGGGTTTAGTCAGTGGATCTGCTATATTCTCTTCTTGAGGCAACTTTCTCCACACAAATATTGCCTCTATCAATGATCTCTCGGATCAAATGATATCACCTCAAAATATCCTTAGACTCCTAATGAGATCTTGATACTTTAGCTTGTGCTACCAACCCATTGCTATCATAGAAGCCAATAACTGGCTCAGCAATGCTAGGTACTATATCTAACTCTTGGATGAAGTATTTTCATCCAAACACCTTCTTTTGTAGCTTGCGAAACCAAAATATATTCTATTTCATATCGATACTCTTTGAACCTTTGAAAGGCTTTGGACTTGTACTTCAAAAGATACACATGTACGTACCGAGTGTGATCATCAATGAAGGTAATGAAGCATGAATAGCCTCCTCTCTCACTAAATTTTAGTGGGCCACACACGTCTGTATGGATCAAATTTAAAACACTAGTAGTTCGCTTTGATTGTCCTAGAAAAGGAGCTTTGGTCATTTTTCCTTTTAAACAAGACTTACAAGTGGGAAGTTCCTCAATACTACTAACGTTTAGTACTTTAAGAGCTTCTAACTTGTTCATCTTATTTTTAGAGACATGCCCAAGTCTTGCATGCCAAAGAATGGCATCTTCTTGGATATCTAGCTTTCTTTTACTTGATTGAATATGCGCCAATGAAGTTTGAGAATCTGATACGTACAATCTGTTATTCAATGTACCTTGTGCAATTAAAGAATTATTTTTTACTGCCTTCAATTTTCAATTAGATATAGAAAAATCATATCTTTCATTATCCAAAATGAGAATTGAAATCATATTTTTCATAAGTTGGGTACATAGAAACATAGATCAAGTACAATTATAGAATTTCCTAAGCCTAACTTGATTACACATTAGACCGTGGCAACAACTTTTGCTCCATTTCCTAGGCGGAGGATCATATTGCCTTCTTTTCTTCCCCTGTAATAAATTACAAAAGTGAAAACCATATACGGTATCAAACACATGAGAAAGAATTAGTCGTGAAGTGCACTTCAATAAAATACATACCCTTCTCAAGGGTTGCAAGATAAGCTTTTCAATTTCTTCTCCAATGCTCTTTCTCACCACAATGGAAACATATAGCATCAATTTTAGCCTCTTTCGTTTTCTTAACTCCCCTCGAACCTTTCAAGGGTTGTTTCCTTTTCAAAGAAGAACTTTTCTTTTTCTTCCCCCCTTTCTAGGACCCTTAGGGACCTTAGACTTGGAGGAGGATGCAAGCATAAAAGACTTGTCCTTTTTCATTATCGCTTCAGTAGTAACCAACATGTGCACCAATTCATTAATTGTCACTTATTTCTTAGACATGTTAAAGTTCATAACGAATTAGTCGAACGAATTTTGTAATGACTGTAAGATCAAATCCACATAGAGGTCATTGTCCATCATCACGTCAAGTTGACCAAGCTTTTCAATAAGCCCATGGTCATAGACACTCATGCCTTCAGTTATTCTACTTCCAAGGAGCTATCCACACAAAGTGAATCGTTCGTGTCAAGTTTGAACACTATACAACTCTTGTAGGTGTACATGATCTCACTTGCATGCTTTATATGCTCATGAGTCTTTTGCAACTCATTAGACGGTTGCTATCATGAAACACCTTGTTTGTAGATCATCATCCATAAACTTTGTGAACAATTCACATGCCTAATTGGTGGTGTCATCACCAATGGTTTTTGGTGAACTTTGATCAAGTACATAAGTCTTCTTTTCCAAGTCAAGCACTATTTTGAGGTTTCTCAATCGATCGTAGAAATTGGATCCAGTGAGTTTATCAATTTCCAAAATGATTGTGAGTGGATTCTTAGCCAACTTGAATTTTGAAGATTTTAAAAATCTACAAAAAAGCGATAAAAGAAAATATAAGCATGTGATTGAATATTGATAATTGAAATCATGTTTATGGTCTTTCAAGCATGTTTTTCTCCCACTATCTTATCAAATTCTTCACCTCCTGGAAGAATTTGGAAAATCATATTTCCTAGTGAGAATCAAGACCCTAACAACTTGTAAGTGGACCCCCATGACCAAGTGCAATCCACAAATAATCGAAAGATAAGCAACTTTTGCTAATTGCATTATATGCAACTTTTGATATATTTTGACTCAATTTTCATGTAGACCTATGACTCGTGCAACATATACATTACTAAGTGTTAAGTTGGACCTATCAATCAAACGAGACCGCTCTACGACATCCCCTATGACCGAGTGCCAATATGTGGGAAGCCTTGATTCAAATGTACATCGTATGCTAAGTGTATGCTTACAACTTTCCTCCTAAGTGTGACCCCTGTGATTGAGTGCTATCACACAAAATCGGTAGTGTCTCATGTCATATACTATTGGTAGAAGGCATGGATTAATTAAAACTCCTTTTAATTTGTATCCATTTTGACTTAATATTTTGAAGCACTTGGACATTCTAAGTGGAGGGATTTTAACTTGCTTGCCAAGATCTCACCAATTTTATCTCCTTATTTAGGTTTTCTATATCTTAATGTCCAACATAATTTTGAGAATTTGCACTATACTTGTGTATCTATTATGTGTGAAATAAAACATTTTTTATCATATAAAGAAGCCAAAAAATGAGTCAAAACTCACCAACACCCAAACCGGGCACTGCTACCTATGCCGGGTGCACACACTGCCCAGCTAGTGCCCGGAAGTAGTGCAGCAACGACTTTACATTGGTGTATGGTCCAAGTCATCACAATTTTAGCTCAACTTTTGTGTACCAAAAATTTTAGAACACTATCTAAACATTAAATCACACAATATTGATGAAATTTCAGATCTAAAACACCTTTTAAAACTGAAATTTCAAGTGCTTAAACATGCTTGAAAAATCAAGTTTAAGTGAAAATCACATTCTTCCAAAAAAACTCCAATTAAATCTAATCCAATTGGATCCAAAAATGACCAAGATAACTTAAGGTCAAATTTAAAATGCTATATCAAGATATAACATCATTCAATGCTAAATCAAATTCTAAAATTAGCTAAGCATGAATCAATTTACACAAATATATGAATTAACAATTAAAACACATATTAGCATAATATCTATTCATCATCAAAGGAACCACAAGCATCATCTTTCAAACACTCCAATCCATTATATGGATCAAGTATTTGAAGATCTAGATCAATTCATCACATGAATCAATCTAAAGAAAATCCAAATTATGGCATGAATTTAGGCTCTGATACCACTTGAAAGACGGTGTAAGCCAAGGATCCAACTTAAAATATTTAAGACATTGCACCCCCACAAGGATCTAATTCATGCCAATAAAATTAATTAAGGTCAGATAATTACATGTGAAGCAAAATCCAACCAAAACTTGAAGAATAGCTTCCTTTCCCAAAAGCATATTGCTTGTAGCGCAATAAGGTGATCAACTTTTGACTACGCAAATCACGTCAGATAGAACTAAAATTTAAACCAAAATTTCTCCAACTCCTTGGAGAATGTCCAGTAAAAAATTTAGCTTCAAAAAATTCCATAAAGGCAGCAACCAAGGTCCAGAAAGTCAGTACTGAAACAGAGGATAACCAAAAACAAGCAATCTAAATGTCTCGCCTCTAATGTGAAAGTCCACACACCAATGGACAATCCTTTTCTTCCTAGTTCAGTTGAAAAAACTAAGGAAGCAAAAGGATGATGAAGGCCAAAAAAAGTGGGAGAAAGGTGAAAAAGGTGTGAAGCCTAAACTCATGAGAAAATCACAAAATTGGAGGGAAATTTAGATCTAACAATTAGATCTTAATGCTTGCAAAATGCATGCTTTGGCCACCTCCATCTATATCTATATATAGAGGGAGGATGGTGTGCCCAGGTGGCATGACACCTTCCTCAAGGAGGGGGCACCATATGTCATGGCAACTTGCAAGGAAGTTGTAAGTTGCATGTCAACTTCTTGTGAATTTGAATTTCATTTGGAATCTTCATTTCATCTTATGAAATTTCATCCAAATAAATTCTAATTCCACACCAAATGAATTATTCACTTGAATTTTTCCCGCAAAATTACTTCTTCACTTTAATTATATTAAACACTTTAATTTAATTAAACTTTGACTTAACTTTTAAGTCAACTAACTTTACTCTTTAAGCTAGTAAATGTTAGCTTTACTTGTTAAGTTAACTTGACCAATTGATAGTCATGTGGTACCAAATTAAATTAATACTTAATTTAATTGGTCTTAATTTAACTCCTTAAATTAATTAGATCAATTTGACAATTAAATTGATCAAGCCAAAATGACTAAAAATTGCATATACCGTAACCCTCAATTTTCGGTCACTAGGAATCTTTCTAACAATTAGAAAATTCCCTACGTCAAGTATGATTTTCAATTAGCCTTTGTGTGTGACCCATTAGATTCTACCATTCATTAGGCATGGGCTTACAACTCTTGTGACTTTAGAATATCAATATTCACATTACTTTGAACTCCTTTAAACTAATCGACTCCATTTAATTAATCTCTATTAATTGAAAAGTACCCAATCTCTATAGTCAATGTCCAACCTCAAGTCCATGGACCCCAATAATTGGCCGAATGAATACTTTTGGTCAACCATTCTAGCTCTGTACGTACCATGCAAATATGGTCTTTTCGTCTCTTATTTTCATGAAAAAGGCCTACGGTAAGATATTTGTCGGCTCCCTAATAGCCTTGATACTATGCATCTATTTTCAATGTTCGATTTCGATTTATGACCTCATCTTTGAAAAACTCTTTTTTTTGAATTGTCATACTGCCTTGGCCAAGGGCTCATTGGAATCGATCATTATAGAACACATAGTAGATGCATTCATCCTTCACAATGATGAAGAGTCGGGTCTCATCTTGGATCTCATAAACCTCTATTTTTAAGTAGTTCATACCTAATCACAACCCGAACGGCCCGCTAGGTGACCAAGGATAAGTTAAAGTATGAGGTTCTAAATAGAAGGTTACAATGGATTATCAAGTTAAAGAAGTAATTATATATACTAGCGTAAGCTAGAGAACTTGCCACTACCGACTTGTCACAACAGTTACCTAGTGGATTCTCTAGGCGGGCCTCCAGTGCCTTGCTTCCTAACAAGCAGCCACTAACACGTATCCATATCTCATCAGGTTTGCTCATGGAATGGAGCAACATCCAACCCTTGGATTAATGTATCGTTAGTGCAAGTCTATCCCAATCTTAGATGCCCTGTCACATAAGATTCTATGACTTGGGATATTTAAGATCACCACCAAGCATGTGACCAAGTCCTATAGCCTTGTGTGATCCATGGGTTTCAACCAATGCCAGTAAAGAAATATAAGTGTAGGATGAAGTTGGTCATTTGTAAAGAATATCATTCAATCAAGATTGTATCACTAGTGAAATAGTTTACATGTCAATCTTATTGGTTGTGGGCACTATTCCAACAATATTTCACTTGCCCTAAAGCCAATTCCTCATAGCATTAAGACCTATCTTCACAAGATGTCCTTCAAAGACCTTTTGCAATAGGGGTTTTATTAGTAGATTTGCTATATTCTCTTTCGAGGCAACTCTTTCCACTTGAATATCGCCTCTACATATGATCTCCCGAATCAAATGGTATTGCCTCAAAATATGCTTGGATTACTTATGAGATCTTGGCTCCTTAGCTTGTGCAACTGCACCGTTGTTGTCACAAAAGATAAATACAGGCTCACACATGCTAGGCATTACATTTAACTCTGGGATGAAGTTTTTGATCCAAACTCCTTGTTTTGCAACTTTCGTCCCAGTATATTCTGCCTTAGTAGTTAAATCGACCGTAATGCCTTATTTGGAACTCTTCCAACTTACTGTGCTACTATTAAAGCAAAATATAAATCCCAAAGTGGATTTTAGGTCATCTACATCGGATTGGAAACTTGAATCCAAAAACCCTTTAGTGTTTTAATTCTCCATTGCCATATACTAAAAATATGTCCTTAGTCCTTCTTAGATACTTAAGTATTATTTTCACGACCGTTCAGTGACATTTACTAGGATTAGATTGAATGCAGCTTGTGATACTTAGAGCATGTGCTACATCTGATCTTATACATTGAACTACATACATTATGCTCCCTATAGTGGGTGCATAAGGTATACAAGACATCTTTTGTCTCTCTGTATCAGTCTTAGGGGCCATAGACTTCGAGAGACGAATACCATGTCCCATAGGAAGGAATCCCTTCTTGGATTCTTTCATACTAAACTGCTTTAGTATTTTGACAATGCATGGCATTTAGGATAGCCCCAGCATCTTCTTCGATCTATCTCCACATATATGTATTCCTGATGCGTGGGATGCTTATCTCAAATCCTTTATGAAGAACTGAGTAGATAACCATGTTTTAGTACACTCTAACATGACTAACTTATTTCTAGTGAGAAAGATGTCAACGATATAAAGCACAATAAACTAGATACTATTTCCACTTGCTTTCTTGTACACTCAAAATTCATACATATTTTTGATAAAGCCAAACGATTTGCTATTTTATCAAAACATATATTCCAATTTTGAAATGTTTGCTTGAGTTCATAAATGGATCTCTTAAGTTTGCAAACATTTTGCACACTCTCTTTGGATGTAAAACTTTGTGGTTGCTCCATATAGATTTTTTCTTCAATATTGCCATTGAGGAAAGTAATTTTCACATTCATTTGCCATATCTCATAGTCATAATATGTGTCTATGGCAAGCATAATCCGAATGGACTTAGGCATTGCAACCAATGAAAAGGTTTCCTCGAAATCAATAATAGGTCTTTAAGTATAATCTTTTGTCATTAGTCGCACCTTAAAATTCTTTACCTCTCCATCGACTCCTAGCTTTTGCTTATAGATCCATTTGCAACCAATGGGTATGATACCCTCTAGTGGATCTACCAAAGTCCATACTTTGTTGGAGTACCTGGAGTCCATTTCTAATCTCATGGCATCAAGCCAATATCTCAAGTCGATGTCCAACATAGCTTCCTTATAGGTCCTTAGATCAATATTCAATTGGCCCATCTCATAAAGAAATCCAAACCTTTTGGGTTACTTCTTGATTTGGTCCTAATTTTCTTGGAGGTTGTGTATAAAGCTCACTAGTTGTTTCCAACACTTATGGGATTTGATAATCATGCTTGAACTTCACCAAGTTCAACAACAATGCCTTTTCTATCCAATAGAAATTTGTTTTCCAAAAAGGTGGCATTCTTCGAGATAAACACCTTTTGTTCTTGGAATCATCGAAATAATAACCCATAGACTCTCTAAGGTATCCCACAAACTTGCACAATGAGGATAGACTATCCAACTTGTCTCCCACTAGCCGCTTAACGTAAGTGGGAGACCCCAAAACCTTTAGATAATAGTGAAAGGGTGATTCGCCATACCCCGAGCACCGAGTTTGAGGGTACTAGATTTAGTAGCCTTACCATCATTTCCAAGGCGTAACCCTAAAAGGATATAGGCACATTGGAGAAGCTCATCATAGAGCGTACCATGTCTAATAAGGTATGATTTCTCATCTCGACTACTCCATTATGTTGGGGTGTGTCGGGTGGAGTCCATTAAGAGAGAATCTCATTCTCTTTTAGAAAATCCAAGAATTTGGTACCAAAGTATTCTTCTTCTTGATTTGATCAAAGAGCTTTAATACGAAGTCATTTTTGCTTTTCTACTTCATATCAATACTCTTTGAACCTTTCAAATGCTTTGGACTTGTACTTCATAAGATACATATGTCCATATCAAGCATGATCATCGGTGAAGATAATGAAGTAAGAATAGCCTCATCTAGTACTAACTCTTAGTGAGCCACACACATTCGTATAGGTCAAATCTAAAGGACTAGTTGTTCACTCCGCTTGTCCTACAAGAGGAGCCTTGGTCATTTTTTTCCTTTAAACAAGACTCATAAGTAGGACGTTCCTAATTGCCACTAATTTTAGTTCTTTGAGAGCTTCTAACTTGTTCATTCTATTTTTAGAGATATGCCCAAGTTTTGCATACCAAGGAATATCATCTTCTTGGGTATCTAACTTTCTTTCACTTTATTTAATGTACATCAATGAAGTTTGTGAATCTAATACGTACAATCTATTATTCAATGTATCTTGTGCAATTAAAAAATCATTCTTTAATGCCTTCAATTTCCTATTAGATATAGAAAAATTATATCCTTCATTATCTAAAACTAGAATTGAAATTATATTCTTCATAAGATTGGGTATTTAGCATAAGCACAAATTTCTTTATTTGAAATAAATAAAATTACAAGACAAGAAAAATTGTACAAATAAATTAAAATATATCAACTATGGATTCAATCTCTAATTTAATCCTTTGATTGTTCCCTTCCAAATATAATCTTAAATTTAATAAGCTCCACAAAGAATGCCTTAAATTTGATTTAAAGAAAAATAACGCCAATTCGAGGGATTCGTACCTTAATCTCGAATCAAATGCAAAAAATATATGAGTTCCGCGAAGAATGCCTTGAATGTCATGGATCTCCTTTGAATAAAAATAAAGCCAATTCAAGGCTTTCGCACCTTAATCTCAAATCAAACGCCAAAAATATATGAGTTCCGCAAAGAAAGCCTTGAACGTCGTGGATCTCCTTTGAATAAAAATAACAACAATTCAAGGGCTTTGCACCTTAATCTCAAATCAAATGCCAAAAATATATGAGTTCTATGAAGAACGCGCTGAACTTGGTGTATCTCCTTGAATTTACTTGAGAGCATTACTGGACTCCTTCAAAGTTTCTCTCACTTACTAGAATTTATGTTGTGTGTTGAATGAACTTTGGTCACCCCTTTTATATAGATGTTAGATGGGAAACTTCTGGATTGACATGAACTTCTTTGATAATTATTTCTTTGATAAGATAATATCAAATATCAAGAGATAATATCAGATATCAATAGATAATATAAAATATCTTCAATTTGATTGGTCTACAGACGTAGACATTTCATCTTTTACATTTGTCAATATTTGATTTGAGCATAAAATAAATACTAGAGTATTAATTAAAATTAACTATTTATCTTTTAGAATTAAATTTAGTAAATTCCAAAACATAAATAGAAAATTTTAAATTAATAACTAGCATATTATTTTACATGTGTCGCTTTTCAATTGGACAAAAATTGATATGTCTAAAAATGCTCCCACTTCAAGACTTGGCGGAAGATGTGTTGATCATCCACGAAAGAGGCGAGGCTTGAAGTATTTGAGAATTTTCCCTTTTCTCTCCATTTCTCACATGCGTTTGCAATAAGAACATCCTCGAAGCATTCATGGAGCTATGGTACCTAATAATAAGGTCAAGTCATAATGTAATTAAAAGTAAATATTCTTTTGAGAAGGGTGCCGTACACAGCTTATACTCATGCTGCCAGGAGTAACATACAATTTAGGCTCATGTGTCAAAGAGCATATTTAACTTGAATAGACATTTTATACTCATGTAAAGGAGTTCACTTGAATTTGATTGACAATTTATACTGATGTGAAGGAGTTTACTTGAGTTTAATTTAATGATTATTTACACTCTTATCAAGGGTTACATAGGGAGAATTTGAATATTTAGATAGTTTATGCTCGTACCTAGGAGCCTTATTGAAAACTTAAGCTCATATCAAGGAGCACATGGGGAGACTTTGAATATTTAGATAGTTTATACTTGTATTTAGGAGCTTTATTGACAGTTTAAGGTCTTATCAAGGAGCACATAGGAACACTTTGAATATTTGAATAGTTTATGCTCATATTTAGAACCCTTATTGAAAGTTTAAACTCTTATCAAGGAGCATTTGGAATTTGAAGACTTAAGCTTTGGACTTGAAGACTGGAAGATCCGAATCTTTGATTTAGAGACTTAAAAATTTGAGTCTTGGACTTGGAGTCTTAAAGACTTGATCCTTTGACTTGGAGATTTGAGTCTTAAACTTGAAAGACTTGGAGACTTGAGTTGTGGATTTAGTGACTTGGATACTTGATCCATTCATTTGAAGACTTGAAAATTCAATTAAGATACTTGGGGACTTGAGAATTTTAGATAGTTCATACTTGGGAAATTGATAATTTTAGATAGTTTATAGTCTTATCTAGGAGAATTATTGATAGTTTAGATTCTTATCAAGGAGCACATAGAATTTGAAGATTTGAACTTTGATCTTGAAGACTTTGAGACTTGATTCTTTTCTTTAAAGACTTGAAAATTTGAGTTTTGGACTTGGAGACTTTGAGACTTGAGCTTTGACTTGAAGATCTGGAGACTTGAGTCATAAATTAGAGATCTGGAGACTTGGAGATTTGAAAATTTCATGTAGTTTATGTTTTTATCTGGAAGCATTATTGACAGTTTATTTTCTTATCAAGCAGTGTTTGGCATTTGGAGATGAAAATTAATTGCCCCCAACATCTTCATCATCAGTATAACTTGAGTCTTCTTATTCATCAAAATGCATGCTCATTACAATATTATTTACACAAGTTTCCAAATCTGCAAAAGTTTTTGGTTTACTTCCTTGAAGTTTGTAGCAAAGACTCTAATGCATTCCTTTGATACACATCTCAGTTGTTGAAGCCTCTAACAATTAATCTTTCCAATTAAGACTCAAATTTCTCTAATGATTTATGTAGTCAATGACATATTCTTCTTTCTACTGGCGAGAGTTGGTGAGTTCAATCATGCTAATTATTCTTCGAGTACTATAGAAATGATTGAGGAACTCTTATTCCAGTTGCTCCCAACAATCGATAAAGTCTACCTCAAAGTCAACGTACCAATCAAAAGCATTGCCCTTCAATGATTAAATAAATTTCTTGACCAAATAATCTTCATATATCCTAGCATTATTAAAAGTCTCAATGAAATGAGTTACGTGTTGCTTCGGGTTGGCTTTGCCAACAAATTGCTAAATATTTTGGGCCTGGTAACCGATCGGCATATTCAAGTTATCAATTCTTTGAGTATATGGCTTGGAATAGGTAACGTTATCAAGTTAAGTCATAGATGATTTAGAACTTCCATCAAGCTTATCTTTGATAGTCTCCATGATAGACTCCTTCAGTGGGTCAATGGGAATTAGTCAAATGGAAACTTGTAATTCTTTTGTTGCAATCTCTTTATTTTTGGCTGATTGTCTCCTTGTGGATGTTTCGCCTTCGTCTTGAGCCTCAATTTGTTTCTCCACCATGTAACTTGCATCAAAATTGTTCACTTTACTCATCAATTTGGAGATTTGAAAATTTTCTCTTAGATATGCTTTGTGAGTCCTTCAATGACCTTCATTAAATTTGAAATTTTTACCTCTAAAGTTGCAGCACTTGTCACCATTACCATCGCCATGCTCGAGGAATTTCATGCCGAATGGAAAATAGATGATGTGGATACTTCTTTTGAGTCTCCACCATCTTCTTTCATATTAATAAATATGGCAACACCTTTTTCAAAGCAAGCTAAAGGGCCTCCTCCAAAGATAATTGCAATTTCTTGGATATACTACTTTTGATGATGCTGACACTTTTTACTCCAATGCTTGAGGAGTTTGAGGTAGTAATGTTCAATGCTGCAGTCTTGTTGGCGGCCATGATACTTCAGTCTTGATGAAAGAAAAAGATGAGAGGTAGAGATCGTTCCACTGGGCGTGCCAAAATTTGTAAGCGCAAATTTCTTTGTCTGCAATAAATAAAATTACAAGATAAGAAAAATTGTACAAATAAAATAAAATTAAAATCAATCAAATGTGGATTCAATATCTAATTTAATCTTTTGATACTTTCTGTAACACCCCAAGTTTTAGAATATTAGTTTAAGTTGATTGGAATTAAATTAATTAAAGTTTATGTAAAAATATTGAGAAATTGAAGAATTTAACTGTAAATAAAGAAAAGACTTGATTGTTAGAAATTATAAGGTTTAGGCGATAAATGTTGGATAAATAAAAGCTTAAGGACTCTAAAATAAACATTTTGGACCTAATTGAATACAATTAAGCATGTTATGGGGTCAATGTGTAAGAAATAAAAGTTGAAGGACTCAATTGAAAGACAGGGATGAAAGTGAAGATTGTTTAAAAGTTTTGGGGTGAAAAGTAGGTCGATCAGAAAGTTTGGGGCCGAAGTGAAGACGCTAAAAAATAGTTTATATATATAGAATGGAGGATGGAAAATATTAAAATTCTAAAAAATGGCCCAAAATAACCCCAACGGCAGATCACTAGATATTAACTGCGAAACCTAAAACTGAAACCATAGTTAAGCTTCTATCTGCTCAGAGAGCAAAACCATATCAAATTTTACCTAAAACACCGATGGAATCACCAGGAAATTGAACCCAACGGTGAGGTCGCGGTGGTGTTAGTGGTTCTGCCGCCTCCGGCGACGGAAACTGGATAAGAGTTATTGGGTTTTGATCGCGGGGACATGGGTAGTCGGGTGGTGGTGTTAATTTGTGGTTTCGATGGCTGATGGTGGAGGAATCGACGCGGTGGCATGATGGTGGTAGGTTAAGGTTGTCGCGGCGTTAGCTGACAAATTAGTTGGCTTCCCGACATCAAAATCCAAAATTGGTTGAGGGGTTTTGCTTGCCTCGATGAGACGCACCAACTGGTGCTGGCAGTCTCCATCACTGGCAGTGGCATGTGGTGGTTCGACGATGGCATGTACAATGGCGTTTGGGGCTGTTTATGTATAATGATATCCAGACTCATCTACGCTATTCCCAACTTGAAATCGGATCTTGACTTGACCCAATTTGGGTAAATTTCAAGAATTAAATTTTAATTTGATTAAAATTTTGAATGTAATTGGAGTTTTAGATCAAGTTTAATTATAACCTAAAATGAGACTGTTAAACTATAATTTAGCCCAAGCTATGGATTAATTTCATGATTATTATTGTATTAAACTCAATCAAGCCGAGTGAGATTATCAGATACTAGTAGGACCTTAAGTAAGATCATAACAACTAAATTATTGACTCATTGAGTTAAGAACAATGATCTATGAATCTGTTAAACATTTCAGCATACCATAAAACTT
Source organism: Jacaranda mimosifolia (assembly GCA_018894105.1). NCBI lineage: Eukaryota > Viridiplantae > Streptophyta > Magnoliopsida > Lamiales > Bignoniaceae > Jacaranda > Jacaranda mimosifolia. The sequence continues at coordinate 32,195,467 of CM032127.1, read as the reverse complement.
TAGGAAATTAGGATTGAACAAATGAGTAACTGAAGAACTTGATAAGGATATTTAAATACATTGGGAATTATGATTTTGAGATCAACATCATGATGGATTAGGTTACTTTATTCCAAACTTTGAATTGAATTGAAAATCAGGTTATGGACTTTCCAAACATTTAAGGGTTATCGGGGTTGTGTAAGAATATCCTTAAGTTTAATAAAGACATTAGTGATATTTATCCTTAAGGTTCAGAGGACTGATAGAATGGTAACCCGAGTTATCTAGTGATAGTTTCCGATTTGATTAGGAAGCCAGGACTTGAGTGGCTGTACAATTAAGTGTTTCTCTATATTCACTAGGTGAGTTTATACTTAAAAAGTATGAGACTTCTTTGTTAGAGAAAGAACATATATGATTGATATATATTATGGTTGCTTGATTCCTCTTAGTACACATGTTATACAAATTGCCACACATCATCAGTTTATACATATTATTCTTGTTGATTTTAATTTATATCACTTTACCTAAAATTGGCGATTGTGTTAGGAAAGTGAAAGTGATTTCAAAATACGTGTTCTATTGTTGCCATGACTATTATTTGGAAGTGAACTTAATATTAATTGTGTGATTTCTTAATCGTTGTGGCAAACCAAGGTGTTAATTGAAATGCTCGCCATTTCTATCTTGAAATAAGCTTAATGCTAATTAAGTGATTATTTATTTAGCATGGAGAAGTGACATATTAAATGAAATGTTTTTGGACATATTCAGTGATATCAGTGATTATACATAATACCCTAGGGGGTTAGGCCTTGGGATTGGCTACAAAAGATGACCGAGCGGAATAAACTGACGGTGGTAGATCTTTTGGCTGATACCCGTGCACGATGCACACATAATCCCTACTCGGCCAACTGGAGGTAACTGCCTATGAGCGGGATTAGGCATACGGCTAGCCATGCCTAGTGAGTGATTAAGTATCTGAGTTGATCACTCGATACTTTGGAGGAATAAGGATTTACATGTTTCCGAAATAAGAGTGATAAGGTAGGAGAACCATCAACAACTTAGCAGTGAAAATATTTTGTTAAATTATGTTTAGTTTATTCGGTATGCCTGACACTTATACCTTGAATCACAATTATTTGACCGGAATCTAGTGAATGTTCAAATAGAATATCGACCCCCTTTTTAATGATAGTTGAGGTTTACACTTCTATGAGAGATAAGGAATTTTGTGAAGTCTCATCATTGGTATGGGATAGTAGTGAGATGGATCACATCAAAACTTTAACTAAAACCCTCTTTCACAACTTCTAAAAATATTTATGCTTTTATTTGTCCCCTATGTCAAAATTGTGAAATTATCATTTTGTCGTTATTGCTATACTATCTCACTAAGTCATTTGGACTTACATTGCTTTATTGTTTCTTTTATTCTTTGCCCTATATAAGATCGAATGATGAAGATAGACTAACCCAGGTGACACATGAGGTAATGAGGGTGATAAAAGTCTGTATTTCGATTCAATTTAGAACATTCGATGATGGTCGTTGTAGAAGTTAATTACTTTGGAATTTTTGAGAAATGTATTTCCTGTTGTAAAGAAGACGTGTTGTATTGTTTGAGTAGCACCTCGGCCGGAAGCATACGCTTCCTGGTTGGAGCATTACACTTTCCTTCCAAATATGATCTGGAATTTAATAAGCTCTGCAAAGAATGCCTTAAACGATGTGAATCTCCTTAAATTTGATTTAAAGAAAAATAATGCCAATTTGAGAGCTTCGCACCATAAGCTCAAATCAAATATAAAAAATATATGAGTTTCGTGAAGAATACCTCAAACGTCGTGGATCTCCTTTGAATAAAAATAATGCTAATTTGAGGGCTTTTCACCTTAATTTCGAATCAAATGTCAAAAATATATGAGTTCGATGAAGAACACCTTGAACATCCGGATATCTTTTGAATAAAAATAACACCAATTTGAGGGCTTCGTACCTTAATCTTGAATCAAACACCAAAAATATATGAGTTTCGCAAAGAACGCATTGAATGTAGCGGATCTCCATGAATTTGGTTGAGAAAATTGTTGGACTCCTTCAAAGTTTCTCTCATTTGTTGGAATGTGTGTTGTGTGTTGAATGAGCTTTGTTGGAATTTGTGTTGTGTGTTGGAATTTGCAATTTCTTCTCCAATGCACATTCTCACCACAATAAGAACATGTAGCATTGGATTTAATGTCTTTTTTCCTCTAACTTGCTCTGAACCTTCCAAGGGTTGTTTCCCTTTTAGAGAAATTTTTTTTTCTTCTCACCCTCATTTTTGGGACCCCTAGGGCCCTTAGACTTGGAGGAGGATGTAAGCATAAAAGGCTTGTCCTTTTACATTGTCGCCTCGATGGTAACCATCATGTTCATCAATTTGTTAATCGTCACTTATTTCTTGGATATGTTAAAGTTCATAACGAACTGGTTGAATGAACTTGGCAGTGACTATAAGATCAAATCAATATAAAGGTCATTGTCCATTATCACGTCAAGTTGACCAAGCTTTTCAATAAACCCGATCATTTTGAGCCCATGGTTATGGACAGTCATGCCCTTAGTAATTCTACTTCTAAAGAGCTCCCTCAACAAAGCGAATCGTTCGTGTCTAGGTTGAACACCATATAACTCTTGTAGATCTCACTTGCATGCTTTATATGCTCATGAGTCTTTTACAACTCATTAGACATAGTTGTCATCATGAGACACCTTATTTGTTTGTAGATTATCATCCACAAACTTCGTGAACAATGAACATATCCCATTGGTGGCGTCATCACCAATGGTTTCTGGCAAACTTTGATTAAGTACATAAGTCCTCTTTTGGAGTAAAGCACCATTTTGAGGTTTCTCAACCAATCATGAAAATTGGGCTCGATGAGTTTATTGGTTTTCAAAATGATTGTGAGTGGATTCTTAGCCATTTTAGCTTCGAAGATTTCTAAAATCTATAAAAAATCGATAAAAGAGAATATAAGCATGTGATTGAATATTCATAATTCAAAACATGTTTTTGGTCTTTTGAGCATGTTTTTCTCCCACTATTTTATCAAATTCTTCAACCCCTAGAAGAATTCGGGAAATCATATTTTCTAATGAGAATCAAGACCCTACCGACTTGTAAGTGGACCCCCGTGACCGAGTGCCATTCGCAAACAAATGAAAGGTGCTACAAGAAAAAATAATTTTAGCTATCACTATTGGTGGTCGCTAAAAGTAAGAAAATGGTTGCTATAACCTTTAGTGACCAAAATAAAGTTGGTCGTAGGTGATCACAAAAAAATAGCTATTAAAAGTACTCAATGACGAATTATTAATTTGGATGCTAAAGAAACATTTTTAGTGACCATCCAATAACAATCACTAAAGATGGAATAATTAGTGACCAGTTTTTCATGTGCTAATATAGAAGTTTGTCGTCGCTATAATATTAGCGTGGTTGCTATAGTTACACATATAATGGCCACATGATTTGGTTGGTAACAATCGATTCTTTAGCAACCAAGTTACTAGTTGCAATAATTTTTAAATGGTTGCAATAGTTATGTCACTTAGCATGATTTAGTGACCACATTGCAACTGTAAAACGTTACTGTTAAAGAGCTTCTTTTTAGCAACAAATAAATTGGTTGCAATAATTTTAATATTATCGCAAAGCTTATTGAATTTTTTTATGATTTAACAACCATAAATGTAGCTACTAGTCACTAATATGTATCTATTAGAAACCAAATAATACTTGCAAAAATAGTTTTAAATTTATTACTGATCTGTACAAAAATAACAACCAAACAGAAGCTGTAGAAATAGCTTGAAATAGCTGCTAAAATGCATATATTAATGACCAAATAGTGATCACAAAAATAAATTAAGCTTGGTGCTAATATCCACACAATAGAAACCAAATAATGGTCATAGAAAAAATTAAAATGAATTGTTAACTTGACAAATTAGTAACCAAAAAGTAACTATAAAAATAATTTGAACCAATTAATGTTCATAAATAACAATTAAATGGTGATTACAAACTAATACAAACAAAACCATATTGAATGTTCTTCCAATTTCCTTCTGCTTTTCTTCATATAACTCTTGAAATATATCCTTGAACCTGAAACGGTTAAAACTGATGTAATTTTTTTAATTATATTCACCAGTCATTGTACCAAGTTACAAGAAAATGTTATTCAAAAAATTAGAGATTAAGCTCACCTTTTGTTGAAGTAGTTCCCAAAGATGTGAAATGTTAAGGAAATATTATCTTTTCCACATTTACAATAGTTACAATACCAACATCCACCGTTTTTCCATGGATATCAACATTAGGATCAACATGCAATCAAGGGATCGTGCAGAATATTTATTTTCGCATAAAACTGCAAAAATGGGATTTTATATGAAAATCTAACTAAGATAGTGTTTCCTTGAATTAATTATAAGATACATATACAATTCCATCAACATAGATTTCAAAATATCGAACCTGAAAAATTCAGAAGAGAATATATCAAATTAGCCAAATTTAGAATTAGTCTAACTATGTTTAAAAAGTCAAAAAATAAAGAAATAAGGGCTAGATTTACTTTAATGGACCTTGAGCACTCACTTTACTTTTGTCCAAACTTAACTACTTTACTTTTGCCCTACTTTTGTCTAATAAAGGAGATTGTTGTTAGTAGGAAGGCAATCCATATTATCTACATGCATTTCCTTTCACTCTATTATGTAAGCTTTAATAGCAACCCGATCCTATTCAAAAAAGACACAATAGTAGAATTAAAATGCGTAAGGACTTTTCTGCAATAAACTTTGTCATTTTCATGCTCTCACATATCCTCCACTATTTTGAGCACTCTTTTCACCATTTATTTTCTTCTTAGACATTGAAGAATCTTAATCCTCTTTCAAGAATTATATAGAAGTATGAGAAACAAAGCAAGACATATATCTTTTAAATTAACTAAATAAAGAAGGATAAAGTGAAAATGGTAAAAATTCAAATGAGAATAAAATAAAAACATACCTAACATCTCTTCCATTCCAATTTTGTTTGTTAGCACATCCTGCAATTTTAAAAATTATAAGATACTCTATAGGCATATGCAAGATATGTATTTAATTAGGTTATTTAAATTTTCAGTACCATTGCTCTAGATACTATCATGTAATTATTTGTTGGTCTCTTGTTTAGTGTGGCTGTATCTGCTTTACATGGATAATATTCTACTTTTATCTTAGAACCTGTAAAGGATTACATGATTACTGCTTAAAAAATAATTTCAAACTTGGACTACCCATTATAATGTAATAAGGTATTGAATTCATTTTCTTTTGGGCATATATCTTTACGATTAACTAAATGAATAAGCATAAAGTGAATACGATAAAAATGAAAAAGAGAATAAAAGAACAACATCTTTGCCATTCCATTTTTGTTCGTTAGTGTTCTACAATTTTAGAAATCATTAGATACTCCATAGGAATATTCAAAATAAGTATTTAATCAGGTTATTTAATTTTCTATACCGCTGTTTGAGATACTATTATGTAATAATCTATTGGTCTCTTGTTCTGTGTGACTATGTTTACTTCATATGGATAATATTCTGCTCCCATTTTGGGAATCTATAAAAGGAATGCACAATTACTACTTAACAAACAATTCTAAACTTACACTATCCATTATAATGCAATGAGGTATTGAATTCTATTTTTCATTTTAAAAGAAGGTCCATTTGGCTACTAAGAATTATTAATATGACATGTTTCTTGATGTTATACTAAATTGTTTTATAGTTTTTGTGAAAAGGTTAGAAATTCTAATGCATTCTATTTTTCATTTTAAAAGAAGGTCCATTTGGCCACTAAGAATTATTAATATGACATGTTTCTTGATATTATACTAAACTGTTTTATAGTTTTTGTGAAAAGGTTAGAAATTCTAATGCATTAAAATAACAAGCTTATTTTGACAACCACTAAAAAGAAAGAAACTTACTCACACTGGTAATTAAAGGAACATGACATTACCAATGAGACAATAAAGTCTTCAAAGAGTTCTTGAAATGCGTAGCTATTTTCTACAGTTGCATAGAAGAGATGCTAGAGAATGGCATATCTGATAGCCTTAGAAGTGTCTTCAATTACATCTTATTGATGAAATTATGTTGCTTGAACTTGAGCATGTGCTAGAATTTGCACCATTTTCTGTTTGTCTATTCTTATTTGCATATTATAGGATCCCTTTGATTGCATCCCTCTTCAAAGTCACAATAAATTAATATTATTTTTATAAATACAAACCATTTTTTCTCAAATATGTTAAGTTTTGGGAAAAAATGGACCAAAAATGTGGTTGTAAGAGGAGCAGTAAAATAAGATTGACTTAATGAACATTGGATTCTAGAAAAATCAATAAAGATGGAAGTCAATGCTAGATGCTTACCTATTTAGTTGTGGTTAACATCAATATGAAGGAGACATGCTTACACATTTCATTTTACAATATCTTTTCTAGGAGTGGCTGAAGCAAGTGTCCTTCTCTAACCTGATGGAAATGAGGTATGGATCAGCTCTTGATGATGTACCAAGAAGTATCATTCAAACAATCAACAATTAAATTTTGAGAAATGAACATTTAGAAAGGAGCTGACCATTTGTCCAAGTGGCTCACAAGTATGGAAATGATAAGGTAAAATTATCTCTTCCATGTATGTCAATAATGATAATACTAGCATCCACCATTTTTCTATGAGCATCCACATTGTGATCAACTCGTAGTCAAAAGGTCATGTAGAATGTTCAATTTTAGTTAAATAATAATAGAAAAAATAACCAAAGAAATGATGAAGTCTAAAAATGTGATTCTATGTAAAAACTCTACCTATAACATTACCTCCTTGAATTCAATGAGAAATGCATATCAAAATCCATCCAATCCAAACAATTCAAAGATGACATCCAAGTAACCAAAACCAAAGTTAAACTTGGCCATATTGCAAGCAATGAAGTATATTAAGTACCAAAGCTTGTAATATAAAGAATATCATAGCAATATAAAGATCTTTGGTGTAGTATAGAAGATGGGTTCAATCCTATATGTGAAGTTTCATGGAGCATAAGTATGATGCGTGGTTGTAAAGAAACCAACAATAATAATATACAATCATATTAAAAGATATCTTTTACTAAGTAACAGTAATAAATAAGCCCACAAAGTTATCTTGTGTAGGATAAGTTATCATAGAGGAATGTTACTTGTGAAGTGTTTATGTTCAAATAATATAACAGTTGTACCGGATAAACACAATATAGCCCCTTAATTTTTTCTGAGCATGGATGAAATGTTGCTTACCTTCATGTATTTCCAATAATATCAAGCTAAGAGACTATAGTTTTTTTCAATTATGTAATGGTATTATAAACCTCTATGCAAACTCATTCATGTTGGACTAGCTCAATTTTCATTCAAGTTTCATAACCAGACCCTATATTAACTAGATTTCGTACTACTCATTTGTTACAAAACTTCAAGTGGGAAGAGTAGCTGACTTCTATTGCCTCGTCCTTGTCATTCTTCTACTTAAAACATAGAACTCAATTGATGCAGCAACATATTAGCATGAGAATAATTCACCCAGTATTAGTGTATCCTACATTAAATGAATTGTACAAGAAATAAACTTCTCATGAAAAAAAATTTATGTATTCCATGAGCAACTTAACAAATAGGGCATTGCTATCATTTTCATCACCTTGCTTTTGGAATAGTGCCCTGTAAGCTACTTACATTGGCTATGTAAACTATTCCCTTGTAAGACAATGTTGATTGAATGACATTCTATAAAATGACCATCTTCATCTTAAGCTTACATTACTTCACTAGCATTTGGTTGAGACCTTAGATCACACATGACTATAGGACTTGGTTCGGTCGCCATGGAATAAGTCTTACACGATCGTGATCTTAAATATTTCAAGTCGTGGGATCTTAAGAGATAGGGCATCTAAGACTTGGATACACTTGCACTAACGATGCATAAATCCAAAAGTTGGATATTGCTTCATTCCATGAGCAAGCCATATGAGAGATATGGGTGTATGTTAGTAGGTGCTTATTAGGGAACAAGTTCACTAAAGGCTCGCTCGGAGATCCTACTAGATAGCGATAGTGGCAAGTCCACTACCATCGATAGTGGCTAGTTCTTCAACCTATGCTAGTGCACATAATTAGTCATTTGACCTGAGGATCCATGGTAACCTTGTGTTTAGGTCCTCATGACTTGACTCCATATTTGGCCACTTAGCGGGCATTCCGGTTGTGATTGGGCATAAGCTACTTAGACATGGGAGTTTGTGAGATCCAAGATGGGATCGGACTCCTCGTCGTTGTAATGGGTGAGTGCATCTCCTATGTATTCTATAATGATTGATTCCAAGAAATCCTTATGCAAGATGATGTGACAATTTGGAAAAGAGTTTTACAAAGATGAGGTCACAAAGGGAATTGGACATTGAGAATAGAAGCATAATATCGAGGCTATTAGGGAGCCGACAAATATCTTGCCCTATGTCTCTTTCATAGAGATAAGAGATAGAAGGACCATATTTGCATGGTATGCGTAGTGCTAGAATAGTTCTGCAAGAGCATTTATTTCGGCCAATTAGTTGGGCTCCATGGGCTTGAGGTTGGACATTGGCCATAGAGATTTGGTACTCTTCAATTAATGAGATTAATTAAATTGGGTCGCTTATTTTAAATGAGTTTAAACTAATATCAATATTTGATATTCCACAAGTCACAATAGTTGTGAACCCATGTCCAATGAATAGTAGAACCTAATGGGTCACACACAAAAGCCAATTGTAACACCTATTGAATGAAGGTGACTTTTCTAAGTGTTAGAAAACTCTCATGACCGATTTTAAGGAGAAGAAAATTAATGTCTTTTTGAGTTGATCAATTTAAGTGTTAAATTGGTCAAAAGATCAATTAATTAAGAGTTAATTAATTGATGTCATATGATTATCAATTGGTTAAATTAATTTAAGAGTTAAATTAATTTTGACTAGCTTAAGGAGTTAAGCACTTTAACTTAAGAGTTAATTCAAAGGGATATTAATTAAATTAAAGTGTTTAATTTGATTAAATTGAAGAATATTTTTATAGGGAAAATTTAAATGAAGAGTTCATTTAATGTGGAATTAGAATTTAATAGGAAGACGAGATTTCATATGATAAAATGTAGATTTCAAATTAAATTCAAATTCACACACAACTTCTCACATCATGCCACACGGCATGCTAAGTGGTACCCTTACCTTGAGGTGGCATCACATCGTCCTCTCTCTATATATAAATATAGAGGGAGGGAGCATCCACTACTAATTACACACTTCTAGAGAGTGCTGAAAATTGGTGTGATAAGATTCTCTAAACAACCACAACAAATTTTGTTATTTGTTAGATCAATATTCTCCTTCTTCCTCCATCATCTCTCACCTTTATTCCTCCATTCCTCTGTATATATCTCCAGCCTAAATTATAGAAGAAAGGTGATCTAGTTGGAACCACCACCACTCTGAACAACACCAACAGTAACAAAATCTAAAAGAATGGTGTAAAATCACAGCAAACAGACTACCAAATAATAATACAACTAAAATTCAATGAATAATAAACAAGAAATCATAATAACTCGCACGAAAAAAAAATTCAAACACATGTACCTTTCTTCTAATCCGCAATCTGATAGAACTCTTTCAGATGAAATGTTTTATGATCTACAAGCAGCCAATAATATGTTAGCAGATATTAGTTTATTAATGGTGGATTGCAACCAAGATTTTCTTGTGAAAGCTCTGAAGAGAATGATAATAGGAAAATTTCTAAAAGAATGCATGTGATTGTCTAATAGACTAAATCAAAACCTTTTCATGTATCCCTTTCAGCTTTCAAGTGGGTTTCTGATATATACAGAATTTTGTTTACAAGTCCTCTAGCAATAATAGATGATAAAGACTAGGAGCAAAAGAAATTTGTAAAAATCAAGTCCAATAGCATGTATCTAGTCTTCTAACAGAAAACAATCAACTGGACCAAAATTAGCCCAATTCAAGATTTCATTTGCGAGGCAAGAAAGATGAAGGGGCAAGGGAACGTCAGTGAAGGGTAAACATGTGAAAAGTTAATGGAGGAGAGCGTTGGAACGACGGGTGAAGGTGAGAGATGGAAGGGGTGTCAGGGGTAAGAGGTGGAAGTGGCAGTGGGAAAGGGAGAAGAACAGCGGCGATGATGGAATAGATGAAGGAAAGAGGAAGTGATGGAAAGGAGATGAAGGAGGACAAAGACAGAGAGCAGAAACATATAAAACTAACCTCAAGGTCTTCAACATAGTGAAATTTTTGGGGGTTACTAGTTAATTTGTGGGGTTTTATACGCTAAATAAATTTTCAACAGCAACAGTTGGAGCCAAATTTTTGTTTTATTGTCAATTTTAAATTTATTTATTACAACCTTAGGTTAAGTATAGATAATTTGTGGGTTTCAAATTTTTGATAAGAATTGCTACCTATAACATGTCTTATTTTCATATAAAATTATATTTATTAATTATTGCTCTCGAGGTCCAGACAAGAAAAAAGAGCTAGAACTTGAACTTGAGTTGGGGATTTTAGTATTAATTAAGCTGGAGTTTGATTAATGAATCACCTAAAACTATAACATCAAAAAATATTAAGTTATTAATATATAACAATTATTTAATCAATAGATAAAAATATTTATAAATATAAAGAAATGAGCCATCAAACAATTAAATTAGAGTTCTAGCTTGATTCATTTTAAAGCTCAAGCTCAAAAAGCTTGATTTGACCTCCAATCGAACTATAATTAAATTTGCTCACAAGACTACAAAGCCGACTCATGAAGCTCGCAAACTGGTTCAATTCATTTTACACCTCTAAGGAAGAGTTAGAAAATCTATATTTTCATTAAAATAAATCAAAATTTGAAGGGGAAAAACTTAGAGAATTCAACTTTTTCAATACTTTCGATAAAAAGTGATGTTATCATTTTAAGTTTCTGATAGAAATTAGTATTTGTAATACATCAACACTTTTACTATTATTTTATTTTGAAATGAATATAAGTTGAAGAATACAGACAATTTCTACATTATTAATTAAGAGTATTCATTAGATAAAATTGAATTGAAAATCATATAGATATTGTTGCATGTTAAGAATGTCATACCGATGGATGATTTGTCTGTAACTGATAGTGAACCTAATATATTAACTATATCTTTTGTCAATTTTTGGTTCATTTAAATTTACTAAACCTAATTTAAGCTGCTAGGATTATTAGGGTCGACTTGGTAAGTTATGACATTAACAAATTCAAATTATATTGACAACTTTTTCTTTAAAATAAGTACATAACACTTCTTGTTATATATACTAACACAAAAGTCCAACTAAAAAAGACTTTACACTAAGACCATCTCTATCCTTAGGTCCATTTCAGATTCTATTTTTTGCCGCATCATCTAAAATATCATTCCAAAACTATAGCACCCAAATAACATTTCCTTTCTTTGTCCTAAGTTTTTATTTTTTCTATTGATATGGGATGGCCCAATAGGCCCAGCCCAAAGACTACCGACCCTGGAACACATCATCAAGCCCATCGCACCCTCAGGGTCCAATCACATTGTCCACCTCGGTCGACCTCTCACATCTTTTCTCTCGTAGCACACTGAGCAACATTAGTGTCACTCGACTAGGCCTGAATAGAACATAGACACTCAGTTTGTTCGACTAGAGTGTTCGACTGCCTCTTCCACCGGGCGTCAACCCTACCTTGAGGTCGACCCAAATATCAACTAGTGAGGTTGACTCACTGTAGGATCCTTTCTCTGTCACATTAAATGCCCTAACAGGTGTCATGCCTCTGCATTAATGGCGAGTGCCGCCCCAATATCGCCCATACTACCGCGCCAGGCACGAGGCGTGCCTCCAGTTTACTATTCTATCTACAAAAGCTGGAGATGAAGCTACCTGGAATATTACAGGAATAAGAAATGACCTAAAGCCTCTCATGCAAGGACAAGAGCCTTTATTGCATGCTAAGGGCATCTGAGACAAATACCTCACCTGGGGAAGGCTATAAATACCTCCCTTTCCAGCCTCACTGAAGGTATGTCATTTTATACTAAAAAACCCTCACTCTACTGCTTATCTTATCTGGTCGATCTCATGCTAACTTAAGCGTCAGATTGCCATAGCCGAAGGCACCTCGGCTAGCCTGATGTTTGCTCGTGGTCGCAGGACTTAGCCCAAATATTCGTTACTCTACCAGACAGGTTAACACACGCAGATTCTATCCCAATCCAAGTATATATAGTTTTTGCCCTCAACATTTAGTGTCGTCTATGGGAAACTTTGAGTCTGCAACCATAAAATGGTTAATTCTAGGTAAGCCGCTTCGAAAAGAGAAGAAAATAGGAGGTCAACCACTCATCTTTCTCAACCTCAGTAAGAACCCAGAGTGCCTGGGGCACTCTGTCCGGCCAGAATAGGTGGTCACCCTGACCATGCCCCAATTAATACAGTTCATCAACGACCAAATATCTGCCCAAATCTCTACTCAACTCTCTATTGCTCCGAATCGACATGCCGTCCAACTAAGACTAGCAGCTAGCGCTACCCAACAACCAACACCTCTCAAGGAGAGATTACCTAGAGAAAACCATGATCGACCAGAATCTATATGTCTTCCCTCGAGATACGAAGCCAGTCCAAGATGTTTTCCCAGAGAAATGGCCCGACTTGTCTCCTGAGAAAAAGTGATGAATTTAGTTGATCATGGCGCTCGACCTATTCGAGCCTCGCAACGTGATAGAGTCGAGCGCTCAAGACCACAACTGTATAGAAATGCGTCTCAAGCTAATGGAGTAGAGTGGGAGGAGGTGTCCCATGAAGTCCAACAACTGAATAGGCATTTGGAAGAGATCTCGAGGGGAAACACTAAGAGAAACTATCACCATGAAAGGCCACAGAGATTTCGATGAGAAAAAAAGTCACCGTTCATCCAAGAGAACATCGATGAGCGTATCACTGTAGACGCTAAAGTCCCAATCAGTCTAGCCCGATACAATGGATCGTCGAACCCAAATGAGTATTTGATCCAATTCGAGCATATGATGCAGCTACATAGGTATAAGACTACATCCATGCCAAGATGTTGGTAACTACTTTCCAAGGGATTACGCTCAACTGGTTTGTTAAGCTTGAGCCGGTATTGATCTATTCATATGACCAGTTGTGTGATGAATTTCTGCACCAATTTGCCAGTCCAAGAAAGGCAAAGCTTCCTCACACCAACCTACATACAGTGAAAGAGAATGAAGGAGAATCCCTTTGCGACTTCTTCACCAAATTTAATATGGAAGTATTGAAGATTGACAGCCCCCAGATCGAGTTCTTGATTGACGTTCTCTTCTTGGGCCTTAAACATAAAGAGTGCACCAATGCATTGGTGCGTGAGCGGCCCCGATTGATGGCGGAGCTACTCGATCTTGCAGAAAGATATATGATCTAGGAGGACACGAGCAAACTTAAATATGCCAACCCTAAGTTCGACAGAAAGAAGAACAAGGAGAAAGATGATCATCAACATAGGGAAGGTTGCCAATCTCTCATTAAGCGCTTAAATGATTATACCCTGATTAATCTCCTATGGAAAGAGGTGTTGCTCATCATCCAGCATGACAACCTCTTAAAAAAGCCTAGGAAGCTGACCGAGACGAAGGCCATGAGAAAATCCAAGAAGTATTGCCATTTTCACAAGCAACTGGGGCATGATATAAAGGACTATTTCAACTTGCACAATGAAATTGAGAGGCTGATTCCACAAGATCATCTCAAAAAATACATTGATGAGCACGCTAGGCTAGAAGGGGGAAAAACTGATCGGATTCCCTATAGAGAAAGGTTGGCTAGCCCAAGAAGAGGGGATAAAGGGAAGAAACCTACCTAATATCCCTACCCATCCATTTGAGAAGTTACCAACATGATTGTTGGAGGTCCAACTAGGGGGGACTTGAAGTCCGCTGGAAGGCAGACCCAGTAATGACTGGAATCGACCAAATCAACCTAGGTCGAGACAATTTTCCAGCTCTCAACCAGCGCAGAGCCAATCTCCTTCACTGAAGCTGACCTCGACCACCTCAAGAACAAAAGAGTCGACCACAAGATAGACTGTCCCATGGTTGTAATGGTCGAAATAACTAATTTTGAAGTAAGAAAGGTCCTGGTCGACAATGGCAGCTTTGTGAATATCATATTCTTATCGACCTTAAAAAGAATGAATTTGGGATAGTTAAAATTTGAGCCAGTCCGTACGCCATTGGTCGGATTCGGGGGAGCAAAAATCATTTCGAAAGGATCATCAACCTATCTACATCGTTTAGGGGTGGTCTCCACATGCGAGCTCTTATGCAACATAAAGGAAGCACGACGTTGCAACACTATTTTGGTCGAAGCCAGTGAGTAGAAGAACCGACCTCAACTGAAGCCTTTAGGGGACACCCCTATAGCAGAACCCAAGGAAGCAAAGACGAGCAAGAAATGAAAGCTAGAGGACACTAGGGTTGAGCCCCTCAGAGAGTTCGAAACAATCAAGTTGGAACCTGGAAACCCCAACAAGACCACTCAGATCGGAAGTGATATGGGCCACAGCATGGAGTATCTTATGGTCGATTTCCTTCGCAGATATATCGACGGGTTTGCATGGAAAGCTTCCGACCTCCAGGGAATCGACCCCAGTGTCATTGTCCATCGCCTTAATGTGGACCCCTCATATAAGCCAATGAAGCAGAAGATGAGGACCTTCAATGCCGAGAAATCCTAGATCATCGAAGATGAGGTCAACAAACTCTTAGAAGCAGGATATATTGTAGAAATCCAATATCCCTCTTGGCTTTGTAATGTTGTACTTGTCCCCAAGAATTAGGGGAAATGGCATATGTGTAATAATTTTACCAACTTGAGTAAAGCTTTCCCTAAAGATCCTTACCCCCTGCCTCATATAGATTTATTAGTAAATTCTACGGCTAGTTGTAAATTATTGAGTATGATGGATGCCTTTCAAAACTATTATCAAATATTCATGGAACCATTGGATAGGGATAAGACCTCATTCGTCATCCCCAATAGGGTATACTGTTTATTGGTCATGCCTTTTTAGGCTAAAAAACGTAGAGGCAACTTACCAAAGATTAGTCAATTTCATGTTCAATAATGAGATTGGAAAGTCTATGGAAGTATATGTCAACGACATGATTGGCAAGATAGAGAAAGCTGAGGGTCATCTAATCAACCTCGACCATACCTTTTCGATACTGTGGGCATTTGGTATGAAACTAAACCCCAACAAGTGTACCTTTGGGGTTCGATAAGGTAAGTTCCTAGGTTACGTAGTTAGTCAAAGTGGGATCGAAGCAAACTCGCAGAAGATCCAGGCAGTTTTGGATATCACCCCGCCCTGAACAATCCAGGATGTACAGTGCCTCATAGGTAGGATAATAGCTTTTAGCAGATTTATTGCACGATTAGCCAACAAAAGTCTATCTTTTCTCAAAATACTCAGAAATGCAAAAAAATTGGGATTCGAATGGAAGCAGCAGTGCGACCAAGATCTAATCAATCTCAAGCATTACCTCTCCTCATCACCTATGCTCGCCAAACCTAAGTTGGGAGAAATCCTGCACCTCTACCTAGTCGTGTTCGCCGTATCAATCAGCTCGGTCTTGGTCTCGACGAGAGATAGAACTCATCGGCCTGTCTATTATTGTAGTAAAGCTACAGGGTCCCGAGCACAATTACGTTGAGATCGAGAAGTTTGCCCTCGCCCTGGTTGCAGCAGCACAAAAGCTACGACCTTACTTCTAGTCTCATGCGATCATAGTACTAACAAATCAATCGTTAAAATAGGTGTTGTCGAAGCCAGACATGTAAGGAAGACGGACTAAGTAGGCCATTGTGCTTGGGGAATTCGACATCACATTTCAACCATGGACCACCATAAAATCACAAGTTCTATCCGATTTTATCGCTAAGTGGTTCGACCTCCCTAACCAGCATGACTTCGGGAGGTGGAATTGGTGTCTTACTCCACTCTCTACTCATCGAGGAATATGATTTCACAATCAAAATTGACTTCTCAATCACCAACAATGAGGCAGAATATGAAGCCCTCATTGCTGGCATAAACATGGAAACAGCTCGTGGTGTCGGGCAACTAGTCGCGATCACCGATTGCAGAACAGGTTGAAGGAAACTTTGAGGCTAAAGAAACCAAGATGAGTCAGTACTTGGTTGAGGTGAAGAAATTACAATAGTTGTTCAAGAGTTTCACCCTTAGCTAGGTACCCCGATCAGAAAATGAGCGAGTTAATGTCCTTTCGAAGTTTGTGAGGTCGATGAAAGGGACTAGAGAAAAGACCATAACGTTTCTGGTCACTAGCAAACTATCTACAAATACTCATGAGTAGAATTTGGTAGGGAGCATCAAAGAAGCACCTCCCTCATGGAAAAACTCAATAAAGCTCTACTTAAGCCGAGGGGCAGTCCCTAAGGACAAAAATAAGGCACACAGGCTCAGAATTCAAGCGGCAAAATTTTCCCTCGATGAGCATTGACAGCTAGACAGGAGGTCGATATCGGGACCACTCCTAAGATGCTTAACGCTGGATGAAGCCAAATAAGTCCTTCACGAAATCCATGTAGGCATCTGTGGAAATCATTCTAGAGGTCGATCCATAGCGCATAAGATTATTCGATATGGGTATTTTTGGCTTACCTTGTTAAAGGATTCTGTCGACTTTGCTAGAAGGTGTCCATCCTGCCAGCTCTACTTAAACACGCCACACCAGCCCACAACGATAATGGTAAGCGTCCAGATCATATGGCCATTCGACCAATGGGGTATCAACATAGTTGGTTCTTTACCTAAAATATTGGGCCAACAAAAATTTATCTTTGTCCTAGTCGATTACTTTATTAAGTGGGTCGAAGCAGAAGCAATTTTGAAAATAACTGATGCCGCCATCAAGAGCTTCATTTGGAAGAACATAATATGTCATTTTAGTTTACCTAAGGTTCTGATCTCAAACAATGGAGCCCAATTTCAAAGCAAGAACACAAGAAACTGGTGTAAGGCTTTGGGGATCGGCCAACACTTTACTTCAGTTAGAAACCCCCGACGAATGGTCAGATAGAGGTCACAAACAGAACTACCCTTGACCACCTCACAGCTCGACTAGAAAGAATAGGAGCAAGTTGGGTGGATGACCTCCATGGGATGTTGTGGGCATACAAATAACCCTTTGAACAGCCACGGTCCGCAGCCCCTACAGTCTAGTCTATGGCTCCAAAGCAGTCATTCCATCCGAACTGATACAACATACAGTCCGAGTGATCCATTATAACCCATTTAGAAATACGTCCGAAAGGGCACTCGACTTGGACACCATCAATGAGCTACGATACGAAGCTTACAATACTATGCAACGGTATAGGTCAAAAATGATAGAACATTACAACAAAGCAGTTCGGCCGCATAGCTTCAAAGTCGAAGACCTCGTCCTCAATAAAGTTGAGGTGTCAATGAGCATAGAAAAACTCAAGCCAAAATGGGAGTGGCCTTATTCCATGGTGAAGGTGTCAAAGCACAATGCATACCGACTGCAAGACTCGAACAACAATGAGTTTCCACGACCTTAGAATGCTGTAAATCTAAGGAAGTTCTATGTATAAAGATACCATTGGTTCCCATTGTATTCCATCATGAAAATGTAATTTTTGATATTTCTACCACTATCTGCTCACGTTACCACAGCGTCAACCCTAAAGTCGACCAAGTTGGCTTCGAATCGCTAAGCTAAGGCTCTTCAGCCGAGACAATAAACAAGTTGATTATTTATAGTCGACCCCAAAGTCAACCAAGCTGGCTTTGAGCCGCCAAGCTAAGGCCTTTTAACTAAGGTAATAAACAAGTTGACCATTTATAATCGACCCCGAAGTCGACCAAACTCGCTTCGAGCCGCCAAGCTAAGGTTTTTTAGCTGAGATAATAAACAGGTTGATCGTTTATAGTCGAACCGAAAATCGACCAAGCTGGCTTTAAGCCGCCAAGCTAAGGCTTTTTAGCTGAGATAATAAATGAATTGATCGTTTACAGTCGACCCAGAAGTTGACCAAGCAGGCTTCGCCCCGCGAAATCAAAGATTTATAGTTAAAACCAAAGAATAATAAATAAAAACTTGACCTTGTCGTCAAAATCTACTCAGTGTGATGCATTAAGTTAATATGATTCGTTTGACAAAGGCAATCATTTTAACGGGATATGACAGCACAAAATTAACACTAAGAGTCGATGAGTGTATTGGATTAATTCCATTATTTCCAGTGTCACACTATATTAGATCAAATTATTTACTCATCAACAATTAACATTGGATAGAAACAAAAATGCTAGAAGTGAAGCAAAGATCAGTACGCATCGACCAACAAAAAAGCAACATTTCATACATATATTTGTGTTTACAACCATTAAAAGCAAAAAAAAAAAGTACAGCAAATGATCATTGGCAGAACAATGCCACATAAGGTGATCAAACATAAAAGGTAAGGAGCTCAGCGATTGGTCGACCCCATACCTTTAGCATGTGCACCTCGAGCACCCTTCTCAATCGCCTGGTTGAGTTTATCACTCGAAGGGATTGGAACCACTATAGGGTTGTTCCCTCCCTGCTCAGGCACCACAATAGCAAAAGGAATAGCAATAGTCACTGACCGATAAGGTCCTACCTCGTCGACCAAGAAATCACCCCCAACCCGTGGAAGATACTGAGCGGCATCGACCATGCCTTCTTGAATCTCAAACACAAAGTTATCCGCAAAAGCAAACTCCTTTGTCACATCAACCAGCTTCTTAAACACCTCGATCGCCTTTTTCTATGCCTCGATCAAGGGCTCAGCAAGAGGAGCCTTTGTGGCTCCCTCGACCACAGGAGTCTCCGCAGCTCCCTCTTCAGTGTTGGCCTCAGGATACATCTATAGCTATTCATCTAGGACATGGCTAATGCAATCTTTATCCTCTACTTGAAAAGTATAACCCAAATACTCTAGTTGTTTGATCGACTTGTTGACTGTGTTCTTAACGTCATCCAAAGAAAAGATAGCGCTTGCATCCTAGAATGCCGAGCACATCATGAACTGCTGTACGGCCTCTCATCACATCAGAGACAGCTTTTTGTAAAATTCAGCTCGAGCTTCCTGAATCACCGCATTACGCCAGGCTATTTGACCAGACTCATAGCCATGTTGTGCATCCATTTTGGCTTGATTCAGTAGCACATCCATCCTGGTCTTTTCGGTGATAGTAGAGACCAGCTGACTATCCTTCATTTCAAGCTGACTGTGGAGCTCCTTGACCTTATTTGTTAGCTTCTCGATCCTTATCTGCAAAGACTTGAGTTGATCCTTCAGCATCTCCAAATCTTCACCCTCCTGCAGGCGCTCCCGATTGACTAGAGCCAACTTTGATCTTCTATAAAAATGATAACCTAATTGGCTCACTTGAAAAATAAAAATTCATCATGAACGAATAGTGCTTGACCAACAAATAAAATTTGGCAAGATGAACTTATCGATCAAACCCTTACCATATTAGAGTGATAAGCTAAAGCTCTTAGTGCAGCATCCTGGCTTAGCTTCATGAGTTTTTTCTGGTCAGACACGAACAGTCCGGCCATCATCACCTTTAAAGAAGCGGCCCCGGTTGACCCCGCCGTCTCCATAGAGTATGAGTTGTGCACAACCATGCTCAGCTCCATCCCAAACTAGGGTGATTGCAGCTTCGGCAAGTGGAATAGCATGTCATCCCCGCATCGACTGAGCAGATCATATCTAGAATGATGGCCCGACTCTATAGCTCTCCCTTTGCCCTTTTCAGCTGCAGTTTTCTTTGGAGCAAGTTCGGCCCACTCAACCATCAGCCTCTTACCTAGACTAGCAGAGCTACTCATAATAGCCGCCACAGGCCGAGCTGGTGACAGAGTAGGCGATGGTGATGGCGTCATCGCCTTGGGCTACGCCATAGCGACCAGAGCAACCCTTCGTTGAGTCGTTGTAGCTAAACGATGCTGCTCGTTCCTCTAAGCCCTAGCTAGCCAAAGCTTCTGCTAGCGCACGGTTCATAATCATGTCTTGATCTGCCAACAATGCAAATAACACAAGATCAGAGTTGAACAAAAAGACGAATGCAAGTAAACAAACTAATCAAGAATCGATAGCACTAACTACCTAGTCGATCACCTGCGGGCAAGTCCAACTGAGCTGGCGATAGGCCAGCTAACATCAAACTCTTCTCTTTGATAAACACCGAGGCCTCTATCTAACCAAATTTGACCAATCCCGAGTGAATGTGTTGGGTCAGGTTGGAGTTAAATTACCCGGTATCTCGACATGCCCGATCCACCACCCCCTCAAAATATTGAAGCCCCCAGGCACTCGAACATATAGATAATATTTTTTCCACTCTTGGCCATAGGAGGAGGACGGGGTGACAAGAAAGTTTTAGTGGGATCGAGCAGTGAGGTAATAAAAACTCAATTCATTGGTGCTACCCGACTTTTGGGACATGGAAAGGTGAAAAAGGTTGGAAAATTTTGCAAAAGTAGCTGGCTAGTTGAATAATTGCATTAAAATAATAAAGCTATATATGGTTGAGAAGCAATTTGGCAGTAGTTGGGTTATACATACTTTTAAACCCTTTAGCAGCTCGACTATAGGTCCAACTAAAGGGAACCTAAGGCTGCATCAAAAAGCCTCCTAAAAAATGATAATACATCCGACTAGAGGTCGACGCATTCTATCAGAAGGTCCAGGTACTATGGGCTCATACTCCGTGAGGACATGGTTCACCTGGCTAATACGTGCCAGATCGATAGGAGTTATCCTAGATACTATCTCACTATAGTGGTGGGGGGTGAACAATTGACCATATGATACTAGGGCTTAACTTAGCCCAGCATCACACCCTCCAACAACGCTATCACTGCTCGAGCTACTGGAGCTCGAGCTATCCATAGATGAGCTGCTCGACTTATTTGTTGATCCCTCTACCCGATTAGAATAAGTAGCCCTACTATCCCTCATCTGATAACTTTCAGCATCAGATAAGCACTGTATTTCTTAAACAAAGGAAGAAGTCGAATAAAACTGAGGAAAAGACGTACTCGATTTTGATGAAATCTAGGGCACAAAATAATTGTAGAAAAGGCAGTTAGCTCAGAATTCAACTAGATGCAGAGTGATAAAAGTAAAAATGAAGACTTTAACCGTGCCTATTTATATGCATCCAAGTGCGGGAACCCCAACTGTCTGTAATAATAGCTTAATCATCGTATGGCGCTCTGCATGGCATAATATAATCGGCACATTAAATGAGCTAAACCTAGGTCGACTTTTAAAAACCCTCATCGATTGGTCCTCATATCTCTCGTCGTCAGTCTTAGGGGCCATAGACTTGGAGAATTGAATGCCATGTCCTATGGGAGGGAATCCCTTTTAGATACGTCCATACTGAACTTCCTTAGTATCTTATCAATATATGGGGTTTGGGAAAGCCCCAATATCCTCCTTAACCTATCTCTATAGATACGTATTCTTAATACGTATGTTGCTTTTCCCAAATTCTTCATGGAGAATTGAGTAGATAATCCTACTTTAGTACACTCTAAAATTCCTACCCCATTTCCAATGAGAAGAATGTCATCAACATAAAGCACAATAAACTGTACATCACTCCCACTAGCCTTCATATATATGCAAAGTTCATACACATTTTTGACAAAGCCAAATGATTTGACTGTGTTGTCGAAATATATGTTCCAACTTCTGAATGCCTGTTTGAGTCCATAAATAGATCTCTAGAGCTTACAAACCTTTTGGTAACTCTTCTTTGATGTCAAATGTTGTGGTTGCTCCATATAAATTTTTTCTTCAATGTCTCTATTGAGGAAAACAGTTTTTACATCCATTTACCATATCTCATATTCATAATATGTGGCTATAGAAAGTAGAATCTGAATGGACTTAGGCATTACGATCGGTTAAAAGGTTTCCTCAAAATTGATCCAGGCCTTTAAGTGTAACCTTTTGCCACTAGTGGCATCTTAAAGGTTACTACCTCTCCATCGACTCTAAGCTTTTGCTTATAGATCCACTTGCAACGAATGGAAACTATTTCCTTTGGTAGATCTACCAAAGTCCATAATTTGTTGGAGTACATGGAGTCTATTTTGGATCTCATGGTGTGAAGCCAATGTTTTGAGTTTATCTATAACATAGCTTCTTTATCGGTCTTCAGATCACTATTCAATTGGCTCATCTCATAAAGGAATCCGAACCTTTCAAGTTACTTCTTAATTCGGTCCAACGTTCTTAGAGATTATGTGTAAGGCCCTTGATGCTCACTTGTTTTTATTGCTTGTGTAATTTCAACAACAATGCCATTTCTATTTAATAGAAATTCCTTTTCTAAAAAGTAGGCGTTCTTTGAAACAAACACCTTTTGTTACAAAGGATCATAGAAGTATAGGTATGTATGACACTGGGATCCAAATATTTTCAAAAACCATGAATATATCTGGCCTACACACATCCCCAAGGATCAAGACATGTATAGGAATCATATTTAGAGAAGGCAAATACCTTGGTGATAACAAAAAATTCAAGCAGCAAGAAACATGCTCTTCAACCATTGAAGAAGCTCCTATACTCTTCAACCACCATTTTTCCCTTAGTTGGACTCTTCCTCTGTAGCTGAAATTTTTACTGGAATGTTTTCACACCCTGAGGATACAACATGCAAAAAATCAGCCAAAACAAAACGTCGAAAGGCCTCCTAGAACTCGGCCCAAGCGGCTGCCAGAAACTGCCCCAAAAAAGAGCAATACCAACCAAATGGTTGGCCTCTAATGACATAATCCACACAAAATAACAAGGACTTATTCTCTACTTAATGGTTGGAGATATTTGTAGAGAAAGGATGAGAAAAGGTGTGGAAATTTAGGTGGAAAATGAAGGAGCTTTGAGAGAATAATGGGGATGCTAACAATCAGATGCTTACTATACAAATTGTTGGGAGAATAATTGACACCAAGCAATCAATCTTGCATGTGGCAGCCCCCTGTCCTCCTATATCTATATATAGGAGCGGGATGGTATGTGGTCACAAAATATCCTCAAGGAGAGGGTGCCAAGTGTCCATACCAAGGTGGCCACTAGAAATTAGTGTTAATGTGAATTTGAATGTCATTTGGAATTTGAATTTCATCTCATGAAATTCCTTCCAAATGAATTGTAATTTCATATTAAATGAAACCCTCCATTTAATAATATTTCCCAAACATAACTCTCCAATTTAATTAAATTAAATACTTTAATTTAATCAATAATGCTTTAACTTAACTCTTAGGTTAAAGTGCTTAACTCCTTAAGCTAGTCAAAATTAATTAAACTCTTAAATTAATTTGACAATTGATAGTTATGTAGCATCAATTAATTAACTCTTAATTAATTGATCTTAATTTAACTTTTAAATTAAATTGATCAATTTAACTCTTAAATTGATCAAGCTAAAAATGACTCAAATGTTCGCCTCCTCCAAATTCAGTCCTGAATTTTCTAACTCTTAGAAAATTCTCATTTTTTCAATAGGTCATGCTATTAGCTCTCATTTTCTCAATAGGTCATGCTATTGGCTTTTATGTGTGACCCATTAGGTTTTACCATTCATTGGACATGGGCTGACAACTCCTTGTTACTTATGAAATATTAGATATTCATGTTAGTTTAAACTGCTTTAAACTAAGTGACTCAATTCAATTAATCTCATTAATTGAATAGTATCCAATCTCCATGGTCGATGTCCAACCTGAAGTCCATGAATCCCAACTAATTGATTGAAATGAATGCTCTTGAAGAACCATTCTAGCAATACGCATACTATACAAATATGGTCCTTCCGTCTCTTATCTCCCGAAAGAGGCCTAAGGTAAGATATTAGTCATCTCCCTAATAGCCTCAATACTATGCTTCTATTCTTAATGTTCAATTCCCTTAGTGGCCTCATCTTTGGAAACACCTTTCAAAATTGTCACATCAGCTTGAGCAAGGCTTTTTTGGAATCAACCATTATGGTATGCATAGAAGATGCACTTGACTTTTACAAAGCAAGGAGTCGGATTCCATCTTAAATGTCACAAACCTCCATGGCTAGTAACTTATGTCTGTTATCAACCCGAGTGACCCTCTAAGTGACCTAAGAAGAGTTAAAGTGTAAAGACCAAACATAAGATTACCATGGATCCTCATGTCAGAGGACTAATAATATCCACCAGTGTATGCTAGAGAACTTGCCACTAGGCTATCTAGTAGGTTCTCTGGGCAGGCCTTTAGTACCTTGTTCTCTAACAAGCGCCCGCTAACATGCATCTATATCTCATATGGGATTGTTCATGGAACAAAGTAACATCCAACCCTTGATTTATGCATCGTTAGTGCAAGTCTATCTGCATCTTAGATGCCATATCTCTTAAAATCCTATGACTTGGAAGATTTAAGATCATGGTATCACCATCTAATGCGTGATCAAGCACCATAGTCTAATGTCATTTAAGGCTTCATGCAAATACTAGTGAAGCAAATAATGAGCATAAGATAAAGATGGTCATGTAATGAATATCATTCAATCAAGATTACTTTACCAGCAAATAAATTACAAGGCCAATCTAATTGGCTTGCGGGTACAATTCGAACAATCTCCCACTTGCCCTAAAGTCAATGCCCCATAGCCTTGAGACCCATCTTCCCAAGATGTCCTTCAAAGACATTTTGCAATAGGGGTTTAGTTAGTGGATTTGCTATATTATCTTCTGAGTTAACTCTTTCCATTCGGATGTTGCCTCTATCAAAGATCTCCCAGATCAAATGACATCACCTCAAAATATACTTAGATCACTAATCAGATCTTAGCTCTTTAGCTTGTGCTACCACCTCGTTGTTGTCACAGAAAGCAACTACTGGCTCAGTAATGTTAAGCATTACTTTCAACTTTTAAATGAAGTTTTGCATCCAAACACCTTTGTTTGTAGCTTCCAAAGCTACAATACATTTTGCCTTTGTGGTAGAATTGGTTGTGGTGTTGTTTGGTACTCTTCCAACTCACTGTGCTGCCATTGAGGCAAAATATGAATCCAGAAGTGGATTTCAGGTCATCTGCATCGAATTGGAAACTAGAATCCGAAACTTTTAATTTTCCATTACCGTATACTAAACATATATCCTCAGTCCTTCTCAAGTACTTAAGGATTACTTTAATGGCTGTCCTGTACTCTCTCTGGGATTGGATTAGAACTTACTCATAACACTCAGTGAGTGTGCCATATCTGTTCTTGTACATTAAGCTGTATATAATATGCTTCCAATGGCAGATGCATAAGGAATATGGGACATTCTTTATCTCTCATCTTCAGTCTTAGGGGCCATAAATTTGGAGAGTCGAGTGCCAAGTCCCATGGGAAGAAATTTCCTCTTGGATTCTTCCATACTAAACCTCTTTAATATTTTGTTAATGTACGGGATTTGGGATAGCCCCAGCATCCTCATCAATCTATCACTGTAGATACGTATTCCTAATACATAGCATGCTTCTCCTAAATCCTTTATGGAGAATTGTGTAGATAACCCTGCTTTAGTACACTTTGACATTCCCAATGAGAAGGATGCCATCGACATAAATCACAATAAATTGCATACTAATCCCCACTAGCCTTCATATACACACATGGTCATGCACATTTTTGACAATGCCAAACGATTTGACCGTCTTATCAAAACGTATGCTCCAATTTTTGGATGCTTGTTTGAGTCCATAAATGAATCTTTGGAGTTCGTAAACCTTTTGTTCACTCTCATTGGATATAAAACCTTATGGTTGCTCCATATAGATTCCTTCTTCAATGTCTCCATTGAAGAAAGTAGTTTTCACATCCATTTGCCATATCTCATAGTCATAATATGTGGCTCTAGCAAATAAAATTCAAATGGACTTAGGCATTACGAGTGGTGAAAAGGTTTATGCAAAATCGATATCGAGTATTTGAGTATAACCCTTTGCCACTAGTCACGCTTCAAAGGTAACTACTTTTCCATTAACTTCTAGCTTTCGCTTATAGATCCATTTACAACTAATGGGAACTTTTCCCTCCAGTGGATCTACCAAAGTCCATATTTTATTGGAGTATATGGAGTCCATTTTAGATCTCATGGTGTTAAGCCAACATCCCCAGTCTATGTCCAACATAGCTTCCTTATTGGCCTTCGGATCAATATGCAATTGGCCCATCTCATAAAGAAATTCAAACATTTCGAGTTGTTTCTTGATTTAGTCCAACCTTTTCAGAGGTTGTGTGTGAGGCTCTTGTTGCTCACTTGTTGCCATTGTTTGTGGGATTTGATGATCATCTTAAAATTCATCAAGTTCAACAACAACGACATTTCTATCTAATAAAAATTTATTTTCCAAAAAGGTGGCATTCCTCAAAACAAACACCTTTTATTTTGAGGGATCATAAAAGGAACGACTCGTCGACTCTCTTGGGTATCTCACAAACTTGCAAAAAGTAGATCTATTATCCAACTTGTCTCCCACTATCCCTCTCACATAAGCAGAAGACCCTTAAACCCTAAGGTAGTGGTAAGAGAGTGCTTTGCCGTAGCACATCTCATGCGGTGTCTTTGGCACCGACTTTGAAAGCACTACATTTAGTAACTTCACCGCCATTTCTAAGGCGCATCCCTAAAAAGATATGGGCACATCGAAAAAGCTCATCATGGAGCATGCCATGTTCGATAAGGTACAATTTTTCCTCTCGGCTACTCCATTATGTTGGGGTGTGTCGAATGGAGTCCATTATGAGATAATCCCATTCTCTTTTAGGTAATCCAAGAATTTGATACGTAAGTATTCTTTCCCTCGATCCGATTGAAGAGCTTTAATACTAAGCCCCACTTTCTTTTCCATTTCATTCCTATACTTTTTGAACTTTTCAAAGGCTTCGGACTTTTACTTCATAAGATACGCTGTCCAAACCATCTATAATCATCAATGAACGTGATGAAGTACGAACAACTATTACTCACACTAACTCTTAGTGGGCCTCAAATATCCGTATAGATCAAATTTAAGGGACTTATGGAGCAATTCGACTATCTTCCAAAATGAGCCTTAGTCATTTTTCCCTTAAAACAAAATTCACAAATAGGAATGTCCTCAATACCACTAACTTTTAGTGCTTTGAGAGCTTCCATCTTACTCATCCTATTTTTAGAGATACGCCCAAGTCTTGCATGCCAAAGGATGATATCTTCATGGTTATCAAATTTTCTTTTACTTGATTAAATGTGCATTAGTGAAGGTTGAGATTCGTCTACGTATAACCCGTTAATCAATGTATATTTAGCAATTAAAGAACCATTCTTCAATGCCTTCAATGTCCAATTCGATAAAGGAAAATCATGTCCTTCATAATCAAGAATGAGAATTGATATAATGTTCTTAACAAGATATGGTACACAATAAGCTATATTAAGTACAATAGTAGAATTTCCCAAGTCTAACTTCATGATGCCTTGGACCATGGCCGCAACTCTTGCTCCATTTCCTAGGCAGATGATCATATCCCCTTCATGCAGACTCTTTCTTCTTTTCATCCTCTGAAACGAATTATAAAGGTGAGAACCACTTACGACATCAAATACCAATAAGGAAGAATTGGTCATTAAATGCACTTCAATAAAATACGTACCCTTCTCAAGGGTTGCAAGGTAAGCCTTGCAGTTTCTTTTCCAGTGCCCTTTTTCACCATAGTAGAAACAACTTGCTTTGGTTTTAACCTATTTCTTTGAAAGCTAGTAAGGTACTAGGAACCAATTATAAAAACTTCAAAATCTTAATAAACTAGTGCTTACATACTAACTAGGATCAAATCAAGCATAAAATTCAGATTTTGATAGAGTGTTACCTTGAAATTGAAAAATCCAAGAAGAATGAGAGGAACCTTTCACAAATCCAGAAATTGCCAGAAAATGGGCAGCAGGAGTGGAACAATTTTTATCTTTGTCAAATCACATACAAAATCGCAAAAAAATTATTGGAGCTGCTCCACACCTTGGGGAAATCTCAGTGAAAAATTCAAGCCAAAAAGCTTTCTGGATCTCTCTGGATAAAATTGCCAAATCAGACTCTGCGCAAGTGGATCTTCAAACCGTAGCAAACTCACTTGTTTGCCTCTATTGATATGATCTTTACACCAAATAGATCTTCCAAAATCTCTAGCTTATAAGCTGGAATAAGTCCAGAGATAATCTATGGTGGGGGCCTATTTTTGGTATGGAAGAAGAAGAAGAGAGCAAAGCTTTTAATACACGAATGTAATGCTTTCAATGATTTTGGAGGGAATGGTGGAGATTCTAATTCTTCAGACCTTTTTGACATAATGACCAGCCCTCTCTCTCTATATCTATATATAGAGGCTAAAAGGTGTGATGTAAAGGTGGCATCACACCTCCAATGAGGAGAAGGGGCAGCAAACTTGCAATTTGCCAAGGTGGCAAATGCAAATTCAAATCTAATTTAAATTTTACTTGCATTTTAATTACATTTGAAATTTAATTTCAAGTTAATTAAAATGCTAATTCAAATGAACATTTCATTTCAATTTTTCCACCAAAACGTGTTCTTCCCATTAATTAAATTAAACACTTTAATTTAATTAATTAACCTTTGACTTAACTCTTAATTCAAAAGTTCAGCTCTTAAGCTTGAATTTTGTTTATTTAACTCTTTAAGTTAACTTGACCAATTGATGGTCATGTTGAAACCAAATAATTAACTCCTTAAATTAATTGATTAATTTAACACTTAAATTAATCAAGCCAAAATTGACCTTCTAAATTGGTACCTTAAAATTGGTCCATTAGGAGATAATTTTCTAACACTTAGAAAATCTTTTTTATATCAAATAGGAAACTAAATGGCTTTTGTGTGTGACCCAATAGGTTCTACCATTCATTGGACATGGGCTCACAACTCCTTCTGACTTTTGAACATCAAATATTCATTTTAGTTTAAAAAACTTTTATTTTAAACTAATCGACTCTATTCAATTAATCTCATTAATTGAAGAGTACTCTATCTCCATGGTCGATGTCCAACCTTAAACCCATGGTACCCAACTAACTGGCCAAAATGAATGTTTTGGAGAACCATTATAGCTCTATGCTTATCACGTAAATACGGTCATTCCATCTCCTATCTCCCGAATGAGGCATAGGACAAGATTTTGTTCACTCCCTAATAGCCTCATGCTATGTTTCTATTCTCAATATTCAATTCTTTTGTGTGACCTCATGTTCGAAAAACTCCTCTTCCAAATTGTCACATCACCTTGCGTAATGATTTCTTAGAATCGATCATTATAGAATACATAGGAGATGCATTCGCCCTTTACAAAAGCGAGGAGTCGGATTCCATCTTAGATCTCACAAACCTCCATGCCAAGTAGCTTATACCTAACCTCAACTCGAAAGACCCACTAAGTGGTCAAGGAAGAGTCAAAGGATTAACAATATGCACTAGTGTAAGTTGGAGAACTTGCCACTACCGACTTGCTACTATAACTGTCTAGTGGGTCTCTGGTAGGACTTCAGTTTCTTTTTTTCTAACATGCACCCATATCTCATCTGGTTTCTCAATTAAACCGAACAATATCCAACTCTTGGATTTATGCATTATTAGTGCAAGTCTATTCAGATCTTAGATGCCCCATCTAGTAAGATCCTACAACTTGAAAGATTTAAGATCACGACCGTGCGAGGCTTATTCCATGGTCTTCAAACCAAGTCCCATAGTCATGAGTAATCTCAGGACTTCATCCAAATGCAAGTGACGTAATAAAGAGCATAAGATGAAGAAAGTTATATAAAGAATATCATTCAATTAAGATTGTTTTACAAAGAAATAGCTTATACAAGGATAATCTAATTGGCTTGCTGGGCACTATTCTAATAATCTCCCACTTGCCCTAAAGCTAATGCCATATGGCATGGAGACCTATCTTCTCTTCTGAGGCAACTTTTTCCACTCAAATGTCGCCTTTATCAATGATATTTAGAATCAAATGATATCACATTAAAATGTGCTTCGATTTCTAATAAGATCTTAGCTCCTTGGCTTGCGCCATTGCCCCAATGTTGTCACAATAGACAACTACTAGCTTGACAGTGCTAGGCACTACATTTAACAATTAAATGAAGTTTTTCATCCAAACACCTTCCTTTATAGCTTCCGAAGCCGCAATATATTCTGCTTCGGTGGGGGAATCAACCCTGGTGTCTTGTTTGGAACTGTTCCAACTTACCATGCCACCGTTGAGGCCAAATATAAATTTAAAAGTGGATTTGAGGTCATTTACATCGGATTGGAAACTTAAATCCAAAAACCCATCTACTTTCAATTCTCTATCGTTGTATACCCAAAAAAAGTCCTTAGTCCTTCTCAAATACCTAAGGATTGATTTTAAGGCTATCCAGTAACTCGTACAGAGATTGGATTAGAACATACTCGTAACACTTGGCGAGTGTGCCATATCTGGTCTTGTACATTGAATTGCATACATTATGCTACTAATAGCCTAGGTATAAGGTATGTGAGACATCCTTCATTTCGCTTCCTCTGTCTTGGGGGCCATAGACTTGGAGAGATGAATGCCATGTCCCACGGGAATAAATCCCTTATTGGATTTTTCCATACTAAACCTCTTTAGTATCTTGTCAATATATGGGGTTTGGGATAGCCCTAGCATCTACTTAGATCTATCTCTATAGATATATATTCCCAATACGTAGAATGCTTCTCCTAAATTCTTCATGGAGAATTATGTAGATAACTATGCTTTAGTACACTATAATATTCCTACTTCATTCCCAATGAAAGGATGTCATCGATGTAAAGCACAATAAAATGTATACTACTCTCACTAGCCTTCTTATACACACATGGTTCATACTTATTTTTGACAAAGCCAAGCGAATTGATTATTTTGTCAAAACGTATGTTCCAACTTCTGGATGCTTGTTTGAGTCCATAAATGGATCTCTGGAGTTTTCAAACCTTTTGCTCACTTCCCCAAAGGAACAATCGACATTAGGATGCACAATAATTCAAAATTAAAACACCAAATCCAATTCCAATCGGTCATCCCAGGGTCATACCATGCAGTATATTCAGAATTACAAGAAGGTACTTACCCTTAGAAGCAAGATCTAAGGAAGAAAACCAAATCTCCGAGTGTTGGCAGATTCGCGACTGGATCTAGCGCAGCGGATTCAGATCCTAATTTGACCAACCAAAACTCTCAATCAATTCAAACAAAAAAATCTGGGATATACCTAACACCTTAGACTATCTTCATTAGAAAATTTGGATCAAAAATCGTTCCACAGATTCTAGAAAAAATTCATAAAGTTAGATGATCTGTAGGAAACTGTGAAATAGCGATCTCACGCGAAATCGCCTCCAACGTTGATCCACACACCAAAGATGAGATCCTAAATCTCCAGATCCTAAGTTGGATTAGATCTGAAGATGGAGATGGAGTATGATTGGTTTTTGGAGAGTTTTGGTAGGGAAGAAAAGGAAGAATTCAACACATGAATATCTTGCCTATAAAGGTTTTTAGAAGGAAAGCATTTAGAATTTGATTTTCTAATGCTAAAAATTACACTAAAATTCATCTAGCTCTATATCTATATATAGAGTGTGTGAGGTGTGATGCCAATGAGGATGTGGGGACCGAAAATTAGCTGTGTGCAAGTTGGCAATTTGAATTTCATCTTGCCAACTTGCCAACTTGGAATCTTATTCCAAATTAATTCAAATCCAATTTGAAATTTTCCCTCATAAAATCCTTGTTCTTCCATTAATTAAATTAATCTAATTAATTTAATTAATTAACCTTGACTTAACAATTAAGTCAAGTAAACTTAACTCTTTAAGTTGACTTTAGTCAACTTAACCCCTTAAGTTAACTTTGATAAATTGATGATCAATGTGGCACCAAATAATTAACTCTTTAATTATTTGCCTAATTTAACTCCTTAAATTAATTGATTAATTTAACACTTAAATTAATCAAGCCAAAATTGATCTTCAAAAGTCTCCCAAAATTCGGCCATGGAAAAAGGTTATCTTTCTAACACTTAGAAAAATTTCTCCATCAATTAGGAAGGTCTTTTGGATTTTGTGTGTGACCCATTGGGTTCTATCATTCATTGGACATAGGTTCACAACCCGTTGTGACTTTTGAATATTTAATATTCATTCTAGTTTAAAACTCTTTTTAAACTAGTCGACTCAATTCAATCGATCTCATCAATTGAAAAGTACCTAATCTCCATGGTCGATGTCCAACCTCTATCCCATGGAACCCAATTAACTAGTCAAAATGAATGTCTATATGAGAACCATTTAAAGCTCTACGTGTTCCATGTAAATATGATCCTTCCGTCTTCTATCTCCCAAAAAAGGCCTAGGGCAAGATATTTGTCGGCTCCTTAATAGCCTCGATTCTATGCTTCTATTCTAAATGTCCGATTCCTTTGTATGACCTCAACTTTGGGAAACTCCTTTCCCAAATTTTCATACCACCTTGCGCAAGGATTTCTTGAAATCGATCATTACAGAATGCATAAGAGATGTACTCGCCCTTCACAAAAGTGAGGAGTCGGATTCCCTTTTGGATCTCACAAACCTCCATGCCAAGTAGCTTATACCTAATCTCACCTCGAACGGCTTGCTAGGTGAGCAAGGATGAGTCAAAGCATGAGGGCCGGGCACAAGGTTACCATGGATCCTTAGGTCAGAGGACTAATAATATGCACTAGCGTAAGCAGGAGAACTAACCACTACCAACTTGCCACTATGGCTACCTAGTGGAGTCTCCGGTGGGTCTTCAGTGCCTTGTTCTCTAACAAGCACCCACTAACACGCACCCGTATCACATACAGTTGCTCATGGAATGGAGCAATATCCAACCCCTTGGATTTATGCATCGTTAGTGCAAGTCTATCCGGATCTTAGATGTCCTGTCTCTCAAGATCCTATGACTTGGAATGTTTTAAGATCATGACCGTGTAAGACTTATTCCATGATCACCACCTAGTACATGACCAAGTCCCGTAGTCTTAAGTGATCTAAGGACTTCATCCAAATGCCAGTGAAGTAATATGATGCATGAAATGAATGTGGCCATATACAAGATATCATTCAATCAAGATTGTTTTTATAAGAAAATAGCTTTACAAGGCCTAATCTATTGGCTTGCCGGGCACTATTTCCAACATTCCCTTCGATGTAAAACCTTATGGTTGCTCTATATAAATTTCTTCTTCAATATCTCCATTGAGGAAAGCAGCTTTCACATCCATTTGCCATATCTCATACTCATAATAATCGGCTATGGCAAGTAGAACCCAAATGGACTTAGGCATTGTAACTGGTGAAAAGGTTTCCTCAAAATCGATACCGAGTCTTTGAGTGTAACCTTTTGCCACTAGTCACGCCTTAAAAGTTACCACTTCTCCATCTACTCCAAGCTTTCTCTTGTAGATTCACTTGCAACTAATGGGAACTATTCCCTTTGGTGGATCTACCAAAGTCCATACTTTATTTGAGTACATGGAGTCCATTTCGGATCTCATGGCTTCTAGCCAACATCCCGAATCTATGTCCAACATAACTTTCATCAAAGAATTCGAACCTTTCGAGTTGCTTCTTGATTCGGTCCAACCATCTTAGTGGTCGTGTGTGAGGCTCTTGTTGCTCATTTATTTCCATCGCTTGTGCGATTTGTTGGTCATCTTGAACTTCATCAACTTCAATGACAACGCCATTTTTATCTAATAGAAATTACCTTTCCAAAAAGGTGGCATTCCTCGAAACAAATACCTTTTGTTCAGAGGGATCATAGAAATAATAACCCATAGACTCTCTAAGGTATCCCATAAACTTGCACAAGGTGGATCTACTATCCAACTTATCTCTTACTGTTCGTCTCACACAGGTAGGAGATCCCCAAACCTTAAGGTATTGGTAAAAGGGTGCTTTGCCATGCCATATCTCATATGGTGTTTTGGGCATTAGCTTTCAAGGTACTATATTTAGTAGCTTAATCGCCGTTAATAAGGCGTATCCCCAAAAGGATATGGGCACATCGATAAAGCTCATCATGGAACGCACCATGTCCAATAAGGTACGATTTCTCCTCACAGCTACTCCATTGTATTGGGGTGTGGCGGGTGGAGTCCATTGAGAGAGAATCCCACTCTCCTTTAGATAATCCAAGAATTTGGTGCTCAAATATTCTCCCCCTCGATTCGATCGAAGAGCTTTAATACTTAGCCCTAATTGCTTTTCCACTTCACTCCTATACTTCTTGAATTTTTCAATGCCTTCTTCGACTTGTTCTTCATAAGTGATATGGGATAGCCCAATGGACTCAGCCTAAAGACCGTAGACCCAAGGATGTAGCACCAAGCCTATCTCATACCCAGGGCCCAATGGTGCTACAGACCTTAGGTGACCCAAATCAACTATATAGATCGATGTCGTACTCTGGCGGGTGGGCACTCGACTAGGTCACAGATAAGGCCACTGGTCGACCCCTCAACCACGGTGCTTGTCCACATCTCACGCCGCACGTCAACCCATCATAGGGTCAACCGTGCCACCGACCATGGAGGTCGATTATGTGTAGAAGCAACTCTGCCGCATTAAATGCCCTGACAGGAAACATGCCTCCACATTAATGACACATGCTACCCTAGTACCACCTATGCTGCCGCACTAAGCAGGAGGTGTGTCTACAATGTACTAGCTTGCCCATGAAACTTGGGAATGCAGCTACCTGAAATAGTACAGGAATGAGAGATGACCTAATACCCCTTCTGCAAGGACAATGATCCTCCCTGCATGTCAAGGGCATCTTAGACAAATAGCATTGGGAGAAAGCTATAAATACCCTTACTCCAGCCTCTCAACAGGTATGCCATTCTATACCAAAAAGCCCTTACTCCGCTACTTGTTATATCTAGTCGACTTTATACTAACTTGAGCATCGGAGTGCCTTAGCCGAGGTTGCTCATGATTGTAGGACTCAGTCCAATTACCTTCAGATATCGACCACTAAGGACGAACACTTCTAAATTTACCATCTAATCCAGCTCAAAATAAATTTCACCCTGATCATTTGGCGCCATCCATGGGAAGCTTGAGTCTGCTATCAGAAATGGTGAACACTAGGTGAGCCCCCTCGGGAAGCTTGAGTCTTCTATAAAAAATAGGAGGTCTAGGTCTCCCCCTCCTCGACCTTAGCAAGAAGTTGGCATAGCAGGATCAATTACCTAGCCAGAGCAAGTGGTTACCCTAACCATGCCTCAACTAATGTAGCTCATCAGAGAGCAGATATCCACCCAGATTTCAGCTTAGTTTCAGTGGCTTTAAATCAGAACACTGTACAACCAGAGCCGGAAACTAGTGCGATGCCACAACCCACGGCCCCGAAGGAGAGACTACCTAGGGAAAACTAAGATTGACCATAGTCTAGAAGGCCTCTCTCGAGGCACGAAGTAAGCCCAAGCTGTTTTCCAAGGGAAGTAGCCAGATCCATGCCTCACGAGGAGGTTGCAGATTTTGTTGATCACGGCGTTCAACCCATTCGAGCCCTATAGTGCGATAGGGTTAAGCGCTCAAGGCCCCACTCGAATAAAAACGCATCCCAAGCTGATAGGGAAGAATGGGAGGGAGTGTCCCAGCAAGTCCAACAGTTGAATCGATGATTGGAAGAGATTTTGAGGAGAAACACAGAGAAAAACTACAATCAATAAGGACTGCTGAGGTTTCAAAGGGAAATAGATTCACCATTCATCCAGGATATTATCGACGAGTGCATTGCCGTCGTTGCCAAAATTTTGACTGGCTTACCCCGATATGATAGTTCATCGGACCTAAATGAGCACATGATGCAGCTGCACGGGCACAGTGATTATGTCCACACCAAGATGTTAGTAACCACCTTTCAGGGGATAGTGCTGGACTGGTTCGTTAAGCTAGAATCGGTATCGATATACTCATACGACCAATTGTGTGACAAGTTTTTACATCAGTTTGCAAGTAGGAGGAAGGAAAAATGCCTACACACTCATTTACACACGGTGAAATAGAATAAAGGGGAATCCCTCCAAGACTTTTTTACCAGATTTACCACGGAAGTGTTGAAGATTGACTGCCTACAAATCGAGTTCCTGATTAACATATTGTTCTTGGGCCTCAAACACAAGGAATGTGCCAATACATTAGTGTGTGAGCAGCCTAGGTTGATGTAGGAGCTCCTCGACCTCGCAGAAAGATACATGACCCAAGAAGAGATGAATAAACTGAAATGTGGTAATCTTGAGGTTGAAAAGAAGAAGAGTAAGGAGAAAGAAGACCGCTAGCTCAGGGAAAGATGTTGATCCCCCATCAAACGATTCCATGATTACATTTGCTTAACCATCCAAGGAAGGAGGTGCTATTTGCTATCCAACATGACAATATCCTCAAAAGGCCCAGGAAACTGATCGAGACAGAAGCCATGAAAAAATTGAAGAAATACTAGCACTTCCATAAGCAAAAAGGGCATGACACAAAAGATTATTTCAATTTGCATGATGAGATCAAAAGAATGATCAGGCAGGGTCATCTGAAAAAATACATCAACGAGTATGCTAGATGTGAAGAGGACAAAATGATCGGACTCTTTGTAGAGAATGGTTTGCTAGCCCGATGAGAGAAGATAAAGGAAAGAGACCAGCCCAGGAGCCCCACCCACCCATTCGAGGAGTCATCGACATGATTGTAGGAAGTCCCATAGGGGGGGACTCAAGGTTCGCTAGAAAACAGACCCAAAGGCAATTAGAGTCGACCAAATCAGCTAAGGTCGAATGGTTTTCCAGCTTTCAACCAGTGCAGAACCAATATCCTTCATCGAGTCTAACCTCAATCATCTAGAGAATAGGGGAGTCGACCGAAAGATAGATTACCCCATGGTGGTAATGCTTGAAATAGCCAATTTTGAAGTGAGAAAGATCTTGGTCGACAATGGCAGTTCTATGAACATCATATTTTTGTCCTCCTTGAATAGGATGATGAATTTGGCCAATTAAAGTTTGAGCCAGTGCGAACGCTGCTGGTCAGATTTTGGGGGGTCCGAGATCATCCCGAAGGGATCTATTAACCTATCTACATCCTTCGGACAGGGCCCTCATAGCAGAACTATGATGATCAACTACCTGATAGTTGGTGCTCCATTCGCCAACAATGTCATCATTGGTTGACATGCCCTAAGTAACTTCATGAACATTGTCTCGACGAACCATATGAATATCAAATTCCCAACCCCAGCAGAAGTAGGGGAACTTTTGTGTAATCTTAAGGATGCATAGCGTTGTTATACCATTTCGGTCGAGTCCAGTGAATAGAAGAAGCGACTTCAGCTGAAGCCCTCGAGAGACGTCCTTATAGCGAAACCTGAGCAGGGATCTTCATCGAAGAAGAGGAAGTTGGAAGACACCCAAGTCGAGCATATTGGGGAGTTCAAAATGATAGAGCTAGAATCTAGAAACCCTAACATGACTACCTGGGTCGAAAGCAATTTGGGTGATCGTCTAGAATGCCTCATGGTCGATTTCCTTCGAAGAAATATTGATGTGTTCGTATGGAAAGCTTTCGACCTCCAAGGAATCAACCCAAATGTTATTGTCCATCGTCTTAACATGGACCCTTCCCATAAGCCGGTGATGCAGAAGATAATAATCTTCAACATTGAGAGGTCTCAAATCATTGAAGAAGAAGTTAACAAGTTACTAGAGGCAGAATATATTGTAGAAATTCAATACCTCTCTTGGCTTTGTAATGTTGTACTTTTCCCGAGAATGAGGGAAAGTGGCATATATGTAATGATTTCGCTGATTTGAATAAAGCTTGCCCTAAGGATCCTTACTCCTTGCCTCGCATAGATTTATCAGTGGATTCTACAGCTGGTTGCAAACTATTGAGAATGATGGATGCCTTTCAAGGCTACTATCAAATATATATGGCACCCGAGGATAGGGACAAGATCTCTTTCATTGTCCCCAATAGAGTATACTGCTTCTTATTCATGGCCTTTGGGCTAAAAAATGCGAGGGTAACGTACCAAAGATTGGTCAACTTTATGTTCAAGATCGAGATCAAAAAATCGATTGAGGTCTACATCAACAACATGATTGTCAAAACACAGAAAGCCAAGGACCACCTAACTAACCTCAACCATAACTTTTCTATACTAAGGGTGTTCGGTATGAAACTCAACCCTAATAAGTGCGCCTTTA
Source organism: Jacaranda mimosifolia (assembly GCA_018894105.1). Classification (NCBI taxonomy): domain Eukaryota; kingdom Viridiplantae; phylum Streptophyta; class Magnoliopsida; order Lamiales; family Bignoniaceae; genus Jacaranda; species Jacaranda mimosifolia. The sequence goes on along the minus strand of CM032127.1, from coordinate 32,156,830 downwards.
AAGTTCGAGGAGGTAAGTTCCTTGGCTACATGGTCAATCAGAGGAGGATCCAGATAGTTCTGGACATCGCCCCATCTCGGACTATATGAGATGTACAACATCTGGTCAGTAGGATAATAGCCCTCAGTAGGTTCATTGCACAGCTGGCCGACAAAAGTCATATTTTCTTCAAAATACTTAGAAATGCAAGTATCCACCGCCTCAATCAATTTAGTATTGGTAATGACAAGAGGCAGAACTCATCACCTGTGTATTACTGCAATAAGGCTTTGCATGGGTTTGAACAGAATTACCTGGAGATTAAGAAGTTTGCTTTCGCCCTCATTACAGTAGCACGGAAGTTATGACCTTACTTCCAATATCATACGATGGTAGTCCTAACCAATCAGCCATTGAAACAAGTATTGTCGAAACTAGATGTGTCGGGTCGACTTACTAAATGGGCCATCGAGCTTGGGGAGTTCGACATCACATTCCAACTACGAAAGGCCATAAAAGCATAGGTCCTGGCTGATTTTGTCACCAAAAGACTCGACCTCCCAGACCAGCTTGATCAGGAATCTTCTGTTTGGACTTTACGCATCCACAGTTCAGCAACCAAATCGGGAGGCAAAATTGGTGTTTCTCTCCATTCCCCACTAGCAGAAGAGTATGATTTTGCAATAAAGCTTGACTTTCCAGTCACTAAGAATGAAGCAGAGTACGAAGCTTTCATCATTGGAATGAACATGGTAGAAACTTAAGGCGTCGAGCAGCTAGTAGCGATCACTGACTCCTAGCTGGTGGCCAAGCAAGTTGAAGGAAACTTTGAAGCCAAGGAAACTAAAATAAGCCAGTACTTGGCTGATGTGAAACAATTACAACGGTCATTTAGGAGCTTTACCCTAAGCTAGGTTCCCCAAACGGAAAATGAGCGAGTGGACGTACTCTCAATGTTCGCTAGCTCGACGAAGGGAACCACAGAAAGAACTATAACGTTCTTGGTAGCCAGCAAACCATGTATCCATACCAATGACCAAAACCTTATTGGGGCCATCGAAGAGGCAAAGCCCTCCTGGAAAGACCCAATCAAGCTCTACATAAGCCAAGGGACAATCCCTAACGACGAAAATGTGGCTCATAGACTTAGAGGATAGGTAGCCAAATTCGCCCTCGATGAACATGAATAGGTAGCCTGACCTTTGCTCGTGATTGCAGGACTCAGCCCAACTACCTTCATATATCGACCATCGAGGTCAAACACTTCCAAATTTACCATCTAATCTAGCTCAAAATGGATTTCACCCTCATTAATAAGAAACACGTGTCCAAACTGACTGTAGTCATCAGTGAAGGTGTTGAAGTAGGAATGCCCTCATCTCCTACTAATTCTTAGTGGTCCACAAATGTCTATATGGATAAAATCCAAGAGACTTCGGAGCGCTCTGCTTGTCCTACAAAATGAGCCTTGGTCATTTTTCCCTTTAAACAAGATTCACAAGTAAGAAGATCCTTAATGCCACTAATATTTAGTGTTTTGAGAGCTTCTGACTTGTGCATCCTATTTTTAGAAATATGTCCAAGTCTTGCATGCCACAAAATGACATCTTCTTGGATATCTAACTTTCTCTTACTTGATTGAATGTGCATTAGTGAAGTTTGAGAGTCAAGTATGTACAATCCATTTGTTAATGTACCTTGAGCAATCAAAGAACCATTCTTTAATTCCTTCAACTTCCCATTCAATGTACAAAAATCAAATCATTCATTACTTAGAACGGAAATTGAAATAATGTTCTTAATAAGATAGGGTACATAATAAATGGGATCAAGCACAATGCAAGCATTCCCCAAGTCCCGCTTGATAATGCCTTGGAAAGTGGCTGGAACTTTTGCACCATTTTCTAAGCAGAGGATAATATCCCATTCCCGAAGACTCATTCTTTCCATCCCCTATAACGAATTACAAAGGTGAGAACTGCAAGAGGTATCAAATATCTATGTGGAAGAATTAGTCATCAGGTGCACTTCAATAAAGTACATACCCTTCTTAAGGGTTGCGAGGTGAGCTTTACAGTTTCTTTTCCAATGCCCCTTTTCGCCACAATGGAAACAACTAGCTTCAATTTTAACCTTCTTCCTAACACTCGCGGAACTCTTCTTGGGTTGCTTCCCTTACGAGGAAAAATTTTTCTTCCTCTTACTTCCCTTTCTAGGACGCTTAGGGCCCTTCGACTTGGAGGAGGATGCAAGCATAAGGGCTTCTCCTTTCTCATAGTCGCCTCTACAGTCACAAGCATATTGATCAATTCATTAATCGTAACATATTGTTTGGACATATTGAAGTTCATAACGAATTGATCATATGATGGTGGCAATGATTGTAGGAGCAAATCCATGTAAAGGTTGTTGTACATGATCACATCTAACTGTCCAAGCTTCTCGATGAGTCCTATCATCTTGAGGTCGTGATCATGGACATGGACCCTTCACTCATCCTTGCCCTAAAGAGCTCCTTGGATAAAGCAAACCTTTCGTGTCTACTTTGTGCACCATACAACTCCTGCAATTGTATATAGATCTCTCAAGCATGTTTCATGTGCTCATAAGTCTTTTGGAGCTCGTTTAACATGGATGCCATCATGACATACCTCACTTGTCGATCATTATGCACAAATTTTTTGAACATTTCACATTGTGCATTGGTGGCATCATCACCAAGCGTGTCCATAGGACTTTGATCAATAATGTAAGTCTGCTTTTCAGAGTTAAGAATGATTTTAAAGTTTTTTAACCAATCTTAAAAGTTTGGCCCGGTAAGTTTATTTGTTTCCAAAATGCTTGCGAGTAGATTTTTAGCCATTTTTATTGAAGATTTTGAAAATCTACAAAAGGCAAAAAAAGAGTATAAGCATGTAATTAAGTTTGATGTTAAAACACATGTTCATGGTCTTTCAAGCATATTTTCCTCCCACTATTTTATCAAATTCTTCACCCCTAAAAAGAATTTGAGAAATCATATTCCCTAATGAGAATCAAGATCCCAAGGACTTGCAAGTGGACCCACGACTCGTGAGACATCCACAAACAATCGAAGGGTAAGCAACTTTTGCTAATTGTATCTCATGCAACTCTTGATATATTTTGCCTCACTTTTCATATGGACCCACGACTTGTGAGACATCCACACGAATGGCTATTAAGTCAGACCTACAAATCAAACTTTGATTTGAGACGGACACCACAACATCCCACGACTTGTGTGATAATGCATGGGCGTTCTCAAATCAAAGGTGCATCATATGCTAAGTATATGATCACAACTTTTCGTTATAAGTATGACCCATGACTCGTGAGACATCACACAAATAATAGTAGCATCGTTATGCCACATACTATTGGTAGAAGCCTTGGATTAATCAAAACTCTTTTAATTTATATCCATTTCAACTTAATATTTGAAAAACACTTAGACATTCCAGGTGGAGGGTTTTTGCTTGCAAAGATCTCATCATTTTATCTCTTTATTTAGATTTGCTATATCCTAAACATGCATCTTGTACATCAATAGGTTATGGAAAGCATAAATAAATAAATGCGCCTAGTATGCTCCTAGGGTGAGGTGACCATGAGCCTAGCCAAGTGGTGCACTTAGAACCATACGTGTGCCACCTAGTTGATTTTAGGTGGGTTGATTAAATATAGCTATTACATGAGTGCATCCCATGCCTCCGAAGGTCTCCATTGCTCCATGCAACAATTACATAAATAGGAAATCCTCATTCCAAGTGATTCTACTCTATTAACATTTACAAGGTAGAAATAATGAGGCATGCAAGCCTCAATTTAATACAACCGATTTCAACAACTTGAAATATATAAAATCAATATTAAAGCCTCATGATCATCCCAATTCATTCATCATCCATTCAATAATTATATGAACAATTAATAAATTGAGAATTAAAAATTAATTCTAATAATTAAATGCTTATCTCATAAACAAATTATTGATCAAGCATAACATTTATGCCATAATTGGAAGATCAACTTTAACCAATTTTCAAAAGCATTAAAAAAATGTTAAACATAATTTTGAGAACTTGTACAACATTTATACATCTATTAAGTGTGGTGCAAAAATATTTCAAACACAAAAGGAGTTGAAAAATAGGCTTAAGATTCACCAAAACCTAAAAATTAGGACTGCCGCCTAGTCTAGCGCACAGCTGAGTAGGTCGTGCGCACAACATGTGCGCAGCGCCTGGCTAGCACTTGTCAGCCACTGTTTTGGGGGCTTCCAAGTATGTCAAGCCATTTTTCCACTCAACTTTCATGCACCAATAATTTTAGCACATGTTTCCAACATTAAAACACACATTATAGATGAATTTCCAGATTTAAAACCTCTTTTAAAAATGAAAATTCAAGTGCTCAATCATGCCTTCAAAAATTAGAAAAAACTAAAATCATATTCATCAAAATCTCCAATACAACTCCAATCAAATTGGATCTAAAAATGACCAAAACTCTTTTAATCAAACAACAACATGCTATATCAACATACAACGTCAATAAATGCTAAATCAACATTCAACATTTATCACTATGAATTGAAACATACTAAAACATAAATCAACATATATAATAGCATGCTTTCAACTCGTCAATCAAGGAGCCACACACAACACAACCAAATACTGAAATCCATTATATGAATCGACAGTTTGGTGATCTTGATTCATCCATCATATGAATCAATCATCCAATGAAAATCCAAATCTAAGCATGATCTAGGCTCCGATACCACTTGAAAGCTAGTAACGTAGTAGGATCCAATTATAAAAACTTCAAAAGCTTAATAAACTAGTGCTTACATGCTAACTAAGATCAAATCATGCCTAATATTTAGATTTGGATAGTGTGTTACCTTTAAATTGCAAAATCCAAGGAGAATGAGGTGAACCTTTCACTAATCTAGAAACTGCTAGAAAATACGCAGCAAGAGTGGAGCAATTTTTACCACCATCAAATCACCTCCAAAAATCACGAAAAAAATTATTGGAGCTACCCAACACCTTGGGGAACTCTCAGTGAAATTTTCAGACCAAAGAACTTTCTGGATCTCCCTGGAGAAAATCGCCAAATCGGACTCTATGCAATTGGATCCTCAAACCGTAGCAAACTCACTTGTTTGCCTCTATTGATATAATCCACACACCAAATAGATCTTTCAAAATCTCTACCCTATAAGTTGGAATAAGGCCATAGATAAGCTATGGTGGAGGCCCATTTTTGGCAGGGAAGAAGAAGAAAGGAGCAAAGCTTTCAACACATGAATACAACGCTTGCAAGGATTTTGCAAGGAATGGTGGAAAATCTAATTCTTCACACCTTTTTGACATAATAACCAGCCCTCTCTTCTCTCTCTCTCTCTCTCTCTCTCTCTCTCTCTATATATATATAAAGGCTAAATGGTGTGATGCCAAGGTGGAATCAGACCTCCTATGAGGAGAAAGGATGGCCAACTTGTATTTTGCCAAGGTGGCAAATGCAAATTCAAATCTAATTTGAATTTCACTTGCATTTTAATTACATTTGAAATCTAATTTTAAGTTAATTAAAATGCAAATTCAAATGACCCTCCAAAATGTGTTATTTCCATTAATTAAATCAAACACTTTAATTTAATTAATTAACCTTTGACTTAACTTTTAAGTCAAACAAGCTCAACTCTTAAGCTTGAATTTTGTTAACTTAACTCTTTAACTTAACTTGACCAATTGATGGTCATGTTGGCACCAAATAATTAACTCCTTAATTATTGGTCTAATTTAACTCCTTAAATTAATTGATTAATTTAACACTTAAATTAATCAAGCCAAAATTGACCTTCAAAATTGGTACCTTAAAATCGGGCCAATAAGAAATAATTTTCTAACACTTAGAAAATCTCTTCTCCATCAAAAAGGAAGCTAAATGGCTTTTTTGTGTGACCCAATATGCTCTAACATTCGTTGGACATGGGCTCACAACTCCTTATGACTCTTGAATATCAAATATTACTTTTAGTTTAAAACACTTTTAAAATAATCAACTCGATTCAATTAATCCATTAATTTAAGAGTACCCAATCTCCATAGTTGATGTCCAACCTCAAGCCCATGGAGCCCAACTAATTGGCCGAAATGAATATTTTGGAGAACTATTATAGCTCTGCACTTATCATGCAAATAGGGTCCTTCTATCTCCTATCCCCCGAAAGAGGCCTAAGGCAAGATATTTGTCGGCTCCCTAACAACCTCGGTGCTATGTTTCTATTCTCAATGTTTGATTCCCTTATGTGATCTCATCTTTGAAAAACTCTTTTTCCAAATTGTCACACTACCTTGCGCAAAGATTTCTTAAAATCGATCATTATAGAACACATAGGAGATACACTCGTCCTTCACAAAAGTGAGGAGTCAGATTCCATCTTGGATCTCACAAACCTCCATGCCAAGTAGCTCATACCTAATCTCAACCCAAAAGATCTACTAAGTGGTCATGGAAGAGTCAAAGCATGAGGACCAGACACAAGGTTACCATGGATCCTTAGGTCAGAGGACTTATAATATGCACTAGCGTAAGCTGGAGAACTTGCCACTACCGACTTGCCACTACGGCTATGTAGTGGGATCTCCGGTGGGCCTTCAGTGTCTTGTTCTCTAATAAGCATCCACTAAAATGCACCCATATCTCATATGCTTGCTTATGGAACCGAGTAATATCCAACACTTGGATTTATATTTCGTCAGTGTAAGTCTATCTGGATCCTAGATGCCCCATCTCATAAGATCCTACGACTTGGAAGATTTAAGATTACGACCGTGTGAGCCTTATTCCACAGTCATCAAACCAAGTCCTGTAGTCATGAGTGATCTAGGGCTTTATCCAAATAGAGGAGAACTAATAAAGAGCATAAGATGAAGATGGCCATATAAAGAATATCATTCAATCAAGATTGTTTTACAAGGTAATAGCTTATACAAGGCCAATCTAATTAGCTTGCCAGGCAATATTCTAGCATTCTTAACCTATCCCGGAATATTTCACAGTTGGTTCCCTTTTGAAGAAGAGTTGTTCTTCCTCTTGCTTTCCTTCTAGGGCCCATAAGGCCTTTCAACTTGGAGGAAGAAGCTAGCATAAGGGGCTTCTCCTTTTTCATAGTCACCTTAGTGGTCATAAGCATGTTCACTAATTCATCAATCATAACTTTTTCCTTAGACATATTAAACTTCATAATGAATTGATCAAATGATGGGAATAATGACTGGAGGATCAAATCCACATAGAGGTCATTGTCCATAATCACGTAAAGTTGTCCAAGCTTCTCGATAAGTCCAATCATCTTGAGCCCATGATCATAGATACTTGTCTCATCACTCATCCTTGACCTGAAGAGCTTCCTAAACAAAGCGAACCTTTTGTGTCAAGTTTTTACACTATAAAACTCTTGTAGGTGCAAGTATATCTCTCTAGCATGTTCCATATGCTCGTGATTGGTCATGGAAGCTGACATGAGGCATCTAAATTGTGGATCATCATCTACAAATTTCATGAACCTTTCAAGATCCTCATTGGTGGCGTCATCACCCAGTATGTCTATAGGACTTTGATCTAGGACATAAGTCCTCTTATCGGAGTTAAGAATTATCTTAAGGTTTTTTAACCGATCGTAGAAGTTTGACTCGGTTAGCTTATTAGCTTCTAAAATACTTGCGAGTAGATTTTTAGCCTTTTTGTTTTTGAAAATTTCAAAAATCTACAAGAGGTAAAAAATAGTATAAGTATGCGATTGAAAATTGATATTAAAAACATATTCATGGTCTTTCAAGCATGTTTTTCTCCCACTATTTTATCAAATCCTTGACACCCTAGAAGAATTCGAGAAATCTCATTTCCTAGTAAGAATCAAGATCCTAAGGATTCGAAGGTAAGTAACTTTTGCTAATTGCTTTTCATACAACTCTTGATATATTTTGCCTCACTTTTCATGTTGACACACGACTTATGAGACATCCACATTACTAGGTGTCAAGTCGTACCTACCGACCAATCTTCAACTCGAGATGGTCCCACGACATCTCACAACTCGTGTGCCAATACATGGGCATTCTCAAATCAAAGTGCATCTAATGCTAAGTATATGATCACCAGCTTTCCACAATAAGTGTGCCCCATGACTCGTGAGACATCACACAAATAATGGTACTGTCGTCATACCACATACTATTGGTAGTAGGCATGTATTAATTAGACTCTTTTAACTTGTATCCGTTTTGATTTGATATTTGAAAGCAGTTAAACATTCTAAGTGGAAGGCTTTTGCTTGCAAAGATCTCATCATTTTATCTTCTTATTTAGGTTCTCTATATCCTAATCATGCATCTCATACATCAATAGGATATGAAAAGAATGAATAAGTAAATGCGCCTCGCATGCTCCTAGGATGGGATGACCATAAGCCCACCAACTGCGGCACTTAGAGCCATAGGTGACCACTTAGTTGATTTTTAAGTGGGTTGATTAAATCTAGCTATTAAATGAGTGTATCTCATACATTCATGGGTTGTCATGCCTCCAACAGTTTTCTTTGCTCCTTATAACATCTACATGAGAAGGAACACCTCACTCTTAGTTATTCTACTCTCATAACATTTACAAGAAAGAAATAAAAGAGGCATGCAAGCCCCAATTTAATACAACCCTTTTCAATAACTTGAAACAAATAAAATCAATATTAAAGGCTCATGATCATCCCCATTCATTCATCATCCATTCAACATTTAAATGAACAACAAATAAATCAAGAATTGACATTCAATTCTATCAATTAAATGCTAATCAAATTAACAAATAATTGGTCATGCAAAAACAAGCAAAACACTCACGCAAAATATTTTTGCCGCAATTGGAGATCAACTTTAACAAGTTTTAAAAGCAATAAAAAGTGTCCAACACAATTTTGAGAACTTGCACAACATTTGTGCAACTAATGTGTGTACTTCAAAATAAGTTTGCTTACTGAAAGAACAAAAATGAAAGCTCAAAACTCATCCCAAACTCATCTAGGGGCTGTTGGTCGAGGCTTGCACACTGCTGAGTAGTAGATCTCAACCACTGCCTTACTGTGGGCTGCCAAATGCTGGCAAGTCCTCTATTCTGGGGTCACAGCCAAGTCAAGCCATTTTTGGCTCAACTTTTGTGCACTAAGACTTTTAGAACAACTTCTAAATATCAAAACACACAACATAGTGAAAATTTCAAATTAAAACACCTTTTAAAACTGAAATATCAAGTGCCCAAAGATGATTGAAAAACAAGTTTAAGCAAGAATCATATTCTTCAAAAATCTACAAATATATCCAATCTCATTGGACCCAAAAATGACCAAAACAACTTGAGGCCATTGACAACATGATATATCAACATATAACACCCACCAATGCCAAATCCAAATTCAACATTAGACAAAATAAATTAAAACATACTCATCACATGATTTAACATTTAAAACACATAATAACATGATTTAATCTGTTAATCAAGGAGCCACAAATAAGATTATCCATACACCCCAACCCATTATATAGATTGAGTACATATTGATGTTGATCAATTCTTCACAAGAACCAATCACCCAAGCCAAGCAAAACCCAAATCCATGCACGAATATAGCTCCAATACCATTTGTAGGTATGTATGGCAGTAGGATCCAAATATTTTCAAAAACCATGAATCTAACTAGCCCACACACATCCCTAGGGATCAATACATGTATAAAATCAGATTTATAGAAGGTAAATACCTTGATGATAATAGAAAATTCAAGGAGCAAGAAAAACTCTCTTCAACAGTTGAAGAAGCTTCTCACTAGCGCAACAGAACCACCACCATTTTTCCCTTAGTTGGACTCCTATTTATTAGCTAAAAATTTTACTAGAATGTCATCACACCCTAAGGATACAACACTCCAAAAATCAGCCAAAACAAAACATCAAAAGGCCTCTTAGAATTCGATCGAAGTGGTTACTAGAAACTGTCTCAAACAAGAGCAATAGCAACCAAATGGTTGGCCTTTAATGACATAGTCCACACCCCATAAAAGGACCTATTCTATATAAAATGGATAAAGATATTTGTAGATAAAGGAGGAGAGAAGGCTTGGAAATGTAGGTGGAGGATGAAGGAGGTTGGAGAGAATAATGGTGATGCGAACAATTAGATGGCTACTATCTAAATTGTTGGGAGAATAATAGACACCTACCAATCAATCTAGCATGTGGAAGCTCCTTCTTCTCCTATATCTATATATAGGAGTGGGTCACACACCATCCTCAAGGAGAGGGTGCCAAGTGTCTATGCCAAGGTGGCTACTAACAATTAGTGTTAATGTGAATTTGAATGTCATTTGGAATTTGCATTTCATCTCAGGAAATGTCTTACAAACGAATTCTAATTTCATATTAAATGAATCCCTTCATTAAATAATATTCACCAAATATAACTCTCTAATTTAATTAAATTAAATACTTTAATTTAATTAATAATGCATTGGCTTAACTCTTAAGTCAAAGTACTTAACTCTTAAGCTAGTTAAAATTAATTTAACTCTTAAATTAATTTGACTTATTGATAGTCATGTGGCATCAATTAATTAACTCTTAATTAATTGATCATAATTTAAGTCTTGAATTAAATTGATCAATTCAACTCTTAAATTGATCAAGCCAAAAATAACTCCAATTTTCGCCTCCTCCAAATTCAGTAATGAATTTTCTAACTTTTAGAAAATTCTCCCTTTTCAATAGGTCATGCTATTGGCTTTTATGTGTGACCCATTAGGTTCTACCATTCATTGGACATGGGCTCACAAATACTTGTGACTTATGGAATATCAAATATTCATATTAGTTTAAACTCCTTTAAACTAAGCGACTCAATTTAATTAATCTCATTAATTAAATAGTATCCAATCTCCATGGTTGATGTCCAACCTCAAGCCTATGGAGCCCATCTAATTGGCCAAAATTAAAGCTCTTAAATAACCATTCTAGTAAAATGCACACCATGCAAATATGATCCTTTCGTCTCCTATCTCCCGAAAGAGGCCTAGGGCAAGATACTAATCGGCTCCCTAATAGCCTCAATACTATGCTTCTATTCTCAGTGTTCAATTCCCTTGGTGACCTCATCTTCGGAAATATCTTTCCATATTGTCACATCACTTTGCACAAGAATTTCTTAGAATCGATCATTATAGAATGCATAGGACATGCCCTCGCTCTTCACAAAAACGAGGAGTTGGATTTCATCTTGGATGTCACAAACCTCCATGCCTGGTAGCTCATGCCCAATCTTAACCCAAGTGGCCTGCTAAATGACCAAGGAAGATTTAAAGCATGAGGACCAAAATAAGGTTGCCTTAGATATTCAGGTCAAAGGACCAATAAAATGCACTAACGTAAGCTGGAGAACTTACCACTACTGACTTACTACTATGGCTATCTAGTGGATTCTCTTGGTAGGCCTTCACTACTTTGTTTTGTAACAAGTACCCACTAACATGCATCCATATCTCATATAGGATTGCTCATATAACGAAGCAAGATCCAACCCTTAGATTTATGCATCGTTAGTGCAAGTCTATCTGGATTTTAGATGTTCTGTCTTTAAGATCCTATGACTTGAAAGATTTAAGATCACAATCTTGTAAGACTTATTCTATTATCACCAACCAATGCATGATCAAGTCCTATAGTCTAATGTGATCTAAAGGCTTCATCCGAATGCTAGTGAAGCAAATAATGAGCATAAGATGAAGATAGTCATATAATAAATATCATTCAATCAAGATTTTTTTACAAGAAAATAGTTTACGAGGGCCATCAAATTAGCTTGCGGGGTACTATTACAACAAGAAGTGATAACCCAAAAACTCTCTTGGGTATCCCACAAACTTGCACAAGGTAGATCTATTATCTAACTTATCTCCTACTGTCCGTCTCAAGTAGGTAGGAGACCTCCAAACCTCAAGGTATTTGTAAGAGGGTGCTTTGCCATTCCACATCACATGCATTATTTTTGGCACCGACTTTGATGGTACTACATTTAGTAGCATCGCCGCTGTTTGTAAAGTGAATCCCCACAAAGGAGATGGGTACATCAAAAAATCTCATCATGGAATGTACCATGTCTGAAAAAGTATAGTTTCTCCTTTCAGCTACTCCATTATGTTAGGATGTGCTAAATGGAGTCCATTGTGAGAGAATCCCATTCTCTTTTAGATAATCCAAGAACTCAGTACTTAAGTATTCTCCCCCACTTCATTCCTATACTTCTTGAATTATTCAAAGGCTTCAGATTTGTATTTCATAAGATACATATGCCCGAACTGACTATAATCATCAGTAAAAATGATGAAGTAGGAATAGCCACCTCTCGCACTAACTCTTAGTGGGCCACAAAGTATAGGTCAAATCTAAAGGACTTGTGGTTCGCTCCGTTTGCCCTACAAAAGGAGCCTTGGTCATTTTTCCCTTTGAACAAGATTCACAAGAAGGAAGTTCCTCGATGCCACTAACATTTAGTATTTTGAGAGCTTCTAACTTGTTCATCCTATTTTTATAAATATGACCAAGTTTTGCATGCTAAAGAATGGCATCTTCTTGGTTATCTAATTTTCTTTTACTTGATTGAATATGCATTAGTGAAGGTTGGAAATCTAGTATGTATAATCCATTATTCAATGTACCTTGTGTAATTAAAGAACCATTCTTTAATGCTTTCAATACACCATTCGATATAGAAAAATCAAATCCTTCACTATCAAGAGTAGGTATTGAAAGAATGTTCTTAACAAGTTGAGGTACATAATAATAAGGATTTAAGACAATACAAGCATTCCCCAAGTCTAACTTTACTACACCTTAGACCGTGGCAGCAACTCTTGCTCCATTTCTGATGCGGAGGATCATATCCCCTTCACGTAGATTCTTTCTTCTTTCCATCCCCTGTAACAAATTACAAAGGTGAGAACCACATGCAATACCAAATACCCATGAGGGAGAATTAGTCGTTAAGTGCACTTCAATGAAGTAAATACCCTTCCCAAGGGTGCCAAGGTATTCCTTGCAATCTTTTTTCCAATGCCCTTTTTTGCCATAGTAAAAACAAATTGTATTGGTCTTATCACCTTTCTTCTTCTTAACGCCCCCAAACTTTTCAAGGGTTGCTTCTTTTTCAATGAAGAATTCTTCTTTCTCTTACCTCTTTTTCTAAGCACTTGACGGTCACCATCATGTTCACTAATTTGTTAATCATTACCTCTTACTTGGACATATTAAAGTTCATAAGAAGTCGGTTGAACAAAAGGGGCAACGGCTGTAGGATCAAATCCATGTAGAGGTCATTGTCCATGACCATGTTAAGTTATCTAAGCTTTCGATGAGTCCAATCATCTTAAGTCAGAGATCATGGCCACTTTAACCCTCTACCACCTTTGATCTGAAGAGCTCTGTAACCTTTCATGTCTTGTTTGAACACCATATAACTCTTGTAGGTGTTTATAGATCTTACTTGCATGTCCCATATGCTTGTGAGTCTTTTGAAGCTCATTATTCATGGAAGCCATCATGAGGTATCTCACTTGTAGATCATTATCCACAAGTTTAGTAAACACTTCACGGGCCTTATCGCTAGCATCATCACCTAAGGTGTTTGGTAGATATTAATCAAGTACATAAGTTTTCATTTTGGAGTCAAGAATTATTTTAAGGTTCCTTAACCAATCATGGAAGTTAGGCCAGTAGTTTATCGATTTCTAAAATACTTGCAAGTGGATTTTTAGCCATTTTCCTTTTTGAAGATTTCAAAAATCTACAAGAGAAGAAGAAAGAGTACAAGTATATGATTAAAATTTGATATTTGAAAGCATGTTCGTGGTCTTTTAAGCATATTTTTCTCCCGCTATTTTATCAAATTCTTCACCCTTAGAAGAATTCGGGAAATCTAATTTTCAAGTGAGAATCAAGATCCCGAGGACTGGCCCCCATAATCGAGTGCCATCCACAAGCAATTGGAGGGTAAGCAACTTTTGCTAATTGCATCTCATGTAACTCTTAACGTATTTTGCCTCACTTTTCACATAAACCCACATAACCATGTGCCATCTATGTTACTAAGTGTTAAGTCCAACCTACCAATCAAACTTTGATTCAAGATTGGCACCACAACATCCCTCATAACTGAGTGCTAATGTGTGGGCATTCTTGATTCAAAGATGCATCTCATGCTAATTGTATTCTCGCAACTTTTCTCCTAAATGTGACCCCCGTAATATTGTGCCATCACACAAAATCGGTAGCGTTGTTATGGCATACACTGTTGGTAGAAGGCAAGGACTAATTAAAACACATTTTAATTTGTATCCGTTTTGACTTAATATTTGGAAAGCAGTTAGACATTCCAAGTTGAGGGTTTTTACTTGCAAAGATCTCATCATTGTCTTCTTATTTAGGTTTTCTATATCTTAATCATGCATCTCATACATCAATAGAATCTAAAAGCATAAATAAGTAAATGCACCTAGCACTTAGAGCCATAGGTGCACCACTTAGTTGATTCTAAGGGGTTTGATTAAATCTAGCTGTTACATGAATGTATCCCTATACATTCATGGGTTTTCAAAAGTCCCGATGCCTTCAATGGTCTTCTTTTCTCCATTCAACATTTACATGAGAAAGAAATCCTCACGCCTAGTAAATCTACTCTGATAACATTTGCAAGATAGAATTATGAGGCATGCAAGCCCAAATTTAATTCAGCCCTTTTCAACAACTTGAAACAAATAAAATCAATATTAAAGGCTCATGATCATCCCCATTCAATCATTATTCATTCAACAATTAAATGAACAATAAATAAACCTAGAATTAAAAAGTAATTCCAGCAATTAAATGCTTATCTGATAAACAAATAATTGGCCAAACAAGATGAAGCATAACAATTATGCCATAATTTGAAGATCAACTTTAATGAACTTTTAGAAGCATTCAAAAATGTCAAACATAATTTTGAGGCCTTGCACAACACTTGTGCATCTATCATGTGTGAGCCAAAACTCTTTTGGTCGTATAAAGGAGCATAAAAATAACAAAAACTCATGCCAAATGAAAAAGTGCTACTACTCGCCAAGGTCGGGTGCACTACTCAGCCAGCGCCAGGCTAGGCCGGGTAGCTTGCCCTATTTTCACTTCGGCACGGAGTGATGTCCATTTTAGCTCAACTTTTGTGAACCAAAAAATTAGGACACCTCCTAAATATTAAAACATACATTATAGATGATATTCCAGATTTAAAACTCCTTTTAAAAATAGAATTTCAAGTGCTCAATCATGCTTTCAAAAACAAGTTAAAGTATGATCACAATCTCCAATCAAATTGGATCCAAAAATGACCAAAATAACTTAAGGCCAATCAACACATGCTATATCAACATATAACATCAATTAATGCCACATCAATATTCAACATTAATAGCTATGAATTAAAACATACTAATCATATGAATCAACACTTAAAACACATATTAGCATGCTTTCAATTCATCAATCAAGGAGCCACACACAACATCATCCAAAAACTACAATCTATCATATGTATAAAAAGTTTGGTGATTTTGATCAATCTGTCACATGAATCAATCAATCAAAAAAGCTAAATCAAAGAATAAATTAGGCTCCGATACCACTTGAAAGCAAGTAAGGCACTAGGATTTAATAATAAAAATTCAAAAGGTTAAATAAACTAGTGCTTACAAGCAACTAAGGATCTAAACATGCTATAGGATTTAGATTTGGATGGAAAGTTATCTTGATTAGAAAAATCCAAAGGTAGATTGAAAAACACTTTCTTCAAAGCAAAATCTGTCAAACAGTGGCACAACTGGAAGAAAGCAACTTTTGCACAATCCAAAGGACTTCAAAAGTATCCAAAAAAATTCTAGTAAATCCTCGACTCTTTGTTGAAGCTACTGTTAATATTTTAGACCAAAACTCCTCCTGGATCTTTTGGAATAAAATTTCCAACTAACTCGTCTCGTAAGTAGATCTCCAAAGGCTTAGCAAACCATTTGTTTTGCCTCTATCAAAATGATCCTCACACCAATCCAATTTCCTACTACTCCTCACTTTTAGCTGGAGAAAGAGAGGAGAGAAGAGAAAGAGATGGATGATTTTGTGGTTGGAGAAGAAAAGAGAGATGAATTTCAACACATGAGTGAACACTTTGAAAATATAGGGAAAAAAGTGAGAATCAAATTCTCCACTTGAATGAATTGCTAGTTAGCTGCCCAGCCTCATCTCTATATCTATATATAGAGGAAGGATGGTGTGATGCTTCCTCGGGAGAGGGAGGACTGCCAATATGCTTGCAATGCATGCAAGTTTGCAAATTCATATCTAATTTGAATTTATGTGCATTTTAATCACATTTGAAATCTAATTTCAAATTAATTGAATGCCACACTTAAAATGATCCTATCATTTGAATTCTCCCTTCAAAATAAATTACTCTCATGAATTAAATTACACACTTTAATTTGTTTAATTAAACCTTGATGACTTAACTCTTGAGTCAACAAGCTTAACTCTTTAAGCTTGATTTTGTTAACTTAACTCCTTATGTTAACTTTATCAATTGATGGTAACATGGCACCAAATAATTAACTCTTTAATTATTGGTCTAATTTAACTCCCTAAATTAGTTGATCAATTTAACAATTAAATTAATCAAGCCAAAATTGATCTCAATTTTGGGTCACCTAAATCTGTCTCTATGAGTGAATTTTCTAACACTTAGAAAGTTCCTCCATTACTTAGGAAATGTAATTAGCTTTTGTGTGTGACTCGATAGGTTTTACCATTTGTTGGACATAGGCTCACAACTCCTTGTGACTTTTGAATATCGTATATTCCTTTTAGTTTAAACTTTTTTAAACTAATCGACTTAATTTAAATAATCTCAATTAATTGAAGAGTACCCAATCTCCATGGCCGATGTCCAACCTCAAGCCTATAGAGCCTAACTAATTGGCCAAAATGAGTGCTCTTGGAGAACAATTATAGCTCTACGTGTACCATGCAAATACGATCCTATCGTATCCTATCTCTTGAAAGAGAGTAGGATAAGATGTTTGTTGGCTCTCTAATAGCCTCGAGACTATGTCTCTATTCCCAATGTTTGATTCCACTTTATAACCTCATCTTTGAAAAACTCTTCCAAATTGTTATACTGCCTTGCCCAAATATTTCTTGGAATTGATCATTATAGAATACATAAGAGATGTACTCATCCATTAGAAAGACCAAGAGTTGGATTCCATCTTAGATCTCATAAACCTCTATGTCTAAGTAGCTCATGCCCAACCACCACAAGAACTGCCCACTAGGTGACTAGGGAGGAGTCAAAGCATGAGGATCTAAACACAAGGTTACCATGGATCCTCATGTCAAAGGACTAATTATATGCATTAGCGTAAGAAAGAGAAATTGCAACTACCGATTTGCCACTTCAACTATCTAGTGGATTCTCCGGATAGGTCTTGAGTATCTTGTTCACTAACAAGCAATCACTAACTTGCATCTATATCTCATATGGGATTGCCTATGGAATTGAGCAATATCCAACTCCTTGGATCTATGCATTGTTAGTGCAAGTCTATTCGGATCTTCGATGCCTTATCTCTTAAGATCCAATGACTTGGAATATTTAAGATTACAACTGTGTAAAGCTTGTTCCATGATCACCACCTAATACATGACCAAGTCCCGTAGTCTTGTGTGATCTAAGCGCTTCAACCAAATGCCAGTGAAGTAAATATAATAAGCATAAGATGAAGATAGCCATATTATTAATATTATTCAATCAAGATTGTATCATAAGTGAAATAGTTTACTATGCCAATCTAATTGGCTTGTGGGGCACTATTCCAACATACTATTGGTGGAAGGAGTGGATTAATTAAAAATCCTTTTATTTTTTTTTTTATTTTGACTTAATATTTGAAAACACATAGACATTCTAAGTGAAGCAATTTTCTTGCTTGCCAAGATCTCACCAATTTTTTTTTTTTAAGGTTTTCTATATATCCTAAACATACATCTCATACATCAATAGTATAAGGAAAGCATAAATAAGTAAATACACCTAACATGCTCCTAGGGTGGGATGACCACGACCCTTAACCAAGTGGTGCACTTAGAGCCATAGGTGCACCACCTAGTTGATTTTAAGTTGGTTGATTAAGAAGGTGTTTGGCTAAGCTTATTTAAAACATCTTATAAGCTCCTACATATTATAAGATGTTTTCGGAGCTTATAAGATGTTAGATCTTATTTTTAAAATAAGTTGTTGAAGTGTTTGGATAAAATAAGAATTTGAAGCTTATAAGATGTTAATAATGGCAATTTTGTAATTAAAATGACTAAAAATGATGGAACTTGTTAAGATCTTAAAAATAAGTTAGGATCTCCTTACTTTTTTAAAAATAGCTTATAAGCTCCTAATATCTTATTTTAGGATCTTATAAGCTTTTTTTTAAAAAAAATTACCAAACATTTTTTATCAACTTATAAGCTCATAAACATCTTATAAGATGTTTTAAGGAGCTTATAAGCTCACCCAAACACCCTCTAAATCTAGCCATTAGATGAGTGTATCCCATACATTCATGGGTCTTTATGCCTCCAATGGTCTTCCTTGCTCCTTGCAACATTTATAAGAGAAAGAAATCCTCACTCTTAGTGATTCTACTCTCATAACATTTACAAGATAGAAATTAAGAGGCATACAAGCCCCTATTTTATACAACCATTTCCAACAACTTAAAACAAATAAAATCAATATTAAAGGCTCATGATCATACCCATTCATTCATCCATTCAACAATTAAATGAATAATAAATAAATCAAGAATTGACATTCAATTCCAATAATTAAATGCTTATAACATAAAAAATTAATTAGCCAAGCAAAAATAAACATAATATCTATGTATTTCTTTTCTGCACAAAATTGGAGATTAACTTGAACATACTTCTAAAAAAGCAATCAAAAATCTCAAACATAATTTTGAGAACTTGCACAACATTTGTGCATTTATTATGTATGAATCGGCATTCTTTTGGTCACTTAAGGAACATAAAATAACACTCAAAACTCATCAAAACAAAGAACAGCTGCTGCCGGGCCGGTGCTCAGCCAGGGCTGGCAGTGGCCCTGTTCTAGTGGTAATGACCAAATCAAGTGCATTTCTATTCAACTTTTGCTCACCAAAAAATTTAGAACAATTCCTAAACATGGAAATCACACAATATAGATGAAATTCCATATTCAAAACATTGGAATTTCAAGTGTTCAATCATGCTTCAAACTTCAAGTTCAAGTAAGAGTCACATTCTTCAAAAATACTCCAATAAACTCCAATCAAATTAAAAGTAAGTAAGACACTAGGATCCAATTATAAAACTTCAAAAGCCTAATAAACTAGTGCTTACATGCTAACTAGGATCAAATCGTGCCTAAAATCTAGATTTAGATAGGGTGTTACCTTGAAATGCTAATATCCAAGGAGAAAGTGGTAAACCTTTCACCAATCTAAAATCTGCTAGAAACAGTGCAACAGGAATGGAGTGATTTTTAACCTCGTTAGAACTCCTCCAAAATTAATGAAAAAAAATACTACAATCTCTCAACACCTTGGAGGAAAATAGTAAAAACATTTGGATGAAAAAGCTGTCTAGATCTCCGAGGAAAAATTTGTTAAATCAGACTCTGTGCAGGTGGATCTTCAAACCGTAGCAAACTAACTTGTTTGCCTCTATTTATATGATCCATACACCAAATAGATCTTCCTAAATCTCTAGTTTATAAGCTATAATAAAACCAGAGATAGACTATGGTGTAGGCCAATTTTCGGTAGGGAAGAAGAAAAAGAGAGTAAAGCTTTCAACACATGAATGCAATGCTTGCTATGTATATTAAAGGGAATTGCAAAAGAATCTAATTCTTTCACACTTTCAACAATGACCTATCCTTACACCCATTATATCTATATATAGGGTGAGGCTAGTGTGATGCCAAGTTGGCATCACATTTTCTATGAGGTGGGCAGCCAACTTGCATTGCCAAGGTGGCAAATGCAAATTCAAATTCAAATTGAAT
This sequence comes from Jacaranda mimosifolia, assembly GCA_018894105.1. Taxonomy (NCBI): domain Eukaryota; kingdom Viridiplantae; phylum Streptophyta; class Magnoliopsida; order Lamiales; family Bignoniaceae; genus Jacaranda; species Jacaranda mimosifolia. The sequence goes on along the minus strand of CM032127.1, from coordinate 32,136,586 downwards.
TTCATATGCATCTTAATTACATTTGAAACCTAATTTCAAGCTAATTAAAATGCTAATTCAAATGAACATTTCATTTGAATTTTCCCTCCAAAATATGTTATTCCCATTAATTAATTTAAAAACTTTATTTCATTAATTAAACTTTGACTTAACTGTTAAGTCAAACAAGCTCAACTCTTAAGCTTGATTTTTGTTAACTTAACCCTTCAAGTTAACATGACCAATTGATGGTCATATTGGCACCAAATAATTAACTCCTTAATTATTGATCTAAGTTAACTCCTTAAATTAACTAATTAATTTAACACTTAAATTAATCAAGCCAAAAAATCTTAGATGCCATGTCTCATAAATTTCTATGACATAGTTAAGATCACGATCGTGTGAGACTTATTTCATGATCATCACCGTGTGTACTAATCAAGTCCCATGGTCTTGTGTGATTTAAGGGCTTCAACCAAATGCAGTGAAGTAAATTAAGCATAATATGAAGAAAATAATTGATAAGGAATATCATTCAATCAAGATTGTATCATAAGTGAAATAGTTTTCATGCCAATCTCATTGGTTACGGGGCACTACTCCAACAACCTCCCACTTGCCCTAAAGCCAACGGTCTATAGTCTTAAGACCTATCTTCTGAAGATGTCATTCAAAGACCTTATGGGTTAGGGTTTTGGAAAGTATATCTACTAAATTCTCTTTCGATGTAACTCTTTCCACTCCAATGTTGCCTCTACTGATGATCTCTAGATCGAATGATATCGCCTTAAAATGTGCTTGGATCACTAAAGAGATCTTGGCTCCTTAGCTTGTGAAACCACGGCATTGTTGTCATAGAAGTCGACTACAGGCTTAGATATGCTAGGCATTACATCCAACTCTCGAATGAAGTTTTCAATTTAAATTCCTTTCTTTGCAGCTTTTGAAGTTACAATATATTCGGCCTCTGTGGTTGAATTGGTCGTGGTATCTTGTTTAGGGCTCTTTTGACTCACCACATTGCCATTGAGGCAAAATATAAATCTCAAAGTGGATTTTAAGTCATCTACATCGAATTAGAAACTAGAATCCAAAAACCCCTCAGGTTTCAATTCTGCATTATCGTATATCAAAGAAACATCCTCAGTCCTTCTCAAGTACTTAAGGATTACTCTAATGGCCATCCAATGACTGAGGGTTGGATTGGAAATAGCTCATAACACTCAGAACGTGTACCACATCTGATCTTGTGCATCGAACGGCATACATTATGCTCCCAATGGTGGACGCATGAGGTATATGCGACATCTTCTACCTCTATTCCTCCATCTTAGGGGCCATAGACTTGGAGAGATGAATATCGTGTCCCATATAGAGGAATCCCTTCTTGGATTTTTCCATATTGAATCCCTTTAGTATCTTATCAGTGTACAGGGTTTGGAAAAGCCCCAGCATCCCTCTTGATCTATCTCTATAGATATGTATTCCTCATATGTAGGATGGTCAACCAAAATCCTTTGTAGAGAATTAAGTAGAAAACCATCCTTTCATACACTCTAACATTTATCTCTCTTTCCCAATAAGAAGAATGTCATCGGCATAAAGCATAATAAAATGTATACTAGTCACTACTCCTACTAGCCTTCTTGTACACACATAGTTCATACATATTTTTGACAAAGCCAAATGATTTGATTGTTTTGTCAAAACGTATGTTCCAACTACGAGATGCTTGTTTGAGTCCATAAATGGATCTCTCGAGTTTGCAAACCTTTTGCTCACTCCCTTTAGATATAAAACCTTGTGGTTGCTCCATATGAATTTCTTCTTCAATGTTTTCATTGAGGAAAATAGTTTTCACATCAATTTTCCATCTATCATAGTCATAATATGCGGTTATGGCAAGTAAAATTTGAACATACTTAGGCATTGCAACTGGTGAAAAAGTTTTCTCAAAATTGATACTTGGTCTTCGAGTGTAATCTTTTGCCACTAGTTGCGCCTTAAAGGTCACTACCTCTCCATCGACTCCTTGCTTTCACTTATAGATCTACTTGCAACCAATGAGAACTATTCATTCCGGTGGATCTATCAAAGCCCATACTTTGTTCGAGTACATGAAGTCCATTTTGGATTTTCTAATGTGAAGCCAATATCCCGAGTCTATGTCCAACATGGCTTTCTCGTAAGTCTTAAGATCGCTACCTGATTGGCCCGTCTCGAGAAGGAATTCGAACCTTTCGGGTTGCTACTTAACTCGGTTTGACCTTCCTAGAGGTTGTGTGTGAGTCGCTTGATGCTTATATGTTTCCACCACTTATGGGATTTTTTGATCATTTTGAACTTCATCAAGTTCAATAACAATACCATTTCTATCCAATAGAATTTTTTTTTTCAAAAAAGTGGGCATTCCTTGAAATAAACACCTTTTGTTCTGAGGGATCATAAAAGTAATAGCCCAAAGACTCTCTTAGGTATCCCATAAACTTGCACAAGGTGGATGTACTATCCAACTTGTCTCCCACTAACCAATTGACGTAAATGGGAGACCCCCAAACCGTTAGATAATAGTAAGATGGTACTTTGTCATACCATATCTCATGCGGTTTTTGTGGCATTGACTTTGAGGGCACTACATTTAGTAGCCTCGACACTGTGTGTAAGGCATGACTCAAAATGATATAGGTACATGTAAAAAGCTTATCATGGAATGCACCATGTCCAAGAATTCAGTACTTAAGTATTCTCTCCCTCGATCCGAACGAAGTGCTTTAATATTTACTAAGTCCCTTTTCTTTTCTACTTCATTTCTATACTCTTTGAACTTTTCAAAGCCTTCAAACTTGCACTTCAAAAGATACACGTGTTCAAATCAAGTATGATCATCGATGAAGGTAATGAAGTAAGAATAGCTGCTTTTTGCACTAACTTTTAGTAGGCCACATACATCTGTATGGATCAAATCCAAATGATTTGTAGTTCACTCTGATTGTCCTACAAAAGGAGTTTTGGTCATTTTTCCCTTCAAACAAGATTCACAACATTTAGAGTGGCATTTTCTTGGATATCTAATTTTCTTTTACTTGATTGAATGTGCATCAATGAAGGTTTAGAATCAAATATGCACAATCCGTTATTTAATGTACTTGTGCAATTAAAGAATTATTCTTTAATGCTTACAATTTCCCATTAGATATAGAAAAAGCTTATCCTTCATTATCTAACTTGGGAATTGAAATAATATTCTTCATAAAATTCAGTACATAAAAATATGGATCAAGTACAATCATAGAATTCTCCAAGTCTAACTTGATGACACCTTGAACCGTGGCTGCAACTCTTGCTCCACTTCCTAGGTAGAGGATAATATATCCTTCATTGAGCATCTTTTTTCTTTCCATCTCTTGCAACAAATTACAAAGGTGAAACCACATGCGGTATCAAATACCTATGAGGAAGAATTAGTCGTCAAGTGCACTTTAGTAAAGTACATACCCTTCTCAAAGGTTACCAAGTAAGCTTTGCAATTTCTCCTCCGATGCCCTTTCTTGCCACAATATAAACATGTGGCACTGGTTTTAGCCTCTTTTTTCTTCTTAATTCCCCCTAAACTTTTCAAAGCTTACTTCCTTTATGAGGAAGAACTTTTCATCTTCTTATCTCCCTTTCTAGGACTGCTAGGGCCCTTAGACTTGGAGAAGTATTCAAGCATAAAAGGCTTATCCTTTTTCATCGTCACCTTGGCAGTCACTACCATATTCACTAATTCATTAATCATCACTTTTTGGTTAGACATATTAAAACTCATAATGAATTTGTCGAATGAGCTTGGTAATTATTGTAAGATGAAATCTATATAAAGGTCATTATCCATGTTCACATCCAATTGTCCAAGCTTCTTGATGAGTCCAATCATCCTGAGCCCATGATCATGGACACTTGAGCCCTCTACCATTGTAGACCTAAAGAGCTCCCTAGACAAAGTGAACATTTCACGTCTAATTTGGACACCATACAACTCTTGTAAGTGTGTGTAGATCTAGCTAGTATATTTGATATGCTGATGAGTCTTTTGGAGCTTATTGGTCAAAGAAGCCATCATAAGATACCTAGTTTGTTGATCATCATCCACAATTTTGTGAACAATTCATGGGTCTCATCAGTGGCATCATTGCCAATAGTGTCCGGCGAACTTTGATTAAGGACAAAAGTCTTCTTTTCGAAATCAAGAATTATCTTGAGGTTTCTCAACCAATTGTGAAAGTTTAGCCCAGTTAGTTTATTAGTTACCAAAATTGCATTGAGCGAATTCTTAGCCGTTTTGAGTTTGAAGATTTAAAAAATCTACAAAAAGCAATAAAAAAGAATATAAGCATGTGATTGAATATTTCATATTTGAAAACATGTTCATGGTCATTCAAGTATGTTTTTTTCCTACTATTTTATCAAATTCTTCACCCCATAGAAGAATTCGGGAAATCATATTTCCTAGTGAGGATCAACACCCTAAAGACTTGTAAGTGAACCCTCATGACCAAGTGTCATCCAAAAATAATCGAAAGGTAAGCAACATTTGCTAATTACATCATATGCAACTCTTGATATATTTTGTCTCACTCTTCATGTAGATCCTCGTGATCGGACAACCTCCACATTACTTGGTGTTATGTCGGACCTTCCAATCAAACTTTTATTCGAGACCGCTCCACGACATCCCTTGTGACCGAGTGCCAATGTATGGGAAACCTCAAATCAAATGTACATCATATGCAAAGTATATGGTCACAGCTTTCCACCTAAGTGTGATCCCTGTGACCAAGTACCATCACATAAAGATGGTAGCATCGTCATACTATATACTATTAGTAGAAGGTATGGATTAATTAAAACTCCTTTTAATTTGTATCCATTTTGACTTAATATATTGGAAGCACTTAAATGTTCTAAGTAGGGGGATTTTCTTACTTGCCAAGATCTCACCAATTTTATCTTCTTATTTAGGTTTTCTATATCCTGAATGTACATCTCATACATCAATAGACTATGGAAAGCATAAATAAGTAAATGTGCCTCGCATGTTCCAAGGGTTAGATGACCATGAGTCTTAAACAAGTGGTGCACTTAGAGCCATAGGTGCACCACCTAGTTGATTTTAAGTGGGTTGATTAAATCTAGCCGTTACAAGAATGTATCCCATACATTCATAGGTCTTTATACCTCCAATGGTCTTCATTGCTCCTTGTAACATTTACATAAGAAAGAAATCCTCACTCTTAGTGATTCTACTCTCATAATATTTACAAAATAGAAATTAAAAGGCATGCAAGACCCAATTTAGTACAACCCTTTTAAAAAATATTAAACAAATAAAATCAATATTAAAGGCCCATAATCATCCCCATTCATTCATCATCCATTGAACAATTAAATGAGCAATAAATAAATCAAGAATTGACATTCAATTCCAATAATTAAATGCTTATCTCATAAACAATTAATTGGTCAAGCAAAAACAAGCATAACATTTATGCATCATATTTTTGCAACAATTGGAGATCAACTTTAACATGATTTTACTAGCAATCAAAAATGCCAAATATAGTTTTGAGAACTTGCACAACACTTGTGCATCTGTTATGTGTGATATAAAGTACGTTGGTCACTAAAAGAACCAAAACAACAATCAAAACTCACCTGAACTCAAAATAGCTGCTGCTAGCCCAGCCTGGGCACACAGTCAGGCTACAGGCACGCACCTATTTCACCTGCTGCCTAGCCAGTGCCTGACAGTAGTTGCCAGTAGCCCTTATTTTTGAGTTATGACTAAGTCAAGTGATTTTAGGCTAAACACAAAATATTTAAGACACCTCCTAAACACTGAATCACGCATTATAGATGAAATTTTAAATCTAAAACACCTTTTAAAAATAGAAATTTCAAGTGCTCAAACATGCTTTCAAAATCAAGTTTAAGTGAGAATCACATTCTTCAAAAAATCTCTAATTAAATCCAATCCAAATTGGATCCAAAAATGACCAAAACTACTTAAGGCCAAGTTTGACATGTTATACTAATATATAACATCAACTAATGCCAAATCAAAATTCAACATTAGCAATTATGAATCAAAACATACTAATCATATGAATTAACACTTAAAACACATATCAACATGCTTTCAATTCATCAAGCGAAGGGGCCACATGCATGATTATCCAAACACTCCAATCTATAACTTGGATCATGTATTTAGAGATATAGATCAATCCATCACATGAATCAATTAGTCAAAAATCCAAATTAAAGCACGAATTATCCTCTGATACTACGATCCAATTATCAAAGCATAAAAATGAAAAAATAACTAGGCTACACATGAAACCAAGGATCTAAACATGCCCTAAATTCACATTTGATAACAGGAATACCTTGAATTGCTCAAAATCTAAGGAAACAAGGAAGAAGATTTCAACACCTTAAATTTGTCTCCCAGTAGCGTGGCAAGTTCACGGCAACTTTTGCCCAATCAAATCTACTTAGAATCAGCTAAAATTTGGACTGTAGAACACCAAAACCTTGATCTATAATAGAAAAATCAGCCAAATTAGCAAACTAGAAGTCTCTCCAGAAATGCCTCCAAATGATTGCCTAAATGGAAGATCTCCAAAAGATGAGCAATCCAATTATTTTGCCTCTAATGATAAGATCCACACACCACTACACAATCCAAATCTCTTTAATGTCAGCTGGAGAACAAATAAGAGATGAGCAAGGATGAAGGCTGAAATTGGAGGTAGGAGATAAAGAAAAATGTGAACCTTCAACATATGAAGCAACACATACAAATTAGAGGAAAAAGGAGAATCTAACAATTAGATGCTTGGGTGTGTAAAACATACATGGCCACCCCACCCTCTATATCTATATAGATGGAGGCAAGGTGTGATGATTAGATGGCATCATACCTTTTTCGAGGTTAGCGCCACTTGCTTGCCAACTTGCAAGCAAGTTGTATGTGAATTAAATGTTAATTTGAATTTCATTCGAAATCTTTATTTTATCTAATGAAATGTCATCCAAATAAATTCTAATTCACACCAAATGAACACTTCATTTGAATTTTACCTCAAATTGATTCTTTATTTTAATTAAGTTAAACACTTTAATTTAATTAATTAACCTTTGACTTAACTCTTAAGTCATCTAGCTGAACTCATTAAGCTAATTATTGTGAACTTAACTCCTTAAGTTAACTTGACCAATTGATAGTCATGTGGCACCAATTAAATTAACTCTATAATATAGTTGGTCTAACTTAACTCCTTAAATTATTTAGATCAATTTAACAATTAAATTGATCAAGCTAAATTTACCAACAATTTAGTCAATCGTCTCCCTCCAAAACATCGGTCATGTAGGAATCTCTAACTCTTAGAAAACTCCCCTTCATCAAGTAGGATTTGCAATTGGATTTTAGGTGTGACCCATTAGGTTATACCATTCATTGTACATAGGCTCACAACTCTTGTGATTTGTAGAATATCAAATATTCACATTAGTTTAAACTCCCTTAAACTAATGACTTAATTCAATTAATCTCATTAATTGAAGAGTGCCCAATCTCCATGGTTGATATTCAACCTTAAGCCCATGAAGTTCAACTAGTTGGCTGAAATGAATGCTTTTGGAGAACCATTCTAGCTCTACGCTTACCATACAAATACGGTCCTTCTAAAAGATGGTGTAAGCTAAGGATCCAATTAATAACACTTAAAAACTAAAATCTAACTTGATTTACACCTCCACAAGGATCTAATTCATGCTATTAAACTAGACTAAGGTCAAAAAGTTACGTAAAAAATAAAATTCCAACCGAAATAATGAAGACTAGCTGGATCACTCCAAAGTAGTCTCTTCCTAGCGCAGCACAGTATGAGCAATGTTTGCCCAACCAAATGAACTCAGAATTCAGTGAAACTTTAACCAAAATAACACTGATATCTTGATGTATCTCCAATAAATATTTTAGGTCAATACAGTTTCAGCAAGACCTCCAATAGATGCTCCAAAATTACTGCCCAAATAGAGGATCTCCAGAAGCTTAGCAATGTAAACGTATTGCCTCTATAGATAAGATCTACACACCAATGGGTAATCTACTTTCTCCTAGATCAGTTGGAAAATCAAAGGAGAAATGGAGATGATGAAGGAAAAAAATCTAGAGAGGAAAAAGGTGAAGAAAATGTGAAGTCATAACACATGAGAGAGTCACATAATTTTGGAAGGAAAGAAATCTAACAATTAGAGTCAAAATGCTTGCATTCACATCACCACTTAACCGCCCTTCTCTATATTTGTATATAGATGGAGAGATGGTGTGATGCTTAGATGCCACCCATAAGGGGAGGTGCCACTTGCTTGCCAACTTGCAAGCAAGTTGCATATGAATTTAATGTGCATTTGAATTTCATTTGGAATCTTCATTTAATCTCATGAAATGTCATCCAAATAAATTCTAATGCCACACCAAATGAACTCTTCGTTTGAATTTTCCCTCCAAAATTAATTCTTCACTTTAATTTAATTAAACTTTAACTTAACTTTTAAGTCAACGGACTTAACTCTTTAAGCTAGTAATAGTTAACTATTTAAGTTAACTTGACTAATTGATAGTCATGTGACCCCAATTAAATCAAAGGTCAATTAAATTAACCTTTAATTTAATTGATCTAATTTAACTCCTTAAATTATTTATATCAATTTAACAATTAAATTGATCAAGCCGAAATGACTGAAAATTGAATCAACCGATTCCCTCTCATTTTCAGTCAAACAGGAATTTTTCTACTGTTCATTAGACATGGACATAGACATGGGCTCACAGCTCTTATGACTTTAAAATATCTACTTAACTTTTGTGTATGACCCATTAGGTTATACCATTCAATGGACATGTGCTCACAACTCTTGTGACTTTAGAATATCAAATATTCACATTAGTTTCAACTCTTTTTTAAACTATCGACTCATTTCAATAAATCTCTACTAATTGAAGAGTATCTAATCTCCATGGTTGATGTCCAACCTCAAGCCCATGGAGCCTGACAATTGGCCAAATGAATGCTTTTGGTGAACCATTCTACCTCTATGCGTACCATGCAAATACGGTCCTTCCATCTCCTATCTCCATGAAAGAGGCCAAGGGTAAGATATATGTCAGCTTCCTAATAACCTCGATACTATATTTCTATTCTCAATGTTCGATTCAAATTTATGACTGCATCTTTTGAAAAACTCTTTTTTCAAATTACCACACTGCCATGCGCAAGGACTCCTTGAAGTTGATCATTATAGAACACATAGGAGATGCACTCACACTTCACAGCACCGAGGAGTTGGATCCCATCTTAGATCTCATAAACCTCAATGTCTAAGTAGCTCATACCAAACCTCAACCCGACGGCCTGCTAGGTGGCCAAGGAAGAGTCAAAGCATGAGAACCTAAACACAAGGTTACAATAGATCCTTAGGCCAAAAGACTAATCATATGCACTAGCGTAACCTAGAGAACTTGCCACTACCGACTTGCCACTATAGCTACCTAGTGGATTCCCCAAGCGGGCCTTATGTACCTTATTCTCTAACAAGCACCCACTAACATCACCCATATGACGCATGGTTTGCTCATGGAACGGAGCAACATCTAACCTTTGGATTGTGCATCATCAGTGCAGGTCCATCGAATCTTAAATGACCTGTCTCATAAGATTTTATGACTTGGGATATTTAAGATCACGACTATGTAAGACTTATTCTATGACGATCACCAAGTGTACTGACCAAGTCCCATAGTCTTTTATGATCTAAGGGCTTCAACCAATTGCTAGTGAAGTAATATAGGAATAAGATAAAGATGGACATGTATAATGAATATTATTCAATCAAGATTGTATCACAAGTGAAATAGTTTACATGGCAATCTCATTGGCTGCGGGGTACTATTCCAACACTTTCGACCTCCTATCTCACGAAAGAAGCCTAAGGCAAGATATTTGCTGGCTCCCTAATAGCCTCAATACTATGTTTCTATTCCCAATGTTCAATTTCGATTTATGATGTAATCCTTGCAAAACTCTTTTTCCAAATTATCATACTGCTTTGTGCACGGACTCCTTGGAATCAATCACAATAGAGAATATAGGAGATGCACTCGCCCTTCACAATGATGAGGAGTCGGATCCCATCTTGAATCTCATAAACCTCCATGTCTATTTAGCTTTTACCCAACCTCAATCCAAAATGCCTGCTAAGTGGTCAAGGAATAATTAAAGCTTGAGGACCTAAACATAAGGTTACGATGGATCCTCACGTCAAATGACTAATTATATAGACTACTATAAGTAGGAAAACTTACCACTATAGCTATGTAGTGGATTCTCTAGGCGGGCCTCTAGTGAACTTGTTCTCTAACAAGCATTCACTAACATGTACACATATCTCATATAGCTTGCTCATGAAACGGAGCAATATCCAGCTCTTGGATTTATGCATCATCAGTGCAAGTCCATCTGAATCTTGCAATTCGTTAAGACCTTGATTCTCACTAGGAAATAAGATTTCTCAAATTCTTCTAGGGAGTGAAGAGTTTGATAAAATAGTGAATGAAAAGCATGCTTGAAAGACCATGAACATGTTTTCAATATCAATATTCAAACTCAAAATGGCTAAAAATCCACTCCATGTTATTTTGAAAAGCTAAATCAATTAGACGTGATTATGGATAATGTGCTCTATGTGGATTTGATTGTAGAAAATTATTGCCGAGCTCATTCGACCAATTCTTTATGAACTTTAATATGTCTAAGCAAGTAGTGACAATTTGGTCAACATATTGGTGACCACCGAGGTAACTATGAAAAGCATAAGCCTCTTATACTTGCTTCCTCTTTCAAGCCTAAGGGCCCTAGGGATCCTAGAAGGGGAGGTAAAAGTAAGAAGAGTTTTTCCTTTAAGGGAAAGCAACCCTTGAAGATTTCGGGGGAAATCAAGAAGAAGAAATAGGCTAAAATTGATGCTACTTGTTTCTATTGTGGTGAGAAAGAACGTTAGAAAAGGAATTGCAAACCTTACCTTGCAACCTTGAGAAGGGTATGTAATTTATTGAAGTGCACTTGACGACAAATTCTTTCTCATAGGTATTTGATACTGCATATGGTTCTTAACTTTATAATTTATTTTAGAGGATGGAAAGAAGAAGGAGTCTTAATGAAGGGGATATGATCCTCTGCTTTTGAAATGGAGCAAAGGTTGCAGCCACGATTGAAACATAGTCAAATTAGACTTGGGGAATGCTTGCATTGTACTTGATTCTTGTTATTATGTACCCTAACTCATTAAGAACATTATTTCTATTCCTATTTTGGATAACGAAAGATATAATTTTTCTATATTGAATGGGATGTTGAAAGCATTAAAGAATGGTTCTTTAATTGCACAAGGTACACTAAACAACAGATTGTACATACTTGATTCTCAATCATTGATGCATGTTCAATCAAGTAAAAGAAAATTAGATAACTAAGAAGATGCCATTTTATGGCATGCAAGACTTGGACATATTTCTAAAAATAGGATGGATAAGTTAAAAGCCCTCAAATCACTAAATGTTAGTGGCATTGAGGACCTTCCTACTTGTGAATCTTGTTTAAAGGAAAAAATGACTAAGGCTCCTTTTGTAGGATAAATGGAGCAAACCACAAGTCTTTTGGATTTGATCCATACTGATGTTTGTAGCCCACTAAGAGTTAGTACGAAATGAGGCTATTCTTACTTCATTAATTTCACCAATGATCGTACTTAGTTCGGATATGTGTATGTTATAAAGTACAAGTTCGAAGCTCTTAAAAAGTTCAAAGATTATAGGAATGAAGTGGCAAAGCAAAAGGAACTTAGTATTAAAGCTCTTCGATCAAATTGAGGGGGAGAATACTTAGTACTGAATTCTTAGATATTCTAAAGCAAAACAAGATTCTCTCTCAATCGACTCCACCCAGCAAACCCCAGCATAATGGAATAGATGAGAGGAGAAACTATAACTTGTTAGATATGGTGCATTCCATGATGAGCTTTTTTTATGTACCTATATCCTTTTGGAGATATGCCTTATATAGGATGGTGAGGCTACTTAACATAGTATCTTCAAAGTCGATGCTAAAGAAACCACATGAGATGTGGTATGGCAAAGCACTTTGCAAAGCACTTTCTTACTCTTTTCTAAAAGTTTGGGGGTTTTCCGCCTACATCAAGCCGTTAGTAGGAGACAAATTAGATAGTAGATCCACTTTGTGCAAGTTTGTGGGATAGCTAAGAAAGTCTTTGGGTTATCACTTTTCTGATCTCCTAGAACAAAAGGTGTTTGTTTTGAGGAACACCTACTTTTTGGAAAAGCAATTTCTATTAGAAAGAAATGGCGTTGTTGTTGAAATTGATGAAATTCAAGATGATCATCAAATCCTACTAGCAGTGGAAACAAATGAGCAATAGGAGCCTTACACATAACCTTTGAGAAGATCGGACCAAATCAAGAAGTAACCCGAAAGGTTCAGATTCCTTCATGAGACTGGCAGTGATTTGAAGACCTATAAGAAAGCTATGTTGGACGTCGATTCAAGCATTGGTTTGATGTCATGAAATTTGAAATGGACTCCACGTGCTTCAACAAAGTATGGGCTTTTGTAAATCCACTAGAGGATATAGTACCCATTGCTTGAAAGTGGATCTATAAGCAAAAGCTAAGAGTCGATGGAGAGGTCATTACCTTTAAGGTGTGACTAGTGGCAAACGGTTATACTCAAAGACCTTATATTGATTTCAGGTAAACCTTTTAACGAGTTGCAATGCCTAAGTCTATTGGGATTTTACTTGCCATAGCCATATATTATGACCATGAGATATGGCAAACAGATGTGAAAAGCGCTTTTCTCAATAGAAACATTGAAGAAGAAATGTATATGGAGCAACCACAAGGTTTTACATCCAAAGGAAATGAGTAAAAGATTTGCAAACTCTAGAGATCCATTTATGGGCTTAAACAGGCATCTAGATGTTGGAACATACGTTTTGATAAGACCGTCAAATCTTTTAGATTTGTCAAAAATATGTATGAACTTTGTGTGTACAAAAAGGCTAGTAAGAGTAGTATAAGTTTATTGTGCTTTATGTCGATTACATTCTTCTCATTGGGAATGAGAAGCAATGTTAGAGTGTACTAAAGCATGATTATCTACACAATTCTCCATGAAGAATTTATGAGAAGCATTCTACATATTAAGAACATATATCTATAGAGACAGATCAATGAGGATGTTGGGGCTTTCCCAAACATCGTACATTGACAAGATACGAAAGATGTATAGTATGGAAGAATCCAAGAGGGGATTCCTCTCGATGGGACACAATCTTTATCTCTCCAAGTCTATAGCCCCTAAGACTAATGATGAGAGATAAAGAATATCACACATACCTTATGCATCCGCCGTATAAAGCACAATGTATGTCGTTTAATGTACATGGCCGAATAAGGCACACGATCTAAGTGTTATGAGCACTTTCCAATCCAACCCTAGTGAATGTCACTAGATGGCCGTTAAAATAATCCTTAAGTACTTAAGAAGGACTAAGGACTAGTTTCTTGTATACCATAATGAAGAATTGAAACTCGAGGGGTTTAAGGATTCTACTTTCTAATTCGATATAGATGTCTTAAAATCCACTTCTGGATTCATATTTTGCCTCAATAACAGCGCAGTGAGTTGGAAGAGTTCCAAATAAGATACCATGACTGATTCAACCACAGAGGCATAATATATTACGGCTTTAGAAGTTGCAAGGGAAGGTGTTTAGATGAAAAATGTCCTCTAAAAGTTGGATGTGGTATATAGCATTGCTGAGCCACACTACAAAAAAAATAGCCTTTTGTTATGACTTTTTTTACTACGCCTAAAAAGTTGTTCCAAAAGTTGTTCTATTGCTACAAAAATGTATCCGTAGCAAAAGAAAGACTAAAACGACGTAGTATTAATTTTTGTTACGCCCAAATAGTGTAATAAAAATTATTTATTTGCTACACTAAGAAATTCGTAGTAAAAATTAATTTTATGTAGCAAAAAATTTGGCTCCAAAATTTGGAGCCAAAATATGTTCTAGCCATTTTCCACCATCAAATTTTATTTAATTTTTTTGAAAATTTAAGCACAAATATTTCTTCTTTTTATTCCACAATTTCTCTTTTTTCTCCATTACACTCACAATTATATTATACAAAATTAGCATTTATGTTAACAAAAAAATACACAAAAATTGTTATTTAAATTTTTTCTTTTTTTATTTTCTTCTCTTTTCTTTTTCCCCTTTCTTTCTTCTCTCTTCTTTCTATTTTCTTTCCCTCTCTTTCCCCTTTCTTTTCTATATTTTTTCTCTGTTCTTTCTCACATCTGTATGTTTCCTCGTGCTCTTCTACCCCTCTGTGTAGACTCTACACGCGCCACCACCACCCACTCTCTCACACACATACGCCACCACCATCTCACAGATAGACCCATCAACAACACTACTCATACACACACACCCATCAACACAGCCGGATCCAAACATGCCGCACCTTCAACTACGCACACCAACACCCACATAGCGCAAATATAAAATGGTGAAAGGCAATCTGTTACCCATGTCTTCTTGGTGAGTATTCGCTATTTTGCCCTAATTTTGCCACCCAAATGCCTAGATTTTGAATGATTTTTATTTTTATTTTTAAATTGCTAAAATATTGTTTCTGATAGAAAAAATTAGAGAGATATTGCAAAGCTTGAAGTTTCTTGTGCTTGGGTTGAAGTCCTAAGGAATGTAAAAAATATCACACTAACTATGGTCGTGTTGCTTGAAGAATACAAATAATTGGATGAAATTTGATATTTGATATTTGCTTTGGTCGTGTTTTCTGTTTTGTTATTTATAAGCATATTTCACAAAAATGGTTTCTTTTATTGTTGTCCAAGTATACGATGTGGCTTCTTTGGTGGGAAGAAATCTTGCCAAATGAATTTTCAAGTTCTGTTTGTTAATCCTTTCTAGAAATTTCCTTGTGGTGTAGTTGGAGGCCCGTATCCTACATTTTGAAGTTCCATATGCTCTTCTTTTAGTTGGCTATCTTCTTTTAAGTTTGATTTTTACTATTTTTCACCCTTGTCTATCATTCTCTTCTTTTAATTGTAGGCATAGAATGTATCTCAAGTGCTTTTCTATGATTAGTTTACTATTGTATGAGTTATTTTCGCCACTACTGACTTCTTGGGATCGCTGTTGGTCACATTGGAAGACAAAGTGTTGGTGGAAACTAGTCATGCCTTTTTCATTGAATACTCCCCACAACAGGCTTAATGTTTACGTAACCATGATTGCGCAGGAGCAAAGATAATGGCTCTATGTTTTGTTATAAGCTTCTTTTTCGATTGTCCTTGTCATAATACAATTTCTGTGTCACTTTTTAGAATATAGTCAACTCCTCTATTAACAAAACTTCCTTTTTTGATAAGGTTTGATAATGTACATACATATTTAGGTAGTGTAAGCATCCAAAATTTTGACATACTTATGTTTTAGGAAATGATGCGATTTCGGCCTTGTTGCCCGAGAACAGTTAAATAAATTAATTGGTGCATTTTGGGGATAAACATGATGCATAACTTTTCTCACTCTATCTCAGCGGTCATCTGCACTGCATCCATTCTTCAACTGCCTGCTGACTGATTTTCTCTTTTTGCTGTCGTAGGTCATTGAACTGAAGCTAGAGGAGTTTGTCTGCTAGTATCTTCTAATAATCATTTTTCAGTTAAAATACTTCTGATACTTTAATTTTTAAGTTGATTTCGTCTTTTTCCTGGTTTTCATAGGCTTCTGTGAACTGGATAATTGTATCTGAAGGTGCCTCTTGGTCGTGGCTGTTTCTGGTAATCCTTATTTCCCCATTTTTATTTTCCATTTGCTAGTTTCATGCACTTTTAGTGTGAACTGTGAATTCTTCAAAAGTTAGGGATGAACCAAGGATGGAGTTCAATATCAGCCATTTTAGCGGTTCCCTTAGAGTATTATAATGCCAATAGCGACAATGATGCTTGTTTCAATAGTAAATTATGCATGTAAAAATTGGAACTCAAATGTTGATAAAACTGTGCCTACAAGATGTTCTACAGTTTCTCGTGTTTACAGCCATGATTAAATCGATTAGAAATTTATGTGACGAAAATTGTGAAGTTTGAAAACATAACTGGGTCTGGGGGATTTCTTTTTCCCCTTGGATGCCTTGTGGAGTTTGGACTAAGGAAACTACTTGTGTCCTAGAGCACAATGCTTTGATTATTTTATTTTTGTAGCTTGATGCTGAAACTAGGATCCTAGTTTTCAAGTTCATTATCAGTAGCATTATTTTGGCTATGTTTTTTTGTGTTTTCCCAAAACAAAATTCAACCCTCAAAAAAATTTCAAAATGAAAGCACATTCTCAAAATTTTCTTCCAAAATATTCAAATTTTATCCCCTCAAAACCCCTCACAATTAACCCAAAAAATCCTACACCATACCTACTCTTTCATTTTCTCACTCTACATATCACATCACTTATTCATTTATCACTCTCTCACTTCACTCTTCCACATATATATGTATATTTACATATATGAAAATAATAAAATTTTACTAGTTAAAAAATTCTAAAACTTTGTTTACAAATTTAATTAAACTAATTATCAAAAAAATGAATTAAATTTAATTAAATATTATTTATGTTATTACTAAATAATTCATTTATTGAATAACATATTAAATTAATTAAATAATATATTAGTTATATTTAATATTTAATGTATTAATGAAATATTATAGTTATTCATTTAATAAATAACTTAAGATGTTTTAACTTGATATAATAAATAAATTAATCCACTTAAAAAAATGTTCTTCATTAAATATTAATCTTCACATTTATTTAAAATTATAATAAAAAATTTGATTATAGGGTGGTATTTATTAATAATCTGTTAAGTTTAATAAATTAATATTGATATGCTTAAAGTAATTGTTGAGAGAATTAATTAAATTTATGTGAAATTATTTGATTATTACTAAGTATATATTTACTAAATAATGTATAAATTAAATAATAAGTTAAAGTAATTAAATAACTTATTAAATTAATAAAATTTATTTATTTAAATAACTTATTATTTATATATTAATTATGTTTCATAGTTTACGTAAATTTAAATATTACATTTATTTATTTAATAAATAATTTAAGATGATGTAATTTCATATAATATAATATTTTTCTTTTAATTTGATGAATCGTCATTAAGTCTTATATATATAAATTATTAAAAAAATATTTTATTTAAATAAATAACTAAGTTTTATTTATACATAAATCGGAAATAATAAATAGCTAAATAATTATATTTTAATTATTAAACAACAATTAGTTTATAATTAATGTACAGTAATTAATTTTTTTTATAAATTAATATTAACAATTATGATATAAGCTTATTTTTTTATAATTAAGATATAATTATGATTTCATGAATAATTAATATTTATTAATATATATTTTATTCCAAATAATACATCATTTACTAATTTTAAATTTATAAAAATATAAATTTCAAAATAAATAACCAATTAAATTAATTAAACTCATATTTCAATCATTAAATATATAGATATACGCACACACACATCATCATCATCCAACTATAAATATATATATATACATATAATATATAAAAAAATCACTTTCATTCTACAAACCCAACAAAAGAGCAACTGATTTGACATCTACAATAAATTTATTTGGTAGTCTGTTGCACTTTTACCACTAATAGCATTAGCACTATTTCTACTTAGTCGAGTCTTTGATGTTTTTGTGCTGCTAATTGAAGGATGATCTGGCATGTTCTGGTAAATTAGTTTGTTCCTCTTCCATGACATGTGAATGCTTATAAAGAACATTCAATTGAGAACGGTAGAAGATAGTTGCCTTGTTGCTTGTTCGTTTTCATTTCTCTTTTCTACTTATTTTTGGGGGAAGAGGTGTTGTAGTGGAGTACTTTTCCATTTTGCTTCTCTTGAGTATGCAATTCAAGGTTGACTAGCTAATTATATGATGATTCTTGTATATATTTCTTACATTCCTTAGGAATTTTAGTTAGTGAGAGAAATTGAAGTTGACAAGTCATAAACCTTTATGTGGATATTCCAATAGGTTTTCTGCAGTTTGATTGTCAATCTTCTAACTGATTCAAATAGCAACTAGTAGTTGTGCAAACGATTGAAAAGGCCCTTGAGGAACAAGAAAGAAACCGAAGCTCGTGGCAGCAATAGGTAAATAAAATATTATTGATAAGTATATCTTTTCTTTTTCTGGACATACAAATCCACATCTTGTGAATGCATCCACATACTTTTGAGTAAGACCTTCTACCATATGTATTTTTGCCAGATCTCAAAGCACCTTATTTAGTTAGTAATAATTGATGAATTTCATTGAATTGATATTTTATTTGTCATGTCCTCTTGGAATTTTGAATTTCTCGTCATTTAAAATTTAAAATTTCATAAAATATCTATCTTATTCTAAAAATTAAGAAAGTGAGATGGATTAGTCATAAGTAGGAGAATAAGATAATGCAAAGTATGTCAAGTTCAACTTAATTTCAATTAATTTCAGTTGGCCTCCAAGAAAAGGTACTTTAGATAGTCCAGAAAATAAAATAATAGGGTTATAAAGGTAAGAGAGATTGAAATAGTTAGTTCATTTTCTTCACTTTAGTCTTTAGGACAACAAGAAGAAACCATAAACTGAATATAGATTGAAGCGGACCAATATAGCAAATCAAAATGAGCAAATAAACATGTTGTTCTCTAACAACACTTGTCTATCTATGTTTCTTGAAAAGGAAACCAATAGAGAGAAGACCAGAACTCACATAATTGTACCTAAAATAAGACAATAATGTTCAAAGATTAGTACAAGTTGCAACTGACATAACAATGTAGAAGCAACAAAGTGGGAACAAAGGAAAAAGCAAAAAATGCAAAAGTGGAGGAAACCTAACTAAATTAGTCTCTTGGCCTCAAACTCTAACTATAACTCACAATACAAGTTTTTTCCTCCATAATATGTCATATCCTAAATTTCTCCTTTTCCACCTAATGATAAAGAAAATCAGAGAACAAAGAACATGTGCCTTTGGTTTGATTACATGGTCTTAACAGAATGAACGAGGCATAATATTTTATAAATCTATATTTTCTTTGTTTTTCGTAGGTTATTTTCATTAAGTGGTTAAGTACAACTACTACGATCATGTTACTAAATTAGTATCTTATAATTATAACTGTTGAATTGTAGTAGGTAGAAGGAGACTTTAGAAATGGATAAAAGTTGGATTGATTTACCTAATCATCTATTTGATGCCTATGTTTATGGAGTTGCTCAATTTTTAGAATTTGCATACTTGAGTGAGCAAGATGGCTCTAGAATCTATTGCCCATGCACAAAATGTCGAAATTGCTTTAGCAAATTTCGTGAAGATATTATGTTGCATTGCCTTCGGGATAGATTTGATCCTACAAATAAGAACTGGACTTGTCATGGTGAAACTTATGTTCCATTTAACAAGAATGAAGATGTTGAATCTAGTCAATCAGATGTTGGGCATGATATGCGTAGTATGATTCATGATGCAATGGGATTTCAACCTGAAAATGTTAATATAGAAAATGATCAACAATCTTTCCATGATCATTTAGATGGTGCTGATGAAAAAACTCAAAGGTTCATTAAATTGTTGAAAGATGCCGAAACTGAGTTATTCTCAGGATGCAAAAAGCAAACAAAGCTATCTTTTATTGCTCGGTTGTTACATCTAAAGGTGCTTTGTCGTTAGTCTAACAAGTCAATTGATTTGCTACTAGAATTGTTGAGAGACTCATCCCCAATGATGTTAATTTACCAGCCAACTATTATGAAGCAAATAAGATAACCACAGAATTAGGCTTCACATGTCAGATCATTGATGCATGTCCTAATAGTTGCATGTTATTTAGTGGTGAAGATGAAAAACTTGATAAATGTGAGATTTGTGGTGAGGCTAGGTATAAAGATAAGGCTAAGAAAATAGCAATGAAGCAAATGAGATACTTTCCTCTAAAGCCAAGGTTGCAAAAATTATTTATGTCAGCAAAGACAACCTCTCTTATGAAATGGCATGGGGAGGAACGCATAGATGATGGAGTGCTTAGGCATCCCACTGATTGCCAAGAGTGGAAAAGATTTGATGAGAGATATTCAAATTTTACTTCGAATATACACAATGTTAGACTTGGCATGGCAACAGATGGATTCAACCCATATGGAACAATGAGTGTCAGTCATAGCGTTTAGCCTGTTGTGCTTATGACATATAATTTGCCCCCTTGGCTTTGCATGAAGCAACCTTCATTGATCTTATCAATTATCATTGATGGCCCCAAAGGACCGGGAAATAAAATTGATGTGTATTTGCAGCCATTGATTGAAGAATTAAAAGAACTTTGGTATACCAGGGTGCAGACTTATGATGCCTCAAGAGATCAGTTGTTCCAATTACACGCTGCATTGTTATGGACAATTAGCGATTTTCCAGGCTATAGTCATACATCAGGTTGGAGTACACGAGGTGAATTTGCTTGTCCTAATTGTGGTTTGGAAACATGGTCTAAGTATTTGAATAAAGGCCATAAATATTGCTATTGTGGTCATCGTCGTTTCTTACCAACCGGACATAGACTGCGAAGGGATAAAGTATCATTTGATGGGACAATGGAATTCAGGAAGAAGCCAACTCCACTATCAGAGATGGAGGTACTACAACAATTAGAGGGTGTGCTTACAGAATACAAAAAAGATGATTTGAGAACAAGGATAATGGAACATAATGCAAACTCTATGGCCAAGAAAAGAAAGGCTAGTGAACTACTCAATCTTCTTGGAAGAAAAAAAGCATCTTTTTTGAGTTGCCATATTGGTCGGGGAATCTTGTGCGCCACAACCTTGATGTCATGCATATCAAAAAAAATATGTGCGACAACTTGCTCTTTACGTTATTAGGTGTTAGGGGTAAAACTAAGGATAACTTGAACACTAGACATGATCTTGAAGAATCGAGAATTAGAAAACCTTTACACCCAATTCCCCAACCTTCTGGAGGTTTTTATTGCCCCGCCACATCATTTACAATGAGCAAAAGTGAAAAATTTACATTTCTTGGTGTGTTGAAGAGTTTGAGGCCTCCTGATGGATATGCATCCAATATAGCTTGGCATGTACAGTTGGAAAAGCTAACCATATGGGGTCTAAAAAGTCATGACAACCATGTTCTCATGCAAAAAATACTCCCAGTAGCAGCACGTCGAGCATTACCTAAGGATGTCATTAATGTCTTGATAGAATTAAGCAACTTCTTCAGGCTAATATGCTCCAAGGTGAACTCTAAGGTTGACTTGGAAAATGTTCAAGAACGCATTGCCCTTACACTGTGTCACCTTGAGAAACTCTTTCCGCCATCTTTCTTTGACATAATGGAACATTTGCCCATACATTTAGCTGATGAGGCATTAATAAGTGGTCCTGTTCAATTTCGCTGGATGTATCCCATTTAGAGGTAAATTTTGGTGCATTAATTGAAATAATGAAAATTTATCATTATATTTGAATTAAACTAAATGTTGATTCTGAATTATTTAGGTACCTATATACCTTGAAGAAGTATGTACGCAATCGAGCATATCCAGAAGGCTCAATTGCACAAGGTTAC
This sequence comes from Jacaranda mimosifolia, assembly GCA_018894105.1. Lineage (NCBI taxonomy): Eukaryota > Viridiplantae > Streptophyta > Magnoliopsida > Lamiales > Bignoniaceae > Jacaranda > Jacaranda mimosifolia. Next base: position 32,114,697 of record CM032127.1, on the reverse strand, counting down.
TTGATAGAAGAATGCATGAATTTCTATGCTAGATATATTAATGATGTTGAGACCAAAGAGAATCGGCTCCCACGTAACTATGATAGAGAAGTTCACATGGGTCGAGGGCTACGTAAAGGACAAAGATGTATGCTTGAGAAGGATAGATTGATTCAAATGCTTCTCTATGTGTTGGCAAATATAGAAATTGTAGCACCATATCGCTAGTAAGTTATCTACTTATCAATAGGTTTGATTTTTAATATCTAGGTAAAAATCATAATATCTTTAAAATTGTATAAAATGCATGAAGTTGCTACTAGAAGAGATAATCCACCAGCCACTCCTAGGGAAATCCAATAGATCCATAGCCAAACCTTTCACAAATGGTTTAAGACTTATGTAAGTATGATCAAATTATAAATATCCATCGATGATAATTTTTTATATATGAATAATTGACATAAGGGATTTCATTGTAGGTCCAAAACTTAGGAGAAACAGCTGAATCAGAAGTTGGAAACCAAATTATTGTGTTATCTAATGGCCCTATTCCACATGCCCAAACATACCGTGCATGCATCGTTGGAGGATATCGATATCGTGTGAAAGTAGGGATGCGAATAAGAAGACTCAATGTAGTGGGATTCTTGTCAATGCAGATACGTTGAGCTTTGCTAGTGTGAAAGACAAGAATCCTCACTTAGGAAGTGTTTCTTATTATGGCATTTTAACAGAAATCATCAAGATTGAGTACACAAAAGATATTCAATTTTTGATGTTTAAATGTGACTGGGTCGACAATGAAAAGGGAGTGAAACAAGATGAGTTCAAGTATACACTTGTGAACTTTAATCACTTGATGTATGATAAAGATTTGCCTACCGATGAGCCCTTTATCTTAGCAAACCAAGCACAACAGGTTTGGTTTATTGTTGATCCATTGGAGCCAAAATGGAATGTGGTGGTGACAATGTCAATAAGAGATAATTATGACATTTATTCAACAATTGAAGTTGAACCACATACTAGGATGCAACTAGGTGAAAGCTTTCTAATTCAAAATGAGGACATGTATTAGGTGAGGGAAGGAGTGGAAGGATTTATTGTTCATGAATCAAATACAACCCAAGGACATGTTCAAGTGGATGCTAATATTGAAATGGAAGATGTAGCTGACAATTGAGTCCATGTTTTTTTAGATATGCTTCTTTTCATAGATGAAACTCTCTATTTGTATACATGTTGGAAGTTAGATGGCATACTTGAAATAATTATTGTTCCAGTTTATTTAATTCTGTCTATTTCATGTAGTAATTTGATTATAACTTGACACTTATGAACATGATTAAATAAGTATTTAATGTAAATGATTTGGCATGTAATAGTAGGGTATATATTTTCTATATTATGTTTATGGGTTTTCTAAAGTTATTTCTTAATATGTACAGGCATGGATGCAATGCAATGTTTCTCATCGCTTGGAAAGCTATCATGAGTTTCTCTAGGTTTGGAAACCTATTTTGTAGATCCTTGTGATACTATTTGGATTGGCTTTTGTGCTTCTATTGAATCTTTCAGTAGTTTTGCTGGTAATTTTGCTGGATTTTTATTATCTATCATGCTTTTTTGGTTGCATTGAATTTCAAAATTTTGGGCCAGTTTTACTATGGATCTTAATTTAATCCTGCTTCAAGAACTTGGTTTGGTTTTGGATTGGATTATGTTGTTTTACCTTGCTGTTGAACTTCCTAGTTTGAAATATGGTTGCTGCTGCTAGCTTTGGAATTTCTAATGGAAGTCTGAATTGGGCTTTGAGCTTTTTGAATCTGTTTCTGTGTTCAGAATTTTCATTCTATTTTGAATTGCATTCATGCCCGTACACATTGGATGATATATCATTATCAGGTCTTCACTAGCTAAACGTTTATTTTCTTTGACCGTTGTACATATGATTTTCTTATTTATATCTACCAAGCTAGCTGGCTTATTTATCCGTCCAGGCTTGGCAGTTGACTAGTTCAAGACTAATAGGCATGTGACTGAGAGTAACTTTATGTTGTTCAAATACCTCTGCCACTATTGATGTCATGTTGTCATCTACTTAGTACAATCGGTGGCATACGTCAATATGTTTATACTTCTTCTTTCTTCAAATTAGACACTGTATGCTGTAAATCTTTGGATTAGAAAGCCACGGTTAACATGTTCATGAGCTATAATATGACCTGCAAGTAGAAGCTATTTTACCCTATGGTACATGGAAAGTTAACTACTAAAATGTGCAAAAAGTTAATATTTTATATGAAGCTATCAACTTCTCAAGGTTTGTTTTCAACATTTTGTTCATCACGTAGGCAATGGACCTGAAAATGGCATATCACTTTAGCTATTGGTGGTTTTGTTATATGGTCTTGCTCAAAGTGTGCTTTTATTGGTTTTTTATTCCAACTTTGATTGGGGGAAGCAAAAACTGATTTTCGATAGCAGGAGGGTTTGATACCTTGACTTCTCCTTTTGCTATGTTGCAATTGCTTGACTTGGAATTCGATCTCAGCTCTTATTTGTGCATCTTTTGGATTAAACCTGAGGCAGAGGGGATTTAATCCCATGAATTCTTTAAAATACGCTGCAAATCGGCACTTTTTGTTCAAATGGGGTTTCAATGGGATACTAATTTTAAAATTAGGCAGTCAAAATTTGCCTTTTAATGGCATTGACTATTTTGAATTGCTGCTGGACCAATAACTTGTACCTTGATCCTTGAGGATTGCATGCCATCTCTCAATTGGGCCTATGGATGTAATAATAATAATAACTAAACAATAATAATAATTACAATAATAATATTATTATAATAACAACAATTAATAATAATTATTATTATAATATTATCATTGCAATAATAACAATTATTATTATTATTATTATTATTATTATTATTATTATTATTATTATTATTATTATTATTATTATTATTATTATGATAAGGGAATTGTCTTCCGGCGGGCCAATTTAAACCCTTGGAGGTTTTTTGCTAACTTCTCTTTATTTGAATAGTCTGGGATCTTTTATTGCATTTTAATGTTGGGCTATGATATTTTTAATTTTATTTTGCTTTTTGGAAATTGAAAGGTAAGTAAGTACTTCCTCATTTTATTTTACCCAAACATCCTTGATTTGTAATTCACCTTGTGGTTTCTAATATATTGTGAATCTATTCCATGTACAGGCATGGGAAAGGGAAAGAAAGTTCAAGTTGGTGCGACAATGGCTGAAGTTATTGAACAAAAAAAGAAATTGGTAAGTAGCTCAATAGAAGAACTTGTCTCAAATAGAGGAAACTCTTCACAACCGAACACTGAAAAGGGAAAGAAGAGACAATCTGGTGCTACATTGGTTGAGATATGTCAAATGAAAAAGAAAGAAAACAACTTCAAAGAAAAAGCTCAATCAGAATCAGCTGATAATTAATCAATTTGTAGTGAAATGGAGCAAGAATTTGCCCAAGGGCGAGTTGCCCAGGCGAAAACTCAAGGTGATTCAAGCATAAGTACATTAAAAGATATTCATCAAAGTTTAATTCATCAGAATATGCATTTTCATTATCTTTCAAGCACGACGACAACATATGACATTTAGGATTAATGCATAATTCACCATGATAGCACTTAAAGTTGATGCTATTTCTTGATAAGCTTTTCACATTTATCTTTTCACTATTTGTGGAAATCATAGGTGCAATGAATTCAACATTCAATAAATCTGTAAAGATCAAAAAGGGAAGAGGGTCTGCAAAATTCCCAAAAGAGTGGGGTATAGGAAAGAAACTTGAAGCTACTTTGGATAAGTATGGTAGAGTGATTGGACCTGATGTCAATAAGTACAGCATTGTAGTAGGATGTATGGCTAAGATAGGGGTTAAATTACCCTTGAACTTTGTGGAATTTCGTCAGATACCCTAGTACTTGAGAGATATGGCGTGGGATGAAGTAGAGGTAAGAGGAAACTTTGTTTAAAATTACACTTTATGATAAATTTATATATATATATATATGATAGTTATTAGCTTTTAATTTGTTTACTGATGCTTGGCTTGGACTCTTGTTTTAGTACAATACTATGCTCCCTCTTGAAGCAAAGAACATAGTGATGTGTGCTCTTGCTGATGCATGGAGGAAGTGGAGATATAGAGTCAAAGTTATGTACTTTCTACCATACAAAGATGATGAGGAGTAGCTAAAACAACCACCGCCTAATGATCACATAGAATATGACCAATGGTTACAATTAGTAGAGTATTGGACAGATGAAGAAGTCCAAGTTATAACATCTTAATTTTTGCGCCACTACTGTTCATTTTAGGTAGATGTTTAATTTATATGTATATTTGATTGATGATAGAAGATTGCACGAAAAAATGCTATAAATGTTGGGAAGAAACAATGCCTCTATAGGACTGGTAGGACTTCTTTTTCTATTGTTGACCAAGAGGTAAGCTTTCTTATTTGACAACTCTTTTATTGATTTGGTAGTTTGAATTAGAATTTGGAAGTTTTTGGTTCCTAATTACTTTATTTAATCATGCATATTAGTTGATAATGAAAGGGTTAGATTCTACTGAGCTTGATACATGGATGGAGTCTCGATCTCATGGAAATGGGATCCACGATGACTATAATATATCAGATCTGCATGTAAGTGTATACTTCCCCATATATGTCTTTGTATTCAATTTTTAATTTTTAAATGTATAAAATTGCTTCTTCTTTTTTTTCCTATTTTTTGTTTATGGAAATAAAATTATGTTGGATTAATAGAATTTCCAAATTGTTTCTATTTCTATTTTTTGTTCCTGCACACATTACCACTTTCTATTTTTGTTTTCTATTTATGGCAAATGTTCTGTTTTTGTTGATTAGAACGTTCTTTCGAAAGGCACAAAGCATAATATGTTGAATCCTAAGTGCTTTTAACTTTCAAGTTCAAATATTAACTTCCTTATCTAATTGTGTAAGTACTAATTAATTAACTTGAATAACTTTTATTGTCTAGCTTGTTGTGGCAGCATGCATATATATATATGTATATTATTTAACTCTTACATGCTATATGTATTTTATTACTCACAAGTTGTCTTAAGCTTCATATATTCCCATTCTAACACAAAAAGTGACAGCAAACAACAAAAATATTTATCACATATTAATGCACCATAGGCTAGTTAAAGTCAAAAACAAAATAAAAAACCAGGAAGACATTAATGTAGAAGCTGATAATAGCTTTTATAAGTTCTTCTACACTTTATTTTTGTTTTTGCAGGCGCACTTTACTCAAGAATTGTCAAAAAAGCCGGAGATTGAGATAACAAGAGAATTTAAGATGGAAATTTTTAGAGCTGCTATGGGAAATGACAATCATGGTAGAGTGAGATGTCTAGGAAGAGGAGTTACACCAACTCAGAAACATGCCACCAATGCATTGCATGATTTGCAAAAGCAAAAATGTGAAGAACTAAAAAAGCTTAAGGATGAAATGGTTGTGGAAAAGCAACAAATGCAAACTTTAAAAGATGAAGTTGTACGTGAAAAAGAGGAATTACTCAGGGTGAAAGAAAATATGAGCCATGTAACCAACAAGTTTGAAATGTTGATAAGTCAATATCCAGCATTAACATCCTTGTTAAATAGTGCTCAAGTAAGTAAGCGGCTTGTTTGATGTAAAATTTATTAGGATTCTACTTGACTAATACAATTAATCTTGTAGGTTCAAGATGCATCAAGCTCCCATGATCAGACCTTGAATGGGTTGGATGATTCTCTCATAATTGAAGATCAGGAGGTAATTATGATTAAATGACTAGAACGTTACAAATAGATTTTTTTCCCAAATGTTCTAAAATACATGCACTTTGCTCACAATAATTTGCTAAATCCAGGTTGTCAGTGGGAAGTCTAAGAAGCCAAAAGTTGCACAAGAGTATTATGATCCTATGAAGGCATGTATCTTTTTATTGCGACTTTGATAAATAATTTTAAGTAAACCCATGATTGTAATTTGACAAAAAATGCAGGTTGTCAACGAAAAATTTAAGAAGCACAAATGTTTGCAATTTTTGAATGTTGACAACTCGCCTAAACAAAATGTGGATAGATCACAAGATGTTCCGTCTCTTAAAGAGAAATAGGTACAACATTAAAAGTAGTTATTCTTTTACTCTTTCATGAAGGTAATATATTTGCAATCACATATAGCATTGCTAAACATAAAGTTAATCATCACAGGCTGTGAATGAAAAGCTTAAGAAGTAACAGAATGTGCAGGTTCTGAATGCATCAAAGTTGCCTAAACCAACTCTAAATAGTTCGAGCGATGCTTTTTCTTCTAAAGAGCCTCAGGTAGTCGTTATTACTCCTTTATCAAATGCTATATTAATGTTAACATATTGTATGTTGTTGTCGTGGCTTCATTTCATGGCTGTAGGTTGAAGGTGACCCAAGGAAACAAAATATCGTGCATTACTTGAGTAGTAATAATCTAGTTAAGGTATATACAATTGGTTATATATATTAGATATGATTAATTATTGGTGAGTTTTCTATCTTTGTGAAGTCTAAATCATTGATTTTAGATTGCGATCATTTATATGTCTTAGTATTACTAACCTCATCACTTCTATTGAGGTTACATATAAGACTTTTTTAGAGCTAAAATTGTGAAATAAGACTTTTTTAGAACTGACATTGTGAAATATGTTGATCCACTAGTTGTGGCATTAACATACAACTTGCTACTCCTAATAATTACTTTTACTTAGAATGATACAACGGTGTGTGTGGCGCAATATGAGGCCATACAATTTGATACTTTATGAAGTATGATTTTGTTTTATATCTATTTCATATTGAACTGTCTATTGGATTTAGTTGCAAGATGATGAGAAAATGCATCTGGAACTTGTACCTTGAAATGGCTACCTATTGACTTATTTATTCTTGTTGGTTTTTGATCTACATGTTTCTTTAATTTTTTTTTTTTTTGGTATATTTGTGGTGTCAACATTGACTTCATTGGAACAAGGTCTTGTAAAATCCTTGGTTCCTAATTTTCGTTAATCGATTATTTGTATCTTTTAACTATATATTGTGAAAAACACTTGCTTTTGGGTTTGTACTTTGTTTATTTTCTCAACAACATTTACACTTTTTGGTTTAATCGGCATGTTTATTTTCTTATAATACTAATTCTATTAATACAATGATATTCATTTAGGTTGGGACTCGTGTGCACATGTTTTGTCATGAAATACCAAAAAACATTGTGGCACATGGCATTGTTGTTGATATGATATTTGCAGAACAAGAAGAATATCCTACATATGTGAAGATTTATGTAGAGAAGGCTTTGATACCAACTACTGAATTACTTGTCCCTCATGATGGTTTAAAGACCATTGGAGAAGTTGTTCACAAATGCATTGCTTGGGAATTGGCCAATGTACTGATGATATTTTACTTCTCTTTTTTGATCCCATGATTTAATATATGTATAGGAGAAATATTGATTTCATCCATTCATTATTTACTTGGTTTTATTGCAGGTCATGGAGATGCAAAGATGAAAATTTTGAAGATATGACCACATTTTGACAAATAGTTGGACAACTAGTTTGTTTTGTTAATGATGATATACTTCCCTTTGAATTTTTTGTCAGTGATGATGCATAACCTTCGAGAGCTAGCCTCCAAACTTTGTTATTAGTACTTATTAACTTAGTAATTAATTAATATTATGAATTTGTGGAACAATTTATTTAATGCTTAGCAATTATGTATTAGGAATTTGGTTAATATGATATTCATTTTTGTTTCAATGAAAATTTTATTATACTTATGATTTCTACATTTTCATTACTTTATTGTTCTTATTGTTGATTTTTAGTGCTGCTATTAAACATTGATGAGTATTTTTAATGGGAGGAAAAATTATATATGATCATTTTTAGTTTTGTTTCAAAATTTTATTATGCTTATGATTTTTATATTTCGATTAGCTACCTGTGATTATTATTGATTTTAGGTGTTCTCATTGAAATATTTGTAGAGCTTTTAAATAATAAATAATAATTATAATAATATTATATATAAGTAAAATATATTAAAGGTTTTTGCTACACCAAGACAATTGTAACAAATGAACTTTGAACTAAGTTTGAATTATTTGCTATGGGAGTTGGCTGTAATAAAAGCAGTTTTCTCTACGATCATCTACGTCGTACCAAAAAGTTGATTTTTTCAACACTCTTTTGTGACGAAGAACATATCGTAACAAAAGATGAAAAATCCATAGCAAAAAACATTTGCTACAAGCTATTTCTGTAGCAAAGTATTGGTCACGGCCGTATTCTCTACGAGACAAAATTTGTAGCAAATTCGTAGCAAAAGAGCTTTTGCTACAGATTTTAGCCTATTGCTACACAATTTGAAGCGTAACTAAAGACCTTTTTTGTTGTAGTGCCAGTGGTTTCTTCTGTGACAACAAAAGGGCGGCATCGCAAGCTAAAGAGCCAAGATCTCATCAATGATCCAAGCACATGTTGAGGCCATATCATTTGATCTGGGAGATTATTGATAGAAGCCGACATCCGAGTAGAGAGAGTTACCTTAAATGAGAATATAGCAGATCTACTAACTAAACCCCTATCACAAAAGGGCTTTGAAGGACATCTTGAGAAGATATGTCTTAAGACTATAGGGAACTAGCTCTAGGGTAAGTAGGAGATTGTTGGAATAGCGCCCCAAAGCTAGTTGGACTGGCATGTAAACTATTTCACTTATGATATAATCTTGATTGAATGATATTCATTATAAATGACCATCTTCATCTTGTGTATATATTACTTCGCTAGTATTTGGCTGAAGCCCTTATTGAAGGCTAAAGTAGCATTAGGATCCACAAATCAAAACTTCATAAGCTTGAAATTAACTAAGCTACTTGAGCTCCTAAGGATCTAGACATGCTATAGATTTGGATTAGGATGAAAAATTACCTCTCGCAGCTCAAAAGCAAGGAGAAGATTAACTATCTCTCACGAGTCCAAAAACTATCTGGAACTAGCATAGTAGAAATATGACAACCATTACCAAGGCTAATATGCTCCAAAATTCACAAAATTAACTCTTGAACACCTCCACACATAGAGAAAGCTACTGTGAAAATTTTGAGCCAAAAACCCTTCTGGATAGCTCCAAAAAAATTCTCTAACTTGAACCTACTATAGGTGGATCTCCAAAATCGAGCAAGTCAATCACCTTGCCTCTATTAATACGATCCACACACCAAACAATCTTCCAATTTTTCTTCACTAGAATCTAGAGTTAGAAAGGAGAAAATGAGGTACAGGAGGCCAATTTTCAGGCTGGGAAGAAGAAGATATGCAAAGCTTCAACACATGATTCTATGCATGGAGAGAGAGATTTTGGATGGAATGCAAGAATCTAATTCTCACATTTTTAGCAGCTTATATTCAAAATTTGCACACCCTCTCTATATTATATAGAGAGGGCGAAAGGTGTGATGCAAGTTAGCATCACACCTTCCTCAAGGTGACCGCCCAAGTGGCATGCCAAGTTGGTAAATTCAAATTCAAGTCTTGAATTTCAAGTGCATTTCAATTTCATTTGGAATCTAATTCCAAATTAATTAAGATGTTAATTTAAATGAACACTTCATTTAAATTTTCCCTCCAAAAATTATTATTCCCATTAATTAAATTAAATCCTTTAATTTAATTAATCAACCTTTGATTTAACTTTTAAATCAAACAAGCTTAACTCTTAAGCTTAAATTAGTCAATTTAACTCTTTAAGTCAAATTTTCCAATTAATGGTCAACATGGTACCAAATAACTAACACCTTAATTAACTCATAAATTAGTTGATTAATTTAACACTTAAATTAATCAAACCAAAATTCACCGTTGGATTAGAACCTTAAAAATCAGCCACCAAAGGGTGAATTTTCTAACACTTAGAAAAATTGCTCTACCAATTTTGGAAGTTATTTGGCTTTTGTGTGTGACTCAATAGGTTCAACCATTCATTGGACATGGGCTCACAACTCTTTGTGACTTTTGAATATCTTATATTCATTTTAGTTTAAAACTCCTTTTAAATTAATCGACTCGATTCAATTTATCTCATTAATTAAAGAGTACCCAATCTCCATGGTCGATGTCCAACCTCAAGACCATGGAGCCCAACTAATTGGCTGAAATGAATATTTTGGAGAACCATCATTGCTCTATGCGTTGCATGCAAATACGGTCCTTCTGTCTCTTACCTCCCGAAAGAAGCCTAGGGCAAGATATTTGTCGACTCTCTAATAAACTCAATTCTATGTCTCTAATCTCAATGTTCCATTCTCTTGTGTGACTTCACCTTTGGAAAACTCATTTTCAAAATTATCATACCACCTTGCACAAAGATTTCTTAGAATCAATCATTATAGAACACAAAGGAGATGCACTCACCCTTCACAAAAGCGACAAGTCAGATTCCATCTTGGATCTCATAAACCTCTATGCCAAGTAGTTGATACCCAACCTCAACCCGAAAGATCCTCTAAGTGGTTAAGGAAGAGTCAAAGCATGAGGACCGGACACAATGTTACCATGGATCATCAGGTCAGAGGACTAATAATATACACTAGCGTAATCGGGAGAATTGACCACTACCAACTTGCCACTATAGCTATCTAGTGGATTCTTCGAAGGATCTTCAGTGCCTTGTTCTCTAGCAAGCACCAACTAACATGCAGTCGTATCTCATACAAATTGCTCATGGAATGGAGCAATATCCAACTCTTGGATTTATGCATCATTAGTTCAAGTCTATTCGGATCTTAGATGCCCCATCTCTTAAGATCCTATGACTTGGAAGTTTTAAGATGACGATCGTGTAAGATTTATTCCATAGTCATCGAACTAAGTCTTGTAGTCATGTGTGTTCTAAGAGCTTCATCCAAATGAAAGTGAAGTAATATAAAGCATAAGATGAAGGTGGCTACATAAAGAATATCATTTAATCAATATTTTTTTACAAGGAAATAACTTTTTCGAGGCCAATCTGATTGGCTTGCCAGGAACTATTCCAATAATCTCCCACTTGCCCTAAAGCCAATGCCCCATGGCCTTGAGACTCATCTTCTCAATATGTTCTTCAAAAACCTTTTGCGCTAAGGGCTTAGTCAGTGGATTTGCTATATTCTCTTTCAACGTAACTTTTTCTACTTGGATGTTGCCTCTATTAATAATCTCCTGGATCAAATGATATCGCCTCAAAATGTGCTTTTCATGAGATCTTGGCTCTTTTTCTTGCGCTACTGCCCTGGTGTTGTCATGGAAGACAACAACTGGCTCAGAAATGCTAGGCACTACATTCAACTCTTGAATGAAGTTTTTCATTCATACACCTTCCTTTGCAGCTTCTGAAGCCGCAATATATTCTACTTTATTGGTGGAATCGGTCGTGGTGTCTTGTTTGGAACTTTTCCAACTCACCGCTCTGCCATTGAGGTAAAATATAAATCCAAAAGTGGATTTGAGGTCATCTACATCGGATTGGAACCTTGAATTAGAAAACCCCTTTAGTTTCAATTCTCCATTGCCGTATACTAAAAACAAGTCCGTAGTTCTTCTCAAGTACTTAAGGATTGCTTTTACAGCTATCCAGTGACTCTCACGTGGATTGGATTGGAATCCACTCGTAACACTCAGTGAGTGTGCCACATTCAATCTTGTACACTGAAGTGCATACATTATGCTACCAATAGCAAAGGTATAAGGTATGTGACACATCCTTCATTTCTTTTCCTCAGTCTTAGGGGCCATAGACTTTGAGAGACGAATGCCAAGTCCCATGGAAAGAAATCCTTTCTTGGATTCTTCCGTACTAAACCTCTTTAGTATCTTGTCAATGTATGGGATTTGGGTAGCCCTATCTTCCTCTTAGATCTATCTCTATAGATACGTACTCCCAATATATAGGATGCTTTTCAAAAATGCTTTAATACACTCTAACATTCATACCTCATTCCCAATGAGAAGAATGCCATCGACATAAAGCATAATAAACAGTACTGAACTCCCACTAGCCTTGTTATACACATATGGTTCGTACACATTTTTGACAAAGCCAAACGATTTGAATGTTTTGTCAAAATGTATGTTCCAACTTCGGGACGCTTGTTTGAGTCCATAAATGGATCTCTGGAGTTTGCAAACCTTTTGCTCACTCCCCTTAGATGTAAAACCTTGCAGTTGCTCTATATGGATTTCTTCTTCAATGTCACCATTGAGGAAAGCAGTTTTCACATCTATTTGCCATATCTTATTGTCATAATATGCAGCTATGGCAAGTAGAATCTGAATGGACTTAGGCATAGCGACCGGAGAAAAAATTTCCTTGAAATCAATACCGGGTCTTTGAGTGTAACCTTTTGCCACTAGTCGCGCCTTAAAAGTCACAACTTCTCCATCTACTCCAAGATTTCACTTATAGATCTCATGGCTTCAAGCCAACGTCCAGAATCTATGTCCAACATAGCTTCCTCATAGGTCTTCGGATCATCATCCGATTGACCCATTTCATGAAGAAATCTGAACCTTTCGGGTTGCTTCTTGATTTGGTCCGACCTACACAGAAGTTGTGTACAAGGCTCCACTTGCTCACTTGTTTCCGCTGCTTATGGGATTTCTTGATCATCTTGAACTTATCAAGTTCAACAAAAACGTCATTTATATCTAATAGAAATTTCTTTTTCCAAAAAGTAGGCATTCCTCGAGACAAACACCTTTTGTTTTGAGAGATTATGAAAGTAGTAACCCATAAACTCTCTAGGGTATCCTACAAACTTGCACAAGGTGGATCTACTATCTAACTTATCTCCCACTGTCCCTATCACGTAAGCAAGAGATCCCCAAACCTTAAGATAATGGTAAAACGGTGCTTTGCCATGCCATATCTCATATGGTATATTGGGCACCGACTTTGAAGGTACTATGTTCAGTAGCTTCACCACTGTATGTAAGGCATATCCGCAAAAGGATATAGGCACATCGAAAAAACTCATCATGGAGCGTACCATGTCTAAGAAGGTATGATTTCTCCTTTCAACTACTCCATTGTGTTGGGGTGTTCTGGGTGGAGTCCATTGAGAGAGAATCCTGTTTTCCTTTAGATAATCCAAGAATTCGGTGCTCAAGTATTCTCTTCCTCGATCTAATCGAAGAGCTTTAATACTTAGCCCTAATTGCTTTTCTACTTCATTCCGATACTCTTTGAACTTTTCAGAGGCTTCGAGCTTGTTCTTCATAAGAAACACGTGCCCGTATTGACTAAAGTCATCGGTGAACGTGATGAAGTAGGAATAACCTCCTCTCCCACTAACTCTTAGTAGTCCACAAACGTCCGTATGGATCAAATCCAAGAGACTTGTGGAGTGCTCCGTTTGTCCTACAAAAGGAGCTTTGGTCATTTTTCCCTTTAAACACGATTCACAAGTAGGAAGGTCCTCAATGTCACTAACATTTAGTGCTTTGAGAGCTTCTAACTTGTTTATCCTATTCTTAGAGATATGACCAAGTTTTGTATGCCAAAGGATAACATCTTCTTGGATATCTAATTTTCCTTTACTTGATTGAATGTGAATTATTGAAGGTTGAGAATCTATTTATTAATGTACTTTGAGCAACCAAAGAAATATTCTTTAATGCCATCAACTTTCCATTCGATATAGAAAAACCAAATCCTTCATTATCAAGAACGGGAATTGAAACAATGTTCTCAGCAAGGTAGGGCACATAATAAACTGGATCAAGTACAATGCAAGCATTACCTAAGTCCAACTTGATGACGCCTTGGAAAGTGGCTGCAACTCTTGCTCTATTTCCAAGGCGGAGGATCATATCCCCTTCATAAAGACTCTTTTTCTTTCCAACCCCTATAATGAATTACAAAGGTGAGAACCGTATGCGGTATCAAATACCCATGTGGAAGAATTAGTCGCCATGTGCACTTCAATAAAGTATATACCCTTCTCAAGGGTTGCAAGGTAAGCTTTGAAATTTCTTTTCTAATGCCCTTTTTCGCCACAATGAAAAAACTAGCTTCGATTCTAACCTTCTTCTTAATCCTCCCGGAACTTTTCTCCGGTTGCTTCCCTTTTAAGGAAAAATTTTACTTTCTCTTATCTCCCTTTTTAGGACCCCTAGGGCCCTTCGACTTAAAGGAGGATACAAGCATAAGGGGATTCTCCTTTCTCATAGTCAACTCCGTGGTCACAAGTATATTGATCAATTCGTTAATCGTTACCTCTTGCTTGGACATATTGAAGTTCATAATGAATTGATCATATGACGGTGACAATGATTGTAGGATCAAATCCACAAAAAGGTCCATGACCACATCTAACTGTCCAAGCTTCTAGATGAGTCCTATCATCTTGAGGCCGTAATTATGGACATTACACCCTTCATTCATCCTTGCCCTAAAGAGCTCTTTAGACAAAACGAACCTTTTGTGTCTACTTTGTACACCATACAACTTTTGCAAGTGCACATAGATCTCTCGAGCATGTTTCATGTGCTCATGAGTCTTTTGGAGCTCATCAGACATGGATGCCATCATGACACACCTCACTTGTAGTTCATCATCTATAAATTTTGTGAACATTTCACGTTGTGCGTTAGTGGCATCATCACCAAGTGTATCCACAGGACTTTGATCAAGGACGTAAGTCTACTTTTCAGAGTCAAGAATGATTTTAAGGTTTCTTAACCAATCTTGGAAGATTGGCCCAGTTAGTTTATTGGTTTCCAAAATGCTTGTGAGTCGATTTTTAGCCATTTTTTATTGAAGATTTTGAAAATCTAGAAGAGGCGAAAAAAAAATATAAGCATGTGATTGATTTGACATTAAAAACATATTCATGGTCTTTCAACCATGTTTTCCTCCTATTATTTTATCAAATCCTTCACCCTCTAGAAGAACTCAGGAAATCATATTTCCTAGTGAGAATCAAGATCCCAAAGACTTGCAAGTGGACCCGCGTGACCGGATGTATATCCATGAGCAATCTAATGGTAAGCAACTTTTGCTTTTTGCATCTCATGCAACTCTTAATATATTTTGCCTCACTATTTCATGTAGATCCCCTGATGGATGACCTCTATATTACTCGGTGTTAAGTCAAACCTACCAATCAAACTTCGATTCGAGACGGACGCCATAACATCCCCCATGACTGAGTGTATAATGTGTAGGCATTCCCAAATCAAAAGTGTATCTCATGCAAAGTGTATGGTCACAGCTTTCCACCTAAGTATGGCCCCCATGACCGAATGTATATCAAACAAAGGTGGTAGCATCGTCATGGGTTTTTGCTTAATATTTGAAAATCACTTAGACATTCTATGTGGTGAGTTTTTGCTTGCAAAGATCTCATCATTTTATCTTTTTATTTAGGTTTTCTATATCTTAAATATGCATCTCATACATAATAGGATATGGAAAACATAAATAAGTATATGCGCCTAGCATACTCCTAGGGTGGGATGACTATGAGCCTAACCAATTGGTGCACTTAAAGCCATAGGTGCACCACCTAGTTGATTTTAGGTAGGTTGATTAAATTTAGTTATTACATGATTGTATCCCATACATTCATGGGCTTTCGAAAGTCTCCATGCCTCCATTGCTCCATGTAACTTTTACACAAGTAGGAAATCCTCACTCCTAGTAATTCTACTCTCATAACAATTATAAGGTAGAAATTAAGAGGCATGCAAGCCTCAATTTAATACAACTCATTTCAACAAATTGAAAATCATCCCCTTTCATTCATCATCTATTCAACAATTAAATAAATAATAAATAAATCTAGAATTAACAATTGATTCCATCAATTAAAAACTTATCCCATAAACAAATAATTGAACGAGCATAACATTTATGCCATTATTGGAAGACAAACTTCAACCAATTTTCAAAGGCATTCAAAAATGTCAAACATAGCTTTGAGAACTTGCACAACATTTTGCATCTACCATGTGTGGTACAAAAACATTTCAAGCACAAAAGGAGTTGGAAAAATCACTCAAAATTCATCAAAACCACCAAACAGGGGCTGCCGCCCAGCCTGGTCGCACGGATGGGTAGGCTGCATGCACAACATGGGCAAAGCACTCAGCCAGTGTCCGGCTGTAGCTCGGCAACCTACTATTTTGGGGCTTCCAAGTGAATCAAATGTTTTCCACTCAACTTTCATGCAACAATAGTTTTAGCACATGTTATCAACATTGAAACACACATTATAGATGAATTTCCATATTTAAAACCTCTATTAAAAAAGAAAATTCAAGTGCCCAATTATGCCTTCAAAAATTAGAGAAAGCTAGAATCATATTCTACAAAATCTCCAATGCAACTCCAATCAAGTTGGATCCAAAAATGACCAAAACTCTTTTGATCAAATATCAACATGCTATATCACCATATAACATCAACAAATGCTAAATCAACATTCAACATTTATCACTATAAATTGAAACATACTAAAACATAAATCAACATAATAGCATGCTATCAATTCATCAAGCAATAGAGTCACAAGCATCATCATCCAAACACTCCAATCCATGGGTTGGATCAAGTGTTTGGTGATATTGATCAATTCATCACATGAATCAATCAAACAAAAATCCAAAACATATCATGAAAAAGGCTCCGATACCATTTGAAGGTTAGAGTAGCATTAGTATCCACAAATCAAAACTTCATAAGCTTGAAGTTAACTAAGCTATTCGAGCTTTCAAGGATCTATACATGCTATAGATCTAGATTAGGATGAATAATTATCTCTTGTAGCTCAAAATCAAGGAGAAGATCAACTATCTATCACAAGTCCAAAAACTGTGTGGAATTGGCACAATGGAAAGATGACAACAATTTCCCAGGCCAATCTGCTCCAAAATTCATGAATTTAAATATGGAACACCTACACACATATAGTAAGCTACTATGAAAAATTAGGGCAAAAAATAATTTTGGATCGCTCCATAAAAATTCATCAACCGAAAGCTACTGCAGATGGATCTCCAAAACCAAGCAAGTCAATCGCCTTACCTCTATTGATACGATCCACACACCAAATAATCTTCCAATTTCTCCTCACTAGAATCTGCAGTTAGATAGGATAAAATGAGGTAGAGGAGGCCAATTTTTAGGTTGGAAAGAAGAAGAGATGCAAAGCTTCAACACATGATGCTATGTATGGAGAGAGAGATTTTGGAGGGAATGAAAGAATCTAATTCTCACACTTTCAGCAGCTTATATCTGAATTTCACACACCCTCTATATCTATATATAGAGGGTGGAAGGTGTGATGCAAGCTGGCATCACACCTTCCTCAAGGTGACCGCCCAGGTGACATGCCAAGTTGGCAAAATTCAAATTCAATTCTTACTTGAATTTCAAGTGCGTTTAAATTTCATTTGGAATCTAATTCCCAATTAATTAAGATGACAACTTAATTGAATACTTCATTTAAATTTTCCCTCCAAAAATTATTCTTCCCAGTAATTAAATTAAACCCTTTAATTTAATTAATCAACCTTTGATTTAACTCTTAAATCAAACAAGCTTAACTACTAAGCTTAAATTAGTCAACTTAACTTTTTAAGTCAACTTGTCCAATTGATGGTCAACATGATACCAAATAATTAACACCTTAATTATTGGTCTAATTTAACTCTTAAATTAGTTGATTAATTTAACATTTAAATTAATCAAACCAAAGTTGACAGTTGGATTGGAACCTTAAAAATCAGTCACCAAAGTGTGAATTTTCTAACACTTAGAAAAGTCGCTCTACCAATTTTGGAAGCTATTTGGCTTTTGTGTGTGACCCAATAGGTTCTACCATTCATTGGACATGGGCTCACAACTCTTTGTGACTTTTTGAATATCTTATATTCATTTTAGTTTAAAACTCCTTTTAAACTAATCGACTTGATTCAATTAATCTCATTATTGAAGAGTACTCAATCTCCATGGTCGATGTCCAACCTCAAGTGCATGGAGCCCAACTAATTGGCCAAAATGAATATTTTGGAGAACCATCATAGCTCTATGCGTTCCATGCAAATACAGTTCTTCTGTCTCCTACTCCTGAAAGAGGCCTGAGGCAAGATATTTGTTGGCTCCCTAATAATCTTGATACTATATCTCCGTTCTCAATGTTCGATTCCCTTGTGTGACTTCACCTTTGGAAAACTCCTTTTCCAAATTATCACACCACTTTTCATAAGGATTTCTTAGAATCAATCATTATAGAACACATAGAAGATACACCACCCTTCACAAAAGCGATGAGTCAGATTCCATCTTGGATCTCAAAAATCTCCATACCAAGTAGCTAATACCTAACCTCAACCTGAAAGACCCACTAAGTGGTCAAGGAAGAGTCAAAGCATGAGTACCGGACACAATGGTACCATGGATCCTCATAACAGAGGACTAATAATATGCACTAGCGTAAGCGGAAGAATTGACCACTATCGACTTTCCACTATAGCTATCAGTAGATTCTTCGGAGGGTCTTCAGTGCCTTGTTCTCTAACAAGCACCCGCTAACATACACTTGCATCTCAAATAGATTGTTCATGGAATGGAGCAATATCCAACTCTTGGATTTATGCATCGTTAGTGCAAGTTTATCCAAATCTTAGATACCCCAACTCTTAAGATCCTATGGCTTGGAAGATTTAAGATCACGACCATGTAAGACTTATTCCACGGTCATTGGACCTAGTCCCATAGTCATGTGTGATCTAAGGGCTTCATCCAAATACAAGTGAAGTAATATAAAGCATAAGATGAATGTGGTCATATAAAGAATATCATTCAACCAAGATTGTTTTGTAAGGAAATATCTTTTTCAAGGCCAATCTGATTGGCTTGCTAGGCACAATTCCAACACTTACATCAAACTAAACTGTAGGACTTGGTCATACACTGGGTGGTGATCATTAAAGAAGTCTTATGTGGTCGTGATCTTAAGTCTTCCAAGTTGTAGGATCTTATGAGACAAGGCATCTAAGATCCAAATAGACTTGCACTAACGTTGCATAATTTCAAGGGTTAGTTGTTGCTCCATTTAATGAGAAGACCACATATGGGTGCTTGTTAGAGAACAAGTTCACTGAAGACCCATCTTGAGAATCCATCAAACAGCTATAGTGGCAAGTCGATAGTGGCAAAGTTCTCCAGCTTACGCTAGTGCATATAATTAGTCCTTTGACCTGAGGATCTATGGTAACCTTGTGCTTAAGTTATCATGATTTGATTTTTCCTTGACCACTTTGCGGGTTTTTCGGGTTAAGCTTACGTATTGAGGTTTGTGAGATCCAAGATGGGATCTGACTCCTCATCATTGTGAAGGGCGGGTACATCTCATATGTATTCTATAATAATGGATTCCAAGGAGTCCTTGCGCAAGGCAGTATGACAATTTGGAAAAAGAGTTTTCTAAAGCTTAGGTTATAAATTGGAATTAAACACTAGGAATAGAAACATATCATCAAAGCTATTAGGGAGCCAGCAAATATCTTGCCCTAGGCCTCTTTCGGGAGATAGGAGATCGAATGATCGTGTTTGAATGGTAAGCGTAGAGCTAGAATGATTCTCCAAAAGCATATTCATTCAGGCAATTAGTTAGGCTCCATGTTCTTGAGGTTAGGCACTGACCATGGAGATTAGGTACTTTTCAATTAATGGAGATTAATTGAATTGAGTCATTAATTTAAAAGAGTTTAAACTAATGTGAATATTTTGATATTCTACAAGTCACGAGAGTTGTGAGCCAATGCCCAATGAATGGTAGAACCTAATAGGTCACACACAAAAGCTAATTGGAAATCCTACTTGAAGAAAGGAACTTTGTAAGAGTAAGAAAAATTCCATCATGACCGATTTTGGAAGGAAAACGGTTGACACAATTTTTTGGTCATTGTGGCTTTATCAATTTAACTGTTTAATTGATCTAAATAATTTAAGGAGTTAAATTAGACCAATAAAATTAAGGAGTTAATTTAATTGGTGCCATATGATTATCAATTGGTCAAGTTAACTTGAGGAGTTAAGTTAACATCTTCTAACTTAAAGAGTAAAGATAAATGACTTAAATAGTTAAGTCAATGTTAATTAATTAAACTAAGGGGTTAATTTAATTAATGTGAAGAATTAATTTGGAGGGAAATTCAAGATGAAAGAGTTCATTTAGTGTGCATTTGAATTTATTTGGATGACATTTCATGAGATGAAATGAAGATTCCAAATGAAATTCAAATACAAGTAAAATGTGATTTCACATGCAACTTGCTTGCTTAGGTGGCACCTCAAGGGAGGTGTGATGCCAACTAGAATCACATTTTCCTTCCCTCTATATGAGGATATTGAGCTGGCCATAAGCTAGCTTAGTTGGCAAAATCTAGATCTAATTGTTAGATTCACTTTTGTCTCCAATTTTGTGATTCACATATGTGTTGAGGCTTCACATTTTCTTCACCTCTCCCTCTCTCCAAATTCAGCCTTCATCCTCTTCATTTTATCTCTATTTTCTAGCTGACGTAGAAGGAATTTGGATTTGCCATTGGTGTGTGGACTATCACATTAGAGGCAATACATTTGGATTGCTTGTTTTTGGAGATTCATTGCAGTCCAGTGAATTGGAGGCATTTCTGGAGTGAACTCCAAGTTTCTATTTTAGTTGCATATTTTACTGAAGGTTTATCAAGGTGTTGATGATCTTGTGTCCAAATTTTAGCCGATTCCAAGGCATTTTGGATAGGCAACCGTTGTCATGAAACTACTGCACCAGGAGGAGACTGCATTGAAAAGATCAAGCAACTCTTCATCTCTTTCATTGGAATTTTCTGTCTAGGTAATTTTCTGACTTAAATCCACTTTAGTAGCATGAATTGGATCCTTGGAGAGATATAATCAAGTCTTATTTCAATTTTGAATTAATTTATAATTAGATCCTTGGCTTACACCTTCTTTCAATAGTAGTTTATCAAGTCATAATTCATTCATCCAATTAGTTGGGCTCCATGGGCTTGTTGCTAGATATCGACCATGGAGATTGGGTACTCTTTGATTTATGGAGATTAATTGAAAGATTTATTAGTTTAAAGGAGTTTATTTAAACTAATGTGAATATTTCGATATTCAAAATATTACAATGAGTTGTGAGCCAATGTCCAATAAATGGATCAACCTAATGGGTTACACACAAAAGTCTATAGGAAGCTCTTATTCAATATGAGGAATTTTCTAAAGGGTTAGAAAGATGAGTGGCTACTTCAATTGGTCATCTTGACTTGATTAATTTAAGTGTTAAATTAATCAAAATAATTTGAGGAGTTAAATTATGCCAATTAAATTAAAGAGTTAATTTAATTGATGTCACATAATAATCAATTAGTCAAGAAAAAGCTCATCATTGAATGTACCATGCCCAACAAGATACGATTTCTCCTTTCGGCTACTCTTTGGTGTTGGGGTGTGCCAGGTAGGGTCTATTGAGAAAGAATCCCATTTTTCTTTAAATAATCCAAGAATTTGGTACTTAAGTATTCTTCTCCTCTATCCGATCGAAGAGCTTTAATACTAAGTCCCTTTTGCTTTTCTACTTCATACCTATACTCTTTGAACTTTTCAAAGGCTTCAGAGGCCTATACTTCATAAGAAACACGTGTCATAATTGAGCGTGATCACTGTTGAAGGCAATGAAATAAGAATAGCCTCCTCTCACACTAACTCTTAGTGGGCTAGATATGTCAGTATGGATCATATCCAAAGAACTTGTGGTTCGCTCCAATTATCCTTCAAAATGAGCCATTATCATTTTTCCCTTTAAACAAGATTCACAAGTAGGAAGATCCTCAATGCCACTAACATTTAGTATTTTGAGAGCTTCTAACTTGCTTATTCTATTTTTAGATATATGCTCAAGTCTTGCATGCCACAAGATGGCATCTTCTTGGATATCTAACTTTTCTTTACTTAATTGAATGTGTATCAATTAAGGTTGGGAATCCAATATGTACAATCCATTGTTTAATGTACCTTGTGCAATTAAAAAATCATTCTTTAATGCTTTCAAATTCCCATTAGATATTGAAAAATCATGTCCCTTGTTATCCAAAATGGGAATAGAAATAATATTCTTAACAAGATTAGGTATATTGGAATAGTGCCCAGCAACCAATGAGATTGACATATAAACTATTTTACTTGTGATACATTCTTGATTGAATGATATTCATTATAAATGGCCATCTTCGTCTTATGCTTGTATTACTTCACTGGCATTTGGTTGAAACCCTTAGATCACACAAGGCTACGGGACTTGGTCATGCACTGCGTGGTGATCATGAACAAGTTTTACATGGTTATGATATTAAATCTTCCAAGTTGTAGGATCTTATGAGACAGGGCATCTAAGATCCAGTAAGACTTGTACTAACGATGCATAAATCCAAGAGTTAGATATTACTCCATTTCATGATCAATCCATATAAGATATGGGTGCATATTAGTGGGTGCTTGTTAGAGAACAAGTTCACTAAAGGTCAGCTTAGAGAATCCACTAGATAGCCATAATGGTAAATAAAGTCACATGTAGCCATAGGATCCAATAATCAAAGCATTAAAAATGAAAATTAACTGAGCTACACATGATAACAAGTATCTAAACATGCCATTGATTCAGATTTGGTATGATAATTACTTTATTTTGCTAAAAAACTAAGGAATCTAGAAGAAACACTTTAACATTTGGAAGTTATCTCCCAGCAGCACAACAGAGAAGCGACCGAATGTCCCCAACCAAACGATTCTTGATTGAGCTGAAAATTTTACTAGAACTCAACAACACCTTGATGGATCTATAGTTCAAAATTCCACTCAATCAAAACTTGAAAAGTCCACCCAAAACTGCCTCCAAGTCTGCCAGAAATTAGATCTCCAAAGGTGAGCAATCCAATTGTCTTGCCTCTAATGTTAAGATCCACATACCAATGCAATAGCCTATTCTCCTCAACAATATCTGGAGAATATAGAGAAGAATCACAATGATGATGGGATGATTTGGAGGTAGGAGAAGAAAGGAAAGTGAAGCTTCAACACATGAAGCAATACTTGAAGATTGGAGGGAAAAGTGGAGAGAATCTAATTCGTCACACTTAAATCTTGATATTCACCCCTCTCTCCCTCTATACCTATATATATGGTGAGGATGGTGTGATGCCAAGGTGGAATCACACCTTCCTTAAGGGGTGACCACCAACTTAGTATTGCAAGTTAGCACTTGATTAGAATTTGAATTTTGTGTGAATTTGAATTTCATTCGGAATCTTCATTTCATGTTATGAAATATGATTCAAATAAATTCTAATTCACACCAAATGAACATTTCATTTGAAAATTTCCTACGAAATTAATTCTCCATTTTAATTAAATTAAACTTCTTTAATTTAATTAATTATCTTGATTTAACTCTTTAAGTCAATTAGCTTAGCACTTTAAACTGACAATTGCTAACTTAACCCCTTAAGTTAACTTGACCAATTGATAGTCACGTAGAACCAAATAATTAACACCTTAGTTATTGGTCTTAATTTAACTCCTTAAATTACTTTGATCAATTTAACAATTAAATTGTTCAAGTAAAAAATGAGCACAACATTTTGTGAATCAGTGAATCTCCAAATTGGTCATGTAGGAATTTTTCTAACTCTTAGAGAATTCTCCTTCATCGCCTAGGATATGTTGAAATAATGCCCCGCAAGCCAATTAGATTGGCATTGTAAACTATTTCACTTGTGATACAATCTTGATTAAATGATATTCATTATATGGCCATCTTCATCTTATGCTCATTACTACTTCACTGGCATTTGGTTGAACCTTTAGATCACATAAGACTATAGAACTTGGTCATGCATTGGGTAGTGATCATGGAATAAGTCTTACATAGTCATGATTTTAAATCTTTCAAGTCATAATATTTTAGGAGATAGTGCATCTAAGATCTAGATAGACTTATATTAACGATGCATAAATCCAAGGGTTAGATGTTGCACCGTTCCATGAGCAATCCCACATGTGATATGGGTGCATGTTAGTAGGTAGTTGTTAGGGAACAAGGCATTTAAGGCCCACCGAGAGAATCACTAGATAGATAGAGTGGTAAGTTCTCCATCTTACGGTAGTACATATAATTAGTCATTTGACTTGAGGATCTATGGTAACCTTGTGTTTAGATCCTCATGCTTTGACTCCTCCTTGGTCACTTAGCGGGCCGTTCAGGTGGTGAATGGGCATGAGCTACTTACATATGGAGGTTTGTGAGATCCAAGATGGAATTCGACTTCTCGTCATTATGAAGGGCAAATACATTTCCTATTGAATTCTATAATGATCGGTTCCAAGAAATACTTGGGAAATGAGTTTTCCAAAGATGAGGTCATAAAGTGGAATTGAACATTAGGAATAAAGACATAGTATCAAGGTTACTAAGGAGTTAACAAATATCTTGCCCTAGACCTCTTTCATGAGATAGGAGGCAAAAGGACTATATTTGCATGGTACTCATAGAGCTATAATGGTTCTCCAAAATCATTCATTTCATCTAATTAGTTGGGCTCTATATGCTTGAGATTGGACATCGACCATGGAGATTGGGTATTCTTCAATTAATGGAGATTAATTGAATTGAGTCTATTAGTTTAAAGAAGTTTAAACTAAAATGAATATATGATATTCAAAAGCCACAAGGAGTTGTGAACCTATATCCAATGAATGATAGAACCTATTGGGTCACACATAAAAGCTAATTGCATTTCCTAGTTGATGGAGAAATTTTTCTAACTATTAGAAACTTACTACATATGACCGATTTTGGGGTGACTAAAAATTGAGGTCAATTTTGGCTTGATTGATTTAATTGTTAAATTGACCAAATAATTTAAGGAGTTAAATTAGACCAATAATTAAGGAGTTAATTATTTGGTGCCACATGACCATCAATAGGTCAAGTCAACTTAAAGAGTTAAGTTAACAATTTTTAGTTTAAAGAGTTAAGCTAATTGATAAGAGTTAAGTCAATGATTAATTAAATAAATAAAGTGTTAATTTAATTAATGAAAAGAATAAATTTTGGAGGAAAAATTCGAATGAAATATTCATTTGGTGTGGCATTTAATTAATTTGAAATTAGATTGAAATGCATAAAAAATCCAAATTTGATTTGAATTTGCCAACTTGCAATGCAAGTGGGCTCCTCCCTCTATATATAGATATAAAGGTGAGAATGGGCAGCCACATTGAAATCTATGTGAAGAATTAGATTCTTGCATTTTTCCTCCCCCAAAGTGTTGACTCATGAGTTGAAGCTCCATTTCTCTCTTTCTCTCCAACCCCTAAATCAGCCTTCAAGCTCTCATTTCTCTTCTTTATCTCCAGCTAATATTGAGGAGAAATTGGAAATGGCATTGGTGTGTGTATCATATTGATAGAGGCAAGCAAGACAATAGGATTGTTGTGCCTTTAAGAACCACCAGTCAGGGCAGTAACTTGGCAAATTTATTCCAAGAGATCCAGAAGGAGTTGTGATCTAAAATTTTCATATTAGCTTCATTAAAGAGTTGAGGATCTACTGGAATTTTTCTAGACTTTTTAGAGATATATGGATTGAGCAAAAGTTGTGTCCTTCTAGTTGCATTGTTGTTTGATAGATTCTAGATTGAAGAAAAGTTCTTAATCCTTCCTTTGGATTTTGTGTGTGACCTGTTAGGTTCTACCATTGATTGGACATG
The DNA here is from genome assembly GCA_018894105.1 of Jacaranda mimosifolia. Taxonomy (NCBI): domain Eukaryota; kingdom Viridiplantae; phylum Streptophyta; class Magnoliopsida; order Lamiales; family Bignoniaceae; genus Jacaranda; species Jacaranda mimosifolia. Next base: position 32,088,779 of record CM032127.1, on the reverse strand, counting down.
GCTCACAACTATTTGTGACTTTAGAATATCAAATATTCACTTTAGTTTAAACTCCATTAAACTAATTGACTCAATTTAATTAATATCCATTAATTGAAACGTACGTAATCGTCACAGTCGATGTCTAACCTGAAGCCCATGAAGCCCAACTAGGTAGCCAAAATGAATGTTTTTGGACCACTATTCTAGCTCTACACGTGCCATGTAAATACGGTCATTTTGTCTCCTATCTCCTAAAAGAGGCCTAGGGCATGATATTTGTCGGCTCTCTAATAGCCTTAATTTTTTATCTCTATTCTCAATGTTCGATTACATTTATGACCCCATTTTTGGAAAACTAATTTTCTAAATTGTCATTCTACCTTGCGCAAGTATTTTATGGAATCCATCATTATAGAATACATAGGAGATGTACTCACCCTTCACAACGCTGAGGAGTCGGATCCCATCTTGGATCTCATAAACTTCCATATCTAAGTAGCTCATACTCAATCTCTACCAGACCGACCTGCTACATAGCTAGGGAAGAGTCAAAGCATGAGGACCTAAACACAAGTTTACAATAGATCCTCAAGTCAAAGGACTAATTATATGCACTAGCATAAGCTAGAGAACTTGCCACTATGTTGTCTAGTAGATTCTCTGGGCAAGTCTTCAATTCTTTATACTCTAACAAACACCCTAACATGCACCCATATCTCACATGGCATTGCTCAAGAAATGGAGCAATATCCAACTCTTTAGATTAATGCATCGTTAGTGCAAGTCTATCCGGATCTTAAATGCCCTTGGTCACATACGATCCTATGACTTGTAAATATTTAAGATCATGACCGTGTAAGACTTATTTCATGATTACCACTCAGTGCACGACCAAGTCTCGTAGTCTTGTGTGATCTAAGGGCTTCAACTAAATGCCAGTGAAGTAAATATGTGCATAAGATGAAGATACCCATTTAAAGAATATCATTCAATCAAGATTGTATCACAAGTGAAATAGTTTACAACGCCAATCTAATTGGCTTGCAAGGTACTATTACAACAATTTCTCACTTGCCCTAAAGCTAATTCCCCATAGTCTTAAGACCTATTTTCTCAAGATGTCCTTCAAATACCTTTTGCGGTAGGAGTTTAGTAAGTGGATTTGCTATTTTCTCTTCTGAGGTAACTCTCTCAACTCGAATGTTGCATCTATCAATGATCTCCCAGATCAAATGATATCTCCCCAAAATATTCTTGGACCACTAGCTTGATCTACCACCCCATTGTTGTCACATAAGACAATGACTAACTCAGCAATGCTAGGCACTATATCCAACTCTTTGATGAATTTTTTCATCCAAACACCTTTGTTTGCAACTTTCAAAGCCACAATATATTTTGCCTCGGTGGTTGAATCGGTCGTGGTATCTTGTTTGGAACTTTTCCAACTCATCATGCCTCCATTGAGACAAAATATAAATCTAAAAGTAGATTTTAGGCCATTTATATCATATTGAAAACTGGAATTCGAAAACCCCTCAAGTTTAAACTCTCTATTACCGTATACCAAAAACAACTCCTTAGTCCTTATCAAGTACTTAAGAATCATTTTAATGGCCATCCAGTGATATTCACCAGGGTTGGACTGGAAACAGCTCGTAACACTTGGAGCATATGCCACATCCGGTCTTGTACATTGAACAACATACATTATGCTCTCTGTAGCGGATGCATAAGGTATGTGGGACATTTTTTGTCTCTCATTTTCATTCTTATGGCCTATAGACTTTGAAAGACAAATGCCATATCCCATAGGAATGAATCCTTTCTTGGATTCCTCCACACTAAACCCCTTTAGTATCTTGTCAATGTATGGGGTTAGGGATAGCCGCTAATATCCTCTTTGATCTATCTCTATAGATATGTATTCCCAATATGTAGGATGCTTCTCTTACATCCTTTATGGAAAATTGAGTAGATAACCATGCTTTAGTACATTCTAACATTTCTCTCTCATTCATAATGAGAAGAATGTCATCGACATAAAGCACAATAAATTGTATGCTACTCCCACTAGCCTTCTTATGCATAAATAGTTCATACACATTTTTAACAAAGCCAAATGATTTGATTGTTTTGTCAAAATGTATGTTCCAACTTTAGGACATTTGTTTGAGTCCATAAATGGATTCTGGAGTTTGCAAACCTTTTGTTCATTCCCCTTGGATGTAAAACCTTGTGACTGCTTCATATAGATTCTTTCTTCAATGTATCCACTGGGGAAAATAGTTTTCACATCTATTTTCCATATCTCATAGTCATAATATGCGGCTATAGTAAGTATAATCTGAATGGACTTAGGCATTGTGATTAGTGAAAAAGTTTCCTCAAAATTAATATCGGATCTTTGAGTGTAACCTTTTTCCACTAGTTGAGCCTTAAAAGTCACCACTTCTCTATCTACTCCAAACTTTCGCTTATAGACCCACTTGCAACTAATGGAAACTATTCCCTTAAGTGGAACTACTCCCTGTCTTATGAAGAAATCCAAACCTTTCGAGTTATTCCTTGATTCGGGCCGACCTTCTCGAAGGTTGTGTGTAAGGCTTTTGTTGCTCATTTGTTTCCATTACTTATGCGATTTATTGATCATCTTGAACTTTATCAAGTTCAACAACAATGCTATTTATATCTAATCGAAATTCTTTTCCAAAAAGTAGGCATTCCTTAAGGCAAGCACCTTTTGTTCGAAGGGATCATAGAAGTAATAACCCAAAGACTCTCTAGGGTATCCCACAAACTTGCACAAGGTGGATCTACTATCCAACTTATCTCCCACTGTCCGTCTCACATCGGTGGGAGATTCCCAAACCTTGATATATTAGTAAGAGGGTGCTTTGCCATGCCATATCTCGTATGGTGTTTTGGCACCAACTTTGAAAGTACTACACTTAGTAACTTTGCTGCCGTCGATAAGGCGTATCCCAAAAAGGATATAGGCATATCGAAGAAACTCAACATGGAACGTACCATGTCTAACATAGTACGTTTTTTCCTGTCGACTACTCCATTGTCTTAGGGTGTGCTGGATGGAGTCCATTGAGAGAGAATCCCATTCTTCTTTAGATAATCCCAGAATTTGGTGCTTAAGTATTCTTTCCCTCAATCTGATCAAAGAGCTTTAATACTTAGCTCAATTGCTTTTCCACTTCACTCCTATACACTTTGAAAATTTTCAAAGGCTTCGGACTTGTTCTTCATAAGAAACACATGTTCAAACTGACTATAGTCATCGATGAAGGTAATGAAGTAGGAATATCCTCCTCTTCCACTAACTCTTAGTGGTCCACTAATGTGCATATCGATCAAATCCAAAAGACTTGTGGATTGCTTTGTTTGTCCTACAAAGGGAGCCTTAATCATGTTTCCCTTTAAACAAGATTCACAAGTTAGAAGATCCTCAATGCCACCAACATTTAGTGCTTTGCGAGCTTTTAACTTGTTCATCCTATTTTTAGAAATATGTCCAAGTCTTACATGTCATAACATGGCATTTTCTTGGATATATAATTTTCTTACTTTAGTGAAAGTGCATTAGTGATGGTTGAGAATCCAATTTATATAATCCTTTGTTGAGTGTACCATAAGCAATTAAAGAACCCATTCTTTAATACCTTCAATATCCCATTTGATATAGAAGGATCAAATCCTTCACTATCCAAAATGTGAATTTGAAAGAATGTTCTCAACAATATATGACACATAATAGCAAGGGTTCAATACAAGTGTAGTTCCCTAAGTCCAACTTATTGTACGCCTTCGGCTTTGGTCACAACTTTTGTTCCTTAGCTAAGGCGGTGGATCATATCCACATCACTTAGTTTTATTCTTCTTTCTTATTCTTTGTGACATCTTACAAAGATAAGAATCACACACAAATCATATATCCATGAAGAAGAATTTATCCTTAAATGCACTTCAATAAAGTATATACCCTTCCGAAGGGTTGCAACGTATTCCTTGCAAAATGGCTTCCAATGGCCTATCTCGCCAAAGTAGAAACAAATAATACTGACTATATGCTCTATAATCTTCTAGACTCCTCCGGATGCCTTTAATAGTTGGTTTCCCTTAGAGGAATAACTTTGCTTCCTTTTATCTCCCTTTCTAGCACCCTTAGAACCCATAGACTTGGAGAAGGAAACAAGTGTCAAATGTTTGCCCTTGTCATGAAAGTCTCCTTCTAGATCAACACTTTGATCAATGAAACTCGAGGAAGATGTGAGGATCAAATCCTCATCGAGATCATTGTCCATCACAACATCTAAATACAAAAGCTTCTCCAAGCCTAATCATCTTTAGACCGTAGTTGATGACATATGACTTCACATCCATCCTAGCTAGAAAAATCACTTATGCCGACATGGACTTCTCATACCTTGTTTGCTTTACAACTCTTGTAAATTTTAACTAAGGTATTATTCATGTGTCTTTGAGACTTTTAAAGTTTGTAGATGCTATCATGAGACTATGGGATAAGATGATCCTAAACCTAATTTGTGAACTTTTTACGTATCTCTTGATCTACTTTAATCCCCATTAGATTAGAAGCACCATGATGTAGGACATATATCCACTTCTAGGAATCTTGAACAATTTTTGAGGTTAAGTCAATCGTGGAAGTCTGGCCCCATTGGTTTATTGGTTTTCGAAATAATGTTGAGTGGAACATTAAGTAATTCTTGAGATTTCACAAATCCTCAAAGGTAAAAAAGAGAATAAGCATGTGATTGAATTTGATATTCAAAACGTGTTCACGATTTTTCAATCATGTTTTCCTCCCACTATTTTATCAAATTCTTCACCCCCAAAAAGAATTCAAAAAATCATATTTCCTAGTAAGAATCAAGATCCCAAGGACTTGCAAGTGGACCCACGACTCATGATACATCCATAAACAATCGAAAGGTAAGCAACTTTTGCTAATTAGATCTCATGCAATTCTTGATATATTTTATTCACTTTTCATGTCACGATTCGTGAGACATCCACACTAATAGGTGTTAAGTCGGACCTACCAATCAAGCTTGATTCGAGACGGGCACCATGATATCCAACAACCCATGTGATAATGCATAGGCATTGAAAAATCAAAGGTGCATCATTTGCTAAGTATATGGTCACAACTTTCGACTTATTATTTGAAAGGCACTTTGACATTCCAAGTGGAGGATTTTTGCTTGCAAAGATCTCATCATTTTATCTTCTTATTAAGGTTTTCTATATCCTAATGTATCTCATACATCAATGGGATATGAAAAGCATAAATAAGTAAATATGCCTAGCATGCTCCTAGGGTGGGATGACCATGAGCCTAACCAAGTGGTGCACTTAAAGTCATAGGTGCACCACCTAGTTGATTTTAAGTAGGTTGATTAAAACTAACTATTATATGAGTGTATCGCATATATTCATGGGTCTTCAAAAGTCTCTATGCCACCAAGGTCTCCTTCGCTCAATGTAACTTTTACATGAGAAATAAATCCTCACTCCTAGCGATTCTATTCTCATAAAATTTACAAGGTAGAAATAAAGAGGCATGCAAGCCCTAATTTAATACAACCCATTTCAACAACTTGAAATAAATAAAATCAATATTAAAGGTTTATGATCATCCCCATTCATTCATCATCCATTCAACAACTGAATAAACAATAAATAAATCAAGAATTAACAATTAATTTCAACAATTAAATGCTAATCAAATAACAAATACTTGAACATGCATAATACTTATGCAACATTTGGAGAGTGACTTTAACAAGATTTAAGGAGCCTGAAAAATGACAAACATTATATTGAGAACTTGCACAACACTTGTGCATCCATAACACATGATTTAACATCATTTTTAGCCACTAAAGGAGCCAAAAATCAAGCTCAAAACTTGTCCAACCCATAAGCGGGTGTTGTTGGCCATGCTAGGTGCACGGCTGGGTAGTGGCTCTCAGCCACTGCCCTACCAACTTGCACCAAGGCTGGTTGGCAGCCCTTGTTTTGGTGTAAAGGTTAGTCAAGTTGATTTTTAGCTCAACTTTTGTGCACCAAAGATTCTAGAACTCTTTTTAAATATTAAATCACACATACATACCAATTTTCATATCTAAAACATATTTTAAAACTGGATATTTAAGTGTTCAATCAAGCTTCAAAAATCAAGCTTAAGTAAGAATCACATTTCTTAAAAATCTCCAACAAAACTCCAATCACATTAGATCCAAAAATGACCAAAACTATTTTAGTCAATCATTAATATGCTATGTCAACATATAACATCAATTGGTGCTAAATCAACATTCAACATTAATAGCTATTAATTAAAACATACTAATTATATGAATCAACACTTAAAACACATATTAGCATGCTTTCAGTTCATCAATCAAGGAGCCACACACAACATCAACCAAACACTCCAATCCATCATATAAATTGCGAATTTGGTGATTATGATCAATCCATCACATGAATCAATCATCAACAAAAAATCCAAATCTAAGCATAATTTAGGCTCCGATGCCACTTGAAGGTAAGTAAGGCACTAGATCCAATTATAAAACTTCAAAGGCTTAAATAAACTAGTGTTTACAAGCTAAGAAGGATCAAATCATGCCTAAAATTCAGATTTAGATAGAGTGTTACCTTGAAATGCTAATTTCTAAGGAGAAAGTAGTGAACCTTTCATCAATCCAGAATTTGCCAGAAACTACACAATAGGAAGAGATGGATTTTTAACCTCATTAAAACTCCTCCAAAATTCACAAAAAGAAAAAAAAAAAATACTGAAACCTCACAACACCTTGGAGGAGAAGCAATAAAAAATTCAAATAAAAAAGCTTTCTGGGTCTCCCTAGAAAGATTCGCCAAATCAATGCTTTGCTCAAGTAGATCTCCAAACCGTAGCAAATGAACTTGTTCGCCTCTATTGATATGATCCATACACCAATTGAAACTTCCAAACTCTCCTCATTATAAGCTAGAATACAGGAGAAGAATGACAATGGCGGAGGCCAATTTGAGGTAGGGAAGAAGAAGAAGAGAGCAAATCTTTCAACATATGGATGTAATGCTTGCAAGGAGTTTCGGAGGAAATTATGAAAAGAATCTAATTCTTTCAAACTTTCAGCAATCACCTACCCTCACACTCTCTATATCTATATATCGAGTGTGGTTTGGTGTGATGCCAAGTTGGCATCACACCTTCCTCAAGGTGGGTCGCCAACTTGCATTGCCAAGGTGGTAAATGCTAATTCAAATCTAATTTGAATTTCATGTGTATCTTAATTAAATTTGAAATCTGATTTCAAGCTAATTAAGATACTAATTCAAATGAACATTTCATTTGAATTTTCCCTCCAAAATGTATTCTTCCCATTAATTAAATTAAACACTTCAATTTAATTAATTTACCTTTAACTTAACTCTTAAGTTAAACAAGCTTAACTCTTAAGCTTTATTTTGTTAACTCTTTAAGTCGACTTGTCCAATTGATGGTCAATCATGGTACCAAATAATTAACTCCTTAATTATTGGTCTAATTTAACCTTTTAAATTAATTGGATTATTTAACACTTAAATTAATCAAGCTAAAATTGACCTTTAAATTGGATACCTCAAAAAATCGGTCCAATAAGAGAAATTCTGTAACTCTTAGAAAATTGCTTCATCAACTAGGAAGCTAATTAGCTTTTGTGTGTGACCCAATAGGTTTTACTATTCATTGGATATAGGCTCACAACTCCTTGTGACTTTTGAATATTATATATTCATTTTATTTTAAAACACTTTTAAGCTAATCAACTCAATTCAATTAATTTGATTAATTGAAGAGTGCCTAATCTCCATCGTCGATGTCTAACCTCAAGCCCATGGAGCCTAACTAATTGGCCGAAATGAATATTTTGGAGAACCATTATAGCTCTATGCTTATTATGCAAATACAGTCCTTTCGTCTCCTATCTCTCGAAAGAGGCCTAGGGCAAGATATTTGTCGGATCCCTAACAACCTCGATACTATATCTCTATTACTAATGTTCGATTCCCTTATGTGACCTCATTTATGAAAAACTCTTTTTCCAAATTGTCACACCATCTTGCACAAGGATTTCTAAGAATCAATCATTATAGAATACATAGGAGATGCACTCGCCTTTCACAAAAGCGAGGAGTTAGATTTCATCTTGGATCTCACAAACCTCTATGCCAAGTAGCTCATACCGAATCTCAACCCGAAAGAGCCACTAAGTGGTCAAGAAAGAGTTAAATCATGAGGACCAGACACAAGGTTACCATGGATCCTGAGGCTAGAGGACTAATAATATGCACTAGCGTAAGCTGGAGAACTTGCCACTATGGCTATCTAGTGGATTCTTTGATGGGCCTTTAGTACCTTTTTCTCTAACAAGCACCTACTAACGTGCACCAATATCTCATATGGATGCTCATGGAATGGAGCAATATCCAACTCTTGGATTTATGCATCATTAGTGCAAGTCTATCTGGATCTTAGATGCCTTATCTCTTAAGATCCTATGACTTGAAAGGTTTAAGATCACGATTGTGTGAGACTTGTTCCATGGTCATCAAACCAAGTCCCACAATCAAGAATGATCTAAGGGCTTCATCCACATGCAAGTGAAGTAACAAAGAGCATACGATGAAGATGACCATATAAAGAATATCAATCAAGCAAGATTGTTTTTCAAGAAAATAGCTTTACAAAGCCAATCCTATTGCTTGCCAAGCATTATTCCAACAAGAACTGGGTCTCCAAAGATGAGCAATCCATTCGTCTTGCCTCTAACGTTAAGATCCGCACACCAATGCTATATCTTGTTTTCCTTAGTAATAGATGGAAAATATAGAAAATAATCACAATGATGAAGGCTTGATTTGGAGGTAGGAGAGAAAGTAAAATAAAGCTTCAACAAATGATGCAACATTGAAGATTGGAGGGAAAAGTGGAGAGAATTTAATTCTTCACCCTTAAATCTTGATTTTCGCCCTATCTCCCTCTATATCTATGTATAGAGTAAGGATGGTGTTGAAATAGTGCCCGGCAAACCAATTAGATTGGCCTTGTAAAAGCTAATTCCTTGTAAAATAAACTTGATTGAATGATATTCTTTCTATGACCATCTTCATTTCATACTCTTTATTACTTCACTTGTATTTGGATGAAGCCCCTAGATCACTTATAACTATGGGACTTGGTTTGGTGACCATAGAATAAGTCTCACACAGTCGTGATCTTAAATCTTCCAAGTCATAGGATCTTATGAGACAGGGCGTCTAAGATCCAGATAGACTTGCACTAACGATGCATAAATCTAAGAGTTGGATATTGCTTCATTGAATGAGCAACTATATAAGATACTGGTCCATGTTAGTGTTGGAATAGTGACCGGCAAGCCAATCGGATTGGCTTTGTAAAAGCTATTTCCTTGTAAAATAATCTTAATTGAATGATATTCTTTATATGACCATCTTCATCTTATGCTTCATATTACTTTACTTGCATTTGGATGAAGCCCTTAGACCACACATGACTATGGGACTTGGTTTGATGACCATTGAATAAGTCTTACACAATCGTGATCTTAAATCTTCCAAGTCATAGGATCTTTGGAGATGGGGCATCTAAGATCCGGATAGACTTGCACTAACGATGCATAAATCCAAGAGTTGGATATTGCTCCATTCCATGAGCAATCTGTATGAGATACGGGTGTATGTTGGTAGGTGCTTGTTAGAGAAAGGTACTGAAGACCCTCTAGAGAATCCACTAGATAGCCATAGTTCCAAGTCAGTAGTGGTTAATTCACCCTCTTACGCTAGTGCATATTATTAGTCCTCTAACCTGAGGATCCATGGTAACCTTATGTCCGATCCTCATGCTTTGACTCTTCCTTGACCACTTAGCTGGTCTTTTAGGTTGAGGTTTGGTATGAGCTACTTGGGATGGAGGTTTGTGAGATCCAAGATAGAGTTCGACTCCTTACTTTTATGAAGGGCGAGTGCATCTCCTATGTATTCTATAATGATCGATTCTAAAAAATCCTTGTGCAAGGTGGTGTGATGATTGGAAAAGGAGTTTTCCAAAGGTGAGGTCACACAAGGGAATTGAATATTGAGAATAAAGACATAGTATTGAGGCTATTAAGGAGCCGACAAATATCTTGCCCGAGGCCTCTTTTGGGGGATAGAAAATGGAAGGACCGTATTTGCATGGTATGCGTAGAGCTATGATGGTTCTCCAGAATATTCATTTCTGCCAATTATTTGGGCTCCATGGGCTTGAGGTTGGATATCGACCATGGACATTGGGTACTCTTCAATTAATAAGATTAATTGAATTGCGTCGATTAGTTTAAAAGGAGTTTCAAACTAAAATAAATATGAGATATTCAAAAGTCACAAAGAGCTGTGAGCCCATGCCCAATGAATGGTAGAACCTATTAAGTCATACACAAAAGCCAAATAGCTTCCAAAATTGGTGGAGCAATTTTCCAAGTGTTGGAAAAATCATCCTTGGGTGACTGATTTTCAAAGGTCCAATCCAACGGTCAATTTTGGTTTGATTAATTTAAGTGTTAAATCAGACCAATAATTAAGGAGTTAATTATTTGGTACCATGATTGACCATCAATTGGACAAGTTGACTTAAATAGTTAAGTTGACTAATTTAAGCTTAAGAGTTAAGCTTGTTTGATTTAAGAGTTAAATCAATAATTAATGGGAAGAATACTTTTTAGAGGGAAAATTTAAAAAAAGTGTTAATTTAAATTAGCATCTTAATTAATTTGGAATTAGATTCCAAATGAAATTGAAATGCACTTGAAATTTAATTAAGACTTGAATTTGAATTTTGCCAACTTGCATGGCACTTGGGCGGTCACCTTGAGGAAGGTGTGATGCCAACTGGCATCACACCTTCCACCCTCTATATATAGATATAGAAAGCATGCAAAATTCGAAATAAGTTGCTGAAAAGTGTGAGAATTAGATTCTTGCATTCCCTCTAAAATCTCTCTCTCCATGCATTGCATCATGAGTTGAAGCTTTGCATTCCTTCTTCTTCCCAACCTGAAAATTGGCCTTCTTTACCTTATTTTCTCCTCTCTAACTCCAGCTTCTAGTGAAGGGAAATTGGAAGATTGTTTGGTGTGTGGATCGTTTTAATAGAGGTAAGGTGATTGACTTGCTCAGTTTTGGAGATCCACCTGCAGTGGCTTCTGGTTGGCGAATTTGTTTGGAGCGATCCAGAAGGATTTTTAGCTCCAATTTTTCATAGTAGCTTTACTTGTGTGTGGGGGTGTTCCAGATTTAATTTCATGAATTTTGGATAGTTGATTTTCTCCTTGAATTTGAGCTGCAAGAGGTAATTATTCATCCTAATCAAAATCTATAGCATGTCTAGATCCTTGGGAGCTTGAGAAGCTTAGTTTATTTCATGCTTATGAATGTTGATTTATGGATCCTAATGCTACTCTAGCCTTCAAGTGGTATTGGAGCCATTTTCATGTTATGTTTTGGATTATTGTTTGATTGATTCATGTGATGAATTGATCAATATCACCAAACACTTGATTCAAGCCATGGATTGGAGTGTTTGGATGATGATGCTTGTGGCTCTATTGTTTGATGAATTAATAGCATGTTATTATGTGATTTAAGTGTTGATTTATGTTTTAGTATGTTTCAATTCATAGTGATAAATGTTGAGTGTTGATTTAGCATTTATTGATGTTATATGGTGAGCATGTTGATATATGATCAAAAGAGTTTTGGTCATTTTTGGATCCAATTTGATTGGAGTTGTATTGGAAGTTTTTGAAAAATTTAATTCTAGCTTTCTCTAATTTTTGAAGGCATGATTGAGCACTTGAATTTCCTTTTTTAATAGAGGTTCTAAATCTGGAAATTCATCTATAATGTGTGTTTAAGTGTTGTGAACATGTACTAAAACTATTGTTGCATGAAAGTTGCGTGGAAAAGCGACTTGATTCACTTGGAAGCCCCAAAATAGAGAGCTGCCAAGCAGTAGCAAGGCACTGGCCAGGTGCTGCGCACACGCTGTGCGTGCGGTCTACCCAGCTGTGTGCCCAGGCTAGGTGGTTCCCTATGTTTTGTGGTTTTGGTGAATTTTGAGTAATTTTTCCAATTTCTTTTGTGCTTAAAATATTTTTGCACCACACATGATAGATGCAAAAGCATTTTGCAAGTTCTCAAAATTATGTTTGACATTTTTGAATGCCTTTGAAAATTGGTTAAAGTTCATCTTCCAATAATGGAATAAATGTTATGCTTGTTCAATTATTTGTTTTTGAGATAAGCATTTAATTGATGGAATTAATTGTTAATTCCAGATTTACTTATTGTTTATTTAATTATTGAATGGATGATGAATGAATGGGGATGATCATGAGCCTTTAATATTCATTTTAATTGTTTCAAGTTGTTGAAATGGGTTGTATTAAATTGAGGCTTGTATGCCTCTTATTTTCTACCTTGTAATTGTTATGAGAGTAGAATCACTAGAAGTGAGGATTTCCTATTCATGTAAAAGTTACATGGAGCAATAGAGGCAATGGAGGCATGGAGACTTTTGAAGCCCCATGAATGTATGGGATACAATCATGTAATAGCTAGATTTAATCAACCCACCTAAAATCAATTAGGTGGTGCACCTTTAGCTCTAAATACACCACTTGGTTAGGCTCATGGTCATCCTACCCTAGGAGTATGCTAGGTGCATTTACTTATTTACTTATTTATGCTTTCCGTATCCTATTAATTACTTATTTCGCCTCTTGTAGATTTTTTAAATATTCAATAAAAAATGGCTAAAAATCCACTCGCAAGCATTTTGGAAACCAATTACTGGGCCAAATTTCCAAGATTGGTTAAGGAACATTAAAATCATTCTTGACTCTAAAAAGCAGACTTATGTCCTTGATCAAAGTCTTGTGGACACACTTGGTGTTGATGCTACCAACACACAACATGAAATGTTCACTAAATTTGTAGATGATGATCTACAAGTGAGGTGTGTCATGATGTCATCCATGTCCAATGAGCTCCAAAAGACTCATGAGCACATGAAACATGCTCGAAATATCTATATACACTTACAAGAGTTATATGGTGTACAAAGTAGACATGAAAGGTTCACTTTGCTTAAAGAGCTCTTTAGGGTAAGGATGAGTGAAGGGTCTAACGTCCATGATCATGGCCTCAAGATGATTAGACTCATCGAGAAGCTTGGACAGTTGGATGTGGTCATGGACAACGACCTTTACATGGATTTGATCCTACAATTATTACCATCATCATATGATCATTTCGTTATGAACTTCAATATGTCCAAGTAAGATGTTATGATTAATGAATTGAGCAATATGTTTGTGACCATGGAGACAACTATGAGAAAGGAAAAGCCCCTTATGCTTGCATCCTCCTTCAAGTCGAAAGGCCCTAAGGTTCATAGAAAGAGAGGTAAAAGGAAAAAGAGTTATTCCTCGAAAGGGAAGCAACCCAAGAAAAGTTCCGGGAGGGTTAAGAGAAAGGTTAAAACTAAAGCTAATTATTTCCACTGTGGTGAAAATGGGCATTGGAAAAGAAATTGCAAAGTCTTCCTTGCAACCCTTGAGAAGGGTATGTACTTTATTGAAGTGCACATAACAACTAAGTCTTCCACATGGGTATTTGATACTGCATGCGGTTCTCACTGTTGTAATTCATTACAGGGGATGGAAAGAAGAAAGAGTTTTTGGGAAGGGGATATAATCCTCCTAGGAAGTAGAGTAAGAGTTGCGGCTTCTTTCCAAGGCGTTATCAAGTTAGACTTGGGGAATGCTTGCATTGTACTTGATCTAGTTTATATGTACCCTACCTTGTTAAGAACATTATTTCAATTCCCGTTCTTAATAATGAAGGATTTGATTTTTCCACATCGAATGGGAAATTGAAGGCATTAAAGAATAGTTCTTTAATTTCTCAAGGTACATTAATAAATGGATTGTACATACTTAATTCTCAAACCTCACTGATGCACATTCAATCAAGTAAAAGAAAATTAGATATTCAAGAAGATGCCATTCTTTAGCATGCAAGACTTGGTCATATCTCTAAGAATAGGATAAACAAGTTAAAAGCTCTCAAAGCACTAAATGTTAGTGACATTGAGGATCTTCTTACCTGTGAATCTTGTTTAAAGGGAAAAATGACCAAAGCTCCTTTTGTAGGACAAACGGAGTGCTCCACAAGTCTTGTGGATTTGATCCATACGGATGTTTGTGGACCACTAAGAGTTAGTGGGAGAATAGGCTATTCCTACTTCATCACCTTCACCGATGACTTTAGTCGCTACGGACACGTGTTTCTTATGAAGAAGAAGTCCAAAGCCTTTGAAAAGTTCAAAGAGTATAGGAATGAAGTAGAAAAGCAATCGGGGCTAAATATCAAAGCTCTTCTATCGGATCGAGTGGAAGAATACTTGAACATTGAGTTCTTGGATTATCTAAAAGCAAATGGGATTCTCTCTCAATGGACTCCACCCAATACACCCCAACTCAATGGAGTAGCCGAAAGGAGAAATCGTACCTTGTTGGACATGGTATGCTCCATGATGAGTTTTTCCAATGTGCCAATATCCTTTTAGGGATACGCCTTACAAACAACAGCGAAGCTACTAAATATAGTACCTTCAAAGTCGGTGCCTAAAACACCATATGAGATATAGCATGGCAAAGTACCCTCTTACCATTATCTTAAAGTTTAGGGATCTCCCACGTACATGAGACGCACAGTGGGAGATAAGTTGAATAGTAGATCCATCTTGTGCAAGTTTATGGGATACCTTAGAGAGTCTATGGGTTACAACTTTTATGATCCCTCGGAACAAAAGGTGTTTGTCTCGAGGAATGCCTACTTTTTGGAAAAATAATTTCTATTAGATAGAAATAGCTTTGTTGTTGAACTTGATGAAGTTCAAGATGATCATGAAATCCCACAAGTGGTGGAAACACGCGAGCAAGTAAAGCCTTGTACACAACCTTTACGTAGGTTGGACCGAATTAAGAAGCAACCCGAAAGGTTCAGATTCCTTCATGAGATGGGCCAATTGGATGATAATCCAAAGACTTATGAGGAAACTATGTTGGACATAGATTTGGGATGTTGGCTTGAAGCCGTGAGATCCAAAATGAACTCTATGTACTCAAATAAAGTATGGACTTTGGTAGATCCACCAAAGGGAATAGTTCCCGTTGGTTGCAAGTGGATCTATAAGCAAAAGCTTGGAGTAGATGGAGAAGTAGTGACTTTTAAGGCGCGACTAGTGGCAAAGGGTTACATTTAAAGACCCAATATTAATTTTGAGAAAACTTTTTCACCGGTCGCTATGCCTAAGTCCATTCGGAGTCTACTTGCCATAGCCGCATATTATGACTATAACACATGGCAAATGGATGTGAAAAACACATTCCTTAATGTTGACATTGAAGAAGAAATATATATGGAACAACCACAAGGTTTTATATCCAAAGGGAGTGAGTAAAAGGTTTGCAAACTCCAGAGATCTATTTATGGACTCAAACAAACATCCTGAAGTTGGAACACACATTTTAACAAAATGGTCAAATCGTTTGGCTTTGCCAAAAATGTGTATGAACCATGTGTGTACAAGAAGGCTAGCGAGAGTTCAGTATAGTTTATTATGCTTTATGTCGATGATATCCTTCTCATTGGGAATGAGGTAGGAATGTTAGAGTGTACTAAAGGATGGTTATCTACATAATTCTCCACAAAGGATTTGGGAGAAGCATCCTACGTATTAGGAATATGTATCTATAGATATAGGTCTAAGATGATGCTAAGGCTATCCCTGACCCCGTACATTGACAAGATACGAAAGAGGTTTAGTATGGAAAATCCAAGAAAGGATTCCTTCCCATGGGACATGGCATTTGTCTCTCAAAGTCTATAGCCCCTCAGACTGAGAAAGAGAAATGAAGGATGTCTCACATACCTTATGTCTCCGCCATTGGTAGCATAATGTATGTAGTTCAATGTACAATATCGGATGTGGCACACTCACTAAGTGTTACGAGTAGGTTCCAATCCAATCCTGGCGAGAGTCACTGGATAGCTGTGAAAGCAATCCTTAAGTACTTGAGAAGTACTAAGGACTTATTTTTAGTATACGGCAATGGAGAATTGAAACTAGAGAGGTTTCTGGATTCAAGTTTCCAATCCAATATAGATGACCTCAAATCCACTTTTGGATTCATATTTTGCCTCAATGGCAACGCGGTGAGTTGGAAGAGTTCCAAACAAGACACCATGGTTGATTCCACCACTAAAGTAGAATATATTATAGCTTCGAAAGTTGCCAAGGAAGGTGTTTGGATGAAAAACTTCATTCAAGAGTTCAATGTTGTGCCTAACATTGCTGAGCTAGTTGTTGTCTTCTGTGACAACACCGGGGCGGTAGCGCAAGCTAAAGAGCCAAGATCTCATCAGAAATCCAAGCACATTTTGAGGCGATATCATTTGATCTAGGAGATCATTGATAGAGGCAACATCTGCGTGGAGAGAGTTGCCTCGGAAGAGAATATAGCAGATCTACTAACCAAACCCTTAACGCAAAAGGTCTTTGAAGAACATCTTGAGAAGATGGGTCTCAAGGCCATGGGTATTGGCTTTAGGGCAAGTGGGAGATTGTTAGAATAGTGCCTGGCAAGCCAATCAAATTGGTCTTGTGAGAGCTATTTCCTTGTAAAACAATCTTCATTGAATGATATTCTTTATATGGCCATCTTCATCTTATACTTCATATTACTTCATTTACATTTGGATGAAGTCCTTAGATCACACATGACTACGGGACTTGGTTTGATGACCATGGAATAAGTCTTACACGATCGTGATATTAAATCTTTCAAGTCATAGGATCTTTGGAGATAAGGCATCTAAGATCTGGATTGCACTAAAGAGCATAATCTAAGAGTTGGATATTACTCCATTCCATGAGCAATCTGTATGAGATACAGGTGCATGTTGGTGGGTGCTTATTGAGAATAAGGTACTGAAGACCCTCCGGAGAATCCACTAGATAGCCTTAGTGGCAAGTCGGTAGTGGTTAATTCTCCCACTTACGCTAGTGCATATTATTAGTCCTCTAACCTAAGAATCCATGGTAACCTTGTGTCCAGTCCTCATGCTTTAACTCTTCCTTGACCACTTAGCGAGTCTTTTGGGTTGAGGTTTGGTATGAGCTACTTGGCATGGAGGTTTGTGAGATTCAAGATGGAATCCGACTCCTTGGTTTTATGAAAGGCGAGTGCATCTCCTATGTGTTCTATAATGATCAATTCCAAGAAATGCTTGCGCAATGTGGTGTGACAATTTGCAAAAAAGACTTTTCCAAAGCTGAGGTCATGCAAGGCAATCGAACATTGAGAATAGAGACATAGTATCGAAGCTATTAGAAAGCTAGCAAATATCTTGCCCTATGTATCTTTTAAGAGATAGGAGACAGAAAGACCGTATTTGCACGGCACACATAGAGCTATGATGGTTCTCCAAAACATTCATTTCAGCCATTTAGTTGGGCTCCATGTGCTTGAGGTCGGACATTGACCATGGAGATTAGGTACTCTTCAATTAATGAGATTAATTGAATTGACTTGATTAATTTAAAAAGAGTTTTAAACTAAAATAAATATAAGATATTCAAAAGTTACAAAGAGTTGTGAACCCATTCCCATAAATGGTAGAACCTAATGGGTCACACACAAAACCAATTAGCTTCCAAAATTGGTAGAGAAACTTTCTAAATGTTAGAAATATTCACCCTTTGGTGCCGATTTTCAAGAAACCAATTTAACGGTCAATTTTGGCTTGATTAATTTAAGTGTTAAATTAATCAACTAATTTAAAGATTTAAATTAGACCAATAATTAAGGAATTAATTATTTGGTACCCTATTGACCATCAATTGGTCAAGTTGACTTAAAGAATTAAGTTGACTAATTTCTGCTTAAGAGTTAAGCTTGTTTGATTTAAGAGTTAAATCAAAGGTTAATTAATTAAATTAAAGCATTTAATTTAATTAATGGGAATAATAATTTTTGGAGGGAAAATTTAAATAAAGTGTTCATTTAAATTAGCATCTTAATTAATTTGGAATTAGATTCCAAAGGAAATTGAAATGCACTTGAAATTCAAGTAAGACTTGAATTTGAATTTGCCAACTTGGCATGCCACTTGGGCGGTCACCTTGAGGAAGGTGTGATGCCAACTAGCACCACACCTTCTACCCTCTATATATAGATATAGAGTGAAAGCAAATTCAAAAATATACATTGCTGAAAAGTGTGAAGATTAGATTCTTTGCATTTCCTCCAAAACTTTCACTCCATGCATTGCTTCATGTGTTGAGCTTTGCATTCCTTCTTCTTCCCAAATTGAAAATCAGCCTCCTCTACTTCATTTTCTCCTATCTTACTCCAGCTTCTAGTGAGGGGAAATCGGAAGATTTTTTCGTGTGTGGATCATATCAATAGAGGCAAGGCACTTGACTTGCTCGGTTTTGGAGACCCACATGCAGTAGCTTCTGGTGGGCGAATGTTTTTGGAGTGATCCAGAAGGATTTTTGCTCCAATATTTTTATAATTGCTTCCTTTGTGTGTGCAGGTGTTCTAAATTTAATTTGGTGATTTTTGGAGCAGTATATCCATGGCAAAGGTTGTCGACTTTTTGCTATGCCGATTCTAGATAATTTCTGGATCCGAGAGAGATAGTTGATCTTCTCCTTGTTTTGAGCTACAAGCGGTAATTATTCATCCTAATTTAGAACTATAGCATGAATAGATCCCTGGATGCTTAAGTAGCTTAGTTATTTTCAAGCTTATGAAGTTTTCATTTATAGATCCTAACGCTACTCTTGCCTTCAATTTGCATGGTACGTGTAGAGCTATGATGGTTATCCAGAATATTCATTTAGGCCAATTAGTTGGGCTCTATGGCCTTGAGGTTGAACATCGACCATGGAGATTGGGTACTCTTCAATTAATGAGATTAATTAAATTGAGTCGATTAGTTTAAAATGAGTTTTAAACTAAAATGAATATACAATATTCAAAAGTCACAAAGAGTTGTGAGCCCATGTCCAATGAATGGTAGAACCTATTGGATCACACACAAAACCAATTAGTTTCCAAAATTGGTAGATCAATTTTCTAAATGTTAGAAATATTCACCCTTTGGTGATCGATTTTCAAGGAACCAATTTAACGGTCAATTTTGGCTTAATCTTGTTAAATTAATCAACTGATTTAAAGAGTTAAATTAGATCAATAATTAAGGATTTAATTATATGGTGCCCTACTGACCATCAATTGGTCAAGTTGACTTAAAGAGTTAAGTTGACTAGTTTAAGCTTAAGAGTTAGGCTAGTTTGATTTAAGAGTTAAATCAAAGAATAATTAATTAAATTAAAGTGTTTAGTTTAATTAATGGGAAGAAAACTTTTTGGAGGGAAAATTTAAATGAAGTGTTCATTTAAATTGGAAACTTAATTAATTTGGAATTAGATTCCAAATGTAATTGAAATGCACATGAAATTCAAGTGAGACTTGAATTTGAAGTTGCCAACTTGGCATGCCACTTGTGCGGTCACCTTGAGGAAGGTGTGATGCCAACTAGCATCACACCTTCCACCCTCCATATATAGATGCAGAGGGTGAGCAAATTTAAAAATATACATTGCTGAAAAGTGTGAAGATTAGATTCTTTGCATTCCCTCCAAAACTCTCTTTCTCTATGCATTGCATCATGTGTTAAGCTTTGCATTCTTTCTTCTTCCCAACCTGAAAATTAGCCTCCTCTACCTCATTTTCTCCTCCCTAACTCCAGCTTCTAGTGAGGAAAATTGGAAGAGTGATTGGGGTGTGGATCATATCAGTAGAGGTAAGACGTTTGACTTGCGGATTTTTGGAGATCCACTGCAGTAGCTCAAGATTGGCGAATTTTTTTGGAGCAATCCAGG
The DNA here is from genome assembly GCA_018894105.1 of Jacaranda mimosifolia. Lineage (NCBI taxonomy): Eukaryota > Viridiplantae > Streptophyta > Magnoliopsida > Lamiales > Bignoniaceae > Jacaranda > Jacaranda mimosifolia. The sequence goes on along the minus strand of CM032127.1, from coordinate 32,068,684 downwards.
AGGCTTTTCTGCTCCAATTTTTTATAGTAGATTATTTAGTGTGTAACTAGGGTAAAAGTTGCCGTCTTTTTGCTAAGCTGATTCCAGACAGTTTCTGGATCTGAGAGAGACAGTTGATTTTCTCCTTATTTTGAGATACAAGAGGTAATTCTTCTTCCTAATCCAAATCTATAGCATGACTAGATCCTTGGTTGCTTGAGTAACTTAGTTATTTTCAACATTACAAAGTTTTGATTTATGGATTCTAATGCTACTCTTACCTTCATGGAACAATATCCAATTCTTGGATTTATGTATCGTTAGAGCAAGTCTATCCAAATCTTAGATGCCCTGTCTTTTAAGATCCTATGACTTGGAAGATTTAAGATCACGATTGTGTGAGACTTATTCCATCATCATCAAACCAAGTCTCATGGTCAAGAGTGATCTAAGGGCTTTATCCAAATGCAAGTGAAGTAACAGAGAGCATAAGATGAAGATAGCCATATAAAGAATATTAATCAATCAAGATTGTTTTTCAAGGAAATAACTTTACAAGGCCAATCCTATCGCTTACCAGGCATTATTCCAACAAGAACTGGGTCTCCAAAGGCGAGCAATGCCTTGCCTTTAACATTAAGATTCACACACCAATGCTATAGCCTATTCTTCTCAGTATGAGATGGAGAATATAGAGAACAATCACAATGATGAAGGCTTGATTCAGAGGTAGGAGAGAAAGTAAAATGAAGCTTCAACACATGGTGCAACATTGAAGATTGGAGGGAAAAATGGAGATAATTTAATTCTTCACACTTAAATCTTGATTTCCGCCTCTATCTCCCTCTATATCTATGTATAGAGTGAGGATGGTGTGATGCCACCTTCCTCAAGGGGCGACTGCCAACTTGGCATTGCAAGTTGGCACTTGATATGAATTTGAATTTTGTGTGAATTTAAATTTCATTTGGAATCTTTATTTCATGTTATGAAATGTCATCCAAATAAATTCTAATTTACACCAAATGAACATTTGATTTGAATTTTCCCTCTTAAAATAATTCTCCATTTTAATTAAATTAAACTCCTTTAATTTAATTAATTATCTTGACTTAACTCTTTAAGTCAATTGTCTTAACACTTTAAGCTAAAAATTGTTAACTTAACCCCTTAAGTTAACTTGACCAATTGATAGTCATGTGACACTAAATAATTAACTCTTTAATAATTGGGCTTAATTTAACTCGTTAAATTAATTAGATCAGTTTAACTATTAAATTGATTAACCCAAAAATGACCACAACATTTGTGTCAATCGGTCTACCTCCAATTGGTCATGTTGGAGTATTTCTAACTCATAGAAAATTTTCCTTCATTGTTTAGGATATGCAATTGACTTTTGTGTGTGACCTATTAGGTTCTACCATTCTTTGGACATGGGCTCGCAACTATTTGTGACTTAAGAATATCAAATATTCACTTTAGTTTAAGCTCATTTAAACTAACTGACTAAATTCAATTAATCTCCATTAATTGAATAGTGTCCAATTTCCATGGTTGATGTCTAACCTCAAGCCCATGGAGCCCAACTAGTTGGCCAAAATGAATGCTTTTGGAGAACCATTCTAGCTATACATGTGCCATGCAAATACGGTCCTTCCGTATCTTATCTCCCGAAAGACGCCAAGGACAAGATATTTGTTGGCTCCCTAATAGCCTCGATTCTATATCTCTAGTCTCAATGTTCGATTCCCTTTATGACCTCATCTTTGTAAAACTCCTTTTCTAAATTGTCATACTATCTTGGGCAAGGATTTCATGGAATCGATGATTATAGAATACATAGAAGATGTACTCGCCCTTCATAATGACAAGGTGTCGGATCCTACCGTATTGGATCTTATAAACCTCTATATCTAAGTAGCTCATACCCAATCTCTACCTGAATAACCTACTATGTGGCCAGGGAAGAGTTAACACATGAGGACCTCAATACAAGGTTACAATGAATCCTTAGGTTAAAGGACTAATTATATGTACTAGCGTAAGCTGGAGAACTTGCCACTACCGACTTGCCACTACGACTATCTAGTGGATTCTTCGAGCATGTCTTTAGTGCTTGCCAGCACCCACTAACATACACCCATATCTCATATGGCATTGCTCATGAAATAGAGCAATATCCAAGTCCTTAGATTAATGCATCCTTAGTGCAAGTCTATCCGGATCTTATATGTCCTTTATCTCAAAAGATCCTACGACTTGGAAGTATTTAGGATCACGATCGTGTAAGACTTATTTCATGACCACTACCTAGTGCGTGACCAATTCCTGTAGTATTGTGTGATCCAAGGGCTTTAACCAAATGCTAGTGAGGTAAATATGTGCATAAGATGAAGATGGCCATTTAAAGAATATCAGTCAATCATGATTATATCACAAGTGAAATAGTTTACAACACCAATCTAATTGGCTTGCGGGGTACTATTCTAATAGCAAGTCGGTAGTGGCAAGTTTTCCAGCTTATGCTAGTGCCTATCATTAGTGCTTTGACCTAAAGATCTATGGTAACCTTGTGTTTAGGTTCTCATGCTTTGACTCTACCTTAACTACTTAGCGAGTCTTTCGGGTTGAGGTTGGGTATGAGCTACTTAGACATGGAGGTCTGTGAGATCCAAGATGGGATTTGCTTGTTATTGTGAAGGGTGAGTGCATTTCCTATATATTCTATGATGATTGATCCTAGGAAATCCTTGTATTTAGGTTTTTAGGCTTTGACTCTTCCTTAACTACTTAGTGAGTCTTTTGGATTGAGATTAGGTATGAGCTACTTAGACATGGAGGTTTGTGAGATCCAAGATGGGATCTGCTTGTTATTATGAAAGGTGAGTGCATTTTCTATGTATTCTATGATGACCGATTCCAGGAAATCCTTGCTTATGGTATTAAGACTATTTGGAAAATGAGTTTTTCAAAGATGAGGTCATAAATGAGAATCAAACATTGGGAATAGAGAGATAGTATTGAAGCCATTAGAGAGCAGGCAAATATTCTTGCCCTAGGCCTTTTTTTGGAGATAGGCGATGGAGATTGTATTTGCATGGTAAGCATAGAGCTAGAAAGGTTTTTCAACCCATTCATTTCGGCCAATTAGTAGGCTCCATGGGCTTGAGGTTGGACATTGACCATGGATATTGAGTGTTCTTCAATTAATGAGATTAATTGAATTAAGTCATTAGTTTAAAAGAGTTTAGACTAATGTGAGTATTTGATTTTCAATAAATCACAATAGTTGTGAGCCGTGTCCAATGAATGGTAAAAGCTAATGGGTCACTTACAAAAACCAATTGGAAATCCTACTTGATGAAGGAAATTTTCTAAGGGTTAGAATTTCCATCATGACCAATTTTTGAGGTAGACGGTTGACACAATTTTTGGTCATTTTGACATGATCAATTTAAGTGTTAAATTGATCTAAATAATTTAAGGAGTTAAATTAGACCAATTAAATTAAGGAGTTAATTTAATTGGTGCTACATGACTATCAATTGGCCAAGTTAACTTAAGGAGTTAAGTTAATAATAACTAGTTTAAAGAGTTAAGTCAAAGGTTGGTTAACTAAATTAAAGTGTTTAATTTAATGAAAATGAAGAATCAATTTTGGGGAACAAATTCAAATGAAATGTTCATTTAGAGTTCATTGAGAACTTATTTGGATGGTATTTCATGTGATGAATTGAAGTTTCCAAATGAAATTCAAATGCAACTTAAATTCACATGCAACTTGCTTGCAAATGGGCAAGCAAGTTGGTGGCGCCAACCATGAGGGTGGTGTGATGCCACCTAAGTATCACACATTCCCTTCATCTATATATAGATATAGAGGGTGGCCACGGGCCAAGCATATGATTTACACAAGCATTTTAGATCTAATTGTTAGATTCTCTCTTTCCCTCCAAGTTTTCATGTGTTGCCTCATGTGTTGAAGCTTCATATATTCTTCATCTCCTACCTCCAAAATCATCCTTCATCCTCTCATATCTCTTCTTTGTTCTCCAACTAATATAAAAGAGATTTGGATTGCCCATTGGTGTGTGGATCTTATCATTAGAGGCAAAATAATTGGATTGCTAGCCTTTTGGAGATCCTCTGTTTGGGTAGAAACCTGGCAAAGTTACTGGAGTGCGTTCCGGAGTTATGATTTGGCTGAAAAATTTACTGTAGCTTCATCAAGGTGTTGGTGATTTCCAATTCAAATTTCAGTCGATTCTGAGTTGATTTAGTTGGGCAAAGGTTGTCCACAAGCTGCTACACCAGGAGGAGATTGTAATGAATTGCTCAAGCATCTCTTCACATTTTCAATTGGATTTTGCTTGTAAGGTAATTTTCTAACCTAAATCCACTTAGTGGCATAAATTAAATCCTTGGGGAGTTGTGATCAAGTTCGATTTCAGCTTCTAAATATTTTATAATTAGTTCCTTGGCTCACATTTTCTTTCAAGGTGTATAATAACAAAGATCAAGTACAATATGGAAATTCCTCAAGTCTAACTTGATTACGCCTTGGACCATGGCCGCAACTTTTGCTCCATTTCCTAAGCAGAAGATCATATCCCCTTCATTGGGACTCCTTCTTCTTTCTAACCTTTGTAACAAATTAGAAAGGTGAGAACCACATGCGGTATCAAATACCTATGATGAAGAATTTTTCATCAAGTGCACTTCAATGAAGTACATACCCTTTTCAAGGGTTGCAAGAAGTTTCTTGCAATTTCTTTTCCAATGTCTTTTTATACCATAATGGAACATGTAGCATTGATTTTAGCGTCTTTCTCTTTCTTGATTTCTCCCGAACTCTTCATGGGTTGTTTCCCATTAGAGGAAGAATTATTCTTCCCTTTATCTCCATTTCTAGCACCCCAAGGGCCCATAAACTCAGAGAAGGAAGCAAGCATAAAAGGCTTGTCTTTCTTCAAAATCACTTCTACGGTCACCAACATATTGGCTAGCTCATTAATCATTACTTCATGCATCAAAAAGTAGAAGTTTATAATAAATTGGTCAAATGAACCAAGCAATGATTGAAGGATTAAATCCAAATAGAGCTCATTGTCCATGACAACGCCTCGTTGACCAAGCTTCTCAATCAGACTGATCATCTTGAAGCCATAGTCATGCACACTTGAGCCCCCATTCATTCTTGTCCTGAAGAGCTCCCTAGATAATAAGAATGCTTCATGTATAGTTTGAACACCATATAACTCTTGTAAGTTTAAGTAAATCTTGTGAGCACATCTCATGTGCTCTTGAGACTTTTGAAGCTCATTAAACATAGAAGCCATCATTGGACATCTTGTTTATAGATCATCATCCACAAACTTCATGAACAATTCACGTGTCTTATCAGTGGTATCATTGCTAATGGTGTCCGGCGAACTTTGATTAAGAACATAAGTCTTCTTTTTGGAACAAGAATAAGTTTGAGGTTTTTCAAGCAATCATGGAAGTTTGACCCCGATTAGTTCATTGGTTTCCAAAATGATATAGAGTGGATTTTTAGCCATTTTGAGTTTGAAGATTTCAAAAATCTACAGGAAAGCGATAAAAGAGAATATAATCATGTCATTGAATATTGATATTTGAAAACATGTTCATAGTCTTTCAAGCATGTTTTTGTCCCATTATTTTATCAAATCCTTTAACCCTTAGAACAATTCGGGAAATCATATTTCCTTGTGAGAATCAAGGCCCCAAAGACTTATAAGTGGACCCTCACTTTGAGTGCCATCCACAAACAATCAAAAGGTAAGCAATGTTCGCTAATTGCATCTCTATGCAACCCTTGATACTTTTTTTGCCTTACTCTTCATGTGGACCCCTTTGATAGACGAACTCTATATTACTAGGTGTTAAGTCATGCCTACCAATCAAACTTTGATTCGAGACTGCTCCATATCATACCACGTGATGTGTGCAAGCATAGGAAGCATCAAATCAAAAGTGCATCATATGCTAAGTATGTGATCACCGCTTTCTACCTAAAGTGCGACCCTCGCCTTGAGTGCCATCACACGAAAGATAGTAGCATCGCTATGTCACATACTATTGGTAGAAAGCATGGATGAATTAAAACACCTTTTAATTTGTATCCATTTTGACTTAATATTTTGGAAGCACTTAGACATTCTAACTAAAGGGTTTTTCTTGCTTCAAAGATCTCATCATTTTTATCTTCTTATTTAGGTTTTCTATATCCTAATTATGCATCACATACATTAATAGGATATGGAAAGCATAAATAAGTTAATACGCCTAGCATTCTCCTAGGGTGGGATGCCCATGAGCCTAACCAAGTAGTGCACTTAAAGCCATAGATGTACCACCTAGTTGATTTTAAATGGGATGACTAAATCTAGATATTACATGAGTATACCCCCATACATTCATTGGTCTTCTTAGGTCTCCATGCCTCCAATGGTCTTCTTTACTTTTTATATCATTTACATGGGAAAGAAATCCTCACTCATAGTGATCCTACTTTGATAACATTTACAAGATTGAAATAAGAGGCATGCAAACCCCAATTTAATAAGATCTCATGATCATCCCTATTCATTCATCATCCATTCAATAATTAAATGAACAATAAATAAATCAAGAATTGACATTCAATTCATATAATTAAATGCTTATTATATAAACAATTAATTAGCCAAACAAAAACAAGCATGACATTTATGTATCTTGTTTTTGCAACAATTGAAGATTAAAAAAATTTAAAAAGCATTCAAAAATTTCAAGCATAAATGTGAGAACTTTCACAACACTTGTGCATCTATTACGTGTGATATAAAACATTTTTGGTCACCTAAGGAACACAAAATAACAGTAAAAACCTATAAAAATCAAAACTATGCTCTACTGCCCTAGCCTGATCACACAGCTATGCAGCAGGCATGCCCCAAGTGCATCTGTTGCCCAACCGGTGCCTAGTGGAGCGTGGTAGCTTGCCCTGTTTTGAGGTTTGGATTGAGTCAAGTTGATTTTGGTCCAACTTTTGTGCACCAAAAAATTTAGGACACCTCTTAAACACTAAATCACATGTTGTAGACAAAATTCCAGACATAAAACACCTTTTAAAAATGGAATTTCAAGTGCTCACACATGCTTCAAAAATTAAGTTTAAGTGAAAACCATATTTTCCCAAAAATCTCCAATTAAATCCAATCCGATTAGATCCAAAAATGACCAAAACAACTTAAGACCAAACTTAACATGCTATATCAACATATAATGTCATCCAATGCTCAATCAAACTTTGACATTAGCTAAACAAGAATCAAAATGCACTAACATATAAATTAACACTTAAAACACATAATAGCATAATTCTATTCATCAACAAAGGAGCCACAAGAATCTTCATCCTAACACTCCAATCCATAAATTGGATCAAGTATTTGGAGACCTATCAATCCATCACATGAATCAATAAAAGGAAATCCAAATTAAAGCATGAATTATGCTCTGATACCAACTAAAAAATGGTGTAAGCTAAGGATCCAATTAATAACACTTAAAAATTGATATCTAACATGATTTACACCTCCACAAGGATATGATTCATGCTATTAAACTAGATTAAGGTAAAAAAATTACCTCAAAAGAAAATTCCAATCAAAATGATAAAGATTAGCTAGATCTCTCGAAAGTAGTCTCATCTGGGCGTAGCAAAGATTGAGCAATGTTTGCCCAACCTAATCACCACAGCATTGAGTGAACCTTGAACCAAAAGAACATCAATGCCTTGATGTGTCTCCAGTAAAAATTTTAGCTCAAAATAGTTTCGGCAAGACCTCTAATGGATGCTCCAAAGTTACTGCCCAAATAGAGGATCTCCAAAAGCTTAGCAATCTAAATGTATTGCCTCTAATGATAAGATCCATACACCAATGGACAGTCCAATTTCTCCTAGATCAGTTGGAAAATCAAAGGAGAAATGAGGATGATTAAGGCTAAAAAATCTAGAGAGGAAAGAAGTGAAGAAAAATGTAAAGCCTCAACACATGAGAGAATCACATAATTTTGGAAAGAAAGGAATATAACAATTAGATGCAAATACTTGGATTCACATGCCTTATGGCCGACCTTCTCTATATCTATATATAGATGGAGGGATGGTGTGATGCTTAGGTGGCATCACACCTTCCATGAGGGGGGGTGCTAGTTGCTTGCCAACTTGCAAGCAAGTTGAATGTAAGTTTCATTTAGAATCTTCATTTCATCTCATGAAGTGTCATTCAAATAAATTCTAATGCCATACAAAATGAACTCTTCATTTGAATTTTCCCTCCAAAAATAACTCTTTACTTTAATTAAATTAAACACTTTAATTTAATTAAAATATGACTTAACTTTTAAGTCAACTAACTTAACTCTTTAAGCTAGTAATTGTTAACTCTTTAAGTTAACTTGACTAATTGAAAATCATGTGGCAGCAAATTAAATTAACATTTAATTTAATTGGCCTTAATTTAACTCCTTAAATTAATTAGATCAATTCAATAATTAAATTGATCAAGCAAAAATGATTAAAAATTGCATCAACTGATTTCCCTCTCCTTTTCGGTCAAAGAGGAATTTTTCGAACATTTAGAAAATTTCCTTCATCAAGTAGAATTTCTAACTGGCTTTTGTGTGTGACCCATTAGGTTCTACTGTTCATTGAACATGGGCTCACAACTCTTGTGATGTTAGAATATCAAATATTTATATTAGTTTAAACTCCTTTAAACTCATTGACTCAATTCAATTAATCTCTATTAGCTGAAGAGTACCCAATCTCCATGGTTGATGTACAACCTGAAGCCTATGGAGCCCAACAATTGACCAAATTAATGGTTTTGGTGAACCATTCTAGCTCTACGTGTACCATGCAAATACAGTCCTTCCGTCTTCTATCTCCATGAAAGAGGCTTAGGGCAAGATATTTGTCAGCTCCCTAATAGCCTGATACTATGTTTCTATTCTCAATGTTCAATGTTCAATTTCGATTTATGAACTCATCTTTGGAAAACTCTTTTTCTAAATTTTCATGCTGCCTTGCGCAAGGATTCCTTGGAATCGATCATTATAGAATATGTAGGAGATGCACTCACCCTTCAAACGACAAGGAGTTGGATCCCATTTTAGATCTCATAAACCTCCATATCTAAGTAACTCATAACCAACGTCAACCTGAATGGCCCGCTAGGTGGCCATGGAAGAGTCAAAGTATGAGGACCTAAATGTAATATTACAATGCATCCTCAGGCTAAATAACTAATTATATACACTAGCGTAAGCAGGAGAACTTGCTACTACTGACTTGCTACTACGACTACGTAGTGGATTCTTTAGGAAAGCCTACAGTGCCTTGTTCTCTAACAAGCACGCTCTAACATGTATCCATATCTTATATAGTTTGCTCATGGAACGAAGCAACCTCCAACCTTTGGATTATGTGTCATCAGCTCAAGTTTTTCTAAATCTTAAATACCTTGTCTCATAAGATTCTATGACTTGGGATATTTAAAATCACGATCATGTAAGACTTATTCTATGATCATTATCGAGTGTACTGACCAAGTCCCATAGTTTTGTGTGATTTAAAGGCTTCAACCAAATGCCAGTAAAGTAATATAAGCATAAGATGAAGGTGGCCATTTATAATGAATATCATTCAATCAAGATTGTACCATAAGTGAAATAGTTTACATGCCAATCTTATTGGCTGCGGGGCATTATTCCAACAAGAACTTGCTACTATGGCTATCTAGTGGAATTCTCCGGGTGGGTTTTTAGTAAACTTGTTCTCTAACAATCACCTTTTTACATGCACCCATATCTCATATGGATTGCTCATGAAATGAAGTAATATCTAACCCTTGAATTTATGCATCTTTAATGTAAGTATATCTGGATCTTAGATGTCCTGTCTCATAAGATCCTATGACTTAGAAGATTTAAGACCCCGATCATAAAAGACTTGTTTCATGATCATTGCCCAGTGTATGACCAAGTCCCGTAGTCATGTGTGATCTAGGGCTTCAACTAAATGCTAGTGAAGTAATAAAAGCATAAGATGAAGATGGCTCTATAAAATAAATATCATTCAATCAAGATTGTATCACAAGTGAATTAGTTTATGTGCAAATCTATTTGGCTTGCAGGGCAATATTCCAACCCCAATTGCCTAGAGCCAATTCCCCATTGTCTTAAGACTTATCTTCTCAAGAGGTCCTTCAAAGACCTTTTGCGGTAGGGGTTTAGTCAATCGATCTACTATACTCTCTTACAAAGTAACTCTTTCCACTTAAATGTTGCCTCTATCAATAATCTCTCAGATCAAATGATATTACCTAAAAATGTGCTGGATCGTTAATGAGATCTTAGCTTGTTAGCTTGTGCACCTACACCATTGTTGCCAGAGAAGACAACTACAGGCTCAGCAATGCTAGGTACTATATCTAACTCTTAGATGAAGTTTTTGATCCAAACTCCTTCCTTTGTAGCTATCGAAGCCGCAATATATTCCACCTCGATGGTTGAATCAACCGTGGTGTCTTGTTTGGAACTCTTCCAATTCACCGCACTGCTATTAAGGCAAAATATAAATCCCGAAGTAGATTTTAGGTCATCTACATTGAATTGGAAACTAGAATCTAAAAATCCTTTGAGTTTTAATTCTCCATTGCCGTATACCAAAACCAAGTCCTTAGTCCTACTCAAGTACTTAAGGATTGTTTTAATAGCCCTTCAGTGACTTTATTGAGGTTGGATTGGAAACAACTCGCAACACTTAGAGTGTGTGCCACATCTAATCTTGTACATTGAACGACATACATTATGCTCCCAATAGAAGACACATAAGGTATGTGGGACATCTGATGTCTCTCTTCCTTCATCTTAGGAGCCATAGACTTTGAGAGATGAAGACTGTATCCTAAAGGGAGGAATCCTTTCTCGGATTCTTCTATACTAAATCTCTTTAGTATCATGTCTATGTATGGTGTTTGGAAAAGCCCCAGCATCCTCCTCGACCTATTTCTATAGATATGTATTCCTAATATGTAAGATGCTTCTCTTAAATCCTTCATGCAAAATTAAGTAGATAACCATGTTTTAGTATACTCTAACATTTCTCTGTCATTCCCAATGAGAAAAATATCATCAACATAAAGTATAATAAACTATATACTACTCCTAGTAGCCTTCTTGTACACACATGGTTCATACACATTTTTTACAAAGCCAAATGATTTGACTATCTTATCAAAGCATATGTTCCAAATTTAGGATGCTTGCTTGAGTTCATAAATAGATCTCTCGAGTTTGCATACCTTTTGCTCACTCCTTTTGGATGTAAAACCTTATGGTTGCTCCATATAGATTTCTTCTTCAATGTTTCCATTGAGGAAAGTGGTTTTCACATCCTTTTGCCATATATTATAGTCATAATATGTGGCTATGACAAGTAAAATTCGAATGGACTTAAGCATTTGGACCGGTGAAAAGGTTTTCTCGAAATTAATACTAGGTCTTTGAGTGTAACCTTTTGCCACTAGTCCTGCCTTAAAAGTCATTACCTCTCCGTTGACTCCTAGCTTTCGCTTATAGATCCACTTGCAACCAATGGAAACTATTCCCTTTAGTAGATCTACTAAAGTCCATACTTTGTTGGAGTACATACAGTCAATTTTAGATTTCATGGCATTAAGCCAATGTCCAACATAACTTTCTCATAGGTCGTTGGATTGTTTCCCGATTAGCTCATCTCATAAAAGAATCCGAACCTTTTAGGTTGCTTCTTGACTCGGTTCGACCTTCTTATAGGTTATGTGTAACGTACTTGATGTTTATTTATTTCTAATGCTTGTGGGATTTGATGATCATGTTGAAATTCATCAAGTTCAACAATAACACCATTTCAATCTAATAGAAATTCCTTCTCCAAAAAGTAGGCGTTCCTCGAAATAAACACCTTTTGTTCTAAGGGATCATAAAACTAATAACCCATAAACTCTCTTAGGTATCCTACAAACTTGCACAAGATGGATCTACTATCCAACTTTTCTCCCACTAGTCGTTTGACATAAGCGAGAGACCCCTAAACTCTTAGAAAAGTGTAAGAAGGTGCTTTGCCAAACCACATCTCCTATGGTATCTTTGGCACCAACTTCGAAGGTAATACATTTAGTAACTTCATCGTTGTATTTAAGGCGTATCCCAAGAAGGATATAAATACATCAAAATAGCTCATCATGGAACATACCATGTCCAACAAGGTATGATTTCTCCTCTCGGCAACTCTATTTAGAGAGAATCCCATTATCTTTTAGATAACCAAAGAATTCGGTACTAATACATAGTCTATTTTGCATTTCTACTTTATTCCTATACTCTTTGAATTTTTCAAAGGCTTTAGATTTGTACTTCATAAAATACACATGTCCAAATCAAGTATGATCATTGGTGAAGGTGATGAAATAGGAATAGCCTCATCTCGCACTAAATTTTAGTAGGCCACAAATATCCATATGGATCAAATGTAAAGAATTTGTGGTTCGCTCTATTTTTCCTACAAAAAGAGCCTTGGTCATTTTTTGTTTTAAACAAGACTCACAAGTAGGAGGTTCCTCAATGCCACTAAGATTTAGTGCTCTGTGAGCTTTTAACTTGCTCATCCTATTTTTAGAGATATGCCCAAGTCTTGTATGCCACAAGATGGCATCATCTTAGTTATCTAATTTTCTATTACTTAATTGAATATGCATCAATGAAGGTTGAGAATCAAGTATGTACAATCCATTATTTAATGTACCTTGTGTAATTAAAGAACCATTCCTTAATGCTTTCAACATCCCATTTGATATAGAAAAATCATATCCTTCATTATCTAAAATGGGAGTAGAAATAATGTTAGTAATAAAAGATAGTACATAATAACATAGATCAAGTACAGTGCAAGTATTTCTCAAGTCTAACTTGATTATGCCTTCGACCATAGCCGCAACCTTTGCTCTATTTCGAAGGTCTATCATATCCCCTTCATTGAGATTCCTTCTTCTTTCCATCCCTTATAACGAATTACAAATGTAAGAACCACATATAGTATCAAATATCCTTGAGAAAGAAGTTGTTATTGTTGGAATAGTACCCCACAGCCGATAAGATTGGCATGTAAACTATTTCACTAGTGATACAATCTTGATTGAATGATATTCCTTATAAATGACCATTTTCATCTTATGCTTATATTTCTTCACTGGCATTCAGTTGAAGTCTTTAGATCACAAAAGACTATGGGACATGGTCCCGCACTAGGTGTTGACCATGGAATAAGCCTTACACGATTGTGATCCTAAATATCCGAAGTCATAGACATTGGAATAGTGCCCAACAAGCAAATAAGATTAGCCTTGTAAATCTATTTCCTTATAAAATAATCTCAATTGAATGATATTCTTTATATGGCCATCTTTATCTTATGCACTTTGTCTCTTCACATGATTTGGATAAAGCCCTTAGATCACTCATGACTACAGGACTTGATAAGTCTCACACGATTGTGATCTTAAATCTTTCAAGTTATAGGATATTACAAGATAGGTATCTAAGAACCGAATAGACTTGCACTAACGATGCATAAATCCAAGAGTTGGATATTGCTCCATTCCATGAGCAACTGCATGAGATATGGGTGTATGTTAGTGGGTGCCTGTTAGAGAATAAAGTATTGAAGACCCACCGAAGAATACACTAGATAGCTATAGTGACAAGTCAATAGTGGCGCATTCTTTAACTTACGCTAGTGCATATTATTAGTTCTCCGACCTAAGGATCCATGGTAATCTTGCGTCTGGTCCTTATGCTTTGACTCTTCTTTAACCACTTAATGGGTCTTTCAGGTTGAAGTTTGGGTATGAGCTACTTAGCATAGAGGTTTGCGAGATCCAATATGGAATCTAACTCCTCGCTTTTATGGAGGAGGAGTACATCTCCTATGCATTCTATAATGATCGATTCCAAGAAATCCTTGTGCAAGGTGGTGTGACAATCTAGAAAAGGAGTTTTTCAAAGATGAGGTCATACAAGGGAATCAAACATTGGGAATATAGATATAGTATTGAGGCTACTAGGGAGCCGACAAATATCTTGTTCTAGGCCTCTTTTGGGAGATAGGAGACGGAATGACCGTATTTGCATGGTACACTTAGAGCTATAATGGTTCTCCAAAAGCATTCATTTTGGCCAATTAGTTGGGCTCCATGGGCTTGAGGTTGGACATCGACCATGGAGATTGAGTACTCTTCAATTAATGAGATTAATTAAACTGAGTCAATTTTTTAAACTAAAATGAATATATATGATATTCAAAGTCACAAGGAGTTGTGAGTCCATGTTCAATGAATGGTAGAACCTATTGGGTCACACACAAAAGCTAATTAACCTCCTTGTTATTGGAGCAATTTTCTAAGAGTTAGAAAATTACTCCAAGTTGACCGATTTTTGAGGCGCCAATTTGAATGTCAAATTTTGGCTTGATTAATTTAAGTGTTAAATTAATAAACTAATTTAAGGAGTTAAATTAGACCAATAATTAAGGAGTTAATTATTTGGTGCCAAGTGATCATCAATTGGTCAAGTTAATTTAAGGAGTTAAATTTACAAAATTGAGCTTAAGAGTTAAGTTTGTTTGACTTAATAGTTAAGTTAAGGGTTGATCAATTAAATTAAAGTGTTTAATTTAATTAATGAGAAGTATACATTTTGGAGGGAAAATTCAAATGAAAGGTTCATTGAATTAACATCTTAATTAACTTGAAATTAGATTTTAAATGTAATTAAAATGCATGTGAAATTCAAATGAGATTTGAATTCAACTTCGCTAGCTTGGCACCCCACTTGGTTGCCCCCCTCATGGAAGGTGTGATGGCCCCTTGGAATCACACCATCCAATATCTATATATAGATACAGAGAGAGAGGATTGGCCACATTGCAAAATGTGTGAAGGATTAGATTCGTCCACAATTCCCTCCAAAACTCTCTTTCCAAACGTTGCTTCATATGTTGAGGTTTTGTTTTCTCTTCTTCTCCTACCTCAAAAATCAAACTTCACCATTGATATTTGCTCGTTTTCTCTGGCTAAAAGTGAGTGAAATTTGGAAGATTAATTGGTGTGCGGGTCATGTCAATAGAGGCAAAGCATTTGATTTGCTAGCTTTGGAGATCCAGTAGAACAGAGCAATCAGTTGCCAATTTTTTTCCAAGCTATCCAGATCGAGTTTGGCTCTAAATTTTTTATAGCAAATTCTTGAAGGAGTTGAGCAGTTTTAGATTTTTATTTTTTTATTTTTTGATAATCTAACAGAGGCAAAATTTGTTGTTTCTTCGTTATGTTAGAGCCTGCCAAATTTTGGATTGGTAAAGTGTTCACCATTGCAACATTGGAAATTTGTTTTTTGAGGTAAATCTCCAACTAAATCTAAATCCCTGGCATGATTAGATCCTTGGTAAGCTATAAGCACTAGTTATTTTTTAGCCTTTGAAGTTTGATAATTGGATTCTAGTAGCTTGCTAACCTTCAATAGAATCTTATGAGATAGGGCATCTAAGATTTGGATACACTTGCACTAACGACATATTATTCCAAGGGTTGGATGTTGCTCCATTCCATGAGCAAACTATATGAGATATGGGTGTGTGTCAGGTGGTGCTTATTAGAGAACAAAGCACCGGAGTCCCACCCGAAAAGTCCATTAGGTAACCGTAATGGCAAGTCGGTAGTGGCAAATTCTCCAGTTTACGCTCGTGCATGTAATTCGTCCATTGACTTGAGGATCCATTTTAACTTTGTGTTTAGGACCTCATACTTTGACTTATGCCTAGTCACCCAGCAGGTCATTCGGGTTGTGATTAGGTATGAGCTATATAAAGATGTTGGTTTATGAGATCCAAGATGGGATCTGAGTCCTCATCATTGAGAAAGGCGAGTGCATCTCCGATGTATTTTATAATGATTGACTCCAAGGAGTCCTTCGCTAAGGCAGTATGATAATTTGGAAAAAGTATTTTCCAAAGATGAGGTCATAAATCAAAATCGAACATTGAGAACAGATGCATAGTATTGAGGCTATTAGGGAGCTGACAAATATCTTGATTTAAGCCTTTTTCATGAAGATAAAAGATAAAAGGACCATATTTGCATGGTAAGCATAAAGCTCGAATAGTTCACCAAAAGCATTCATTTAGCCAATTGTTGTGCTCCATGGTTTGAGGTTGGATATCGACCATGGAGATTGGGTACTCTTCAATTAATAGAGTTTAATTGAATTGAGTCGATTAGTTTAAAGGAGTTTAAACTACTGTGAATATTTGAAATTCTAAAGTCACAAGAGTTGTGAGCCCTTGTCCAATGAACAACTGAACTTAATAGGTCACACACAAATGCCAATTGAAAATCCTACTTGAGGAATGAAATTTTCTAAGTGTTAGAAAGATTCGTTGTGATCGAAAATTGAGGTTTACGATTGATGTGATTTTTATTCATTTTGGCTTAACCAATTTAATTGTTAAATTAATCTTATTAGTTTAAGAAGTTAAATTAAGGCCAATTCAATTAAGTGTTAATTTAATTTAGTGCCTCATGACTATCAATTGATCGAGTTAACTTAAAGAGTTAAGTTAACAATTACTAGCTTAAGAGTTAAGTTAGTTGACTTAAAAGTTAAGTCAAACTTTAATTAAATTACAGTGAAGAAATAATTTTGGAGGGAAAATTCAAATTAAGAGTTCATTTAGTGTGCAATTAGAATTTATTTGGATGACATTTCATAAGATGAAATGAAAATTCTAACTGAAATTCAAATTTACAAAAAATTCACATGCAACTCGCAACTTGCTTGGCACCCCCTCATTTAGGAAGGTATGATTCTTCCTTGTCATCACACCATCCTCCCTCTATATATTGATATAGTGGGGGGCAGCTAAAGCCTGTATTTTGCAAGCATTAATATCTAATTGTTAGATGCAAATTTCCCTCCAATTTTGTGATTTTGTTATGAGTTCAGGCTTCACACCTTCTTCACCTTCCTCCCTCATTTTTTGGCCTTCATCATCCTCTTGCTTCATTTTTAGTTTTTCCAGCTGAACTAGAAAGACAAAGATTGTCCATTGGTGTATGGACTTTCACATTAGAGGTGATTTTCTAGACTCTGTGTGTTGCCTTTCTGGTTTTATTTGGAGTTGAAATTTTTTATTGGAAATTCTCCAAGGAGCTGCAAAATTTTGGTTCTAATTTCAGCTCGATCGGAGATCATTTAATTGGTCAAAAGTTGATCACACCTTCTTGCGCTCGAAATTGTCTGCTTTCGGGAAAGAAAGCTATTCTTCAAAATTTGGTTAGATTTTGCTGAGAGGTAATTATCTGACCTTGATCCATTTTAAAGCATGAATTAAATCCTTGTGGAGGTGTAATTCAAGTTAGATTTTAGTTTTTAAATGTTTTAAATTGGATCCTTAGCTTACACCATCTTTCAAGTGGTATCAGAGCCTAAATTCATGCTATAATTTGAATTTCTTTTGATTGATTCATGCGATGAATTGATCTAGATCTATATGATGGATTGGAGTGTTTGAAAGATGATGCTCGTGGTTCCTTCGATGATGAATATATATTATACTAATATGTGTTTTAATTGTTAATTCATATATTAGTGTAATTTGATTCATGATAATTTAATGTTAAATTTTGATTTAGCATTGAATGATGTTATACGTTGATATAACATGTTAAATTTGGCCTTAACTTGTTTTGGTCATTTTTGGATCCAAGTGGATTGGATTTAATTGGAGTTTTCGATGAATGTGATTCTCACTTAAACTTAATTTTTTAAGCATGTTTGTGTACTTGAAATTTCAGTTTTAAAAAAGTGTTTTAGATCTGAAATTTCATCTATATTGTGTGATTTAATGTTTATAAGGTGTTCTAAAATTTTTAGTGCACAAAATTTAAGCTAAAATTGATATGGCTTGGACTATACACCAAAATTGGGCTGCTGCTGCACCACTGCTGGGCACTAGCTAGGCATTATGTGCACCCAGTGCACGCACAACGTTGGGAACATCACCCAATTTAGGTGTTAGTGAGTTTTGACTCTTTTTTTGGCTCCTTTATGTGATCAAAACTGTTTTATTTCACACATAATAGATACACAAGTGTTGTGCAAGTTCTCAAAATTATGTTGGACATTTTTTAATGCTTTTTAAATCCAGTTAAAGTTAATCTCCAATTATTGCAAAAATAAGATGCATAAATTTTATGCTTATTTTTTCTTGGCCAATTAATTATTTATATGGTAAGTGTTTAATCGTTGCAATTGAATGCCAATTCTTGATTTATTTATGGTTCATTTAATTATTGAATGGATGATGAATAAATGAGGATGATCATGAGCCTTTAATATTGATTTTATTTGTTTCAAGTTGTTGAAAATAATTGTCCTAAATTGGGGTTTACATGCCTATAAAGAAGATCGTTGGAGGCATGAAGACCTATGAATATATGAGGATACATTTTTTTAATAGCTAGATTTAATCAACCCACTTTAAATCAACTAAGTGGTGCACTTATGGCTCTAAGGTGCATTACTTGGTTAGACTCATGGTCATCCCACCTTATGAGCATGTTGGCGCATTTACTTATTTATGCTTTTCAAATCCTATTGATGTATGTAATGCATAGATTAGGATATGGAAAACCTAAATAAGGAGATAAAATTGTTGAGATCTTGGCAAGCAAGTTAAAGTCCCTCTACTTAGAAGTTTAAGTGCCTCAAAATATTAAGTCAAAATGGATACAAATTAAAAGAAGTTTTAATTAATCCATGCCTTCTAGCAATAATATATGCCATTATGATGCTACCAATCTTACGTGATGGCATTCGGTAATAAGGGTCCCACTTAGGAGGAAAGCTATGAGCATATACTTAGCATATAATGCACATTTGAATTGAAGCTTCCTAAGCATTGGCACTCGACCACGAAGGTATGGTGGAGCAGTCTCGAATCAAAGTTTGATTGGTAGGTCCGACTTAACACTTAGTTATGTAGATGTTACACGAGTCGTGGATCTACATGATAAGTAAGGTAAAATATATCAAGAGTTACATATGATGCAATTAGCAGAAATTGTTTACCTTTCGATTGCTTGTGGATGACACTTAGTCATAGGGGTCCACTTACAAGTCCTTAGGGTCTTGATTCTCACTAAAAAATATGATTTCCTGAATTATTCTAGGAGGTGAAGAATTTGATAAAATAGTGGGAGAAAAACATGCTTGAAAGACCATAAACATATTTTCAAATATCAAAAGTCGATCACATGCTTATATTTTCTTTTATTGCTTTTTTATAGATTTTTTAAATCTTCAAGGCTCAAAATGGCTAAGAATCTACTCACAATTATTTTGGAAACTAACACACTTACCGAGCCCAATTTTCACGATTGGTTGAGAAAATTCCAAATAGTGCTTGACTCCGAAAAGAGGACTTATGTATTTGATCAAAGTCTGCAAGAAACCATTGGTAATGATGTCACCAATGAAGCCCATGAATTGTTCATGAAATTTATGGATGATGATCTACAAACAAAGTGTCTTATGATGGCAACTATGTCTAATGAGTTGCAAAAGACTCATGAGCATATAAAGCATGCAACTGAGATCTATGCACACCTACAAGAGTTGTATGGTGTCCAAACTAAACATGAATGGTTCACTTTGTCTAAGGATCTCTTTAGAAGTAGAATGATTGAGGGCATGGGTGTCCATGACCACGGGCTCAAAATGATTGGGCTTACTGAAAAGCTTGGTCAACTTGATGTGATAATGGACAATGACCTCTATGTAGATTTGATCCTACAGTCATTGCAAGTTCGTTCGACCAATTCGTTATGAACTTTAACATGTTTAAGAAAGAAGTAAAGATTAATGAATTGGTGAACATGTTGGTTACCGCCAAGACGACGATGAAAAAAGACAAGCCTATTATGCTCACATCCTTCTCCAAGTCTAAGGGCCTTAGTGGCCCTAGAAAAGAGGGTAAGAAGAAGAAACGTTCTTTGAAAGGGAAAAAACCTTGAAAGGTTTGAGGGGAGTTAAGAAGAAGAAAGAGGCTAAAATTGATGCTACGTGTTTCCATTGAATTGAGTCGATTAGTTTAAAGGAGTTTAAACTAATGTGCATATTTGATATTCTAAAGTTACAAAAGTTGTGAGCCTATGTCCAATGAATGGTAGAACCTAATGGATCACACACAAATTCCAATTGAAAATCCTACTTGTTGAAGAGAATTTTCTATATTTTATAAAGATTGTTAGTGATCGAAAATTGAGCATTAGGGTTGATGCAATTTTTAGTCATTTTGGCTTGATCAATTTATTTGTTAAATTGATATAATTAATTTAAGAAGTTAAATTAACACCAATTAAATTAAGTATTAATTTAATTTGGTGCCACATGACTATTAATTGGTCAAGTTAACATAAAGAGTTAAGTTAATATCTACTAGTTTAAAGAGTTAAGTTAGTTGACTTTAAATTTAAGTCAAAGTTTAATTAAATTAAAATGAAGAAATAATTTTGGAGGGAAAATTCAAATGAAGAGTTCATTTGGTGTGGAATTAGAATTTATTTGGATGATATTTGATAAGATGAAATGAAGATTCCAAATGAAATTCAAACTCACAAGAAACTCACATACAACTTGCAACTTTTTTGCAAGTTGGCATGACATGTGGTGCCGAAGGTTAGTAAGCCACTAAGATCCAATTATCAAACTTCAAAAGATAAAAATAACTAGTGCTTTCAGCCTATTAAGGATCTAATAATACTAGGGATTCAGATTTTGTAGGAGAATTACCTCAAAAAGCAAATTTCTAATGTTGTGATGGTGAACACCAATCCAGAATCCGGCAAGCTCTGGCACAGTAGATGAACAGTGACATTTGTCTCAGTTAAAATGCTCTAAAAATCACAAAAAAAATATGGAACCTCTCAAATCCTTGGGGGAAGTGATATATAAAAAATTTAGAGCAAAACTCGATTTGGATCGCTTGGAAAAAATTCGGCAAGTGACTACTCTGTTTTAGTGGATCTCCAAAGCTACCAAATCAAATGTTTTGACCCTATTGATATGATCGACACACCAATAAATTCTGAAAATTCCACTCACTTTTAGCTAGAGAAAGCAAGTAGAATTAAAGTGGTGAAGGCGGATTTTAAGGTAGGAGAAGAAAAACTAAGCAAAGCTTCAACACATGATGCAATGCTTGAAGGAGGTTTTGGAGGGAATTGTAAAGAATCTAATTCTTCACACCTTTTGTCATGTTGCCGAATCCTCTCTCATTTATATCTATATATAAACATTGTATGGTGTGATGCCAAGATGGCATCACACCTTCCATGAAGGGGGTGGCCAAGTGGGGTTGCCGGGGTGGTAAATTTGAATTCAAATCTCATTTGAATTTCATATGCATTTTAATTACATTTGAAATCTAATTTCAAGTTAATTAAGATGCTTAATTCAAATGAACATTTCATTTGAATTTTCCCTCCAAAATGTATTCTTCTCATTAATTAAATTAAACAGTTTGATTTAATTAGTTAACCTTTGACTTAACACTTAGGTTAATTAAGCTTAACTCTTAAACTCAATTTTATTAATTTAACTCCTTAAATTAACTTGACCAATTCATGGTCACTTGGCACTAAATAATTAGCTCCTTAATTATTGGTCTAATTTAACTCTTTAATTTAGTTCATTAATTTAACACTTAAAGTAATCAAGCCAAAAAATGACCTTCAAATTGGCACCTCAAAATCGATCTCCTTAGAGTAATTCTCTAACTCTTAGAAAATTGCTCCAATAAAAAGGGGGTTAATTGGCTCTTGTGTGTGACCTAAAAGGTTCTATCATTTATTGGACGTGGGTTTACAACTCCTCAAGCCCATGAAGCCCAACTAATTAGTTGAAATGAATGCTTTTGAATAACCATTGTAGCTCTACACATACCATGCAAATACGATCCTTCCACTCTACCTCTCGAAAAAAGTTTAGGGCAAGATATTTGCTGGATCCTTAATAGTCTCAATACTATATCTTTATTCCCATTGTTCGATTCCTTTGTATGACCTCACATGTGGAAAACTCAGTTTGTAAATTGTCATACCACCTTGCGCAATGATTTCTTGGAATCGACCATTATAGAACACATAGGAGATGTACTCACCCTTAACAAAAGCAAGGAGTCGGATTCCATCTTGGATCTCATAAACCTCCATGCCAAGTAGCCCGTACCCAACCTCAACCTGAAAAATCCGCTAAGTGGTCAAGGAAGATTCAAAGCATGAGGACCAGACAAAAGGTTACCATGGATCCTCAGGTTAGAAGACTAAGAATATGCACTAACCCAAGCTGGAGAACTTGCCATTACCGACTTGCCACTCCGGCTATCTAGTAGATTCTCTGGTGGGTCTTCAGTGCCTTTTACTGTAACACGCACCCACTAACATGCACCCATATCTCATATGGTTGCTCATGAAATAGAGCAATATCCAATTCTTGGATTTATGAATCATTAGTACTGGTCTATCTGGATCTTAGATGCCCTGTCTCATAAGATCCTATAACTTGGAAGATTTAAAATTATGACTACGTCAGACTTATTTCACCAAAACAAGTCCCATAGTTATGAGTGATCTAAGGGCTTCATCCAAGTGCGAGTGAAGTAATAAAGAGCATAAGATGAAGATGATCATATAAAAAATATCATTCAATCAAGATTGTTTTACAAGGAAATATCTTCACAAGGCCAATCTTGTTGGCTTGCCGGGCACCATTCCAACAATTTCCCACTTGCCCTAAAGTTAATATCCCATGGCCTTGAGACCCATCTTCTCAAGATGTCCTTCAAAGACCTTTTGTGTTAGGGGTTTTGACAGTGGTTCTACTAAATTCTCTTCTAAGGCAACTTTCTCCACTCTGTTGTTGCCTCCATCAATTGATATCATATATCAAATGATAACCCATTTATTGTGTTGGATCATTGATGAGATCATGGCTGAAGTCCAAAATTGTCTTCTAAAGACAATCATGGGCTCATGCACACTGGGCACTACATCCAACTCTTAGATAGAGTTTTTATCCAAACACCTTCTTTTGCAGTTTTCAAAACCACAAATTATTTCACCTTGGTGGTTGTCTCAGCCGTGGTGTCTTGCTGCAACTCTTCCAACTCACCATGCTGCCATTAAGGCAAAATATAAATCCAGAAACGGATTTTAGGTCATCCACAGCGGATTGGAAACTTTAATCTGAAAACCCCTCTAGTTTTAATTCTTCATTGCCTTATAGCAAAAAACAAGTCCTTAGTCCTTCTTAGGTCTTCAAGGATTTCTTTTATGGCTATCCAATGACTCTCACTGGGATTGGATAGGAACCTACTCGTAATGCTTGGCGATTGTGCCACATTCGGTCTTCTACATTGAACTGCATACATTATGCTATCTATAGCAGAGGTATAAGGTATGTGGGACATTTTTTATCTTTCATTTTTAGTCTTTAGCGCCATAGACTTGGAAAGATGAAGGCCACATCTCATGGGAATGAATCCTTCCTTGGATTCTTCTATACTAAACCTCTTTAGTATTTTGTTAATGTACGGGATTTGAGATAGCCCCAGCATCCTCCCAAATCTATCTCTATAGATATGTATTCCAAATACATAGGATGCTTATCCAAAATCTCTTATGGAGAATTGTGTAGAAAACCACCCTTTAGTACACTCTAACATTCCTACCTGATTCCTAATGAGAAGGATGTCATTGACATAAAGCACAATAAACTATATCGAACTTCCACTAACCTTCTTATACACATATAGTTCACACAGAATTTTGACAAAGCCAAACGATTTGACCATTTTGTCAAAATGTATGTTCCAACTTTCGCACGCTTATTTGAGTCCATAAATGGATCTCTGGAGTTTGCGAACCTTTTGCTTACTCCCCTTAGATGTAAAACCTTGTGTTTTCTCTATATAGATTTCTTCTTCAATGGCTCCATTGAGAAAAGTGGTTTTCACATCCATTTGCCATATCTCATAGTCATAATATGGGGCTATGGCAAGTATAATCCGAATGGACTTAGGCATTGCAATTGGTAAAAGGTTTTCTCGAAATTGATCCTGGGTCTTTGAGTGTAATTCTTTGCCATTAGTCTCACCTTAAAAGTCATCACTTCTTCATCTACTACAAGCTTTCTCTTATAGATCCACTTGCAACCAATGGAAATTATTCCCTTGGGTGGATCTACCAAAGTCTACACGTTGTTTGAGTATATGGAGTCCATTTTGGGTCTCATGGCTTCAAGCCAACATCCCAAATCTATGTCCAACATAGCTTCCTCATAGGTCTTCAGATCACTATCTAATTGGACCATCTCATACAGGAATCTGAGCTTTTCAAGTTGCTTCTTGATTCAGTCCGACCTTCTTAAAGGTTGTGTGTGAGGCTCTTTTATATTTATTTATTTATACCACTTTTCGGATTTAATGATCATCTTAAACTTCACCAAGTTTAACAACAACTCCTTTTTCTATCTAATAGGAATTGCTTTTCCAAAAAGTAGGCATTCCTCAAAACAAACACCTTTCGTTCGGAGGGATCATAGAAGTAATAACCCATAGACTCTCTTAGGTATCCCATAAACTTGCACGAGGTAGATCTACTATCCAATTTACCTCATATCGTCTGTCTTAAGTAGGCGGGAGATCCCCAACCTTAAGATATTAGTAAGAGGGTGCTTTGCCATGCCACATCTCATGTGGTGTTTTGGCACTGACTTTGAAGGTACTACACTTAGTGACTTTGCTGCCATTAATAAGGCACATCCCCTAAAGGATATAGGCACGTCGAAAAAGCTCAATCATGGAACGTACCATGTCCGACAAGGTATGATTTCTCCTTTCGCCTACTCCATTATTTTGGGGTGTGCCAGTTGGAGTCCATTTTATGATAATTCCATTCTCCAGTTAGATAATCTAAGAATTTGGTGCTTAAGTATTCTTCCTCTTAATCTGATTGAAGAGCTTTAATACTAGGCTTCAATTGCTTTTCCACTTCATCCCTATAGACTTTGAACTTTTAAAAGGCTTCGGATTATACTTTATAAGAAACACGTGTTCGAACCGATCATAATCATCGGTAGAGATGATGAAATAGGAATAGCCTTGTCTCCTATGAACTCTTAGTGGTCTACAAACGTTAATATGTATCAAACTCAAAGGACTTGTGGAGCGCCCCGTTTGTCCTACAAAAAGAGTCTTGGTCATTTTTCCCTTTAAACAAGATTCACAAGTAGGAAGTTCCTCATTACCACTAACATTTAGTACTTTGAGGGCTTCTAACTTGCTCATCTTATCTTTAAAGATATGACCAAGTCTTTGCATGTCATAACATGGCATTTTCTTGGATATCTAATTTATTTGCTTTGTTGAAAGTGCATTAGTGATGGTTGAGAATCTAATATGTATAATCCTTTGTTAAGTGTACCATGAGCAATTAAAGAAACCTATTCTTTAATGCCTTCAATCTCCCATTTGATATAGAGGGATCAAATCCTTCACTATCCAAAACAGGAATTGAAATAATGTTCTCAACAATATATGGCACACAACAACATGAGTTCAATACGATTATGGAGTTCCCTAAGTCTAACTTGTTATACACCTTTGGCTTTGGTCACAACTTTTTCCCCTTAGCTAAGGCGGTGGATCATATCCACATCATTTAGTTTTATTCTTCTTTCTTATTCTTTGTAACAACTTACAAAGATAAAGACCACATACGATATTATAGATCTATGAGGAAGAATATATCTTTTAATGCACTTCAATAAAGCACATAACTTTCTAAAGGGTAGCAAGGTATTCTTTGCAAAACCGCTTCCAATTGCCTATCTAGCCAAAGTAGAAACAAATAATATCGACTGTATCCTTTATAATCATCTTGACTCTTTCGGATGCCTTTAATAGTTGTTTTCCCTTGGAAGAAGAACTTTTCTTCTTTTTACCTCCCTTTCTAGTACCCTTAGGGCCCATAGACTTGTAGGAGGAAAAAAATGCCAAAGGTTTGCCCTTATCATGGTAGTCTCCTTTTAGATCAACACTTTGATCAATAAAACTTGGTGAGGATGTGAGGATTAAATCCTCATGGAGAACATTGTCCATCACAACGTCCAAGTAGAAAAACCTTCTCGAAGCCTAATCATCTTTAGACCTTAGTTAATGACACATGACTTCACATCCATCCTAGCTTGAAAAATCCCCTTTGACAACATCAATTTCTCATACCTTGTTTGCTTTACAGCTATTGTAAACTTTAACCAAGTTACTATTCGTGTATCTTTGAGACTTTTAAAGTTTGTAGATTCCATCGTGAGACTATGGGAAAGGACGATCCTAAACCCAATTTGTGAACTTTTCATGTGTCTCTTGATCTACTTTAATCCCTATAGGATTAGGACCATCTTGATATAGGACATATATCCACTTTTAGGAATCTAGAATGATTTTTGAGGTCAAGTCATTCGTGGAAGTTTGGCCCAGTTGGTTTATTAGTTTCCAAAATAATGTTGAGTAGAACATTAAGCCATTCTTGAGATCTCATAAATCCTCAAAGGCGAAAAAGAGAATAAACATGTGATTGAATTGAAATTAAAAACATATTCATGATCTTTTAAGCATGTTCTCCACCCACTATTTTATCAAATCCTTCACTCCCAAGAAGAATTCTAGAAATCATATTTCCTAGTGAGAACCAAGATCCTAAAGATCTGCAAGTGGAGTCCCGTGACCAGATGTATATCCACGAGCAATCTAAAAGGAAGCAATATTTACTAATTGCATCTCTGCAACTCTTGATATGTTTTGCCTCACCATTTCATGTAGATACCATCATGGAGACCTCTACAATGCTTGGTTTTAAGTCAAATCTACCAATCAAAACTTCAATTCGAGATGGGCACCACAACATCCCCCATAACTGAGTATATAATGTGTGGGCATTCTCAAATCAAAGGTGCATCTCATGAAAAGTATATGGTCATAGCTTTCCACCTAAGTGTGACCCCATGACCAGATGTATATCATACAAAGGTGGTAGCATTGTCATGCCACATACTATTAGTAGAAGGTTTGCGTCCATTAAAACATTTTCAATTTGTATCCATTTTGACTTAATATTTAAAAAAATACTTAGACATTTTAAGTTGAGGATTTTTGCTTGCAAAGATCTCATCATATTATCTTCTTATTTAGGTTTCCATATCCTAACCATGCATCTCATACATTAATAGGATATGGAAAGCATAAATAAGTAAATGCGCCTAGTATGCTCTTAGGAAGGGATGGCCATGAGCCTAACCAAGTAGCGCACTTAGACTATAGGTGCACCACCTAGTTGATTTTAAGGGGGTTGATTAAATCTAACTATTACATGAGTGTACCCTATGCATTCATGGGTCTTCAAAAGTGTCCATGCCTTTATACTCTCCTTTGTTTCATGTAACTTTTACACGAGAAAGAAATCCTTACTCCTAGTGGTTTTACTCTCATAACATTTACAAGGTAGAATTTAAGAGGCATGCAAGTCCCAATTTAATACATCCCATTTCAACAACTTGAAACAAATAAAATCAATATTAAAGGCTCATGATCATACTCATTCATTCATAATCCATTCAACAGTTAAATGAACAATAAACAAATTTAGAATTAACAATTAATTCCATCAATTAAATGGTAATCAAATTAACAAATAATTGGTCATGCATAACACTTATGCAACATATGGAGATTAACTTTAACAAGATTTAAGGAGCTTAAAAAAAATTCGAACATTTTATTGAACACTTGCACAATACTTGTGCACATTTTATGTGTGATGTAATACTATTTTGAGCATCAAATGAGACATAAAAATTAAGTTAAAGCTCATCCTTGGCAAACAGTGCCACTATCTCACGGGCTGGGCTTGCTGCCTGGGCGTGTGCGTGCACAGCCTGCGCACGCAGCTCTGCCATGCGCGGTAGGCTACAAGTTTTTACTATAAGACCAAGCCACCTCGTTTTTGGCTCAACTTTTATGCACCAAAAAATTTAGGACACCCCCTAAACATGTCATCACATATTTTAGATAGAATTTCTAGATTCAAAATAGCTTTTAAAAGTGAAAATTCATGCGTTTAATCAATCTTCAAAAAACTAGTTTAAGTCATAATCACATTCTTCAAAAATCTCCAACAAAGCTCCAATCAAATTGGATCCAAAAATGACCAAAACACATCAAGGTCAAATTTAACATGCTGTATCAACATATAGCATCAATTAATACCAAATCAACATTTAGTATTAAAAGCTATGAATTAAAACATACTAATCATATGAATTAACACTTAAAACATATATTAGCATGTTTTCAATTCATCACTTAAGAAGCCACACAAAAAATCATCCAAACACTCAAAGCCATCATATGAATCAAGAACTTTGTGATTCTGATCAATCCAATACATGAATAAATCATCAACAAAAAATCCAAATCTATTTATGATTTAGGCTCCGATACCACTTGAAGGTGAGTAAGCCACTAGGATCCAATTATGAAGCTTCAAAAGCTCAAAATAACTAGTGCTTATAGCCTACCAAGGTTCTAATCATGCTAGGGATTCAGATTTAGTAGGAGAATTACCTCAAAAAGCAAATGAACTTTTTGGAGAACCATTAAGCTCTACGCATACCATGCAAATATGGTCCTTATGTCTCCTATCTCCCAAAAGAGGCCTAGGGCAAGATATTTGTTGGCTCCCTAATAGCCTCGATGCTGTGCTTCTATTCTCAATGTTCAATTTCCTTGTGTGACCTCATCTTTAGAAAACTCATTTTCTAAATTGTCATACCACCTTGAGCAAGATTTCTTAGAATCGATCATTGTAGAATACAAAGGAGATGCACTAACCCTGCACAAAAGCGATGAGTTGGATTCCATCTTGGATCTCACAAAACTCCATGCTAAGTAGTTTATACCTAACCTCAACCCGAAAGACCTGCTAAGTGGTCAAAGAAGAGTTAAGCATAAGGACCAGACACAAAGTTACCATAGATCCTCAGGTCAAAGGACTAATGCCAACTCTACCACAGAGACAGAATATGTTGCGGCTTCAAAAGATGTAAAGAAAGGTGTTTGGATGAAAAAATTCATTCAAGAGTTCAATGTAGTGCCTAGCGTTGTTGAGCCAGTAGTTGTCTTTTGTTACAACAATGGGATGTTAGCGGAAGCTAAAGAGCCAAGATCTCATTAGCGATCTAAACACATATTATGGTGATATCAGTTGATCCAGGCGATCATTGATGGAGGTGACATTTGAGTGGAGAGAGTTGTCTTGAAAAAGAATATAACAAATCTACTAAGTAAACCCCTATCGCAAAAGGTCTTTAAAGGACATCTTGAGAAGATAGGTCTTAATACTTTGAGGAATTGGCTTTAGGGCAAGTAGGACATTGTTGGAATAGTGCCCCACAAGCTAATTAGATTGACGTTGTAAACTATCTCATTTGTGATACAATCTTGATTAAATGATATTAATAATATTGTCATCTTTATCTTATGATTATATTTACCTCACTGGCATTTGGTTGAAGCCCTTAGATCTCACAAGACTATGGGACTTGATAATGTAATAGGTGGTGATCATGCAATAAGTCTTACACAGTCGTGATCTTAAATCTTCCAAGTCATAAAATCATAAGAGACAGGGCATCCAAGATTTAGATAGACTTGTACTAACAATGCATAGATTCAAGGAATTGGATATTGCTCCATTCCATGGGCAATCCCATAGGAAATATGGATGCATGTTAGTGGGTGCTTATAAGGGAACAAGATACTGAGACCCATCCGAAGAATCTACTAGACAACTGAAGTGGCAAGTTCTTTTGCTTGCTCTAGTGCATATAATTAGTCTTTTGACCTGAGGATCCATGGTAACCATATGTTTAGGTCTTCATGCTTTGACTCTCCCTAGTT
This sequence comes from Jacaranda mimosifolia, assembly GCA_018894105.1. Classification (NCBI taxonomy): domain Eukaryota; kingdom Viridiplantae; phylum Streptophyta; class Magnoliopsida; order Lamiales; family Bignoniaceae; genus Jacaranda; species Jacaranda mimosifolia. The sequence continues at coordinate 32,038,521 of CM032127.1, read as the reverse complement.
ACCTAGCGGGCCGTTCAGGTGGTGATTAGGCATGAGCTACTTAAACATGGAGGTTTATGAAATCCAAGATAGAATCCAACTCCTCATCTTTGTGAGGGGTGATCACATCTCCTATGTATTCTATAATGATCGATTCCAAGAAATTCTTATGCAAGGTAGTATGACAATTTGGAAAAGAGACACAGTATCGAGACTATTAAAAATATAGAGATGGCATTGAGGCTATTAGGGAGCCGACATATATCTTGCCCTAGGCATCGAGAGATAGGATACGAAAAGACCATATTTGCATAGTATGCATAGAGCTATAATGGCTTTCCAAGAGCATTCTGGCTAATTAGTTGGGCTCCATGGGCTTGAGGTTGGATATCAACCATGAAGATTGGGCACTCTTCAATTAATGGAGATTAATTGAATTGAGTCGATTAATTTAAAGGAGATTAAATTAAAAGGAATATATGATATTTAAAAGTCATAAAGAGTTCTGAGTCTATGTCCAATGAATGGCAGAACCAATCAGGTCACACACAAAAGCCAATTACATTTACTAAGTAATGGGAAACTTTCTAAATGTAAGAAAATTCACTCCATAGAGACCTAATTTAGGTGACCAAAAATTAAGGTCAATTTTGTCTTGATTAATTTAATTGTTAAATTGATCGACTAATTTAAGGAGTTAAATTAGAACAATAATAAAAGAGTTAATTATTTGGTGCCATGTGACCATTAATTAGTCAACTTAACTTAAAGAGTTAAGTTCACAAAATCCAGCTTAAGGAGTTAAGCTTGTTGACTTAAGAGTTAAGTCATTAATTAATGAATTAAATTAAAGTGTTTAATTTAACTAATGAGAATAATATATTTTGGGGGGAAAATTCAAATTATAGGATCATTTTAAGTGTGGCATTTAATTAATATGAAATTAGATTTCAAATGTAATTAAAATGCACACAAATTCAAATTAGATTTGAATTTGCCAACTTGCACACATTGCAAGCATGTTGGCGGTCCCCCTCCCCCTTGAGGAAGGTGTGATGACAACTTGACATCACACTATCCTCTTTCTATATATAGATATAGAGGTGAGGGTGGGCGGCTAACTAGAAATTCAAGTGAAGAATTAGATTCTCATTTTTTTCCTTTCATTTTTCAAAGTGTTCATTTGTGAGTTAAAGTTAACGTCTCTCTTCTTCTCCAACCCTAAAATTAGCCATTTGTCTCTCTTCTCCCCTCTCTTTCTCTAGCTAAAAGTGAGGAGTAGTAGGAAATTGGATTAGTGTGTGGATCATTTTGATAGAGGCAAAACAAATGGTTTACTAAGCCTTTAGAGACCGACCTACAAAACCAATCACTTGGTGATATTATTCCAAGAGATCTAGAAGGAGTTTTGGTCTGAAATTATAATAGTAGATTCATCAAAAAGTTGAAGATCTATTGGAATTTTTTTAGATTTTTCTGAAGTCCTTTGGATAGTTTAAAAGTTGCTGTCTTCCAACTGTGCTACTGCTTGGCAGATTTTGTTTTGAAGAAAGAGTTCATCAATCTACCTTTGGATTTTGTTAATCATGGTAACTCTTCTTCCAAATCTAAATCCTATAGCATGTTTAGATCCTTGGTTGCTTGTAAGCACTAGTTTATTTAAGCTTTTGAAGTTTTATTATTGGATTCTAGTACCTTACTTGCTTTCATAGTATGTGGCATCACGACACTACCATATTTGTGTGATGTCTCACGAGTCGTGGGTCACATTTATGGTGGAAAGCTATGACCATATACTTAGCTTGTGATGCAGCTTTGATTTGATGCTTGCCATGCATTGGCACATGAGTTGTGGGATGACATGGAGCATTCTTGAATCAAAATTTGATTCATAGGTCCAACTTAACACCTAGTAGTATACATGTTGCAAGAGTCGTAGGTTTGCATGAAAAATGAGGCAAATTATATTAAGAGTTGCATAAAATGCAATTAGCAAAAGTTGCTTACCTTTTGATTGTTTGTGGATATCTCATGAGTCATGGGTCCACTTACAAGTCCTTATGGTCTTGATTCTCACTAGGAAATATGATTTTCCAAATTCTTCTAGGGGGCAAAGGATTCGATAAATTAGTGAGAGAAAAACATGCTTGAAAGGCCTAAAATATGTTTTCAAATATCAATATTCAATCACATGCTTTTATTCTCTTTCTCTCATTTGATGATTTGGGAAATCTCAAGAATGGCTAGAAATTCACTCAATGTTCTTTTGGAAACCAATAAACCAATCGGGCCAAACTTACACAATTAACTTAACCTCAAAAATCATTCTAGATTCCAAGAAATGGATAAATGTCTTGTATCATGGTGCTCCAAATCCCATGGGGATTTATGTAGATTGAGAAACGTGAAAAATTCACGAATTAGGTTAAGGATTGTCCTATCCCATTGTCTCATGATTACATCTACAAACTTCAAAAGTCTCAGGACACATGAATGGTACTTTGGTTAAAGTTTGCAAGAGTTGTAAAGTAAACAAGGTAGGAGAAGCTCATGTTGTCAAACGAGATTTTTCAAGCTAAGATGGATGTGAAGTCATGTGTCATCAACCATGGCCTAAAGATGATTAGGCTTGGAGAATCTTTTCAGCTTGGACGTAGTAATGGACAATGATTTCCATGATGATTTGATCCTCACATCCTCGCCAAGTTTTATTGATCAAAGTGTTGGTCTAGATGGAGACTACTATGACAAGGGCATATCATTAATTCTTGCTTCATTATCTAAGTCTAAGGGCCCTAGGGGTGCTAGAAAGGGAGGTAAAAGGTAGAAGAGTTCTTCCTCGAAAGGAAAGCAACCATTAAAGGCATTTGGTGAAGTCAAGAAGACTATAAAGGATATAGTCAATATTACTTGTTTTTACTTTAGCAAGAATGCCATTGGAAGCGGTATTGCAAGGAATACCTTGCAATTAGAGTGGGTATATACTTTCTTGAAGTGCATTTAATGATAAATTATTTCTCATGGATATATGATATCACATGTTCTTATCTTTGTAATTTGTTACAAAGAAATAGAAAGAAGAATATAACCAAATGATGAGGATATGATCCACCGCTTCGGCAAAGGAACAAGAGTTGTGGCTAAAGCTGAAAGCGTATAATAAGTTAGGCTTAGGGAATTCTATACTTGTATTGGACCCTTATTATTATGTATCATATCTTGTAGAGAACATTATTTCAATTCCCATTTGGGATAGCAAAGGATTTGATCATTCTATATCAAATGCGAAATTAAAGGCATTAAAGAAATTGGTTGTTTATCTACTCATGGTACACTTAACAAAGGATTGTATATATTGGATTCTCAAACATCATTGATGCACATTCAATCAAGTAAAAGAAAATTAAATAACGAACAAGATGCCATCTTAAGGTATGCAAGACATGAACATATTTCTAAAAACAAGATGAACAAGTATAAAGCTCTCAAAGCACCAAATGTTAGAGGCATTGAGGACCTTCCTACTTGTGGGTCTTGTTTAAATGGAAAAATGACCAAGGCTCCTTTTATGGGACAAACGGAACAAACCACAAGTCCTTTGGATTTGATTCATATGGATGTTTGTGACCCACTAAGAGTTAGTGTGAGAGGAGGCTATTTTTACTTCATTACCTTCATCAATGATGATACTCAGTTCAGACATGTGTATCTTATGAATAATATGTCCGAAGCCTTTGAAAAATTCAAAGAGTATATGAATGAAGTAGAAAAGTAAAAAAGACTAAGTATTAAAACTGCTCTTCAATCGGATCGAGAAGGAGAATACTTAAGTACCGAATTCTTGGGTTATCTAAAAGAGAATGGGATTCTCTCGATGGACTCCACCTGACACACCCCAACACTATAGAGTATCCAAGAGGAGAAACCATACCTTATTGGACATGGTACATTACATGATGTGCTTTTTGATGTACTTATGTTCTTTTGGGGATATGCCTTAGAAACGGCAGTGAGGCTGCTAATATAGTACCCTCAAAGTTGGTGCCAAAGACACCGCATGAGATGTGGTATGGAAAAACACCTTCTTACTCTTTTCTAAGAGTTTAGGGGTCTGTTGCTTACGTGAGATGACTAGTGGGAGACAAGTTGGATAGCAGATGAAAGGAAGAGTAGCAATAGGATCCATGAATCAAAACTTCATAAACTTGAAAATAACTAAGCTACTCAAGATACCAAGGATCTAGTCATGCTATAGATCTGGATTAGGATGAATAATTACCTCTTGTAGCTCAAAAACAGGGAGAAGATAAACTATCTCTCACGAATCCAGAAACTGTTTGGAACTGGCACAACGGAAAGATGGAAATGTTTGCCCAGGATATACTGCTCCAAAAATCACGAAATTAAATTTGGAACACCTCCACACATAGGGGAAGCTACTATGGAAAATTAGAGACAAAAATCCTTCTGGATCGCTCCATAAAAATTTTCCAACTGGAAGCTGCTGCAGGTGGATCTCCAAAACCGAGCAAGTCAAGTGCCATGCCTCTATTGATATGATCCACACATCAAAAAATCTTCCAATTTCTCCTCACTAGAAGCGGGACTTAGATAGGAGAAAATGAGGTAGAGGAGGCCAATTTTCAGGTTGGGAAGAAGAAGAAATGCAGAGCTTCAATTCATGATGCAATGCATGGAGAGAGACATTTTGGAGGGAATGCAAGAATCTAATTCTCACATTTTCAGCAGCTAATTTCGAATTTTGCATGCTCTCATATCTATATATAGAGGGTAGAAGGTGTGATTCTAGTTGGTATCACACCTTCCTCAAGGTAACTGCCCAAGTGGCATGTCAAGTTGGCAAAATTCAAATTCAAGTCTGTCTTGAATTTCAAATGCATTTCAATTTCATTTGGAATCTAATTCCAGATTAATTAAGATGCTAATTTAAATGAACACTTTATTTAAATTTTCCCTCCAAAATTTATTCTTCCGATTAATTAAATTAAATACTTTAATTTAATTAATTAACCTTTGATTGAACTCTTAAATCAAACAAGCTTAACTCTTAAGCTTAAATTAGTCAACTTAACTCTTTAAGTCAACTTGTCCAATTGATGGTCAATATGGTACCAAATAATTAATTCCTTAATTATTGGTCTAATTTAACTCTTAAATTAGTTGATTAATTTAATATTTAAATTAATCAAACCAAAATTGACCATTGGATTGGACCCTTGAAAATCAATCACCAAAAGGTGATTTTTCTATCACTTAGAAAATTGCTCCACCAATTTTGGAAGCTATTTGGCTTTTGTGTGTGACCCAATAGGTTCTATCATTTATTGGACATAGGATCACAACCCTTTGCGACTTTTGAATATCTTATATTCATTTTAGTTTAAAACTCCTTTCAAACTAATCGACTCAATTCAATTAATCTCATTAATTGAAGAGTGCCCAATCTCCAGAGTCGATGTCCAACCTCATGGCCATGGAGCCCAACTAATTCGCCGAAATGAATATTCTGGATAACCATCAGAGCTTGACACGTACCATGCAAATACGATCCTTCTGTCTCCTATCTCTCGAAAGAGGTCCAGGGTAAGATATTTGTCGACTCCCTGATAGCCTCGATACTATGTCTCTATTCTCAATGTTCGATTCCCTTGTGTGACCTCACCTTTGGAAAACTCCTTTTCCATATTGTCACATCACCTTGCACAGGGATTTCTTAGAATCGATCATTAGAAAACACATAGGAGATGCACCTACCCTTAACAAAAGTGAGGAGTCGGATTCCATCTTGGATATCACAAACCTCCATGCCAACTAGCTCATACCCAACTTCAACCTAAAATTCCCGTTAAGTGGTCAAGGAAGAGTCAAAGCATGAGGATCGAACACAAGGTTACCATGGATCCTCAGGTCAAATGACTAATAATATGTACTAGCATAAGCGAGAGAATTAACCACTACCGACTTGCCACTACAGCCATCCAGTGGATTCTCTGGAGGGTCTTTAGTACCTTGTTCTCTAATAAGCACCCACTAATATGCACTCGTATCTCATACAGATTGCTAATGGAATGGAGTAATATCTAACTCTTGGATTTATGCATCATTAGTACAAGTCTATTCGGATCTCAGATGCCCTGTCTCATAAGATCCTATGACTTGGAAGATTTAAGATCACGACCATGTAAGACTTATTCTATGTTCACCAAACCAAGTCTTGTAGTCTTGTGTGATATAAGGCCTTTATCCAAATTCAAGTGAAGTAATACAAAGCATAAGATGAAGGTGGTCATATAAAAAATATCATTCAATCAAGATTATTTTACAAGGAAATAGCTTTTCAAGGCCAATCCTATTGGCTTGCCGGGTACTATTCCAATAGCAAATCCATCTTGTGCAAGTTTGTGGGACATCCAAGAGAGTCTTTAGGCTATTATTTCTATAATCCCTCACAACAAAAGGTGTTTGTTTCAAGGAACGCCACCTTTTTGAAAAAGGATTTTCTTTTAGATAGAAAATGAGTTGTTGTTGAGCTTGATAAAGTTCATGATGATTATCAAATCCAACAAGTGGTGGAAACAAGTGAACATCAAGAGCCTTACACACAACCTCTAGGAAGATCTAACTGAACCAAGAAGCAACTTGAAAGGTTTGCATTTCTTTATGAGACGGCCCAATCGAATAGTGATTCGAAGAACTATGAGGAAGCTATGTTGGACATAGATTCGTGACATTGGCTTGATGCCATGAAATACAAAATGGACTCCACATACTCCAACAAAGTATGGACTTTGATAGATCCACCGGAGGAAATAGTTCTTGTTAGTTGCAAATAGATCTATAAATGAAAGTTAAAAGTCGATAGAGAGGTAATGACCTTTAAGGTACAACTAGTGGCAAAAGGTTACACTCAAAGACCCAGTATCAATTTCTAGAGAACATTTTCACTAGTCCCAATGCCTAAGTCCATTCGGATTTTACTTGTCATAGCGACATATTATAACTATGAGATATGGCAAAAGGATGTGAAAATCGCTTTTCTCAATGGAAACATAGAAGAAGAAATCTATATGTAGCAACCATAAGGTTTTTCATCTAAAAGGAGTGAGCAAAAAGTTTGCAAACTCGAGAGATCTATTTATGGAATCAAGCAAGCATCCTAAAGTTGGAACATACATTTTGATAAGACAGTTAAATCAATTGACTTTGTCAAAAATGTGTATAAACCATGTGCATACAAGAAGGCTACTGGGAGTAGTATACAGTTTATTATACTTTATGTTGTTGACGATATTCTCAATGGGAATGAGAGAGCAATGTTAGAGTGTACTAAAGAATGATTATCTACTCAATTCTTCATGAAGGATTTGGGAGAAGTATCCTATGTATTATGAATACATATTTATAGAGATAGATCGAGGAGGATGCTGTGGCTTTCCCATATCCCGTACATTGACAAGATACTAAAGAGGTTTAGTATGAAAGAATCCAAGAAAGGATTCCTCTCTATGGGAGACGGTCTTTGCCTCTCCAAGTCTATGGCCCCTAAGATGAAGGAAAAGAGACATAAGATCTCCCATATACCTTATACATCTACTACTAGTGGCATAATATACCATTCAATGTACGAAATTAGATATGGCACACGCTCTAAGTGTTACGAGCCGCTTTCAATCTGACCCTACTAAATGTCACTGGATCGTAGTTAAAATGATCCTTTAGTACTTGATAAAGACTAAGGATTTATTTTTGGCATATGGCAATGGAGAATTGAAACCTGAAGCATTTTTGGATTCTAGTTTCCAATCCAATGCAGATGACCTAGATTCATATTTTGCCTCAATGACGTCACAGTGAGTTGGAAGAGTTCTAAACTAGACACTATGGCCGATTCAACCATAGGGGCAGAATACATTATGGCTTTGGAAACCGCAAAGGAAGGTGTTTGGATAGAAACTTCATCCAAGAGTTGGATGTAGTGCCTAGTGTGCAAGAGCCCATGGTTGTCTTTTGAAGACAACTTTGGACTTGAGCCAAGATCTCATCAGTGATCCAAACATAAGTAAATGCATTATCATTTGATATATGATATCAATTGATAGATGCAACATCTGAGCGGAAATGGTTACCTCAGAAGATAATATAGCAGAACTATTGTCTTAACCTCTAAATGCAAAAGGTCTTTAAAGGACATCTTGAGAGTATGGGCCTTAAGGCTATGGGGCATTAGCTTTAGGGCCAGTGAGAGATTGTTGGAATAATGCCCCCGCAGCCAATGAGATTGACCTGTAAACTATTTCACTTGTAATACAATCTTAATTGAATGATATTAATTATAAATGGCCATTTTTATCTTATGCTTATATTACTTCACTAGCATTTGGTTGAAGTCCTTATATCACACAAGACTATGGGACTTGGTCATACACTGGGTGGTGATCATGAAATAAGTCTTACATAGTCGTGATCTTAAATCTTTCAAATTGTAGGATCTTACGACACAGAGCATCTAAGATCCAAATGGACTTGTACTAACAATTCATAAATCGAAAGGCTATATATTACTCTATCTCATGAGAAATCCATATGAGATACGAGTTCATGTTAGTGAATGCTTGTTAGATAACCAGTTCACCAAAAGCCTATTCGAGAATCCACTAGATAGCCGTAGTGGCAAGTTCTCCAGTTTACACTAGTGCATATAATTAGTTATTTGACCTGAGGGTCCATGGTAATCTTGTGTTTAGGTCCTCATGCTTTGACTTTTCATTAGCCACTAGTAGGTCTTTCGGGTTGAGGTGGGTATGAGCTACTTAGACATGGAGGTTTGTGATATCCAAGATGCAATTCGACTCTTTATCATTGTGAATGGCGAGTTCATCTCCTACGTATTCTATATTGATTGATTCCACAAAATCCTTGTGCAAGGTAGTTTAACAATTTGAAAAAAGAGTTTTCCAAACATGCGGTCATAAAGGGGAATCGAACATTGGAATATAGACGTAGTATCGAGGCTATTAGGGAGCTGACAAATATCTTACCCTAAGCCTTTTTCTTGAGATATGAGACGAAAGGACCATATTTGCATGATAAGCGTAGAACTAGAATGGTTCTCCAAAAGCATTCATTTTGTCCAATTAGTTAGGCTCCAAGGGCTTAAGGTTTGACATTAACTATCGAGATTGGGTACTCTTCAATTAATGAGGTTGGACAATACCTGGGCACTTATCTTGCATGGTTGAATACACATTTGGTCATAAAAAGAACACAAAACATGCCTTGACTCATGCAAAACTAAAACTAGATGCTGACTGCTTGGCCTGGGCACACAGCCATGTAGTAAACGCACGCCAATGTCGCTGTTGCTTGGCCAGTGCCTGGCCAGGGTTGGCAGTTCCCTTGTTTCAAGGTTAGCACCAAGTTATCACATTTTTGGCTCAATTTTTATGCACCAAAAAATTTATGGCACTTCCTAAAAATCAAATCACACATTATAGATGAAATTCTAGATTCAAAACACTCTTTAAAAATGGAATTCCAAGTGCTCAAACTTGCTTCAAAAATCAAGTTTAAGTGAGAATCACTATTCTCCAAAAATCTCCAATAAACTCCAATCAAATTGGATCCAAAAATGACGAAAACTCTTTAAGGCCAAATATAACATGCTATATCAACATATAACAACAACTAATGCTAAATCAACATTTGACATTAGCAACTATGAATTAAAACATGCTAAATATATGAATTAATTCTTAAAACACAAATTAGCATAATTTCAATTCATCAAGCAAAGGAGCCACATGCATCATCATCCAAATACTCCAATCCAATTAGATTAAGAATTTGGAGATCTAGATCAATCCATCACATGAATCAATCAATCAAAAATCCAAATTAAGGCATGAATTTAGGCTCCGATACCATTTGAAAGAATGTGTAAGCCAATGATCCAATTATTAAAAAATTAAAAACTGAAATAAAACTTGATTATACCTCCCGAAGGATCTAATTCATGATACTAAATTGGATTTAGGTTAGAAAATTACATAGATAGCAAATTCCAACCAAAGAGATGAAGACTTGATTGAACTTTTCAGTGCAGTCTCCTCTTGGCAATACAGCTTCACGGCAACGATTGCCTATCTAAAACACCTCAAAATTGACTGAAATTTGGACATGAGATCATCAATACCCTGATGAAATTTGAAACTTGCTTGGTTGATAGTCATGTGGCACCAATTAAATTAACTTTTTAATTTAACTTATTAAATTATCTAGATCAATTTAATAGTTAAATTGACAAAGCCACAATGATCAAAATATTGTGTCAATCATTTTCCCTCCAAAATCAATCATGATGGAATTTTCTCTCAAAAAATTCCATTCATCAAGTATGATTTTCAATTGGCCTTCATGTGTGAGCCATTAGGTTCTACCATTCACTGGGCATGGTCTCACAACTTTTGTGACTTGTAAAACATTGAAATATTCATATTAGTTTAAACTCTTTTAAACTAATGACTCAATTCAATTAATCTTATTAATTGAAGAGTATCTAGTCTCCATGGTCGATGTCCAACCTCAAGCTCATGAAGCCTAACTAATTGGCCAAATGAATATGCTTTTGGAGAACCATTCTAGCTCTGCGCTACCGTGCAAATATGGTCCTTCTATCTCTTATCTCCAGAAAGAGGCTTCGGGCAAGATATTTGCTAGCTCTTTAATAGCCTTAATACTATGTTTCTATTCCTAATATTTGATTCTAGTTTGTAACCTCATCTTTTGAAAACTCCTTTCCAAATTGTCATACTGCCTTGTGCAAGGACTCCTTGGAATCGATCATTATAGAATACATAGGAAATGCACTCGCTCTTCATAAGAACGAGGAGTCGAATCCCATCTTGAATCCCATAAATCTCTATATCTAAGTAGCTCATACCCAAGCTCAACCCGAAAGACCTACGAAATGGTTAAGAAAGAATCAAACCATAAGGACCTAAACACAAGGTTACCATGGATTCTCATATCAAAGAGCTAATTATATGCACTAGCAAAAGCTGAAGAACTTGCCACTACCAACTTGCCACTACGGCTATCTAGTAAATTCTCTAGGCAGGTCTTCAATGAACTTGTTCTCTAACAAGCACCCACTAATATACACCTATATCTCATATGGTTTGCTCATGAAATGAACCAATATCCAACCCTTGGATTTATGCATCATTAGATAAAGTCTATTAGGATCTTAGATGCCCTATCTCATAAGATCCTACGACTTAGAAGATTTAAGATCAAGACTGTATAAGACTTATTTCATGATCACCACCTAGTGTGTGACCAAGTCTGTAGTCTAGGGTGATCTTAGGGCTTCAACCAAATGCCAGTGAAGTAATATAAGCATAAGATGAAGATTATCATTTATAATGAATATCATTCAATCAAGATCGTATCACAAGTGAAAAGTTTACATGCCAATATATTGGCTGCGGGGCACTATTCCAATAATTATAGCCTACAGTCAAAATGTAAATACAGTCTTTCTATTTCATATCTCCATGAAAGAGGCCTAGGGTAAGACATTTATTGGCTCCCTAATAATATCAATAATTATATCTATACATCTAATAATCAATTCCTTTTTATGATCTCAACTTTGAAAAACTCCTTTTTCAAATTATCATACTATCCTGCGCAAGGATTTCTTAGAATCGATCATTATAGAATACATAGAGGATGCCCTTGTCCTTAACAACAACAAGGAGATAGATCCCTTCTTAGATCTCGCAAATCTCCATCCTGAAATAGCTATGCCAAATCTCAACTCCAAGTGACCTGCTTGTGGTTGGAGAAGAGTCAAAGCATAAGGACCTTTAAGGTTACCTGGATCCTTAGATCCAAGAACTAATTATATGCATTATCGTAAGCTGAAGAACTTGTCACAACCGATTTGCCACTACAACTATCTAGTGAATTCTCGGGCGGATCTTTAGTGAACTTGTTCTAGCACAAGTAAGGTTGAATTCAAGCTTCCCTAAGTTGTGTGGATTTGATCATTAGAGGTCCAACACTTGGGGGACTTAGAAGAACCTTTGTGATCTATTTTGAGGCTAAAATCAGTTGATATTTTGGAGGAAATAGGATCTAATTTTTTGGCTGATTTTTAGTTTGTACCTTGTTGTTCCAATGATGATTTGGTAGTCCAAATTTGCCAATTTTCGAAGCTTAGGAAGGGGAGCAGTGGAATTAATCCCTTGCTCCATGTAGATTATCTATTGGATGAGTCCTTAGAGTGATATCACCAAATTCTTTATTTCCATTTACAAAGATAAATATTCTGCATCCAAATCATCATTTGGAGCGCAATTGTGATCCTTGGGATGGAGTTGATTGGTTATATTTTTCCTATGTTTGGTATTAATATTTGGATCCCAATCCTACTTCTTCTTTCAAGTGCTATCGGAGCTATTTTCATGCCTAAATTTGGATTTTAGTGAATTGATTCTTAATCTCCTAACATTTGATTCAATTGATTAATTTGAATGTTTGGATGATTTTGTATGTAGCTCTATATGTGTTGAATTGGAATATGTCAATATGTGTTTAAGTATTATTTCCTATGTAAGCATGATTTTGATTCAAATTCTTATGATGTTAAATGTTGATTTAACATTGGATGATGTTAAATATTGACTCAGCATGTTGATAATTGCTTAAAAGTGTTTTGGTAATTTTTGGATCCAATTTGATTGGATGTCTTGAAGGTGTTTGAAGAATAATGATTCTTCCATAGATTTGATTTTTGAACCAATTTGAACACTTTAATTTTCCAGCTTTAAAGGTGTTTAAAATCTAAAAATTTGTCATAAAATGTACGGAATAGAGTTATGGAAGTGTCCATAACATTTGGGATGGTAAAAGAGTAAAAATGGGGCAAAACGGTGGCCTTAGGCTCTTTGTGGCAAGGCCTCTGCGGGCCGACCAGCCCCTGGCAGTTGGAATAATGCCCCGCAGCTAATTAGATTGGCATGCAAACTATTTCACTTGTGCGACAATTTTGATTGAATGATATTCATATTTCAATGGCCATCTTCATCTTATGCTTATTTTACTTCAGTAGCATTTGGTTAAAGCGCTTAGATCACACATGACTATGAGACTTGGTCATGCATTGGGTGGTGATCATGAAATAAGTCTTACATGGTCGTGATCTTAAAATATTCCAAGTTATAGAATCTTATGAGGCAAGGCATCAGATAGACTTGCACTAACGATGCATAAATCTAAAGAGTTGGATATTACTCCGTTTCATGAGCAATCCATGTTAGACATGGGTGCATGTTAGTGGGTGTTTATTACAAAATAAGTTCACTGAAGGCCCCCCGCTCGGAGAATTCACAAGTCGGTAGTGCTAAGTTCTTCAGCTTATGCTAATGAATACAATTAGTCCTTAGTCCTAAGAATCCATGGTAATCTTGTGTTTAGATCCTTATACTTTGACTTTTAGTTGACCACCCTATGGGTCATCCGAGTTAAACTTGGGTATGAGGTACTTAGACATGGAGGCTTGTGAGATCTAAGATGGGATTCATCTCCTCGTCGTTACAAAGGGCGAGTACATTTTCTATGTATTCTATAATAATCGATTCTACAAAATCCTTTCGAAAGATAATATGACAATTTGAAAAAAGAGTTTTTCAAGGATGAGTTCATAAAGGGGAATCGGACATTGGGAACAGAAACATAATTATCAAGACCATTAGGAAGCCTACAAATATCTTGCCCTAGGCTTCTTTCAGGAGATAAGAGACGGAAGGACCTTATTTCTATGGCAAGCATAGAGCTAGAATGATTGACCAAGATCATATTCATTTCAGCCAATTAGTTGGACTCCATGGGCTTGAGGTTGGACATCGACCATTGAGATTGGGTACTGTTCAATCAATGGAGATTAATTGAATTGAGTCATTAGTTTAAAGGAGTTTAAACTAATATGAATATTTCCACATTCGAAACATCACAAGAGTTGTGAGCCCATGTCCAATGAATGGTAGAACCTAATGGGTCACACACAAAAGCTTAAAGGAAGTTCTATTTGATTAAGAGAATTTTCTAAAAGTTAGAAAAATTTCGAGTAATCAATTTTGTGTAGGAAAATGGTTGGCTAATTTTTGGTCATTTTAGCTTGATTGATTTAATTTTTAAATTGATCAAAATAATTTAAGGAGTTAAATTAGACCAATTAAATTAAGGAGTTAATTTAATTGGTGCCATATAACAATTTATTAGTCAAGTTGACTTAAGGGGTTAAGTTAGCACTTTCTAGTTTAAGGAGTTAAGTCAGTTGACTTAAGGAGTTAAGTCAGTTGACTTACCAATTAATTAAATTAACGGGTTAATTTAATTAATGTGAAGAATTAATCTTGGAGGAAAATTCAAATGAAGGAGTTCATTTGAGTTGTATTTAGAATTTATTTGGATGACATTTCATGAGATGAAATAAAGACTCCAAATGAAATTAAAATGCAAGTGAAATTCACATTTCATATGCAACTTGCTTGCTTAGGTGCCACCTCACCTCATAGGAGTTGTGATGCCAACTTGCATACACTCGCTCCTTTATATATAGAGATAAACCCCCATAATGCAAGACATTCATGCTAGATTCTCTTTTTCCCTTTGAAAAGTGTGATCCATTTATGTGTTGAAGTTTCACACATTTTTCTGCTCCTTCCCTCCTAAATTTAGCCTTCATCACTTGTTCTTCCTCTAGAGTTCCAGCCCTCTAGATTTTGATAGGGATTTGTCTTGGTTATGTAGATCATTTCATTAGAGGCTAGACACTTGGATAGCGTTGCTTTTGGAGATCCACTACAGGGGCAGAAAATTTGGAGGCATTCTTCAAGCACTTATCGATGTTGTTGTGCTAGAAAATTTGGAGGCATTCGGAGGTGTTTTGATAGGGCAAACGTTGCCACATTGTCGTTGTGCTAGGAGGAGACAACTTGAAGAGTTCAACCTTATCTTCCTTCCTACCTTGGATTTTGAGCAATCAAGGTAATTATCTACAACCAAATATAAATTAGAAACATGATTTGATCCTTGGATTGAGTGTATCCAAGTTTTATTTAGCTATTTTTTGCTTTATTAATTGGATCCTTATGCTACACTTAACTTCAAGTGGCATCAGAACCGATTTCATGCTTTAATTTGGATTTTTGTTTGATTGATCTATGTGATGAATTGATCTAAATCTCCAAATACTTGATCCAAGTCATGGATTGGAGTGTTTGGATGATGTTGCTTGTGGCTCCTTTGATGAAGAATTGAATTATGCTAATATGAGTTTTAAGAGCTAATTTATATGTTAGTATGTTTTTTATTCATGGATAAATATGTTAAATTTTGATTTAGCATTGAATGATATTATATGTTGATATAGCATGTTAAATTTGGTCTTAAGGTGTTTTGGTCATTTTTGGATCCAATTGGACTGGAGATTTTATAGAGAATGGTGATTCTCACTTAAACTTGATTTTTGAAGCATGTTTGAACATTTGAATTTCCATTTTTAAATGGTGTTTTAGATCTGAAAATTTATTTATAATGTGTGATTTAGTGTTTAGGAGGAGTTCTAACTTTTTTGGTTCATAAAAGTTGAGCCGAAAACAAGTTGACTCAGTCAAAACCTCAAAATAGGGCAACCTGCCAGCCTTAGCCGGGCGCTAGCCGAGCAGCGGGCACGCACACCACCGTGCACCCTAGGTAGGCAGCAATGCCTAGTTTCTATAATGGGCAAGTTTTGAGGAGTTTTATGTTCTTTTTGTGATCGCAATTAAACTAAATTATGCTATATAGATGCACAAGTGTTGTGCAAGTTCTCAAAATTATGTGTGACATTTTTTGATTATTTTTAAAATTTTGTTCAAGTTAATTTTCAATTTTGGTGCAAAAATAATATGCATAATTGTTATGCTTATTTTTGTTAAATAATTATTTTTTTATGACATAAGCATTTAATTATGGAATTGAATGTCAATTCTCAATTTATTGTTCATTTAATTGTTGAATGGATGATGAATGAATGGGGATGATCATGAGCTTATAATATTAATTTTATTTGTTTCATGTTGTTGAAAAGGATTGTATTAAATTGGGGGCTTGCATGACTCTTAATTTCTATCTTGCAAATGTTATGAGAGTAGAATCACTAGGAGCGAGGATTTCTTTTCTCATGTAATTGTTACAAGGAGACAAGGAGACAAGAAGACCATTGGAGGCAAGAAGACCTATGAATGTATAGGGATGCATTTATGTAATAGCTAGATTTAATCAACTCACTTAAAATCAATTAAGTAGTGCACCTATAGCTCTAAGTGCACTACTTGGTTAAGGCTCATGACATCACATCCTAGGAGCATGTTAGGCGCATTTACTTATTTATGCTTTCCATATCCTATTAATGTATGAGATGCATGGTTAGGATGTAGAAAACCTAAAAAGATAAAATTGATGACATCTTTGGAAGTGAGAAAATCCCTCCACTTAGAAGAGTCTAAGTGCTTTCAAATATTGAGTCAAAATGGATACAAATTAAAATGAGTTTTAATTAATCCATGCCTTATATCAATAGTATATATCATGGAGATGCTACTATCTTTGTGTGATATCACTCGTCACGAGGGTCGCACTTAGGTAGAAAGT
This sequence comes from Jacaranda mimosifolia, assembly GCA_018894105.1. Classification (NCBI taxonomy): domain Eukaryota; kingdom Viridiplantae; phylum Streptophyta; class Magnoliopsida; order Lamiales; family Bignoniaceae; genus Jacaranda; species Jacaranda mimosifolia. The sequence continues at coordinate 32,021,820 of CM032127.1, read as the reverse complement.
TGTGATCATATACTTAGCATATAACACACCTTTGATTTGGTGCTTCCCATGAAATGGTTCACATCATGTGGCATGACATGGAGCAGTCTTGAATCAAAGTTTGATTGGTATGTCTGACTTAACACCTAGTTTTTGGAATAGTGCCCTGCAGCCAATGAGATTTGCATGTAAACTATTTCACTTGTGATATAATCTTGATTGAATGATATTCATTACAAATGGCTATCTTCATCTTATGCTTGTAATTCTTCACTAGCATTTGGTTGAACCCCTTACATCACACAAGACTATAGGACTTGGTTAGTACACTCAGTGATGATCATAGAATATGTCTTAAATATTCATGATCTTAAATATCCCAAGTCATAGAATCTTATGAGATAGTCTATCTAAGATTCGGATAGACTTGCATTGACGATGCATAATCCAAAGGTTGGATGTTGCTCCACTCCATGAGCAAACCTGTGTGACATGGGTGCTTGTTAGAGAACAAGGCATTGGAGGCCCGCCCGGAGAATCCACTAAGTAGTCATGAAGTCACTATAACACTGCGATCCAATAATCAAAGCTCAAAAAATGCTAAAATAACTAGGCTATGTATGAAGCTAAGGATATAAACATGCTATAGATTCAAATTTAGAAGGAGAATTACCTTGATTTCTAGAAAATCAAAGGAAGGTGGAAGAAGATCTCAACTCCTTGAAAACTATCTTCTAGCGGCACAGCAGAATTCGAGCAACTTGTGCCCAACCAAATGAACTCCGATTTGAGTGAAATTTGTTCCAAACAAACATGAACTCCTTGTTATATCTTCAATAAAAATTTGGCTCAAAATAGATTCGGCAAGACCTCAAAGATTGCTCCAAAGTCACTGCCCAAAATAAAGGATCTCCAAAGGCTAGCAATCCAATTGTCTTACCTCTAATGTAAAGATCCACACACTAATGCTTTTTCTCTCAATATTAGTTGGAGAATAATGACAAGAAGAGTTTGGATGAAGGCTCAATTTGAAGGTAGGAGAAGAAAAGAAGTGAAGCTTCAACACATGAGGCAACACTTGAGAATTTGGAGGGAAATTGAGATAATCAAATTCTTACTTGCAATTCACATGTGACTGCCCCCTTCACTCTGCATATCTATATATAGAACGAGGAAGGTTTGATGTGATGCCGAGTTGACATCACACTTTTCTCAAGGTGGCCGCCCACTTCCCTTGCAAGTTGGCATGTGAATTTTGAATTTTATGTGAATTTGAATTTCATTTGGAATCTTCATTTTATCTCATTAAATGTGATCCAAATAAATCCTAACTCACACCAAATGAACATATCAATTGAATTTTTCCTCCAAAATAAATTCTCCATTTTAATTAAACTAAACTCTTTAATTTTATTAACTAACTTTAACTCTTTAAGTCAATTTGCTTAACTCCTTAAGCAAGACATTGTTAACTTAACTCCTTAAGTTAACTTGACCAATTGATAGTCATTTGTCAGCAAATAATTAACTCCTTAATTAATTTGTCTTAATTTAACTCCATAAATTAGTTAGATCAATTTAACAATTAAATTGATCAAGCAAAAAATGACTACAAGTTGCATCAATTGGTCAACCTCCAAAATCGGTCATGTAGGAGTTTTCTAACTCTTAAAAAATTCCTATTCATCAATTAGGATTTACAATAGGCTTTTGTCTTGACCCATTAGGTTCTACCATTCATTGGATATGGACTCACAACTTTTTGTGATATCGGACAACCCAATAACACTCGACCAAGCCAGCGGCAATCTAATTACCTATTAGGCCCAAACGATTTTGGGCTAGCTACATTTTTTATTGGATTTGACTTCACTAGGCAGCATTTGCCCTATCGACCAAGTTATGGTTGATCACCATTAGGGATGCGTGATTCAACATTCAGCTAGAAAGGTTCGAACACTATAGAGATATGCCTTGTCAACTAGAGTTCATAGCGCGATCTCAAAAGAAATATTTATATCGATCATAAAGGTAGAACTTAGGCAACAGCCTCCCAGCAGCATTAAATGCTCTACTAGGTGGTGTGCCTCCGCATTACTAGCCATGCCACTACTAGTACTACCTTTTTCAGCTATGCCAAGCTAGTGTTTGCCTCCAGTGTACCACCTCATCCTAGGTAGCCGAAGGTAGTGCGACTTGGAATAGTACACAAGTTGGAGAAGACTCAAAGGTCCTCAAGTAGGGACAAAGGCTCTTTATGTGCAACAAAGGCATTATAGACATATCAATCACACTAAGAAGGCTACAAATGCCCCAATGTTAGCCTCCAACAAAGTAAGCCATTTATCAATCAAAAAGCCATCATTCTGTTGTTCTATCTTCTACTCAATTATACTGACTTGAGCATCGAAGTGCCTTAGTTGAGAGCCCCTCAGCGAACCTGATGTTCGCTATTGGCTACAAGATTCGACCCCATCATTTCACTGAGCATCTCTATCAATCTGCTACCTAGTCGATTAGATTGAACCTTAGCCCAATACATCCCCAAATAATTTATACCCTCATCACTTTGTGACTTAAGAATATCGAATATTCACATTAGTTTAAACTATTTTAAACTAATCGACTTAATTTAATTAATCTCCATTGATTGAAGACTACCTAACTTCCATGGCCGATGTCCAACCTCAAGCCCATGCAGCCCAACGAATTGGCCGAAATGAAAGCTTTTGGAAAACCATTTTAGCTTCATGTTACCATACAAATACTGTTCTTCTGTCTCTTCTCTCCTGAAAGAGGCCTAGGGTAAGATATTTGTTACCTCCATATTAGCCTCGATACTATATTTCAATTCTCAATGTTCGAATCCCTTTTGGGACCTTATCTTTGGAAAACTTCTTTTCCAAATTCTCATGCTACCTTGTACAATGATCTTTTGGAATCAATCATTATAGAATATATAGGAGATGTACTAGCCCTTCATAAAAGCAAGGAGTCAGATCTTATCTTAGATTCACAAACCTCCATATCTAAGCAGCTCATGCCCAATCTCCACCGGAACGACCTGCTACATAGCCAGGGAGGAGTCAAAGCATGAGGACATAAACATAAGGTTACCATGGATCCTTATGTCAAAGAACTAATTATATGCACTAGCGTAACCTGGAGAACTTGTCACTGCCAACTTGCCTCTTTAGCTATCTAGTGGATTCTTCGGGCAAGCCTTATTGCCTTGTTCTCTAACAAGAAACCACTAATATGTACCCATATCTCATATGCAATTGCTCATGAAATAGAGCAACATCCAACCCTTGGATTTATGCATTGTTAGTGTAAGTCTATCTAGATCTTAGATGCCCTGTCTGGTAAAATCCTTCGACTTGGAAGATTTAAGATCTCAATCGTATAAGACTTGTTTCATGATCACCACCTAGTGCTTGATAAAGTCTTGTAGTCTTATGTAATATATGGACTTTAACCAAATGCCAGTGAAGTAAATATAAGCATAAGATGAAGATGACCATTTAATGAATATCATTCAATCAAGATTCTAAGTGAAATAGTTTATATGACAATCAAATTGGCTTGCGGAGCACTATCCTAACAATTTCCCACTTGCCCCAAGGCTAATTCCTCATAGTCTTAAGACCCATCTTCTCAAAGTGTCCTTTAAAGACATTTGGCTATATTCTTTTTTGAGGCAACTCTTTCTACTAGAATGTTGCTTCTATCAATAATATCTCGGATAAAATGATATCGTCTCAAATTGTGCTTGGAACGTTGATGAGATCTTGGCTCTTTAGCTTGCACAATTGCCCCATTGTTATCAGAAACGAAAACCATTAGCACAGCAATTATATGTATTATATCCAACTCTTAGATGAAGTTTTTCATCAAAATACCTTTCTTTGCAACTTCCAAAACTGCAATATACTTTGTCTCGGTAGTTGAATTGATCGTGGTGTCATGTTTGAAACTCTTCCGACTCACCGCTTCGCCATTGAGGCAAAATATAAATCCAGAAGTAGATTTTAGGTCATCTGCATCGGATTGAAAACTAGAATCTGAAAACCCCTCGAGTTTCAATTCTTTATTGCTGTATACTAAAAATAAATCATTAGTTCTTCTCAAATACTTAAGGATTACTTTAACAGCCATCTAGTGACTAATTAGGGTTAGATTAAAAATGGCTCGCAACACTTAGAGCGTGTGTCACATCCGATCTTGTAGATTGAACGGTGTAAATTATGCTCCCAATGGCAGACATATAAGGTATGTGGGACATCTTACGTCTCTCTTCCTTCATCTTAGGGACCATAGACTTGGAAAAACGAATATCATATCCCAAAGGAAAAAATTCCCTCTTGGATTCTTCCATACTAAACCTCTTTAGTATCTTGTCAAGGTAAGGGATTTGGGAAAGCCCTAGCAGCCTCTTTGATCTATCTCTATAGATATGTATTCCTAATACATAGGATGTTTTTCCCAATTTTTTCATGGAGAATTGTGTAGATAACCATGCTTTAGTATACTCTAACTTTCCTCTCTCATTCCTAATGAGAATAATGCCAACGTAAAGCACAATAAACATATACTACTCCCACTAGTCTTCTTATACACACAAGGTTCGTACACATTTTTGACAAAGCCAAACAATTTGACAGTCTTATCAAAATGTATGTTCCAACTTCGGGATGCCTATTTGAGTCCTAAATAGATTTCTAGAGTTTGCAAACCTTTTGCTCACTCCCTTTGGATGTAAAACCTTGTGGTTGTTCCATATAGATTTCTTCTTCAATGTTTCCATTGAGAAAATCAATTTTCACATCAATTTGCTATATCTTATAGTCATAATATACAACTATGGCAAGTAAAATTCAAATAAATTTAACCATTGCAACTGGTGAAAAGGTTTCCTCGAAATCGATACTGGGTCTTTCACTGCAACCTTTGCCTTTAGTTGCGCCTTAAAGGTCATTACCTCTCTATTAACTCCTAGCTTACACTTATAGATCCACTTGCAGCCAACGGGAATTGTTCTTTCCAGTGGATCTATCAAAGTCCATGCTTTGTTGGAGTACATAGAGTCCATTTCGAATTTCATGGCATCAAGCTAATATCCCAAGTCTATGTTCAACATAGCTTCCTCGTAGGTCTTTAGATCACTATCTAATTGGCCTGTCTCATGAAGGAATCCGAGCCTTTTGGGTTCCTTCTTGATTCGGTCCAATGTTGTTAGAGGTTATGTGTATGGATTTTGATGCTCATTTCCTAGGCAGAGGATCATATCCCTTTCATTAAGGCTCTTTATTATTTCCATCCCCTGTAAGGAATTACAAAGGTGAGAACCACTCACGGTATCAAATACCCATGAGGAATAATTAGTCGTCAAGTGAATTTCAATAAAGTACATACCCTTCTCAAGGGTTGCAAGGTATGCTTTGCAATTTTTTTTCTAATGTCCCTTTTTTCCACAATGGAAACCACTTACATCAATTTTTGTATCTTTATTCTTCTTAACTCACCTCGAAATTTTCTAAGGTTACTTCCCTTTGGAGGAAGAACTCTTATTCCTTTTATCTCTCTTTCTAGGACCCCTTAGGCCCCTAGACTTAGATGAGGAAGCAAGCATAAGAAGTTTTTCCTTTTTTATCATCGCCTTAGTGGTCACCAACATGTTCACCAATTCGTTAATCGTCACCTCTTGCTTGGACATATTAAAGTTCATAATAAATTGGTCAAATAAATAGGGCAATAATTGTAGGATCAAATCCACGTAGAGGTCATTGCCCATGATCTCATCAAGTTGTCTAAGCTTTTCAATGAGTCCAATCATCTTAAGCTCATGATCATGGACACTCGAACCCTCAACCATCCTTCACCTAAAGAGCTTTTCTGGCAAAGCAAACCTTTCATGTCTTGTTCGAACACCATACAACTCTTGTAGGTGTGTGTAGATCTCACTTGCATGTTTCATATGCTCATGCGTCTTTTGGAGCTCATTGGTTATGGAAGCCATCATGAGGCATCTCACTTGTAGATCATCATCTACAAACCTGGTGAACAATTCACGAGCCTCATTAGTGGCGTCATCGCCTGGACTTTGATCAAGGACATAGGTCCTCTTTTTAAAGTCTAGAATTATATTAAGGTTTCTTAACCAATCATGGAAGTTTGGCCCAGTTAGTTTACTGGTTTCCAAAATAGTATGGAGAGGATTGTTAGCCATTTTGTTTTCGAAAATTTCAAAAATCTACAAGAGGCGAAAAGAAGAGTATAAGCATATGATTGAATATTGATATTAAAAACATGTTCATGGTCTTTCAAGCATGTTTTTCCCCCACTATTTTATCAAATCCTTTACCCCCAAGAAGAACTCGGGAAATCTCATTTCTAGTGAGAATCAAGACCCTAAAGACTTGTAAGTGGAGCCCTATATCCACAAACAATGTAAAGGTAAGCAATTTTTGCTAATTGCATCTTTATGTAATTGTTGATATATTATGCCTCACTCTTCATGTAGATCCCCTAATCGAATGAACTCTACATTATTAGGTGTTAAGTCGTACCAAGCAATCAAACTTTGATTCAAGACCACTCCACCACATCCCTCGTATCTGAGTGCATAATGAGTGAGAAGCCTCAAATCAAAGGTGCATCATATGCTAAGTGTATAGTCACAACTTTCCATCTAAGTGTGACCCCCATATTCAGATGTATATCACACAAAGATAGTAGCGTCATCATGCCATATACTATTGGTAGAAGGCATGCATTAATTAAAACTCCTTTTAATTTGTATCCATTTTGACTTAATATTTGGAAGTACTTAGACATTCTACATAGAGGGTTTTTCTTGTTTGCAAAGATCTCATCATTTTATCTTCTTATTTAGGTTTTCTGTATGCTAACCATGCATCTCATATATCAATAAGATATGGAAAATGTAAATAAGTAAATGTGCCTAGCATGCTCCTACGGTGGGATAACCATGAGCCTTAACTAAGTAATGCACTCAGATCTATAGGTGCACCACTTAGTTGATTTTAAGTAGGTTGATTGAATCTAACTATTACCTAACTATATCCCCACACATTCATAGGTCTTCAAACTTCCAATGGCCTTCTTTGCTCCATGCAACATTTAAATGAGAAAGAAATCATCACTCTTAGTGATTCTACTCTCACAACAATTACAAGACAGAAATTAAGAGACATACAAGCCCCAATTTAATACAACCCTTTTCAATAATATGAAACAAATAAAACTAATATTAAAGGCTCATGATCATCCCCATTCATTAATCATCCATTCAATAATTAAATGAACAATAAATAAATCTAACATTGACATTCAATTCAAACTATTAAATGCTTATCTTATAAACAATTAATTGACCAAGTAAGAATAAGCATAACAATTACGCCACATAATTGAAAATTAACTTTAACAAGTTTTTAAAAATAATGAAAAATGTCAAACATAATTTTGAGAACTTGTGCAACATTTATGCGTCTAATATGTGTGAATTAATATAATTTTGGTCACTTAAGGGGCCCAAAAACACAACCAAACTCATGCCCAATGAAACTAGGCTGCTACCAGCCCAGGCTGGGCACACTGCCACATGGCACGTAGTACCTGGAGCGCTTGCTGCTCAGCTAGCGCTTGGCCTGGCTGGGCAGCTTACCTTGTTTTTATGTTGGCATCGAGTCATGTGTCAATTTGTTCAACTTTTGTGTACTAAAAATTTTAGGACACCTCATGAACATTAAAACACACATTATAGATGAAATTTTAGATCTAAAACACCTTTTAAAAAAGAAATTTTAAGTGCTCAATCATACTTTTGAAAACAAGCTTAAGTAAGAATCGCATTCTTCAAAAATCTCCAATAAACTCCAATCATATTGGATCTAAAAGTGACAAAAACATCTTAAAGCCAAATTTAACATGCTATATCAACATATAACATCAGCTAACACTAAATCAAAATTCAACATTAGCAACTATGAATTAAAACATACTAATCATATGAATTAACACTTAAAACACATATTAATGTGCTTTTAATTCACCAAGCAAGGAGCCATATACAACATCATCCAAACACTCCAATCCATAGGTTGGATACATTATTTGGTGATTTTGATCAATTCATCACAATGAATCAATCAATTAAAAAAATTCATATCATAGCATGAATTAGGCTTCGATACCACTTGAAGTCACATATAGCACTAGGATCCAATGATCAAAGCTCAAAAACTACTGAAATAACGAGGCTTAATATGAAGCCAAGGATCTAAACATGCCATAGATTCAGATTTGGAAGGAGAATTACCTTAATTTTTAGAAAAGTCAAAGGAAAGTGGAAGAAGATCTCAACTTCTTGAAAATTGTCGTCTAGTAGCATAGCAGAATTTGAGCAGCTTTTGCCCAACCAAAGGAACTCTAATTTGAGTTAAATTTGTACCAAACAAACACCAATTCTTTGATATATCTTCAATAAAAAATTAAACTCCAAATTGATCATACAAGACCTCCAAAGATTGCTCCAAAGTTACTGCCCAAAATAGAGGATCTCCTAAGGCTAGCAATCCAATTGTCTAATATCTAATGTAAAAATCCACACACCAATGAAGGCTTAATTTGGAGGTAGGAGAAAAAGGGAAGTGAAGCTTCAATATGAGGCACCTCGTGAGAATTTGGAGGAAAATTAAGAGAATCTAATTCTTACTTGCAATTCGCATGTGATCGCTCCCTTCACTCTGTATATCTATATATAGAGGGAGGATGGTGTGATTCCATGTTGGCATCACACCTACCTCAAGGTGGCTGCCCACTTGCCCTTGCAAGTTGGTATGTGAATTTGAATTTCAATTGGAATCTTAATTTTATCTCATGAAATATCATCCAAATAAATTCTAACTCACACCAAATGAACATTTCATTTGAATTTTCCCTTAAAAATTAATTCTTCATTTTAATTAAATTCAACTCTTTAATTTAATTAATTAACTTTGACTTAACTCTCTAAGTCAATTTGCTTAACTCCTTAAGTTAATTTGACCAATTGATAGCCATGTGGCACCAAATAATTAACTCCTTAATTAATTGGTCTTAATTTAACTACTTATATTAATTAGATCGATTTAACAATTAAATTGATCAAGCCAAAAGTGACTACTAGTTGCATCAATCGGTCAACCACCAAAATCGATCATGTAAGAGTTTTCTAACTCTTAGAAAATTCCCTTTCATCAATTATGATTTGAAATTAGCTTTTGTGTATGACCCATTAGATTCTACCATTCATTAGGCATGAGCCCACAACTGTTTGTGACTTAAGAATATCAAATATTTACATTAGTTTAAACTCCTTTAAACTAATCTACTCAATTAAATTAATCTCCATTAATTAAAGAATACCCAATCTCCATAGCCGATGTCCAACATCAAGCCCATTAAGCCCAACTAATTGGCCGAAATGAATACTTTTGGAGAACCATTCTAGGTCTATGTATACCATGCAAACACGGTTTTTCTGTATCTTATCTCCCAAGAGAGGCCTAGGGCAAGACATTTGTTAGCTCCCTAATAGCCTCGATACTATTGAAGACAAGAGTAGGGTTAGGATCCATGAATCAAAACTTCATAAGCCTAAAAATAACGAAGCTACTCAAGCGACCAGGGATCTAGTCATGCTATAGATTAGGATTAAGAAGAAGAATTACCCCTTGTAGCTCAAAACAAGGAGAAGATCAACTATTTCTCTCGAATCCAATAACTGTTTGGAACCGACACAGCAAAAAGACAACAACCTTTTTCCTAGTTATACTACTCCAAAAATCACCAAATTAAAAATGGAACACCTCACACACCGAGGAAGGTACTGTAAAAAAAATTAGAGCAAAAAGCCTTCTGGATATCTCTAGAAAAATTTTCCAATCTAGAGCTACTGCAGTGGATGCCCAAAAATCAGCAAATCAAGTGCCTTGCCTCTATTGATATGATCCACACCCCAATCATTTTTCCAATTTCTCCTCACTAGAAGTTGGAGTTAGAGAGGAGAAAATGAGGTAGAGGAGGCCAATTTTCAGGTTGAGAAGAAGAAGGAATGCAAAGCTTCAACACATGATGCAATGTATGGAGAGAGAGAGTTTTTGAAGGGAATGCAAAGAATCTTATCTTCACACTTTTCAGCAATATGTTGGCTGAATTTGCTTACCCTCTATATCTATTTATAGAGGGTGGAAAGTGTGATGCTTGTTGGCATCACACCTTCCTCAAGATGACTGCCCAAGTGGCATGCCGACTTGCAAATTCAAATTCAAGTCTTACTTGGATTTCATGTGCATTTCAATTACATTTGGAATCTAATTCCAAATTAATCAAGATGCAAATTTAAATGAACACTTCATTTAAATTTTTCTTCCAAAAATTATTCTTCCTATTAATTAAATTGAACACTTTAATTTAATTAATTATCCTTTGATTTAACTCTTAAATCAAACAAGCTTAACTCGTAAGCTTAAACTAGTCAACTTAACTCTTCAAGTCAACTTGACCAATTGATAGTTAATATGGCACCAAATAATTAACTCCTTAATTATTGGTCAATTTTAACTGTTTAAATTATTTGATTAATTTAACAATTAAATTAATCAAACCAAAATTGATCGTTAAATTGGATCCTTGAAAATCGATCACCAAAGGGTGATATTTCTAACACTTAGAAAATTGCTCTACCAATTTTGGAAGCTAATTGGTATTTGTGTGTGACCTAATAGGTTCTACCATTTATTGGACATGGGCTCCCAACTCTTTGTGACTTTTGAATATCTTATATTCATTTTAGTTTAAACTCCTTTTAAACTAATCGACCTAATTCAGTCAATCTTATTAATTGAAGAGTACCCAATCTCCATGGTCGATGTCCAACCTCAAGCCCATAGAGCCCACCTAATTGGCCGTAATGACTATTTTGCAGAACCATCATAGCTCTATGCATACTATACAAATACGGTCCTTTCGTCCCCTATCTCTCGAAAGAGGCCTACGGCAAGATATTTATCAGCTCCCTAATGGCCTCGATACTATGTCTGTATTCTTAATGTTCGATTCCCTTAAGTGACCTCACCTTTGGAAAACTCCTTTTCCAAATTGTCACACCACCTGAAGTAAGGATTTCTTGGAATCGATCATTATAGAATACATAGGAGATGCACTTACCCTTCACAAAAGCAAGGAGTCGAATACCATCTTGGATCTCACAAATCTCCATGCCAAGTAGCTTATACCCAACCTCAACCCAAAAGACCCACTAAGTGGGCCAACGAAGATTCAAAGCATGAGGACTGGACACAAGGTTACCACGGATCATCAGGTCAGATGACTAATAATATACACTAGCATAAGCAGAAGAATTAACCACTACCAACTTGCCAGTACAGCTATCTAGTGGATTATTCAGAGGGTCTTCAGTGCCTTATTCTCTAACAAACACCTATTAACATGCCCCCGTATTTCATATAGCTGCTCATGCAGTGGAACAATATCTAACTTTTAGATTCATGCTTCGTTAGTTCAAGTCTATTCGAATCTTAGATACCTCGTCTCATAAGATGAAGACGGCCATATAAATAATATCATTCAGTCAAGATTGTTTTACAAGGAAATAGCTTTTACAAAGCTAATCTAATTAGCTTGTCAGGGACTATTCCAACCACTATATTTCTATTCTCAATGTTTGATTCCCCTTTATGACCTCATTTTTTGAAAAACTCATTTTCCAAATTGTCATACTACCTGGTGCAAGGATTTGTTGGATTCGTTTACTATAGAATACATAGGAGATTTACTTGCCCTTCACAATGATAAGAAGTCGGATCCTATTTTAGATCTCACAAACATCTATGTCTAAGTAGCTCATGCCCGATCTCCACCCAAACGGCTTGCTACATGGCCGAGGAGGAGTCAAAGCATGAGGACCTAAACATAAGGTTACCATAGATCCTTAGGTTGAAGGACTAATTATATGTACTAGCGTAAATTGGAGAACTTCCCGCGAACCACGTATCTCTTTAGCTATCTAGTGGGTTCTCTGGGTGGGCCTTCAGTGCCTTGTTATCTAACAAGCACCCATTAACATGTACCCATATATCATATGGAATTGCTTGTGAAATGGAGCAACATCCAACCCTTAGATTTATGCATCATTAGTGCATGTCTACTCGGATCTTAGATGCCCTATCTCATAAGAACTTATGACTTGGAAGATTTAAGATCACGATCGTGTAAGACTTATTTCATGATCATTGCCCAGCTGTGACTAAGTCCTACAGTCTTGTATGATCTATGGGCTTCAACCAAATATTAGTGAAGTAAATATAAGCATAAGATGAAGATGACCATTTAGATTTAATCAACCCACTTAAAATCAACTATGTGGTGTAGTTATGGCTCAAAGTGCATTACTTGGTTAGGCTCATGGTCATCCCATGCTAGGAGCACACTAGGCAGATTTACTTATTTATGCTTTCCATATCCTATTAATGTATGCGATGCATGGTTAGGATATACAAAACCTAAATAAAAAGATAAAAATGATGAGATATTTACAAGCTAGAAAAACCCTCGACTTAGAATGTCTAAGTGCTTCAAATATTAAGTCGAAATGGATATAAATTAAAAGAAGTTTTGAATAATCCATGCGTTCTACCAGTAGTATATGCCATGAAAATGCTACTATCTTTGTGTGATGGCACTTGGTCATGGGGTCACACTTAGGTGGAAAGTTATGAGCATATAATTAACATAAGATGCACGTTTGATTTAAGGCTTCCCATGCATTGATTATAGGGGATGTCGTGAAGCAGTCTCAAATCAAAGTTTGATTAGTAGGTCTGACTCAGCACCTAGTAGTGTAAACGGCACACGGTCACGTGGGTCTACATGGAAAATGAGGTAAAATACATTAATAGTTGCATGAGATGCAATTAACAAATGTTGCTTACCCTTTGAATGCTAGTAGTTGGCAATCGATCACAGGGGTCTGCTTGCAATTCCTTGGGATCTTGATTCTCACTAGGAATTGAAATTTCCCAAATTCTGGTAGGGGTGAAAGATTTGATAAAATAGTAGGAGAAAAATATGCTTGAAAGACCATGAGCATGTTTACAATATCAATGTTCAATCATATGCTTATACTCTTCCTTTCGTCTTTTGTAGATTTCTGAAATCTTCAAAAATAAAATGGCTAAGAACCCACTTCATACTATTTTGGAAACCAATAAGCTAATCATGCCTAACTTTAGTGATTGGTGGAGAAACCTCAAGATAATTCTAGAACCAAAAAAGAGGGCCTATGTCCTTGATCAAAGTCCGTCGGATACCCTTGGCTATGACGCCACCGATGAGGCATGTGAATTATTCACAAAGTTTGTGGATAATGATCTACAAACAAAATGCCTTATGATGCCTTCTTTGTCTAAAGAGCTTTAAAAGACTCATGGGCACATGAGATGTGCACATGAGATCTACTCACACTTAGGAGAGTTTTTTGGTGTTCAAACTAGACACAAAAGGTTCATTTTATCTATGCAGCTCTTTAGATCTAGAATAAATGAGGGCACTAGTGTCCATGAACACAAGCTTAAAATGATCGATCTTACTGAAAAGCTTGGTCAATTAGGCGTTTTCATGGACAATGAGCTCTATGTGGATTTGATCCTTCAATCGTTGCCTAGCTCATTTGACCAATTCATTATGAACTTATAAATGTCGATGCAAGAAGTAATGATTAAGGAATTAGTTGATATATTGGTGATCGTCGCGGAGACTATGAAGAAAGACAAACCTCTTATTCTTGCTTCCTCTTCCAAGTCTATGGGCCCTTGGGTACTAGAAAGAGAGGTAAAAGTAATAAGAGTTCTTCCTTCGAAGGGGAGCAAGAGGCTAAAATCGATACTACTTCTTTCCATTGTGGTGTAAAAGGACATTGGAAAAGAAATTGCAAGGAATTTCTTGCAACCCTTGAGAAGGGTATGTACTTTATTGAAGTACACTTGATGATAAATTATTCCTCATGGGTATTTGATACTGCATGTGCTTCCCACATTTTTAATTATTACAAAGACTAGAAAGAAGAAGGAGTCTCAATCAAGGGGATATAATCCTATGCTGAGGAAATAGAGCAAAAGTTGTAGCCATGGTCCAAGGCGTAATCAAGTTAGACTTGGGGTACTCCCAAATTGTACTTGATCCTTGTTATTATGTACTTAATCCTATTAAAAATGTTATTTCAATTCCCAAATTGGATAATAAAAGATATGGTTTTTCTATATCTAATGGGAAGTTGAAAGCATTAAAGAACAGTTCTTTAATCACACAAGGTATATTAAATAATGGATTGCACATATTAGATTCCCAACCTTCATTGATGCAAGTTCAATCAAGTAACAAAAAATTAGATATCCCAAAAGATGCCATCCTATGGCATGCAAGACTTGGGCATATCTCTAAAAATATGATGCACAAGTTATAAGCTCTCGAAGCACTAAGTGTTAGTGGCATTGAGGAACTTCCTACTTGTGAATCTTGTTTGAAGGGAAAAATGTCCAAGGCTCCTTTTTTAGGACAAACGGAGCAAACCACAAGTCCTTTCGATTTGATCCATATGGATGTTTGTGGTCCACTAAGAGCTAGTGCAAGAGAAGGCTATTCCTACTTCATCACCTTTACCACTGATTGTAGTTAGTTCAGACATATGTATCTTATGAAGTACAAGTCCGAAGCCTTTGAAAAGTTCAAAAAGTATAGGAATGAAGTGGAAAAGCAAAAGAAATTTAGAATTAAAGCTTTTCGATCGGATCGATGAGGAAAATACTTAAGTATCGAGTTCTTGGATTATCTAAAAGAGAATAGGATTCTCTCACAATGGACTCCACCCGGCTCACTCCAACATAATGGAGTAGCTAAAAGGAGAAACCATATTTTGTTAGACATGGTACATTCTATGATGAGCTTTTTTGATGTATCTATCTCTTTTTGGGGATACACATTTTAAACGACAGCGATGTTACTAAATATAGTACCATTAGAGCCGGTGCCAAAAATGCCACACGAGATATGGAATGGCAAATCATCCTCTTACAACTACCTTAAAGTTTAGGGGTCTTTTGCCTACATGAGATAGACTATAGGAGATAAGTTGAATAGTAGATCTATCTTGTGCAAGTTTGTGGGATACCCAAGAGAGTCTTTGGGTTATTACTTTTATGATCCCTCGAAACAAAAGGTGTTCGTTTTAAGAAATGCCCACATTTTAGAAAAGGAATTTCTATTAGATAAAAATGGCATTGTTGTTGAACTTGATGAAGTTCAAAACGATCAACAAATCCCACAAGCAGTAAAAATAAGTGATAATCAAGAGCCCCACACACAACCTTTTAGAAGGTTGGACCAAATCAAGAAGTAATCTAAAATGTTTGGATTCCTTCATGAGACGGGTCAATTGGATAGCGATTCAAAGACCTACAAGGAAGCTATGTTAGACATAGACTTAGGATATTGGCAAGATGCCATGAGATGCAAAATGGACTCCATGTACTCCAACAAAGTATGGACTTTGGTAGATCCACCAAAGGGAATAATTCCCGTTGGTTGCAAGTGGATCTATAAGCGAAAGCTAGGAGTAGATGTATGAGATGCTTGGTTAGGATATAGAGAACCTAAATAAGAAGATAAAATAATGAGATCTTGTAAGCAAAGACCCTTCACTTATAATGTCTAAGTCTTTTTTCAAATATTAAGTCAAAATGTATACAAATTAAAATAGTTTTAATTAATTCATGCCTTCTACCAATAGTATATGGCATGCCGATACTACCATCTTTGTGTGATATACATCCGGTCACGGGGGTCACACTACCATATACATAGCATGATATGCACCTTTGATTTGAGAATGCCTACACATTATACACTCGATTATAAGAGATGTTGTCGTGCCCGTCTTGAATCATGGCTTAATTGGTAGGTTTGACTTAACACCAAGTAATATAGAGATCATCCCTATAGGGGATCTACATGAAAAGGTAAGGCAAAATATATCAAGAGCTGCATGAGGTGCAATTAGCAAAAGTTGCTTATCTATGGATTGCTTGTGGATATACATCTAGTCACGGGTGTCTATTTGCATGTCTTTGGGGTCTTGATACTCATTAGGAAATAATTTCTTGAATTTTTCTTGGGGGTGAAGGATTTGATAAAATAGTAGGAGGAAAACATTCTTGAAAGACCACAAATATATTTTTTAATATCGATATTCAATCACATGCTTATACTCTTTTTTTGTCTCTTGTAGATTTTTGAAATCTTCAGACAAATTGGCTAAAAATCCACTCGCAAGTATTTTGGAAACTAATAAACTCACTGGGCCTAACTTCTAAGATTAGTTGAGAAACCTTAAAATAATTCTTGAGTTTGAAAAGAGGACATACGTTCTTAATCAAAGTCCCATGGACACAATTAGCAATGACGCCACTGATGAGATTTGTGAAATGTTCACGAAATTTGTAGATGATAATCTACAAATGTGATGCGCCATATTGGCTTTTATGTCTAACGAGCACCAAAAGATTAACGAGCACATAAAACATGCTCATGAGATATATGAACACCTACAAGAGTTATATGGTACAAAAGGTTCGCTTTGCCAAACAAGCTCTTTAGATCAAGGATGAGTGAGGGTCTAGTATCCATGATCACGGGCCCAAGATGATAAGACTCATTGAGAAGTTTGGACAACTTTATATGTTCGTGGACAATGACCTCTACGTGGATATGATCCTCCAGTCATTGCCACCATTGTTCGGCCAATTCGTTATGAACTTTAATATGTCTAAGCAAGAAGTTACAATTAATGAATTGGTGAACATGCTTGTGACCACCAAGGCAACTATGAGAAAGAAAAAACCTCTTATACTTGCATACTCCTTCAAGTCGAAAGGCCCTATGGGTCCTAGAAAAGGGGGTAAGAGTTGTTCCTCCAAAGGAATGCAACCCAAGAAAAGTTTCGAGAGGGTTAAGAAGAAGGCTTAAATCGAAGCAAGTTGTTTCCATTGTGGTGAAAAGGGACATTGGAAAAGAAATTGCAAAGCTTACCTTGAAACACTTGATAAAGGTGTGTACTTCATTGAAGTGCACTTGACGACTAATTCTTCCTCATAGGTAATTGAGGCCGCATGTGGTTCTCACCTTATAATTCGTTACAAGGGATGGAAAGAAGAAAAAGTCTTCATGAAGGGGATATGATCCTCCGTTTAGGAAATGGAACAAGAGTTTTCGCCACCTTCCAAGGCATAATCAAGTTAGATTTAGGGAATACTTGCATTGTACTTGATCCTGTTTATTATGTACCTCATCTTGTTAAGAATGTTATTTCAATTCTCGGTCTTAATAATGAAGGATAAGATTTTCCTATATCGAATGGGATGTTGAAAGCATTAAAGAATAGTTTTTTAATTGCTCAAAGTACATTAATTAATGGATTGTACATACTTGATTCTCAACCTTCACTCATGCACATTCAATCAAGTAAAAGAAAGTTAGATAACCAAGAAAATGTCATTCTTTAGCATACAAGACTTGAGCATATTTCTAAAAATCGATGAACAAGTTAGAAGCTCTTAAAGCACTAAATGTTAGTGGCATTTAGGATCTTTCTACTTCTGAATCTTGTTTAAAAGGAAAAATGACCAAGGCTCCTTTTGTAGGACAAACGAAACGCTCCACAAGACCTTTGGATTTGATCCATATGGATGTTTATGGCCCATTAAGAGTTAGTGGGAGAGGAGGTTATTCCTACTTCATCACATTCACCGATGATTATAGTCGGTTCGAACACTTGTATCTTATGAAGAACAAGTCTGAAGCCTTTGAAAAGTTCAAAGTGTATAGGAATGAAGTGGAAAAGCAATTGGGTTTAAGTATTAAAGTTTTTTTATCAGATCGAATGGGAGAATACTTGAGCACCTAATTCTTGAATTATCTAAAGGAGAATGAAATTCTCTCTCAATGGACTCCACCCGACACACCCCAACATAATAGAGTAGCTGAAAGGAGAAATCGTACCTTGTTGGACATGGTACGTTCCATGATCAACTTTTTCGATGTTCCATATCCTTTTAGGGATACGCCTTAGAAACGGCGATGAATTTACTAAA
Organism: Jacaranda mimosifolia; assembly: GCA_018894105.1. Lineage (NCBI taxonomy): Eukaryota > Viridiplantae > Streptophyta > Magnoliopsida > Lamiales > Bignoniaceae > Jacaranda > Jacaranda mimosifolia. Next base: position 32,003,611 of record CM032127.1, on the reverse strand, counting down.
TATAGTACCTTCAAAGTCAATGCTAAAAGCACCGCATGAGATGTGGTATGGCAAAGCATCCTCTTACCAATATCTTAAGGTTTGGGGATCTCCCGCCTATGTGAGATAATTAGTGGGAGACAAGTTGGATAGTAGATCCACCTTAGGTAAGTTTGTGGCATACCTAAGAGTGTTTGTAGGTTATTACTTATATGATCCCTCGAAACAAAAGGTGTTTGTTTCGATGAATGCCTATTTTTTGGAAAAGCAATTTCTATTAGATAGAAATGGCATTGTTGTTGAACTTGATAAAGTTCAAGATAATAATGAAATCCCACAAGTCGGGGAAACAAGCAAGCAACAAAAGCCTCACACACATCATCTAAGAAAGTCGGACCAAATAAAGAAGCAACCCGAAGGGTTCGAATTTCATTATGAAACAGGTTAGTCGAAAAATAATTCAAAGACCTATAAGGAAGCTATGTTGGACATAGACTCAGGATGTTAGCTTGAAGCTATGAGATCCGAAATGGACTACATGTACTCTAATAAATTATGAACTTTGGTAGATCCACCAAAGCAAATAGTTCTTATTGATTGCAAGTCAATCTATAAGTGAAAGCTAGGAGTAGATGGAAAAGTAGTGACTTTTAAGGCATAACTAGTGGTAAAAGGTTACACTCAAAGACCTAACATCAATTTTTACAAAACCTTTTCACCGATCATAATGCCTAAGTCTATTTGAATTCTACTTACCATAGCCTCATATTATGACTATGAGATATGGAAAATGGATGTCAAAACCACGTTCCTTATTGGAAATATTGAAGAAGAAATCTCTATGGAGCGACCACAAGGTTTTACATCCAGGGGGAGTGAGCAAAAAGTTTGCAAACTCTAGAGATCCATTTATGGACTCAAACAAGCGTCCTGAAGTTAGAACATATGTTTTGACAAAACAGTCAAATCGCTTAGCTTAGTCAAAAATGTGTATGAACCATTTGTGTACCAGAAGGTCAGTAGGAATAGTGTACAGTTTATTGTGCTTTATGTTGATGACATCTTTCTCGATAGGAATAAGGTAGGAATGTTAGAGTGTACTAAAGCATGGTCATCTACTCAATTCTTCATGAAGGATTTGGGAGAAGCATCCTATGTATTAGGAATACGTATCTATAGAGATAGATCTAAGAGGATGCTAAGGCTATCCCGAACCCTATACAATGACAAAATACTAAAGAGGTTTAGTATAGAAGAATCCAAGAAGGGATTTCTTCCCATGGGACAAGGCATTTCTAGAAGTCTATGGTCTCTGAGATAGAAAATAAGAGATAAAGGATGTCTCACATACCTTATGCCTCTGCCATTAGAAGCATAATGTATGCAATTTGATGTAAAAGACCTTATATGGTACACTCGGTAAGTGTTATGACTAGTTTTTAATCTAATCCTTGTGAGAGTCATTGGATAGCCGTTAAAGCAATCCTTAAGTATTTGAGAAGGACTAAAGACTTATTTTTAGTATACAATAATGGAGAATTAACTCGAGGGGTTTTCAGATTCAAGATTCCAATCCAATGTAGAAGACTTGAAATCAACTTCTGGATTCATATTTTGCCCCCATGGTAGTGCGATGAGTTAGAAGAGTTCCAAATAAAGTATCACGGTCGATTCTACCACAGAGACAGAATATATTGAGGCTTCAGAAGTTGCGAAGAAAGGTATTTGGATGAAAAACTTCATTCAAGAGTTGAATGTGGTGCCTAGCATTATTGAGATAGTAGTTGTCTTTTATGACAACAATGGGGCAGTAGCGCAAGCTAAACAGTCAAGATCTCATGAGCGATCTAAGCATATTTTGAGGTGATATCATTTGATTCGGGAGATCTTAGATTGAGGGACATTCGAGTGGAAAGGGTTACCTCGGAAGAGAATATAGCATATTTACTAATAAACCCCTAACACAAAAGGTCTTTGAAGGACATCTTGAGCAAATAGGTCTCAAGGCTATGGGGCATTAGCTTTAGAGCAAGTGGAAGATTGTTGGAATAGTGCCCGGTAAGCCAATAAGATTTGCCTTGTAAAACTATTTCCTTGTAAAGTAATTTTGATTAAATGATATTCTTTATATGGCCATCTTCAATTTATGCTCTTTGTTACTTCACTTTGATTTGGATGAAGCCCTTGGATTACTCTAGATTACGGGACTTTATTATGTATTAAATGCTAATCATGGAATAAGTCTCAAAATGTTGCGATCTTAAATCTTCCTAGTCATAGGATCTTACAAGACGAGGCATTTAAGATCCAAATAGACTTGCATTAATAATGTATAAATCCAAGGGTTGGATGTTGTTCCGTTCCATGAGCAATCCTATATGAGATATGGATGCATATTACTAGGAGAATCCACTACATAGCGGGAGTGGCAAGTTGGTAGTGGCAAGTTCTCCAGCTTACGCAAGTGTATATTTTTAGTCTTTTAACATGAGGATCTATGGTATCCTTGTGTTTGCTTCTTATGCTTTGATTCTTCTTCACTTATTTAGCGGGCCTCTTTATTGAGTTTGGGCATAAGCTACTAAACATGGAGGTTTGTGAGATCCAAGATGGAATCCGACTCCTTGCTTTTGTTAAGGGCGAGTACATCTCCTATGTATTCTAAAACGATTGATTCCAAGAAATTCTTGTGCAAGGTAGTATGACAATTTGGAAAAGGAGTTTACCAAAGATGAGGTCATAAAGTGGAATCGAACATTAGAAATAGAGACATAGTATCGAGGCTATTAAGGAGCCAACAAATATCTTGCCCTTGGCCTCTTTCGGGAGATAGGAGATGAAGGACCACATTTGCATGGTACACGTAGAGCTATAATAGTTCTCTAAAAGTTGGCCAATTAGTTGGGCTCTATGGGCTTGAGGTTGGACATCAACCATAGAGACTCGGTATTCTTCAATTAATGGAGATTAATTGAATTGAGTCGATTTAGTTTAAAGGAGTTTAATCTAAAATAAATATATGATATTCTAAAGTCACAAGGAGTTGTGAGCCCATGTCCAATGAATGGTAGAACCTATTGGGCCACACAAAAATCCAATCACTACTCCTAAGTAATGGAGGAACTTTCTAAGTGTTATAAAATTCTCTCCATGGAGATCAATTTTTGTGGAGACCGAAATTGATGTTACTTGGCTTGATTAATTTAAGTGTTAAATTGATCAACTAATTTAAGAGCTAAATTGACCAATAGTTAAATAGTTAATTATTTGGTGCCATATGACCATAAATTGGTCAAGTTGGCTTAAAGAGTTAAGTTAACTAAATTAAGCTTAAAGAGTTAAGCTTGTTCACTTAGGTGTTAAGTCAAAGGTTAATTAATTAAATTAATTTTTTTATTTTAATTAATGAGGAGAAAACTTTTTGGAGGGGATATTCAAATGATATGATCATTTTAAGTTTGGCATTTAATTCATTTGAAATTAAATTTCACATGTAATTGAAATGCACATAAATTCAAATTAGATTTGAAATTGCCAACTAAGCTTGCATGAGATGCAAGTTGGTGGTCCCTCCATCATTGAGAAAGGTGTGATGCCATCCTCACTCTATATCTATATATAGAGTGAGGGGGTGGCATACACATATTTAAGCAAGTGAAGAATTAGATTCTCACTTTTCCCCTCTATTTTCAAGGTGTTCAATAATGTGTTGAAGATCACCTTTCTCTTCTTTTCCCTACCCTAAAATCGGCCATCTCCCTATAAACACTCATCTCTTCCTCCAGCTATAAGTGAGGAGTAATAAGATTTGGATTGGTGTGTGAATTATGTTGGTAGAGGCAAAATAAGTGGTTTGCTAAGCCTTTGGAGATCCACAGTAAAACCAGTCTTTTGTCGATTTTACTCCAAGAGATCCAGGAGAAGTTTCAAGCTAAAATTTGTTCCAGTATCTTCCTCAAGGTGTTGAGCATCTTCTGGAAAGTTTTCAACATTTTTTGAGGGTTTTGAATCTATCAAAAATTGCTTGCTTCCAACTACGCTGCCTTCATGTAGATTCTATTTGAAGAAAGAATTCTTCAATCTACCTTTGCATTTAAGCTGTTAAGGTAACTCTCCAACCAAATTTGAATCTTAAAGCATGTTTAGATCCTTGGTTACTTGTAAACACTAGTTTAGTTAAGCTTTTGAAGTTTTATTATTGGATCCTAGTGCATTACTTGCTTTCAGCTAGGGCTTTCGAAAACCCCGTACATTGACAAGATACTAAAGAGGTTTTTTATGGAAGAATCCAAGAGGGGATTCCTTCCCATAGGACATGGCATTCGTCTCTCCAAGTCTATGGCCCCTAAGATTGACAACGATGAAAGCAAGTACAATACTGTGATTCAATATAAAAACTTCAAAAGCTTAAATAAACTAGTGCTTACAACCAACCAAGGATCTAAACATGCTTTAGGTTTGGTTGGAGAGTTACCTTGATTAGAAAAATCCAAAGGTAGATTGAAGAATTCCTTATTCAAATAGGATCTATCAGATATTGGCACAACTGGAAGCAAGCAATTTTTGATCAATTCAAAACTCTCAAAAAATACTGAAAAAATTGTAGTAGATGCTAAACTCCTTGAGGAAGCTACAAGAACAAATTTTAGCTTGAAACTCTTTATAGATATCCTGGAATAAAATTGACACGAGACTAGTCCTGTAGATAGATCTCCAAAGGCTTAGCAAACTATTTGGTTTGCCTCTATCGAAATGATCCACACATTAATCCAAATCCTACTACTCCTCACTTGTAGCTGGATAAAGATAGAAGAGTTGAGAGGGAGATGGCCGACTTTAGGGTAGGGAGAAGAAGAGGAAGGTGATCTTCAACATATGAATAAACACCTTGAAAATGGAGGGAAAAGAGATAATCTAATTCTTCACTTGAAAATTGCTAGATTGCCAACTCCACTCTATATCTATATATAGTGTATGGTTGGTGTGATGCCAAGGTGGTATCATACCTTGCTCAATGAGGGAGGACCACCAGCATTCATGTTTTGCATGCTTAGTTGGCAAATTCAAATTTAATTTGAATTTTGTGTTCACTTCAATTACATTTGAATTACATTTGAAATCTAATTTCAAATTAATTAAATGCCACACTAAAATGATCTTGTCATTTCAATTTTTCCCCAAAAGAATATTTGCCTCATTAATTAAATTAAATCATTTAATTTAATTAATTAATTCTTGACATAACTTTTAAGTTAACTACTTTAACTCTTTAATTAACTCTTTAATTATTGATCTAATTTAACTCCTCAAATTAGTTGATCAATTTAACACTTAAATTAATCGAGCCAAAATTGACCTTAATTTCTCCATGGAGAGAATTTTCTGACACTTAGAAAGTTCCTCCATTACCTAGGAAATGTAATTGGCTTTTTTGTGTGACCCAATAGGTTCTACCATTCATTAAACATGGGCTCAAAACGTCTTGTGACTTTTGAATATCGAATATTCCTTTTAGTTTAAACTCCTTTAAACTAATCAACTCAATTCAATTATTCTTCATTAATTGAAGAGTACCCAATCTCCATGGTCAATGTCCAACATCAAGCCTATGGAGCCCAACTAATTGGCCGAAATAAATGCTTTTGGAGAACCATCATAGCTCTACACGTGCCATGCAAATATGGTCCTTCAGTCTCCTATCTCCCAAAAGAGGCCTATGACAAGAAACTTTGTCGGCACCTTAATAGCCTCGGTACTATGTCTCTATTCGCAATCTTTGATTCCACTTAATGACCTCATCTTTGGAAAACTCCTTGTCCAAATTGTCATACTACCTTGCACAAGGATTTCTTTGAATCGATCATTATAGAATACATAAGAGATGCACTCGCCCTTTACAAAGACAAGGAGTCAAATACCATCTTAGATCTCACAAACCTCTATGTTTAAGTAGCTCATGCCCAATCACCACTGGAATAGCCCACTAAGGGACCAAGGAGGAGTTAAAGCATGAGGACCTAAACATAAGGTTGCCATGTTCCCTAACAAGCACCTAATAACATGCATCCATATCTCATATAAGATTGCCCCCGGAAAGGAGAAAAATCCAACTCCTTAGATCTATGCATTGTTAGTGCAAGTCTATCCAAATTTTAGATGCCCTATCTCTAAAGATCATTTGAGTTGGAAGATTTAAGATCTCGACCATATAAGACTTATTCCATGATCACCAGTCAGTGCATGACCAAGTCTTGTAGTCTTGTGTGATCTATGGGCTTCAACTAAATGCCAGTGAAGTAAATATAAGTGAAAGACGAAGATGGCCATATTATTAATATCATTCAATTAAGATTGTATCATAAGTGAAATAATTTACAACACCAATTTAATTGGCCTGCTGGGCACTATTCCAACAAACAAGAGATAAAGAATGTCCCACATACCTTATGCCTTTGTTATTCGGAGCATAATGTATGCAGTTCAATGTATAAGACCAGATGTTGAACATGCTCTTAGTGTTATGAGTAGTTTCCAATCTAATTCAAGTGAAAGTTACTAGATAGTTGTAAAAACAATCCTTAAGTACTTGAGAAGGACTAGGGACTTGTTTTTAGTATATGGTGGTGGAGAATTAAAGCAGGAGATGTTTTCGGATTTAGGTTTCCAATCCAATGTAGATGACCTAAAATCCACTTTTATATTCATATTTTGCCTCAGTGGCAGTGGGTGAGTTGGAAGAGTTCCAAATAAGACATCACAATCGACTCTACCACAGAGGCAGATTATATTGGGCCTTCAGAAGCTGCAAAGAAAGGTGTTTGGATGAAAAACTTTATTCAAGAGTTGAATAAAGTCGCATTGCTGAGCCTGTAGTTGTCTTCTATGACAACAATAGAGTGGTAGTGCAAGCTAAAAGCCAAGATCATTAGTGATCCAAGCCCATATTTCGGCGATATCATTTGATCTGAGAGATCATTGACAGAGGTAACATCCGAGTAGAGAGAGCTGCCTCGAAAGAGAATATAGCAGATCCACTGACTAAACCTCTATTGCAAAAGGTCTCTGAAGGACACCTTGAGAAGATGGGTCTTATGACTATAGGGTATTAGCTTTAGGAAAAGTGGCATATTGTTGGAATAGTGCCTAGCAAGCCAATTAGATTACCGTTGTAAACTATTTCACCTATGATACAATTTTGATTAAATGATATTAATAATAAAGCCATCTTTATTTTATGCTTATATTTACTTCATTAGCATTTAGTTGAAGCCCTTAGATTACAAAAGACTATAGGACTTGGTCACGCAATGGGTGGTGATCATGGAATAAGTCTTACATGGTCATGATCTTAAATTTTCCAAGTCATAGGATCTTCAGAGACAGGGCATTTAAGATTTGGATAGACTTGTACTAACAATGTATAGATTCAAGGAGTTGGATATTGCTCTGTTCCACGGGCAATCCCATATGAGACATGGATGCATGTTAGTGGGCGCATATTAGGGAATAAAGCACTAAAGAACCATTTTGAGAATCCACTAGATTGAAGTGGCAAGTCGGTAGTGGCAAGTTCTCCTGCTTACATTAGTGCATAAAATTAGTCATTTGACTTATACTTTGACTTCTCCCTAGTCACCTAGCGGGCCGTTCGGATGGTGATTGGGCATGAGCTACTTAGAAATAGAGGTTTGCGAGATCCAAGATGGAATCCGACTCCTTGTTTTTATGAACGGCGAGTACATCTCCTATGTATTCTAAATTGATTGATTCCAAGAAATTCTTGCGCAAGGTAGTATGACAATGTTGAAAAGGAGTTTTCCAAAGATGAGGTCATAAAGTGGAATCGAACATTGGAAATAGAGACATAGTATCGAAGCTATTAGGGAGCCAACAAATATCTTGCCCTTAGCCTCTTTCGGGAGATAGGAGATGGAATGACCATATTTGCATGGTTCGCGTAGAGCTATAATAGTACTCTAAAAGCATTTATTTTGGCCAATTAGTTGGGCTCCATGGGCTTGAGGTTGGACATCGACCATAGAGACTGGGTACTCTTCAATTAATGGAGATTAATTGAATTGAGTCGATTTAGTTTAAAGGAGTTTAATCTAAAATGAATATATGATATTCTAAAGTCACAAGGAGTTGTGAGCCCATGTCCAATGAATGGTAGAACCTCACACACAAAAGCCATTACATTTTCTCAGTAATAGAGGAACTTTCTAAGTGTTAGAAATTTTGCTCCACAGAGACCGAATTTGGGATGACCAAAAATTGAGGTTTATATTAGCTTGATTAATTTAAGTGTTAAATTGATCAACTAATTTATGGAGTTAAATTAGACCAATAATTAAGAATTTAATTATTGTGTGCCACATGACCATCAATTGGTCAACTTAAATTGTTAAGTTAACAATATTAAGTTTGAAGAGTTAAGCTTGTTGACTTAAAAGTTAAGTCAATTATTAATTAATTAAATTAAATTATTTAACTTAATTAATAAGAAGAATATAATTTGGAGAGAAAATTGAAATGATAGGATCATTTTAGTGTGACATTTAATTAATTTGAAATTAAATTTCAAATGCAATTGAAATGCACACAAATTCAAATTAAATTGAATTTGCCAACTAAGCATGCAAGACATGCATATTGGCGGTCCCCCTCCCCCTTGAGGAAGGTGTTATGCCACCTTGGCATCACACTATCCTCACTCTATATATAGATATAGACTAAGAGGGGTGGCATCTAGTAATCTTGCAAGTGAAGAATTATATTCTCACTTTTCCCTCCATTTTCAAGGAGTTCATTCATATGTTGAAGACCACCTTCCTCTTCTTCTCCCTACCCAAAAATCAGTGATCTCTCTCTTAACTTTCCTCTCTTACACCAGCTACAAGTGAAGAGTAGTAGTAATTGAATTGGTGTGTGGATCATTTTGATAGAGGCAAAACAAATAGTTTGCTAAGCCTTTCCAGTTCCACCTCCAAGACCAATCTCTTGTCGATTTCTTTCCAGGAGATCCATGAAGAGTTTTGATCCAAATCTTTTTCCAAGAGCTTTCTCATGGAATTGATCATCCACTAGAATATTTTTAATATTTTTGGAGAGTTCTAAATTGTGCAAAAGTTGCTTGCTTCCAGTTGCACTACTATCTGGCAGATTCTGTTTGAAGAAGAAGTTCTTCAATCTACCTTTGGATTTCACTTTTCAAAGTAACTCTTCATCCAAATCTAAATCCTAAAGTATGTTTAGATCCTTGGTTACTTGTAAGCACTATTTTGTTTTAGATTTTGAAGTTTTATTATTGGATCCCAATGCCTTACTTGCTTTCACATAGCTTATGCCTCCGCTATTGGGAGCATAATGTATGTCATTCAATGTACAAGACTGGATGTAGCACATGCTTTGAGTGTCACGCGTCGCTTTCAATCCAATCCTGCTGAAAGTCACTACATGGCTGTTAAAGTAATCCTTAAGCACTTGAGAAGAACTGAGAATTTATTTTAGGTATATGGTGATGGAGAATTGAAACTCGAGGGGTTTCTTGATTCTAGTTTTCAATCCGATGTAGATGACCTTAAATCCACTTTTAGATTCATATTTTGCCTTAATGGTGGTGCGGTAATTTGGAAGAATTCCAAATAAGAGACCACGGCCGATTCAACCACAGTGGCAGAATGTATTATAGCTTCAAAGCTATAAAGGAAGGAGTTTAAATCAGAAACTTCATCCAAGAGTTGGATGTAGTGCCTAGATTGTCAGAGGATTTAGTTGTTTTCTAAGACAATAATAGTTCAGTTGCACAAGCTAAGGGGCTGAGATCTTATCACCGATCTAAGCACATTTTGAGGCAATACCATTTGATCAAGGAGATTATTGGGAGAGGTGATATTCGAGTGGAAAGAGTAGCCTCAGAAGAGAAAATAGTAGATCCACTGACCTAAACCCCTAACCTAAAGGGTCTTTGAAGGACATCTTGAGAAAATGGGTCTTAGGACTATAGGGCATTGGCTTGAGAGAAAGTGAGAGATTGTTGGAATAGCGCCCCGCAGCCAACAAGCTTAGCATGTAAGCTATTTCACTTGTGATACAATCATGATTAAATGATATTCTTTATAAGTAGCCATCTTTATCTGATGCTTATATTTACTTCACTAGAATTTGGTTGAAGCCATTAGGTCACATAAGACTACGAGACTTGGTCATACATTTAAAGGTATGTATGGCACTAGAATCTAAATATTTTAAAAAAAACTAAATAAAACTAGCGCACACACATCCACAAGGATCTACAGAGGAAAATAACTTGATGAAGCTAAAAATCAAGGAACAAGAGAAAACACTCTTCAACTTTTGAAGTTGTGTCTTCACTAGCGCAATAGAAACACCAACCGATTTTCCCAAGTTAAACTTCTCCTTTTGAGCTAAAATTTTTACTGAGTATCCTCAACATCTTGAAGATCCTACAACCAAAAATTTAGTTCAATTCTCCTAAAACTCATTGCAAGTGGCTGCTAGAAACTGCTTTAACAAGAGCAATAGCAACCCGAACATTTTTGCCTCTAACGAGATAGTTCACACACCAATTGGATAGACCCTTTATCTACAAAAATAGATGGAGATAATTATATAGAAATAGAATAAAGAAGGCCAAGTATGGATGGGGAAGATGAAGGAGGTTTGAGAGGTTTGTGGAGAATCTAACTATTAGATGCCCACTAACAAAATCTACTGTTGGGAGAATAATGCACACCTTGCACAATGCTTTCCTTGTGGCCGTCCCCCTCCTATATCTATATATAGGAGGAGGATGGTGTGTGGTCACACACCATCTTCAAGGAGGGAATTCTACATGTCCATGCCAAAGTGGCCACTAACAATTAGTGGTGTGTGAATTTGAATGTCATTTGGAATTTACATTTCATCTCATGAAATGTCTTCCAAATGAATTCTAATTCCATATTAAATGAACCCTTCATTTAATAATACTCTCCAAAATTAACTCTCCAATTTAATTAAATTAAGCACTTCAATTTAATTAATAATCCTTTGACTTAACTCTTAAGTCAAAGTGCTTAACTCTTTAAGCTAGTCAAAATTAATTTAACTCTTAAACTAACTTGACCGATTGATAGTCATGTGGCATCAATTAATTAACTCTTAATTAATTGATCTTAATTTAAAATTTAAATTAAATTGACCAATTTAACTCTTAAATTGATCAAGCTAAAAATGACTCTAATTTTCGCCTCTTTCAAATTCGGTCAAGAGTGAATTTTCAAACACTTAGAAAATTCTCCTTCCTTCAATAGGTCATTCAATTGGCTTTTGTGTGTAACCTATTAGGTTCTACCATTCATTGGACATGGGCTCACAATTCCTTCTAACTTATGGAATATCAAATATTCACATTAGTTTAAACTCCGTTAAACTAAGTAACTCATTTCAATTAATCCCATTAATTAAAGAATATCCAATCTCCATGGTCCATGTTCAATCTCAAGCCAATGGAGCACAACTAATTAACCAAAATGAAGCTCTTGGAGAACCATTCTAGCATTATGCATACCATACAAATATGGTCCTTTCGTCTCCTATCTCCACGAAAAAGGCCTATGGCAATATATTAGTCAGTTCCCTAATAGCCTCAATGGTATGTTTCTATTCTCAATGTTCAATTCCTTTAGTGATGTTATCTTTGGAAACACCTTTCCTAATTATCACATCACCTTGTGCAGGGATTTCTTGGAATCGATCATTATAGAACACATAGGAGATGCACTTGCCTTTCATAAAAGCAAGGAGTCAAATTTCTTCTTGGATCTCACAAACCTCCATGTCTAGTAGCTCATGCCCAATCTCAACCTGACTAGCCCGCTAAGTGACCAACAAAGAGTCAAAATAACAGGACCAGAAGCAAGGTTACCATGGATCCTCAGGCCAAAGGACTAATAATATATACTAGCGTAAGCTGGAGAACTTCCCACTATCAAATTTCCACTTCGACTATCTAATGGATTCTCTAAGCGGGTTTTCAGTGCCTTGTTCTCTAACAAGCACCCACTAATATGCATCAATATCTCATATGGCATTGTTCATGGAATGAAATAGCATCCAACCATTGAATTTATGCATCGTTAATGCAAGTCTATCCTGGTCTTAGATGTCTTATCTCGTAAGATCCTATGACCTGGAAGATTTAAGATCACGATCGTGTAAGATATATTCCATGATCACCACCCAGTGTGTGACTGAGTCCCATAGTCTTGTATGATCTGAGGACCTCATCTAAATGTGAGTGAAGTGAATAATGAGCATAAGATGAAGATGGCCATATTAAGAATATCATTGAATAAAGATTGTCTTACAAGGAAATAGTTTATGAGGCCAATCTAATTGGCTGGTGGGATACTATTCCAATAATCTCCCACTTACCCTAAAGCCATTGCCCTATGGCCTTGAGACCCATCTTTTCAAGATGTCTTTCAAAAACCTTTTTCGATTGGGGTTTAGTCAGTAGATCTACTATATTCGCTTCCTAGGTAACTTTCTCTACTCAAATCTTGCCTTTATCAATGACAATTTGAAAAAGGAATTTTCCAAAGATGAGGTCATAAATCACAATTGAACATTGAGAATAGTAATATAGTATCGAGGCTATTAGAGAGTTGACAAATATCTTGCCCTAAGCCTCTTTCATGGAGATATGAGATGGAAGGACCATATTTTCATGGCATGCGTAGAGCTATAATAGTTCACCAAAAGCATTCATTTGATCGATTGTTGGGCTCCATAAGTTAGAGGTTGGACATTGACCATGGAGATTGGGTACTCTTCAATTAATAGAGATTAATTGAATTGAGTCGATTAGTTTAAAGGAGTTTAAACTAATGTGAATATATGATATTATAAAGCACAAAGTATTGTGAGCCCATGTCCAATGAGTTGTACAACCTAATGGATCACACACAAAAGCCAAAATTGGAAATCCTACTTGATGAAGGGAATTTTTCTAATTGTTACAAGATTCCAAGGTGATCAAAAACTGAGGAAAATCGATTAATGCAATTTTTAGACATTTTGGCTTGGTCAATTTAATTATTTAATTAATCTAAATAATTTAAGGAGTTAAATTAAGCCAATTAAATTAAGAGTTAATTTAATTTAGTACCACATGACTATCAATTGGTCAAGTTAACTTAAAAGGCTAAGTTAACAATTACTAGCTTAAAAAGTTAAATTAATTGACTTAGGTTAATTAATTAAATTATAGCGTTTAATTTAATTAAAATGAAGAATTAATTTTGGAGGAAAAATTCAAATGAAGAGTTCATTTGGTGTAGCATTAGAATTTATTTTGACGACATTTTATAAGATAAAATTAAGATTCCAAATGAAATTCAAATGCAAGTAAAATGTGATTTCACATGCAACTTTCTTGCTTAGGTGGCACCTCATAGAATGTGTGATGCCAACTAGCATCACACCTTCCCTCTCTCTATATATAGATATAGATGGCTAGCCATATACAAGCTAGTTGGCAAAAAATTAGATCTAATTGTTAGATTCCATTTTTCCCTCTATTTTTGTGATTTTCTCATGAGTTTAAGCTTCACACCTTCTTCACCTCTCCCTCTCAAGTTTCAGCCTTTATCATCCTCTACATTTCTCTTTTGATTTTCCAGGTAATCTAGGAGGAATTGAATTGTCCATTGATGTGTGGATCTTATCATTGGAGGCAATACACATATATTGCTATGCTTTTGGAGATCCTTTATTTGGGCAGTAACTTTGTAGCATCAATTGGAGGTCTTGCCAGAATCTATTTGAGCTGATTTTTTGATTGGATATTCTTCCTTCTCCAAGTCTAAGAGCCCTAGGGGTTCTAGAAAAGGAAGGTAAAATGAAGAACAGTTCTTCCTCCAAGGGAAAGCAATGATTAAAAACATCTAGTAGAGTCAAGAAGACTATAGAAGATATAGTTTATATTACTTGTTTCTACTTTAGCGAAAAAGGCCATTAGAAGCGGTATTGCAAGGAATACCTTCCAACCCTTAAGAAGGGTATGTATTTTATTGAAGTTAATTTAAGGATAAATTTCCCTTATGGATATATGATATCGCAAGTGGTTTTTATCTTTGTAATTTGTTAAAAATAATATAAAGAGGAATAAAACTAACTAATGGGGACATGATCCACCACCTTGGCAAAGAAGCAAAAGTGGCAGCCAAAGCCAAAGTCATATAATAAGTTAGACTTAGGGAATTTCATACTTGTATTGAACCTTTATTATTATGTATCGTATCTTGTTGAGAATATTATTTCAATTTTTGTTTTGGGTAGCGAAGGATTCGATCTTTCTATATCAAATGGGAGATTGAAAGCATTAACTAATTGGTTTTCTAATTGCTTATGGTATGCTTAATAAAGGATTGTACATATTTGATTCTCAACCATCATTGTTGTGCATTCAACAAAGTAAAAGAAAATTAGATGACCAAGAAGATGCCATCTTGTGGCATGTAAGACTTGAACATATTTGTAAAAATAGGATGAACGAGTTAGAAGCCTTGAAAGTACTAAATGTTAATGGCATTCAGGATCTTCCTACTTGTGAGTCTTGTTTAAAGGGAAAAATGACCAAAGCTTCTTTTGTAAGACAATCAGAGTGAACCATAAGTCCATTGGATTTGATCTATATAGATGTTTGTGGACCACTAAGAGTTAGTACAAGAGGAGGCTATTCATACTTCACCACCTTCACCGATGATCATACTCAGTTCAAACATGTGTATCTTTTATAGTACAAGTCCGAAGCCTTTGAAAAGTACAAAAAGTATAGGAATGAAGTAGAAAAGCAAAAAAGACTAAGTATTAAAGCTCTTTGATTGAATACTGAAGTATAGAATTCTTGAATTATCTAAAGACAAATGAGATTCCTTCTCAATATACTCCACATGGCATACCCCAACACAATGGAATAGCCAAGAGGAGAAACCGTACTTTGTTGGACATGGTACGTTCTATGATGAGCTTTTTTGATGTGTCTACATCATTTTGGGGATACGCCTTAGAAATGGCGGTGAGGTTACTAAATATAGTACCCTCAAAGTTGGTGCCACAGACACTTATGAGATGTGGTTTGGCAAAGCACCTTCTTACTCTTTTCTAAGAGTTTGGAGGTCTCCTGCTTACATTAAGCATTTAGTAAGAGATAAGTTGGATGCAGGATCTACCTTGTATAAGTTTATGGGGGACCCAATAGAGTCATTGGGTTATTATTTCTATGATCCCTTGGAACAAAAGGTGTTTGTATCAAAGAACGCCTATTTTTTGGAAAGAAATTTTTGTTAGATAGAAATGGTGTTGTTGTTGACATTAACGAAGTTCAAGATGATCAACAAATCCCACAAACGGTAGAAATAAGTGAACATCAAGAGCCTTGCACACAACCTCTGAAAAGGTCGGAACGAATCAAGAAGCAACCTGTAATATTCAGATTCCTTTATGAGATGACCCAATCAGATAGTGATCTGAAGACCTATGAGGAAGCTATGTTGGATATAGATTCAAGACATTGGTTTGATGTTATGAAATTCAAAATGGACTCCATGTACTCCAACAAAGTATAGACTTTGATAGACCCACCAGAGGGTATTGTACCCATTGGTTGCAAGTGGATCTATAAGAAAAAGTTAGGATTCGATAGAGAGGTAATATCCTTTAAGGCGCGAATAGTAGCAAATGATTAAACTTAAAGGCTCGGTATTGATTTTGAAAAATCCTTTTCACTGGTTGCCATTCTTAAGTCTATTAGGATTTTACTTACCAGAGCTGCATATTTTGACTATGAGATATAGAAAATGAATGTGAAAATTGATTTTCTCAATGGAAACATCAATGAAGAAGAAATCTATATGGAGCAACCACAAGATATTACATCCAAAGAGAGTGAGCAAAAGGTATGCAAACTTGAGAGATCTATTTATGGACTCAAACAAACATCCCAAAGTTGGAACATATGTTTTGATAAGACAGTCAAATCATTTGGCTTTGTCAAAAATGTGTATGAACCTTCTGTGCATTAAAAGGCTAGTGGGAATAGTGCACAGTTTATCGTGCTTTATATTGATGATATTTTTCTCGCTGGGAATGAGAGAGAAATGTTAGAGTGTACTAAAGTATGGTTATCTACTCAATTCTCCATGAAGGATTTGGGAAAAGTATCCTACGTATTAGGGATACGTATCTATAGAGATAGATCGAAGAGGTTGCTGGGGCTTTCCCAAACACCATACATTAACAAGATATTAAAGAGGTATGGTATAGAAGAATCCAAGAAGGGATTCATCCCTATAGGACATGATCTTCGTCTCTTCAAGTCTATCGCCTTAAGATTAATGATGAGAGACATAAAATATCCCACATACCTTATGCATATGCTGTAGGGAGCGTAATGTGTGTTGTTCAAATGTACATTGCTGGATGTAGCACATGTTTTAAGTGTTATGAGCCGTTTTCAATCCGACCCTAGTGAACGTCACTGGAAAGCTATTAAAGCAATCCTTAAGTACTTGAGAAGGACTAAGGATTTGTATTTGGTATATGGCAACAGAGAATTGAAATTTGAGGGGTTTTCAGATTCTAGTTTCCAATCTGATGTAGGTAACCTAGAATTCACTTCTCAATTTATATTTTGCCTCAATGGTAGCGCGGGTGAGAATAGTTCTAAACAAGACACCATGGCCAACTCAACCACAGAGGTGGAATACATTGCAGTTTCGAAAGATGCAAGGGAAAAAATTTGGATAGAAACTTCATCCGATAGTTGGATTTAGTGCTTAGCGTGCATAAGCCTATGGTTGTCTTTTGAAGAAACTTAGGACTTGAGCAAAGATCTCATCCATGATCCAAAGATAGATAAATGCATTATCATTTGATATAAGATATCAATTAATAGAGACAACATCTAAGTGGAAACGGTTGCCTTAGAAGAGAATATAGCAAAACCACTATCTAAACACCTAAATGCATAAGGTATTTAAAGGACATCTTGAGAAGATGGGTATTAAGACTATGGGAAATTGGCTTTAGGGCAAGTGAGAAATTATTGGAATAGTTCCCCACAGCCAATTAAATTGGCATATAAACTATTTCACTTGTGAGATAAGCTTGATTGAATAATATTCATATTTCAATGGCCATCTTCATCTTATGTTTATTTTACTTTACTAGCATTTGGTTGAGGCCCTTAGATCATGCATGACTATGGGACTTGGTCATGCACTGGGTGGTGATCATGAAATAAGTCTTACACGATCATGATCTTAAAATATTTTGAGTCATAGAAGTTACTTTGACTTAAGAATACCCACACATTGGTACTCGGTTATAGGGGATAATTTGGTGCCCGTCTCGAATCAATGTTTGATTGGTAAGTTGGACTCAACACTTAGTAATATAGATGGCGCACGGTTACGTGGGTCTATATGATATGAGAGGTAAAATACATCAAGAGTTGCATGAGATACAATTAGCAAAAGTTGTTTACCCTTCGATTGCTTGTCGATAGCACTCGATTATAGGGGTCCGCTTGCAAGTCCTTGGGATTTTAATTCTCACTAGGAAATGAGATTTCTTGACTTCTTTTGGGAGGTGAAGGACCTGATAAAATAGTGGAAGAAAAACATGCTTGGAAGACCGTGAACATATTTTCAATATCAAAATTCAATCATGTGCTTATAGTCTTTTTTCGTCGCTTGTAGATTTTTGAAATCTTCAAAAAGAAAATGGCTAAAAATCCATTCACAAGTATTTTGCAAACCAATAAACTCACCAGGCATAACTTTCGTGATTGGTTAAGGAACCTTAAAATTATTCTTGACTTCGAAAAGAGGACTTATGTACTTGATCTATGTCTACCGGACACCTCGGATGATGATGCCATCGATGAGGCCTGTGAAGTGTTTACTAAACTTGTGGATAAAAATCTACAAGTGAGATGCCTCATGATGGCTTCCATGACTAATGAGCTCCCAAAAACTCACGAACATATGAGACATGCATGTGAGATCCATAAATAACTACAAGAGTTGTATGGTGCTCAAATAAGACACGAAAGGTTCACTTTGTCTAGAGAGCTCTTTAGATCTAGGATGGTATAGGGTTCAAGTGTCCATGATCACAGGCTTAAGATGATTTAACTCATCAGAAAGCTTGGACAACTAGGCGTGGTCATGGATAATGATATCTACATGGATTTGATCCTATAATCATTACCCCATTCGTTCAACTAATTTATTATGAACTTTAATATGCCTAAGCAAGAAGTGACAATTAACAAATTGGTGAACATTATAGTGACCACCAAGGCGACTATAAAAAGGAAAAGCCTTTTATGCATGCTTCTGCCTCTAAATCGAAGAGCCTTAGGGGCCCTAAAAAGGGAGGTAAGAGGAAGAAAAGTTCATTCTCGAAAGGGAATCAACCCTTGAAAGGTTTGGTGGGAGATAAAAAGAATAAATGTGAAAAAATCGATGTAACTTGTTTTTAATGTGGCAAAAAGGGGCATTAGAAAAAAAATTGCTAAGCATACCTTAGCACCCCTGGGAAGGGTATGTACTGCATTAGAGTGCACTTAACGACTAATTCTTCTTCATGGGTATTTGATACTGCATGTGGTTCTCACCTTTGTAATTCGTTACAAGGAATGGAAAGAAGAAAGAGTCTATGTGAAGGTAATATGATCATCCACCTTGGAAATAGAGTAAGAGTCGCCACCACAGTCCAAGGCGTAGTAAAGTTAGACTTGGGGAATGCTTGTATTGTGTTAGATATTTGTTGTTATGTACCCCACCTTGTTAAGAAAATTGTTTCAATTCCCATTCTTGATAATGAAGGATTTGGTTTATCTATATCGAATGGGGAATTGAAAGCATTAAAGATCGGTTCTTTAATGGCAGAAGGTATATTGAATAACAGATTATACATACTACATTCCCAACCTTCACCAATGCACATTCAATCAAGTAAAAAAAATTAGATAACCAAGAAGATGCCATTCTTTGGCATGCAAGACTTGGGCATATTTCTAAAAATAGGATGAACAAGCTAAAAGCTCTCAAAGCACTAAATGTTAGTGGCATTAAGAACCTTCCTACTTGTGAATCTTGTTTAAAAAGAAAAATAACCAAGGTTTATTTTGTAGGACAAACCGAGCGCTCCACATGTCCTTCGGATTTGATCCATACAGATATTTGTGGCCCACTAAGAGTTAGTGCGAGAGGAGGCTATTCCTACTTCATCACCTTCACCGATTATTGAAGTCGGTTTGGACATGTGTATCTTATGAAGTACAAGTCTAAAGCCTTTAAAAAGTTCAAGAGTATAGGAATGAAGTGGAAAAGGAAAAGAGACTTACTATTAAAGCTTTTTGATCAGATTGAGAGGGAGAATACTTAAGTACAAAATTCTTGGATTATCTAAAAGAGAATATGATTCTTTCTCAATGGACTCAACCCAGCATACCCAAACACAATAGAGTAGCCGCCAGGAGAAATCGTACCTTGTTTGACAAGGTATATTCCATGATGAGTTTTTTCGATGTGCCCATCTCTTTTTGGAGATACGCCTTACAAATGGCAGCGATGTTACTAAATATAGTACCATCAAAGCTGGTGCTAAAAACATCGCATAAGATGTGGAATGGCAAAGTACCCTCTTATTAACACCTTAAGATTTGGGGGTCTCCCGCCTATATGAAATGGACAGTGGGTTATTACTTCTATGATCCCTCAGAACATAAGGTATTAGTTTCAAGAAACACCTACTTTAACTCTTCCTTAACCACTTAGCGGGTCTTTCGGGTTGAGGTTGGGTATAAGCTACTTGGTGTGGAGGTTTGTGAGATCTAAGATGGAATCCGAATCCTCGCTTTTATGAAGGGCGAGTGTATATTCTATGTATTTTATAATGGTCGATTCCATAAAATCCTTGCGCAAGGAAGTGGGACAATTTGGAAAAGGAGTTTTCCAAAGATGGGGTCACACAAGGGAATCAAACATTGGAAATAGAGATATAGTATCGAGGTAACTAAGGAGTTTACAAATATCTTGCCCTAGGCCTCTTTCGGGAAATAGGAGACGGAAGGACCATATTTGCATAGAAAGCATAAAGCTATAATAGTTCTCCAAAACATTCATTTCGGCCAATTAGTTGGGCTCCATGGGCTTCAGGCTGGACAATAACCATGGAGATTGGGTACTCTTCAATTAATGAGATTAATTGAATTGAGTCAATTAGTTTTAAAGTGTTTTAAACTAAAATGAATATATGATATTCAAAAGTCACAAGGAGTTGTGAGCTCATGTCTAATGAATGGTAGAACTTATTAGGTCATACACAAAAACTAATTAACTTCCTAGTTGATGGAGCAATTTTTTAAGAGTTAGAGAATTTCTCCTAGTGGACCAATGCCAAGGTGTCCAATTTTAGCTTGATTAATTTAAGTGTTTAATTAATCAATTAAATTAAAAAGGTTAAATTAGACCAATAATTAAGGAATTAGTTATTTGGTGCCAAATTGACCATCAACTGGTCAACTTAACTTAAAGAGTTAAGTTAACAAAATGAAGCTTAAAACTTAAGCTTGTTTGACTTATGAGTTAGGTCAAAAGTTAATTAATTAAATTAAAGTGCTTAATTTAATTAATGAGAAGAATACATTTTGGAGGGAAAATTCAAGTGAAAGGTTTACTTGAATTAGCATCTTAATTAGCTTGAGATTAGATTTCAAATATGATTAAGATACACATGAAATTCAAATTGGATTTGATTTTGCATTTACTACATTGGCAATGCAAGTTGGTTGCCGACCTTGAGATGGTATGATGCTAACTTGGCATCACACCAACCTCACTCTATATATAGATATAAAGGGTGTGAGGATAGGTGCTTGCTGAAAATGTGAAAGAATTAGATTCTTTACACAATTTCTTCTAAAACCCCTTGGAAGCATTAAATTCATGTGTTGAAAGCTTTGCTCTATACTTCTTCTTCCCTACCTTAAATCGGACTCCGCCATTATTATTCTACTATCTTATTCCATCTTATACTAAGGAGAGTTTGGAAGTTTCAATTGGTGTGTGGATCATATCAGTAGAGGCAAACAAGTTAGATTGCTATAGTTTAGAGGAGTTTTAACAAGGCTAAAAATCTCTCCTTTCCTGCTGCGTAGTTTCTGGTAGATTCTGGATTGGTGAAAGGTTCACCATTTTCTCCTTGGAAATTAGCATTTCAAGGTAACATTCTATCTAAATCTAAATTTTAGGCATGATTTGATATGTGTTAGCTTGTAAGCATTAGTTTATTTAAGCTTTTGAAGTTTTATAATTGGATCCTAGTGCCTTACTTGCTTTCAAGTGGTATCAGAACCTAAATCATGCTTAGATTTGGATTTTTTGTTGATGATTGATTCATGTGATGGATTGATCATAATTACCGAGTTGTCGATTCATATGATGGAGTGGAGAGTTTGGTTGATGTTATGTGTGGCTCATTGGTTGATGAATTAAAAACATGCTAATATGTGTTTTCAGTGTTAATTCGTAGGATTAGTATGTTTTAATTCATAGCTATTTATTCTAAGTATTGATTTAGCATTTATTGATGTTATATGTTGATATAGCATGTTAAATCTGGCCTTAAAGTGTTTTGGTCATTTTTTGGATGCAATTTAATTGGAGTTTTGTTGGAGATTTTTTAAGAATACGATTCTTACTTAAACTAGTTTTTGGAAGCTTCATTGACCACTTGAAATTTTGATTTTAAAAGTTGTTTTAAATCTAAAATTTCATCTATAATATGTGTTTTAATGTTTAGGAGGTGTCCTAAATTTTTTGTTGTACAAAAGTTAAACTAAAAACAAGCTAACTCGGTCCAAACCTAAAAATAAGGTAAACTGCCACGCCCGGCCAGGCACCGACTGGGTAGCATGCACTCTTGTTGCCAAGCTATACAGCCGGGTTGGGGCAGCAGCACCCAGTTTTGGGTTAGATGGGTTTTAACCAATTTTTTGTGTTCCTTTAGTGGCCGAAAGTGTTTTATTTCACACATAATAGGTGCACAAGTGTTGTGCAAGTTATTAATAAAATGTTTGACATTTTTTCAACCTCCTAAAATTATGTTAAAGTTAATCTTCAACATGTTGCATAAGTGTTATTCATGGTCAATTATTTGTTAATTTGATTAGCATTTAATTGATGGAACTAACTGTTAATTCTAGATTTGTTTATTGTTCATTTAATTGTAGAATGGATGATGAATGAATGGGGATGATGATGAGCCTTTAATATTGATTTTATTTATTTCAAGTTGTTGAAATGTGTTGTATTAAATTGAGGCTTGCATGCCTCTTTATTTCTACCTTGTAAATGTTATGAGAGTAAAATCACTAAGAGTGAGGATTTCTTTCTCTTGCAAAAGTTACATGGAACAAAGGAGACCTTGGAAGCATGGAGACTTTTGAAGACCCGTGAATGTATGGGATACACTCATGTAATAGCTGGATTTAATTAACGCACCTAAAATCAACTAGGCGGTTCACCTATAGCTTTAAATGCACCACTTGGTTAAGCTCATAGTCACCCCACCCTAGGAGCATGCTAGGCACATTTACTTATTTATGCTTTCCATATCCAATTGATGTAAGAGATGCATGTTTAGGATATAGAAAACCTAAATAAGAAGATAAAATGATGAGATCTTTGTAGGCATAAACCCTCTACTTAGAAGGTCTAAGTATCTTTTCAAATATTTGTCAAAATGGATACAAATTAAAAGAGTTATAATTAATCCAAGCCTTCTACCAATAGTATGTGGCATGATGATGCTACCAACTTTTGTGTGATATACATCTGATCATGGAGGTCATACACAGGGGGAAAGCTGTGACCATATGCTTTGTATGAGATGCACCTTTGATTTAAGAATGCCCGCATATTATACACTCGGTCATGGGGGATGTTGTGGTGCTCGCCTTGAATCAAAGTATGACTTGTAGGTTTGACTTAACACCGAGTAATGTAGAGGTTGTCCATCAGGGGATCTACATGAAATGGTGAGGCAAAATATATCAAGAATTGCATGAGATGTAATTAGCAAATGTTATTTATCTTTGGATTGCTCGTGGATATATATCCGGTCACGGAGGTCCTTTTGTAAGTCCTTGGGATCTTGATTCTCACTAGGAAATATGATTTCCTGAATTCTTCTAGGTGGTGAAGAATTAGATAAAATAGTATGAGGAATACATGCTTGAAAGACCATAAACATGTTTTTAATATCAAATTTAATCACATGTATATTCTCTTTTTCACCTTTGAGGATTTGTGAAATCTCAATAATGGTTTAATGTTCCACCTAATGTTATTTTGGAAACCTATAAACCAACTAGGCCAAACTTCCACGATTGACCTAACCTCAAAAATTGTTCTAGATTCCTAGAAGTGGATATATGTCCTATATCAAGGTACTCCTAATCCTAAAGGGATTAAAGTAGATCAAGAGACATGTGAAAAGTTCACGAATTGGGTTTAGGATCTTCATATCCTATAGTCTCATGGTGGTATCTACAAACTTTAAAAGTCTCAAAGATATATGAATAGTACCTTGGTTAAAGTTTACAAAAGTCGTAAAGCAAACAAGCTATAAGTTCATGTCGTCAGAAGAGATTTTTCAAGTTAGGATGGATGTGAAGTCATGAATCATCAACTACGGTCTAAATATGATTAAGCTTGGAGAAGCCTTTTCTATTTGGATGTTATGATGGATAATGATCTCCATGAGGATTTGACCCTCACATCATCTCCTACTTCCATTGATCAAAGTGTTGATCTAGAAGGAGACTTCCATGACATGGGCAAACCTTTGACACTTAATTTCCTCCTCCAAGTCTATGGGCCCTAGGGGTGCTAGAAAAAGAGGTAAAAAGAAGAAAAGTTCTTCTTCTGAGGAAAAATAATTATTAAAGGCATCCAGAGGAGTCTAGAAGATTATAGAGAAAATAGTTGATACTACTTGTTTCCACTTTTGCTAGATAGGCAATTGGAAGCGGTTTTGCAAGGAATACCTTGCAACCCTTTGGAATGGTATGTACTTTTATTAAAATGCATTTTAGGATAAATTCTTCTTTGTGGATATATGATATCGCATGTGGTTCTTATCTTTGTAAGTTGTTACAAAGAATAAGAAAGAAAAATAAAACTAATTGACATAGATATGATCCACTACCTTGGCTAAGGAGCAAGAGTTATGACCAAAGCCAAAGGCATATAATAAGTTGGACTTAGGGAACTCCATAATTGTATTGAACCCTTGCTATTATGTGCCATATATTGTTGAAAACATTATTTCAAATTTTGTTTTGGATAGTGAAGTATTTGATCCTTCTATATCAAATGGGAGATTGAAGGCATTAAAGAATGGGTTCTTTAATTGCTTATAGCACACTTAACAAAGGATTATACATATTGGATTCTCAACCATCACTAATGCACTTTCAACAAAGTAAGAATATTAGATATCCAAGAAAATGTCATGTAATGACATGCAAGACTTGGATATATATCTAAAAATAAGATAAGCAAATTAGAAGCTCTCAAAGCACTAAATGTTAGTGGCATTAAGAAACTTCCAACTTGTGAATTTTGTTTGAAGGGAATAATGACCAAGGCTACTTTTGTAGGACAAATAGAGTGCTCCACAAGTCTTTTGGATTTGACCCATACGGATGTTTGTGGACTACTAAGAGTTAGTGGGAGAGGAGGCTATTCCTACTTCATTACCTTCACCGATGATTATAGTCAGTTCGGGCATGTGTATCTTATAAAGTACAAGTCTAAAGCCTTCAAAATGTTTAAAGTGAATAGAAATGAAGTGGAAAAGCAATTAGGGCTAAGTATTAAAGCTCTTTAATCGGATCGAGGAGGAGAATACTTTAGCACTGAATTCTTTGATTATCTAAGGGAGAATAGGATTCTCTTATAATAGACTCCACTTAGCACACCCTAATATAATGGAGTAGCCGAGAGGAGAAAGCGTACTTTGTTGGACATAGTACGTTCCATGTTGAGCATCTTCGATATGCTGATATCTTTTTTGGGATAGGCTTTATTGATGGCAACGAAGTTACTAAGCACAGTACCTTCAAAGTCGGTGCCAAAACACTATATGAGATATGGCATGGCAAAGCACCTTCTTACCAATATATCAAAGTTTGGGGATCTCCCGCCTACGTGAGATAAACAGTGGGAGATAAGTTGGATAGTAGATCCACTTTGTGCAAGTTTGTGGGATACCCTAGAGAGTCTATAGGTTATTATTTATATGATCGCTCAGAAGAAAAAGTATTTATTTTGAGGAACACCACTGTTTTAGAAAATGAATTTCTATAAGATAGTAAAAGGCATTGTTGTTGAACATAGTAAAGTTCAAGATGATCATCAAATCCCACAAGCAGTAGAAATAACTATATATCAAAGATCCTTGCACACAACCTCCAAAAAAGTCGGACCAAATCAAGAAGTGACCAAAAAGGTTTGGATTCCTTCATGAAATGGGCCAATCTGATAATGATCTAAAGACCTATGAGGAAGCTATGTTGAACATGGATTCGAGACTTTGGCTTGAAGCCATGAGATCCGAAATGGACTCTATGTACTCAAATAAAGTATGGACTTTGGTAGATCCACCAAAGGGAATAGTTCCCCAGGTTGAAAGTGGATCTATAAGCAAAAGTTTGGAGTAAATGGATATGTGGTGACTTTTAAGACGCAATTAGTGGCAAACTCTTACACTCAAAGACCCAATATTGATTTCGAGGAAACCTTTTCACCAATCACAATGCCTAAGTCCATTCGAATTATACTTGCCATAATTGTATATTATGACTATGAGATATGGCAAATGGATGTGAAAACTGATTTCCTCAGCAGACACATTGAAGAAAGAATCTATATGGAGCAACCACAAGGTTTTACACTAAAGAAGAGTGAGCAAAATGTTTTCAAACTCTAGAGATCTATTTACGGACTCAAACAAGCATTCTAAAGTTAGAATATAAATTTTGACAAAATGGTCAAATCATTTGGCTTTGTAAAAAAATGTGTATGAACCATGTATGTATAAGAAGACGAGTGCGAGTGGGGTAAGTTTATTGTGCTTTATGTCGATTATATCCTTCTCATTGGAAATGAGGTAGGAATGTTAGAGTATACTAAAGTGTGGTTATCTACACAATTCTCCATAAATGATTTAGGAGAAGCATCCTATCATGTTAGGAATATATATCTATAAAGATAGATCTAAGAAGATGTTGGGGCTATCCTAAATCCCGTACATTGACAAGATACTAAAGAGGTTTAGTATGGAAGAATCTAAGAAGGGATTTCTTCCCATAGGACATGGTATTCGTCTCTCCAAGTCTATGGCCCCTAAGATAGAGGAAGAGAAATGAAGGATATCCCATATACCTTATGTCTCTCCTGTTAGTAGCATAATGTATGCATTTCAATATATAAGACCGAATGTAGCACACTCGCTAAGTGTTATAAGTAGGTTCCAATCCAATCCTAGAGAGAGTTATTGGATAGCATGTTAGTAGGTGTTTGTTGGAGTTGTTGGAGAACAAGGCAGCGAAGACCCTTCGAAGAATGCATTATATAGCCGTAGTGGCAAGTCGATAGTGGTTAATTCTCTCACTTACGCTGGTGCATATTATTAGTCCACTCACCTAAGGATCCACGATAACCTTATGTCCGATCCTCATGCTTTGACTCTTCCTTGACTACTTAGCGGGTTGTTCAGGTTGAGGTTAGGTATGAGATACTTGGCATGGAGGTTTATGAGATCCAAGATACAATCCGACTCCTCATTTTTGTGAAGGGCGAGTGCATCTCCTATGTATTTTATAATGATCGATTCCAATAAATTCTTGCGCAAGGTGGTGTGAAAATTTGAAAAATAAGGTTTTCAAAGATGAGGTCACACAAAGGAATTGAATATTGAAAATAGAAGCATAGTATAGAGGCTATTAGGGAGCTGACAAATATCTTGCCCTAGGTTTCTTTCGGGACAAAGGAGATGGAAGAACTGTATTTGCATGGTATGCGTGGAGCTATAATGGCTCTCCGGAATGTTCATTTCGGCGAATTAGTTAGGCTCCATGGGCTTGAGGTTGGACATTAACCATGAAGATTGGGTACTCTTCAATTAATGAGATTAATTGAATTGAGTTGATTAGTTTATAAGTGTTCTAAACTAAATTGAATATATGATATTCAAAAGCCACAAGGAGTTGTGAGCTCATGTCCAATGAATGGTAGAATCTGTTGGATTACACATAAAAGCCAATTAGCTTCCTATTTGATGAAGAAAAGATTTTCTAAGTGTTAGAAAATGTCTCCTAGCAGATCGATTTTAAGGTGCCAATTTTGAAGGTTAATTTTGGCTTGATTAATTTAACTGCTAAATTAATCAATTAATTTAAGGAGTTAAATTAGACCAATAATTAAAGAGTTAATTATTTGGTGCCAATCAATTGGTCAAGTTAGCTTGAAGAGTTAAGTTAACAAAATGCAAGCTTAAGAGTTGAGCTTGTTTGACTTAAGAGTTAAATTAAAGGTTAATTAATTAAATTAAAGTGTTTAATTTAATTAATGGCAAGAACACATTTGGGAGGGAAAATTCAAATGAAATGTTCATTTGAATTAGCATTTTAATTAACTTGAAATTAGATTTTCAAATGTAATTAAAATGCAAATGAAATTCAAATTAGATTTAGATTTGCATTTGCGACCTTGGCAAAATGTAGGTTGGCCGCCCCTTTTTCTCATGGGAGGTGTGATGCCACCTTGGCATCACAGCTTTCAGCACCTACATATAGATATAGACATAGAGGGCTGGCCATTATGTCAAAGGAGTGAAGAATTAGATTCTCCACCATTCCCTCCAAAATCCTTGCAAGCGTTGCATTTATATATTGAAAGATTTGCTCTCTTCTTCTTCTTCCCTATCAAAATTAGCCTCCAACATAGCTAATCTTTGGTCTTATTCCAGCTGATAGGCTAGAGATTATAGAAGATCTCTGTGGTGTGTGGATCATTTCAATAGAGGCAAACAAGTTAGTTTGCTACGGTTAGGAGATCTATTTGTACAGGGTTCGAATTGGCAATTTTCTCTAGGGAGATCCAAAAAAGATTTTTGGTCTGAATTTTGTATTGAGGGTTCCCCAAGGTGTTGAGCAGCTCCATTAATGTTTTCATGATTTTTGGAGGTGATTTGATGGTGGTAAAAATCACTCCACTCCTAATGCGCATTTTTTGGTTGTTTCTAGATTAATGAAAGGTTCACCTTATTCTCCTTGGATTTTGCATTTCAAGGTAACACTCTATCTAAATCTGAATCTTAGGCATGATTTGATCCTCATTAGCATATAAGTAGTAGTTCATTTAACTTTTGAAGTCTTTGTAATTGGATCATAGTGCTTTACTTGCTTTCAAGTGGTATCAGAGTCTAGAT
The DNA here is from genome assembly GCA_018894105.1 of Jacaranda mimosifolia. Classification (NCBI taxonomy): domain Eukaryota; kingdom Viridiplantae; phylum Streptophyta; class Magnoliopsida; order Lamiales; family Bignoniaceae; genus Jacaranda; species Jacaranda mimosifolia. Next base: position 31,975,054 of record CM032127.1, on the reverse strand, counting down.
CATGCTTAGATTTAGATTTTCTTTGGATGATTTATTCATGTGATGGATTAATATAGATCATTAGATTCTCAATTCATATAGGATTGGAGTGTTTGATTGATGTTGTGTATGGCTTCTTGATTGATGAGTTGAAAGTATGCTATTATATATTTTAAATGTTTATCATGTTTTAGTATGTTTCAGTTCGTAGTGATAAATGTTGAATGTTGATTTAGCATTTATTGATGTTGACATAGCATTCTGTTGTTTGGTCAAAAAAAATTCTGGTCATTTTTGGATCCAAATTGATTGGAGTTGTATTGGAGATTTTGAAGAATATGATTCTAGCTTTTTCTAATTTTTTAAGGCATGATTGAGCACTTGAATTTCTATTTTTAAAAGAGGTTTTGAATCTGGAAATTCATCTATAATGTGTATTTTAATGGTGGGAACATGTGCTAAAGTTATTGGTGCATGAAAGTTGAGTGGAAAGATGGCTTGACACACTTTGAAGCCCTAAAATAAGGGCTGCCGAAAGGGGTTTTGGTGAGTCTTGAGCCTATTTCCAACTCCTTTTGTGCTTGAAATATTTTTTCACCATACATAGTAGATGCACAAATATTGTGCAAGTTCTAAAAATTGTTAATTATGGCATAAATGTTATGCTTGTTCAATTATTTGTTTATGAGATAAGCATTTAATTATTAGAATTAATTGTTAATTCTAGATTTATTTATTGTTCATTTAATTGTTGAATGGATGATGAATGAATGGGGATGATCATAAGCGTTTAATATTGATTTTATTTATTTCAAGTTGTTGAAATGGGTTATGTTAAATTGAGGCTTGCACGTCTCTTTATTTCTACCTTATAAATATTATGACAGTAGAATCACTAGGAGTGAGGATTTCATTCTCATGTAATAGTTGCATGGAGCAAATGAGGCCTTGGAGGCATGGAGACTTTTGAAGACCTGTGAATGTAGGGGATACACTCATGTAATAGTTAGATTTAATGAACCCACCTAAAATCAACTAGGTAGTGCACCTATGGTTCTAAGTGCACCACTTGGTTACGCTTATGGTCATCCCACCTTAGGTGCATGCTAGGAGCATTTACTTATTTATGCTTTCCATATCCTATTGATGTATGAGATACTTGTTTAGGATATATAAAACCTAAATAAGAAGATAAAATAATGAGATCTTTGTAAGAAAAATCCCTCCACTTAGAATGTCTAAATGTTTTTCTAATGTTAAGTTAAAATGGATGCAAATTAAAAGAGTTTTAATTAATCCAAGCCTTCTACCAATAGTATGTGGCATGATGAAGTTACCACCTTTTTATGATATACACCCAGTTACCGAGGTCATACTTAGGTGGAAAGCTATGACCATATGCTTTGCATGAGATGCATCTTTGATTTTAGAATGCCCGCACATTATATGCTCGATCATGGGGATGTTGTGGTGCCCGTCTAGAATCAAAGTTGATTGGTAAGTTTAACTTAACATCGAGTAATGTAGAGCTCGTCCATTAGGAGATCTACATGAAATGGTGTGGCAAAAGCTTTCACTTCTCCTCTCTCTGCAAATATCTCCATCCATGTTTGAGGCAGTTTCTGGCAGCAGGTTGCGAGCATTTCTGGGAGGCTTTTTGATCTTCTATTTTGGCTGATTTTTTAAGTTTTATATCCTCAAGGTTTGGTGACGTTCCAATAAAAATTTTAGCTCCAAAAGAGGAGTCCAACCTTGGGAAAAATGTTGGTGAATCCGCTATGCCAGTGAGCAGTTTCTTCAACAGTTGAAGAAGAGTTTTCTTACTCCTTGAATTTTTTGTTCTCACCAAGGTAATTCCCCACTGTAAATCTGATTCCTATGTATGTCTTGATCCTTGGGGATGTGTGTGGGCTGGTTATATTCATGTTTTTTGAAATTTTTTGGATCCTAGTGCTATACGCACCTAAAAGTGGTATCGAAGCCATATTCATGCATTGATTTGGATTTTGCTTGTCTTGGATGATTGGTTCTTGTGAAGAACTGATCAATAGAAACCATATACTCGATCTATATGATAGGTTAGATTGTATGGATGATCTTGTTTGTGGATCCTTAATTAATGCATTAAATCATGCTATTATGTGCTTTAAATGTTAAATCATGTGATGAATATGTTTTAATTCATTTTGCCTAATGTTGACTTTTGATTTGGCATTGGTGGGTGTTATATGTTGATATAGCATGTCGTGAATGACCTCTAGTTGTTTTGGTCATTATTGGATCCAATATGATTGGATATTTTTGGATATTTTTGAAGAATATGATTCTTGCTTAAATTTGTTTTTCAAGCATATTTGGCACTTGATATTTCAGTCTTGAAAGGTGTTTTAGTCTAAATTTTTCATCTATGTTGTGTGCTTTGATGTTTGAAAGTTGTTCTAGCATTTTTGGTACACAAAAGTTGAGCAGAAAAGGGCTTGACTCGACCATGACCCCAAAATAGGGGAGTTGCCGGCAATTGGCTACCCACAACAAGGCAGTGGCCGAGAGCTATTGCCTAGTAGTGTGCAAGCCTTAGCCAACAGCCCCTAGTTAGGTTTGGCATGAGTTTTGAGCCTTTCCTTTAGCTCCTTTAGTGACCAAACTTGTTTTGAAAAACACACATTGGTTGCATAAGTGTTGTGCAAGGCCTTAAGATTGTGTTGGACACTTTTAGTACTTTTAAAACTTGTTTAAGTTAATTTCCAATTGTGGCAAAAATATGATGCACAAGTATTTATGCTTATTTTTGCTTAACCAATTATTTGTTAATTTGATTGGTATTTAATTGATGGAATTGAATATCAATCCTTGATTTATTTATTGTTCATTTAAGTGTTGAATGAATGATGAATGTATGGAGATGATCATGAGCATTTAATATTGATTTTATTTATTTCAAATTGTTGAAAGGGGCTGTATTAAATTGGGGCTTGCATGTCTTTTTTATTTCTATCTTGCAAATGTTATGAGAGTAGAATCACTAGGAGTAATAACAAATGAAAATAGTGGTAATTTGTAATACAAATGTTTCCTATCAAATCTCTCAAGCGTCAAGTATTCTAAAATTTTATTTCTTATTCTACCATTTCTCAATTTCTCTCTAATATAATAATTTATAAATAAATTATATCTTTTATTTATTTCGTACATATTATTAAATTTATTTGGTACACATTATTCAGTGGAGCTTTGAATAGAGGTCTATCAATTTGCGACTTCGTGGAGCCGTGAATAGTAGTGTATTAAATTGCGACTTCTTAATTGTTATTACGTCTTTTACGATAACATCTATCCTTTTTTTACAATTTAATTTGTGCGTTAATCTTTTTGAATTTTATTTGTTAATTGTTCATATTTAGTTGATTATAAAAATGAAGAAATTTTTTAATCTTGCTAGTAGTTCTAAAAATTAAAAAACTAGTAGTCGCTCCACAGCCCTTTCGAGGGTACACCAACATTCTCCTTTGAATGACCCCTCAATTCGTCTCTCCACTCAAACCGCTAGGCGTAGTACTAGTCATCAATTTAGAGACCCGCCCTTAAGAACTACTACTACCCCTCTCTCTTCTTTTAGTTTTACGGCCTGATATCATATGGAATGTAATTTAAACATGGAAGAATATAATTTTATTGCACAAACACCCACATCTTAGCAAAATACCAAATCACAAGAACAATATCATCCTGTGACTGATAGAATAGATGAAGAAAACCCCCCAGATGAGATGAAACACAAGCACCCGATGATATTGACATACATAATGATACACATGGGAACAAGAAAAGAAAATTAACTAGTGATGTATGGAAATGTATAGCTTTTGGCCCACCTGATTCGGTGCATTGTAAAATTTTTCGTGCAGTTTATAACATAAAAAATGAGGTGGAACAAGTACAATTAAAAGAAATTTAGACACTCATCATTCGGGTTGGAATGAAGAAGATGTGAGGGTAGAGGGTCAATCACAACTTTATCGAGATGAATCAGGCGCGCTACAAAAGATATAGTCAAGAATGAAAATAGGCTTATCTAAATTAGTTGTACAAAACGAGTTACCTTTTACTTATGCTGAAAATGAATTAGTAACTAGATATAATCAAATGTATTTACAACTAGTTTATAAACCCATTTCATGTAACACTTGCTATGATGATGGGTATAAACAATATTTAGCAGAAATTTTAAATTTAATTGAAATTTTTGATAATTTGAAATGTAAAGTTTATTTTACATCCGATATGTGGTTAGGTGGAGGCAATTTGCATTATTTTTGTGCTATAGCTCATTAGATTGATGATAATTGCTGCATGCAAAAAAGAATAATTGAATTTCAACAACTTGATCATCCTCATATGGGTATTATATTTATAAAGCAATTAGAGATTGCCTTAGGGGTTGGAAATTAATGAATAAAGTTATATATATGTCTTTTGATAATGCATCTAATAATACATCTTCCTTAAGGGAATTAGTTAAATTAATAGATCCTTTAGAAAATGGTACTTTTTTCCATGATAGATGTTTTTGTCATATTATTCATTTATGTTGTAAAGATGGTTTACAAAAAATCTTTCAGTAGGTAAAATTAGAAGTGCTTTAACACATATTATGGCTTCGTCTGTTATAACATAAGAATATAAAAGATTTTGTCAAGACCGTAGAATAAGATTTGTAATTCCTTACTTAGGTACTCAACATTGGTGGAACTCTACACATAGAATGCTTAGTGTGGCAATGCCTTATCATCATATAATTAGTGAATTTTGTAATAAAGAAATGTTTGATAATTATGGTGAACCATTTTTGCATGATGCGGATTGGGAAATTGTGGAAGTTCTTGCTCCACTTCTTCAAACATTTAATAGTAAAACCAAAATTATGTCCGGTCATTTTTATCCAACATCTAACTTGTTATTATATACACTATATTAAATTGCTTAGTTATTTGATAATCATGGATATGATGAGCATTTAAGTGAAGTAATTTGTGTAATGGAACAAAATTTTCTTAAGTATTATCAAAAAATACCCTACATAGCAATTATTTCAAGTATTTTAGAGCCTAGATTAAAGTTAGATATGTGTGTTGTACTAATGCAAAAATATAATGATTTTATACTTTAGAAGGACTTTAATTATGACAAAGAAAAAACAAGAATTTTAGATATTTTGAAAATTGTGTATAGTGTTTATAGTCAAAATTGTGGGATAGGACAAATGCATGTAGGTACACAATAGCCATCTACTAGCAAAGAAGGAATGTTTGCATCTTTAGGTAATTTGATGAATGAAAGACCATTAAGCTCAAGACCCGAAACTAGCGCGGAGATATCGCTATGTTTACAAAATGCATGTGAAAAAGATTATGAAGGATTCAATATGTTAGAGTGGTGGAAGAATAATGCTAAAGTGTATCCAATTCTTTCATGCATTGCTCGAGACATGCTCACATCTCAAATGTCGATGGTGGCATTCGAGAGTGTCTTTAGTGCGGGCAAGCATACATTGACCGATATAAGATCACAGTTAAAACCCAATTCGATCAAGTTTTGTATTCTTTGGAAGGATTGACAAGATGAAGAGTATAAAAACAAAAATTTGAGAAAGGTGGAGACTATATTGCCTTAATTTGAAGAAGGCGATGAAGAATGGCTTGAAACTGTATCCACTACTGCATCTCAATCCTAGAGCGATTTAGATAATTTAACTGAACGACCAGTTTATCATTGGACATATTTAGATGTTTAGATATTACAAAGTTGTTTGTTTCTTTTTGTTATTACTATGTACTTTCATTCAGTGGTTTGGTAAAATCTATCTCTACATAATTATTTTTTCTAAATTAATGACGGGTAGAGGGGTCCATGCTAAACCCCTCACCACCTTATTTGGTGGTGTTTTTGGAAAAATATAATTGATAAAAAAAATTAATATAAGTAAAAATTTCTAAGTTTTTATAAAAATTTAAATGTTGTAAAATATTAAAAATCACATAAGTATAAATTATTAAGTTTTCTAAAAAATTATAAGTATTGAAAAAAACATTAATAATCACATAAATATAAAAACTTGAAATTTTTAAATTCATTTTCAAATTTAAAAAAAAAAAAACTCGTGGTCCACGAGCCAGCCTGCCTAGCCCGGCTCATATATAAACTAGCTCACCTATATAGTGGACTGGTTTTGAGCCAAGTTAGATTTTGCAATTTTCAGCCCGTCATGGTCCAGACCGTGAATGGCTCGCGAGCTAGCCCGGCTTGGCTTGGGACTGCCGTGAACCATTTATTAAATGAGCTGGCCCAGGTCATTTGACACCTCTACTTGTGTAGGAGGTTCTAGAACTTTGTACTTAGTTGTAGAATTATGTAGAAAAGGTGCAGATATGTGTAGAAAAGTATAGCAACCTATATAATATTTTGGAGAGTTCTAGTTTTAGGAAAGATATGGAGAATAGTATAAATACGGTTAAGAGGTTATTTGTAAAACTATGTATGGAAAGTAAGAATGAAGAAACAAGTTCTCTACCGTTTTCTTCTAACCTCTCTCAACTTTCTATTCTCATTCTTAATGTTTGGCTAATACTCTTAGCACACATAGCACTTAAACTCTGAAGGGTGAGGCTAACTTAGCTAGTGTCACAAAGGGCAAACGAGAGGCTAAGTGTCGCACGATAGCTTGTAAGAGACAAGTCTGTGACAGCACGTATGATGTGCATGCATGCACTGAGCCTATGTGGCAATGGCACTATTTTCCAAGGATGAGTTTTAGCCTCATTTTTGTGTCTCCTTTAATGCTCAAAATAATTTTGCATCACACATAGTAGATGCACATGTGTTGTGCAAGTGTTCAATAAAATATTTGACATTTTTTCAAGCTCCTTAGAACTTGGTAAAGTTAATCTCCTAATGTTGCATAAGTGTTATGCATGACCAATTATTCATTAATTTTATTAGTATTTAATCGATGGAATTAATTGTTAACTCTAGATTTGTTATTGTTCATTCAATTGTTGAATGGATGACGAATAAATTGGGATGATCATGAGCCTTTAATATTGATTTTATTTATTTCAAGTTGTTGAAATAGGTTGTATTAAATTAGGGCTTGCATGCATGCCTCTTAATTTCTACCTTGTAAATGTTACAAGAGTAGAATCACTAGGAGTGAGGATTTCTTTCTCATGTAAAAGTTACATGGAGCAAATGAGACCATGGAGGCATAGAGACTTTTGAAGACCCATGAATGTATAGGATACAATCATGCAATAGCTAGATTTAATCAATCCACCTAAAATCAACTAGGTGGTGGACCTATAGCTCTAAGTGCACCACTTGGTTAGGCTCATGGTCATCCCACTCTAGGAGCATGCTAGGCGCATTTACTTATTTATGCTTTCCATCTCTTATTGATGTATGAGATGCATGTTTAGGATATAGAAAATCTAAATAAGAAGATAAAACGATGAGATCTTTGCAACAAAAAACCCTCCACTTAAAATGTCTAAATATTTTTTTCAAATATTAAGTCGAAATGGATACAAATTAAAAGAGCTTTAATTAATCCAAGCCTTCTACTAATATTGTATGCCACCATGATGACGTTACCGATTTTGTGTGATGGCACTCGAACACAGAGGTCACATTTAGGGGGAAAGCTATGAGCATGCACTTAGCATAAGATGCAGTTTGACTTAGGAACACCCACATATTAGCACTTGTACACAGGAGATGATGCGGTGCCTATCTTGAGTCAAATATTGATTGGTAGGTATAACTTAACGCTTAGTACCATACATGGCACTCGTACACGTGAGTCTATGTGAAAAGTGAGGTAAAATATATTGAGAGTTCTTGAGATGCAATTAGCAAAAGTTGCTTACCCTTCAATTGCTTGTGGATGGTACTCGTACATGGGGGTCCACTTGCAAGTCCTTGGGATATTAATTCTCACTAGGAAATATGATTTACCTAATTCTTCTAGGGGCTGAAGAATTTGATAAAATAGTGGGAGGAAAACATGTTTGAAATACCATGAACATGTTTGAATATCAAATTCAATCAAATGCTTATACTTTTTTTTCGCCTCTTGTAGATTTTCAAAATCTTTAAACAAAATAGCTAAAAATCCAATCGCATCAATTTAGGAAACCAATAAACTCACCGAGCATAACTTCCAAGATTGGTTGAGAAAGCTTAACATAATTCTTAACTCTGAAAAGCAGACTGATGCCCTTGATCAAAGATCCACACACTTGGTGATGACGCCACTAACCAACAACGTGAAATGTTCATGAAATTTGTAGATGATGATCCACAAGTAAGATGTGTCATGATGGCCTCCATGTCCAACGAGCTTCAAAAGACTCATGAGCACATGAAACATGCTCGAGAGATCTATGTACACTTACAAAAGTTGTATGGTATATAAAATAGACACGAAAGGTTCGCTTTGTCCAAGGAGCTCTTTAGGACAAAGATGAGTGAATGGTCTAATGTCCATGATCACGGCCTCAAGATGATAGGACTCATCGAGAAGTTTGGACAATTAGATGTGGTCATGGACGACGACCTTTACATGGATTTGATCCTGCAATCATTGCCACCATCGTATGATCAATTCGTTATGAACTTCAATATGTCCAAGCAAGAAGTTATAATTAACGAGTTGATCAACATGCTTGTGACCGCAGATGCGACTATGAGCAAGGAAAAGTCCCTTATGATTGCATCCTTCTCCAAGTCGAAGGGCTTTCGGGGTCCTAGAAAGGGGAGTAAGAGGAAGAAAAGTTCTTCCTCAAAAGGGAAATAACTCGAGAAGAGTTCCGAAAAGGTAAATAAGAAGGCTAAAATCAAAGCTAGTTGTTTTTATTGTGGCGAGAAGGGGCATCGGAAGAGAAATTGCAAAGCTTACCTTGCAACCCTTGAGAAGGGTATTTACTTTATTGAAGTGCACATGATGACTAATTCTTCCACATGGGTATTTGATACCACATGCGGTTCTCACTTTTGCAATTCATTATAGGGGATGGAAAGAAGAAGGAGTTTTCATGAAGGGGATATGACCTATCACTTAGGAATAGAGCAACAGTTGCAGCAACTTTCAAGGGCATTATCAAGTTGGACTTGGGAAATGCTTGCATTGTAATTGATCTTGTTTATTATACACCCTATCTTGTTAAGAACATTATTTCAATTCCCGTTCTTGATAATGACGGATTTTATTTTTCTGTATCAAATGGGATGTTGAAAGCATTAAAGAATGGTTCTTTAATTGCACAAGGTACATTGATGAATGAATTGTACATACTTGATTCTCAACCTTCACTAATGCACATTCAGTCAAGTAAAAAAAAGTTAGATAACCAAGAAGATGCCATGTTATGGCATGCAAGGCTTGGACATATTTCTAAAAATAGGATGAATAAGTTAGAAGCCCTCAAAGTACTAAATGTTTTTTATCAAAAAAAAAAACACTAAATGTTAGTGGCATGAGGATCTTCCTACTTGTGAATCTTGTTTAAAAGGAAAAATGACCAAGGCTTATTTTGTAGGGGAAACGGAGTACTCTACAAGTCTTTTAGATTTAATCCATACGGATGTTTGTAGTCTACTAAGGGTTAGTAGGAGAGAAGGTTATTCCTACTTCATCACCTTCACCAACGACTACAATCAGTATGGACACGTGTTTCTTATAAAGAACAAGTTTGAAGCCTTCGAAAAGTTCAAAGAGTATAAGAATGAATTGGAAAAGCAATTGGGGCTAACTATTACAGCTCTTCGATTGGATTAAGGGGGGAATACTTAAGCACTGAATTCTTGGATTAACTAAAACAGAATAGGATTCTCTCGCAATGGACTCCACTCGGCACACACCAATATAATGGAGTAGTTGAAAGGAGAAATCGTACCCTGTTAGACATGGTACATTCCATGATGAGCTTTCAATGTGCCCATATCCTTCTGGGGATATTCCTTAGTCACAGCAATGAAGCTACTAAATATAGTACCTTCAAAGTCAGTGCCTAAAACACCATATGAGATATGGTGTGGCAAAGCACCCTCTTATCAATATCTCAAGGTTTGGGGATCTCCTGGCTACGTGAGACAGAAAGTTGGAGATAAGTTGGATAGTAGATCCACCTTGTGTAAGTTTGTTGGATACCCTAAGGAGTCTATTGGTTACTACTTCTATGATCCCTCGGAACAAAGGGTGTTTGTTTCAAGGAACGCCTACTTTTTGGAAAAGGAATTTCCATTAGATAGAAATGGCTTTATAGTTGAACTTGATGAAGTTCAGGATGATCAAGAAATCCAACAAGCATTGGAAACAAATGAGCAACAAGAGCCTCACACACAACCTCTAAGAAGATTGGACCGAATTAAGAAGCAACCCGAAAGGTTCGAATTTCTTCATGAAATAGGCCAATCGGATAATGATCCAAAGACCGATGAAGGAGCTATGTTGGACATAGATTCGGGATGCTGGCTAGAAGCCATGAGATTTGAAATAGACTCTATGTACTCAAACAAAGTATGGAGTTTGGTAGATCCACTAAAGGGAATAGTTTTGTCGGTTGTAAGTGGATCCATAAGCAAAAGCTTGGAGTAGATAGAGAAGTGCTGACTTTTAAGGTGCAACTAGTGGCAATGGGTTACACTCAAAGATCCAGTATCAATTTTGGGAAAACCTTTTCACCAGTAGCAATGCCTATGTCCATTCGGATTCTACTTGACATAGCCACAAATTATGATTATGAGATATGGCAAATGGATGTTAAAACTACTTTCGTCAATGGAGACATTGAAGAAGAAATCTATATGGAGCAACCATAAGGTTTTACATCCAAGGGGAGTGAGCAAAAGGTTTGCAAACTCCAGAGATCCATTTATGGACTCAAACAAGCATCCCAAAGTTGAAATATACGTCTTGACAAAATGGTCAAATATTTAACTTCGTTAAAAATGTGTATGAACTATGTGTGTATAAAAAAGTTAGTGGGAGTAGTGTATAGTTTATTGTGCTTTATGTTGATGACACCTTCTCATTGGGAATGAGGTTGGAATGTTAGAGTGTACTAAAATATGGTTATCTACACAATTCTCCCTGAAGGATTTGGGAAAAACATCCTACGTGTTAGGAATATGTATCTACAAAGATAGAGCTAAGAGGATGTTGGGGCTATCCCAAGCCCCATACATTGACAAGATCCTAAAGAGATTTAGTATGGAAGAATTCAAGAAAGGATTTCTTCCCATAGGACATGGCATTCGTCTCTCCAAGTCTATGGCCCCCAAGACAGAGGAAGAGAAATGAAGAATGTCCCACATATACCTCTACTATCAGTAGCATAATGTATCACATGCAACTTGCAAGGCAAGTTAGCGCCAACCTCATGGGAAGTGAGATGCCAACTTGCATCACACTTCCACTCCTATAAATAGTAGAGAGGTGGCCAGCCATCAAGGTTTGCATGATCTAATTGTTAGCTTCCATTTTTCCCTCTAATTTTGTGTGATTATCTCATATGTTAGAGCTTCACATTTTCTTCTCATCTCCCTTCTAAATTTAGCCTTCATCCTCTCTCTTCTCTCTTTGGTTTTTCGGCTAACCTAAGAGATTTAGATTTTTCATTGACGTGTGGATCATCAATTGGAGGCAAGATGCTTGGACTGGTTGGTTTTTTGGAGATACATTACTTGGGCAGAAAGTTTGGAGCTATTTTTCTAGGCTTTGCGGAATTCTTTTTTGGTTGAAATTTGTATTGGAGCTTCCCCAAGGTGTTGAGGACTTGTGTCCAAATTTCAACCAATTTCGAGGTGTTTTGGTCAGGCAATTATTGCCGAGTTGCTGCTGCGCCGCTGGAAGACAGTTTTCAAGTGTTGAAGTTGTTGGAATACTGCCCCACAAGCCAATTAGGTTGGCCATGTAAACTATTTCCTTGCAAAATAATCTTGATTGAATGATAGTCATTATATGGCCATTTTCATCTTATGCTCATTGTTTGCATCACTGGCATTTGGATGAAACCCTTAGATCATATTAGACTACATGACTTGATCATACATTAGATGGTGATTGTGGAATAAGTCTTACACGATCATGATCTTGAATCTTCCAAGTCATAGGATCTTACGAGATAATGCATCTAAGATCTGGATAGACTTGCACTAACGATGCATAAATCCAAGGGTTAGATGTTGCTCCATTCCATTAGTAATCTCGTATGAGATATGGATGCATGTTAGTTGAAGCTTGTTAGAAAACAAGGCACTAAAGGCTCGCCCGGAGAATCCACTAGATATTCGTAGTGGCAAGTCGGTAGTGGCAAGTCCTCCAGCTTATGCTAGTGCATATTATTAGTCCTTAAACTTGAGGATCCATGGTAACCTTGTGTTTGGTCATTATGCTTTGACTCTTCCTTGGTCATTTAGCGGGCGACTTAGGTTGAGATTAGGCATGAGCTGATAGGCATGGAAGTTCATGAGATCCAAGATGGAATCCAACTCCTCGCTTTTGTGAAGGACGAGTATATCTCCTATGCGTTCTATAATTATTGATTAGAAAAAATCCTTGTGCAAGGTGCTGTGACAATTTAGAAAGGTGTTTACAAATATAAGGTCCCTAAGGGAATCGAACATTGAGAATAGAAGCATAGTACTGAGGTTATTAGGGAGCCGACTAATATCTTGCTCTAGGCCTCTTTTGGGAGATAGGAGATGAAATGACCGTATTTGCGTGGTACGCATATTGCTAGAATGGTTCTGCAAGAGCATTCATTTCAGCTAATTAGTTGGGCTCCATGGGCCTGAGGTTCAACATCCACCATGGAGATGGGTACTCTTCAATTAATGAGATTAATTGAATTGAGTCTGTTAGTTTAAAGGAGTTTAAACTAATGTGAATATTTGATATTTCATAAGTCACAAGAAGTTTTGAGTCCAAGTCCAATGATTGGTAGAACTTAATAGGTCACACACAAAAGCCAATAGCATGACCTATTGAAAGAAGGAGAATTTTCTAAGAGTTAAGAAATTCATGACCGAATTTGGAGGAAGTGAAAATTAGAGTCATTTTTGGCTTGATCAATTTAAGAGTTAAACTGGTCAACTTAATTTAAGAGTTAAATTAAGATTTAATTAATTGATGCCACATGACTATCAATTGGTCAAATTAATTTAAGAGTTAAATTAATTTTAACTAGCTTAAGGAGTTAAGTACTTTAACTTACGAGTTAAGTCAAAGCATTATTAATTAAATTAAAGTGTTTAATTTAATAAAATGGGAGAGTTATATTTGGAGAATATTATTAAATGAAAGGGTTCATTTAATATGGAATTAGAATTCATTTGGATGACATTTCATGAGATGAAATATAGATTTCAAATGACATTCAAATTCACATTGACACTAATTGGTAGTGGCTATCTTGGCATGGACACTTGGCACCCTCTCCTCACACACCATCCCACTCCAATACATAGATATAGGAGGAGAGGGGGCTGATATATGCAAGAGTGATTGCTAAGTGTTAATTATTCTCCCAATAACTTGGATAATGGGCATCTAGTTGTTAGCATCCCCATAATTCTCTCCAACCTCATTCATATTCCACCTCCATTTCCAAGCCTTTTCTCCTCCTTTCTCTGCATATATCTCCAACCATTTTGCAGAGAATAGGTCATGGTTATGCTTTGTGGACTATGTCATTAAAGGCCAACTGTTTGGTTGCTATTGCTCTTGTTTGTGGCGGTTTCTGGCAGCCACTTGGACCAAGTTCTGGGAGGCATTTTTATGTTCTACTTTTGGCTGATTTTTGGAGTGTTGTATCCTCAATGTGTGATGACATTCCAGTGAAAATTTCAGCTAAAAAAGAGGAGTCCAACTAGGAAAAAATGGTGGTGTTTCTACTACGCCAATGAGAAGCTTCTTCAATGGTTGAAGAGAGTTTTTCTTGCTTCCTGAATTTTCTGTTATCACCAAGGTATTTCCCTTCTCTAAATCTAATTCCTATGAATGTATTGATCCTTAGGGATGTGTGTGGACTAGTTACATTCATGGTTATTGAAAATATTTGGGTCCTAGTGCCATACACACCTACAAGTGGTACTAGAACCATATACATGCATGGATTTGGATTTTGCTTGGCTTGGATGATTGGTTCTTGTGAAGAATTGATAAACATCACCATGTACTCGATCCATATGATGGGTTGGAGTGTATGGATGGTCTTTTTTTTGGCTCCTTAGTTAATGGGTTAAATCATGCTATTATGTGCTTTAGATGTTAAATCATGTGATGAGTATGTTTCAATTCATTTTGCCTAACGTTGGATTTTGATTTGGCATTGGTGGGTGTTATATGTTGATATAGCATGTTATGAATGGCCTCAAGTTTTTTTGGTCATTTTTGGATCCAATATGATTGGATATTTTTGGAGATTTTTTAAGAATATGATTCTTGCTTAAACTTGTTTTTCAAGCATCTTTGGGCACTCGATATTTCAGTTTTAAAAGGTCTTTGAATCTGAAAAATTTCACCTATGTTATGTGTTTTGATGTCTAGAAGTTGTTTTGAAAGTCTTGGTGCACAAAAATTGAGCCAAAAATGGCTTAACTCTGTCGTGATCCCATAACAGGGGAGCTGCTGGCACTTGGCAGCCAGCCCATAGCAAGGCAGTGGCCGAGAGCTACTACCCAACAGTGTGCAAGCTTCGGCCAGCAAACCCTAGTTGTGTTTGGGATGGGTTTTGAGCATTTCCTATGGTGGCTTTAGTGGCCAAACTTATTTTGAAATACACACATTGGTCGTACAAATGTTGTGCAAGTTCTCAAAATTGTGTTGGACACTTTTTGTTGCTTTTAAAACTTGTTAAAGTTGATCTCCAATTGTGGCAAAAATATTATGCATAAGTATTATGCTTGTTTTTGCATAACCAGTTATTTTTTAATTTTATTAGCATTTAATTGATGGAATTGAATGTCAATTCTTGATTTATTTATTATTCATTTAAATATTGAATGAATGATGAATTAATGGGTGATTTTATTTGTTTCAAGTTGTTGAAAAGGGTTGTATTAAATTAGGGCTTGCATGCCTCTTTTATTTCTATCTTGTAAATGTTATGAGCGTAGAATCACTAGAAGTGAGGTTTTCCTTCTCTTGTAAATGTTATAAAGAGCAAAAAAGACCATTGAAAGCATAAAGACCCATGAATGTATAGGATACACTCATATAATAGCTATATTTAATCAACCTACTTAAAATCAACTAAGTGGAACACCTATGGCTCTAACTGCACCACTTGGTTAGGCTTATAGTCATCCCACCCTATGAGCATGTGAGGCACATTTACTTATTTATGCTTTTCATATCCTATTGATGTATAAGATGCATGATTAGGATATAGAGAACTTAAATAAGAAGATAAAATGATGAGATCTTTGCAAGCAAAAACCATCAACTTAGAACGTCTAAGTGCTTTCAAATATCAAGTCAAAATGGATACAAGTTAAAAGAGTTTAGTTAATCCATGCCTTCTACCAATAGTATGTGGCATGACGATGCTACCATTATTTGTGTAATGTCTCACGAGTCATAGGTCACACTTATAGTGGAAAGTTGTGACCATATACTTAGCATGAGATGCACTTTGATTTGAGAACGCCCATGCATTAGCACATGAGTCGTGGGGTGTTGTGGGCCCATCTCAAATTGAAGATTGATTGGTAAGTATGACTTGACACCTAGTAATGTGGATGTCTAACAAGTCGTAGGTCTGTTTGAATAGTGCCCCACAAGCTAATTAGATTGACATTGTAAACTATTTCACTTGTGATACAATCTTGATTGAATGATAGTTATTATATAGTTACCTTCATCTTATGCTTATATTTACTTCACTGGCATTTAGTTGAAGCCCTTAGATCACAAAACATTACGGGACTTGGTCACGCATTGGATAGTGATCATGGAATAAGTCTTACACGATCGTGATCTTAAATCTTCTAAGTCATAAGATCTTACGAGACAAAGCATCTAAGATCTGGATAGACTTGCATTAACGATGCATAGATCCAAGGAGTTGGATATTGCTCCGTTCCATGAGTAATCCCATATGAGATATGGATATATGTTAGTAAGTGTTTGTTAGGGAACAAGCCACTGAAGACCCATTGGAGAATCCACTAGATAGTCGAAGTAGCAAATTCTCTTGCCTACGCTAGTGTATATAATTAGTCCTTTGACCTGAGAATCCATGGTAACCATGTGTTTGGGTCCTTATGCTTTAACTCTTCCCTGGTAACCTAGCGGACCGTTTGGATAGTGATTGGGCGTGAGTTACTTAGGTATAGAGGTTTGTGAGATCCAAGATGGAATCCAACTCCTCGTCTTTATGGAGGGTGAGTGCATCTCCTATGTATTTTATAATGATCGATTCCAATGAGTCTTTGCACAAGATAGTATAATAATTTGGAAAAGGAGTTTTTTCAAAGATGATGTCATAAAGTGGAATCGAACATTGAGAATAGAGATATAGTATCGAGGCTATTAGAGAGCCGGCAAATATCTTCCCTAGGCCACTTTCGGGAGATAGGAGACGAAAGGACCTTATTTGTATGGTACGCGTAGAGCTATGATAGTTTTCCAATTCATTTTGGCCAATTAGTTGAATTCCATGGGCTTGAGGTTGGACATCGACCATAGAGATTGGATACTCTTCAATTAATGGAGATTAATTGAATTAAGTCATTTAGTTTAAAAGAGTTTAAACTAAAGGGAATATATGATATTCTAAAGTCACAAGGAGTTGTGAGCCCATGTCTAATGAATGGTAGAACCTATTGGGTCACACACAAAAGCTAACTACATTTCATAAGTAATGGAGGAACTTTCTAAGTGTTAGACAATTCTCTCCAATGAGACCGATTTTTGGGATGAAGGAAAATTGAGGTCCATGTTGGATTGATTAATTTAATTGTTAAAATGATCAACTAATTTAAGGAGTTAAATTCAACCAATAACTAAGGAGTTAATTATTTGGTGTCACATGACTATCAATTGGTCAAGTTAAAAAGTTAAGTTAACAAAATTAAGCATTAAAAGTTAAACTAGTTGACTTAAGAGTTAAGTCAAGAATTAATTAATTAAATTATATTATTTAATTTAATTAACAAGGAGAATGTTCTTTGAAGGGAATATTGAAATGATTTGATCATTTTAATGTGGCATTTAATTAATTTAAAATTAGATTTCAAATGTAACTGAAATACACACAAATTCAAATTAGATTTGAATGTGCCAACTAAGCATGCAAGGCATGCATGTTGGTGGTCCCCTCCCTCGAGAAAGGTCTAATGCCACCTTAGCATCACACCATCCTCACTCTATATATAGATATAGAGTTGGGGGGGTGAAAATCTAGAATTTAAGCAAGTGAAGAATTAGATTCTCAGTTTTCCCTCTATTTTCAAAGTGTTCATTTATGTATTGAAGATCACCTTCCTCTTCTTCTCCCTACCCAAAAATCGGCCATCTCTTTCTCAACTATCCTCTCTTTCTCTAGCTAAAAGTTATCAGTATTAGGATTTGGATTGATGTGTGGATCATTTCAATAGAGGCAAAACAAATGGGTTGCTAAGCCTTTGGAGATCCACTTGCAAGACCAGTCTATTTTTTACTTTATTCCAAGAGATCCAAAAAGAGTTTTGAGCTGAAATTTGTTCCATCAGCTTCTTCAAGGCATTGAGCATCTACTAGAATGTTTTTAGTATTTTTGGAGAGTTTTCAATCGGTCAAATATCGCTTGCTTCCAGTTGAGCCACGGTCTAGCATATTCTATTTAAAGAAGAAGTTCTTCAATCTACCTTTGGATTTTTCTTTGCAAGGTAACTTTTCAACCAAATCTGAATCCTAAAGCATGTTTAGATCCTTGGTAACTTGTAAGCACTATTTAATTTAGGCTTTTGAAGTTTTATTATTGGATCCTAGTACCTTACCTACTTTCAAGTGGTATCGGAGCCTAATTCATTCTTTGATTTGGATGTTTTTGATTGATTGATTCATATGATGGATTGATCAAAATCACAAAATTCTCGATTCATAAGATGGGTTCGAGTGTTTGGATGATGTTGTGTGTGGCTCCTTGATTAATGAATTGAAAGCATGCTAATATGTGTTTTAAGTGTTTATCCATATGATTGATATGTTTTAATTCATAGCCATTAAAGTTGAATGTTGATATGGCATTAATTGACATTATATGATGATATAGCATGTATTGAATTACCTTAAGTTCTTTTGGTCATTTTTGGATCCAATTTGATTGGAGTTTTGTTGGAGATTTTTGAAGAATATGATTCTTACTTGAACTTGGAGTTTGAAGCATGTTTGAGCACTTAAAATTCCATTTTTGAAAGGTGTTTTAAATATAGAATTTCATCTAAAATGTGGGGTTTGATGTTTAGGATGTGTTCTAAAATTTCTAGTGCACAAAAGTTGAACCAAAATTGACTTGACTCGGTCTAAACCTCAAAGTAGGGGTACTGCCGAACTGTGGCAGCACACAGGCAGGGCAGCAGGCGAACCTGCCATCCAGCCGTGTGCACCGCCAGGGCAATAGCAACAGTTTTGGTTGGCATGAATTTTGAGCCTACTTTTGTGTTCCTTAAGTGACCACAAATGATTCAAATCATGCTAGATAGGTGCACAAGTGTTGTGCAAGTTCTCAATATTATCTTTGACATTTTTTTATTGCTTTTAGAAACTTGTTCAAGTTAATCTCTAATTTTGTGAAAAAATGAGGTGCATAAATGTTATGCTTATTTTTTGCTTGACCAATTAATTGTTTAAGATAAGCATTTAATTGTTGGAATTAATTATTAATTCTAGATTTATTTGTTGTTGATTTAATTTTTAAATGGATGATGAATGAATGGGGATGATCATGAGCCTTTAATATTGATTTTATATGTTTTAAGTGGTTGAAAGGGGTTGTATTAAATGTAAGCTAGTAAGGCATTAGGATTCAATTATAAAACTTCAAAAGTTTAATAAACTAGTGCTTACATGCTAACTAGGATCAAATCATGCTTGAGATTCAGACTAGGATAGAGTGTTACCTTGAAATTGCAAAATCCAAGGAGAATGAGGTGAACTCTTCATTTTTCCAGAAGCTGTCAGCAAATACGCAACTAGAGAGGAGCAATTTTTTTCTCCATAAAATCACCTCCAAAAATCATAAAAACATTAATGGGTATGCTCAATTCCTTGAGGAACTCTTTGTAAAACAATCAGACCGAAAAGCCTTCTAGATCTCTCTGGAGAAAATCGCCAAGTCAAACACTGAGCAGTGGATCTCCAAAGCCATAGAAAACAAAGTAGTTTGCCTCTATTGATATGATCTACACACCAAATAGATCTTTCAAAATCTCTAGCCTATAAGCTGGAATAAGGCCAGAGATTAGCTATGGTGGAGGCCAATTTTTGGTAGGGAAAAAGTAGAAAAAGCAAAGTTTTCAACACATGAATGCAATGCTTGCAAGGATTTTGGAGAGAATGGTGGAGAATCTAATTCTTCACAACTTTTGACATAATAACCATCACTCTCTCTATATATCTATATATAGTTGCTGAAAAGTGTGATGTCAAGGTAGCATCACACCTCCCATGAGGAAAAGGGGCAGCCAACTTGCATTTTGCCAAGATGGCAAATGCAAATCCAAATCTAGTTTGAATTTCATTTGCATTTTAATTACATTTGAAATCTAATTTCAAGTTAATTAAAATGATAATTCAAATGAACATTTCATTTGAAT
Organism: Jacaranda mimosifolia; assembly: GCA_018894105.1. NCBI lineage: Eukaryota > Viridiplantae > Streptophyta > Magnoliopsida > Lamiales > Bignoniaceae > Jacaranda > Jacaranda mimosifolia. The sequence continues at coordinate 31,955,218 of CM032127.1, read as the reverse complement.
TTTTCCTGCAAAATGTGTTCTTCCCATTAATTAAATTAAACACTTTAATTTAATTAAATAACCTTTGACCTAACTCTTAAGTCAAATAAGCTCAACTCTTAAGCTTGAATTTTGTTAACTTAACTCCTCAACTCTTAAGCTTGAATTTTGTTAACTTAACTCCTTAAGTTAACTTGACCAATTGATGGTCATATTGGCACCAAATAATTAACTCCTTAATTATTAGTCTAATTTAACTCAAATTAATTAATTAATTTAACACTTAAATTAATCAAGCCAAAATTGACCTTCAAAATTGGCACCCCAAAATCGGTCCAATAAGAGGTAATTTTCTAACACTTAGAAAATTTTTTCTCCATCAAATAGGAAGCTGTTTGACTTTTGTATGTGACCTAATAGGTTCTACCATTCATTAGACTTAGGCTCACAACTTCTTCTGACTTTTGAATATCATATATTCATTTTAGTTTAAAACACTTTTGAACTAATCTAGTCGATTCAATTAATCTCATTAATTGAAGAGTATCCAATCTCCATGGTCGATGTGTAAACTCTAGCCCATGGAGCCCAACTAGTTGGCCGAAATGAATGTTTTGGACAACAATTATAGCTCTACGCTTACCATGCAAATACGATCCTTTCGTCTCCTATCTCCCGAAAGAGGCATAGGGCAAGATATTTGTCGGTTCCCTAATAGCCTTGATGCTATGCTTCTATTCTTAATGTTCGACTCCCTTGTGTGACCTCACCTTTGGAAAACTCCTTTTCCAAATTGTCATACCAACTTGCGCAAGGATTTCTTGGAATCGATCATTATAGAATACATAGGAGATGCATTCGCCCTTCACAAAAGCAATGAGCCGGATTTCATCTTGGATCTCACAAGCCTCCATGCCAAGTAGTTCATACCCAACCTCAACCCGATAGACCCGCTAAGTGGTCAAGGAAAAGTAAAAGCATGAGGACCGGACACAAGGTTACCATGGATCCTCAAGTTAGAGGACTAATAATATGCACTAGCGTAAGCAGGAGAACTTGCCACCTTGGCTATCCAGTAGATTCTCTAGTGGGTCTTCAGTGCCTTGTTCTCTAATAAGCACCCACTAATACACACATATATCTCACACGGTTGCTCATGGAACGGAGCAATATCTAACTCTTGAATTTATGCATCATTAGTGCAAGTCTATCCATATCTTAGATGACTCGTCTCATAAGATCCTATGACTTGGATGTTGCTCTGTTCCATGAGCAATATCATGAGATATGAATACATGTTAGTGGCTCCTTGTTAGAGAATAAGGTACTGAAGGCCCATCTGGAAAATCCACTAGATAGCCGAAGTGGCAAGTCGGTAGTGGTAAATTCTCCAGCTTATGCTAATGCATATTATTAGTCCTTTTACATGAGGATACATGGTAATCTTGTGTTTGGTCCTTATACTTTGACTTTTCCTTGGTCACTTAGCGAGCCACTCAGGTTGAGGTTGGGCATTAGGTACTATACATGGAGGTTTGTGAGATCCAAAATGGAATCCGACTCCTCGCTTTTGTGAAGGGTGAGTGCATCTCCTATGCATTCTACAATGATTGATTCCAAAAAATTCTTGCACATTGTGATGTGACAATTGGGAAAGGTGTTTCCAGAGATGACGTCACTAAGGGAATCGAACACTAAGAATAGAAGCATAGCATTGAGGCTATTAGGAACCTGATTAATATCTTGTCTTAGGCCTCTTTTTGGGAGATAGGAGACGAAAGGACCATATTCGCATGGTATGCATAATGCTAGAATGGTTCCCCAAGAGCATTCATTTCAGCCAATTAGTTGGGATCCATAGGCTTGAGGTTAGATATCAACCATGTAGATTTGGTACTCTTCAACTAATGAGAATAATTGAATTCAATTGCTTAGTTTAATGGAGTTTAAACTAAACTAATGTGAATATTTGATATCCCATAAGTCACAAAGAGTTGTGAGCCCATGTCCAACGAACGGTAGAACCTAATGGGTCACACATAAAAGCCAATAGCTTAACCTATTGAAGAAAGGCAAATTTTCTGTGAGTTAGAAAAATTCATGAGCGAATTATGGAAGAGGTGAAAATTGGAGTCATTTTTCTAGCTTGATCAATTTAAGAGTTAAATTGATCAATTTAATTTAAGAGTTAAAATAAGCTCAATTAATTAAGAGTTAATTAATTGATGCCACATGACTATGAATTAGTAAAATTAATTTAAGAGTTAAATTAATTTTGACTAGCTTAAAGAGTTAAACAATTTGACTTAAGAGTTAAGTCAAAGGATTATTAATTAAATTAAAGTGTTTAATTTAATTTCATTGGAGATTTTATTTAGAAGAATATTATTAAATGAAGGGTTCATTTAATATGGAATTAGAATTTTATTGGAAGATATTTCATGAGATGAATGTAAGCTTCAACAAATATTCTTATTCACTTATCACTAAATGTTAATGGCTACTTTGGCATGGACACTTGGCACCCTCTCCTTGAGGATGGTGTGTGACCACACTCCATCCCACTCCTATATACATATGCCATGAGGATGGGTGGCCGCTTAGTCTTGCAAGCAAGGTGTGATTATTCTCCCAACAAATTTGAGTAGTGGGCATCTAATTTTTCCTACCTAAGGTGTGTGGGCTATTTCATTAGAGGTCAACTGTTTGGTTGCTATTGCTGTTGTTTGAGTTAACTTTTGGCAACTAGTTGTGGGCATTTCTAGGATGCTTTTTGATATTATGTTTTTGGCTGATTTTTGGAGTGTTATATCCTCAGGGTGTGGTGACATTCTAGTAAAAATTTCAACTTAAAAGGACGAGTTTAATCTTGGGTAAAATGTTGGTGAATTTGCTGCACCAACGAGGACTTTCTTCAACAATTGAAGAAGAGTTTTCTCGCTCTTTGATTTTTTTGATTTCACCAAGGTAATTTCCCTTTGTAAATCTAATTCCAATGCATGTGTTGATCCTTGGGGTGTGTATGGGCTGGTTATATTCATTTTTTTGAAAATATTTGGATCCTAGTGTCATACATACCTACCAGTAGTATCCAAGCCATAATCATGCATGGATTTGGATTTCGCTTGGCTTGGATTATTTGTTCTTGTGAAGAATTGATCAGAATCACAATAAACTCGATCCATATAATGGGCTGGAGTGTATGGATGATCTTGCTTGTGCCTCCTTGGTTTATGGATTACATCATGTTATTATGTGCTTTAAGTGTTAAATCATGTGATGAGTATGTTTTAATTCATTTAGCTAATGTTGAATTTTTTATTTGGTATTGGTGGGTGTTATATAATGATATAGCATGTTGTGAGTGGCCTCAACTTGTTTTGGTCATTTTTGGGTCTAATATGATTAGATATTTTAGAAGATTTCTGAAGAATATGATTCTTGCTTAAACTTGTTTTTCAAGCATCTTTGGGTACTTGATATTTCAGTTTCAAAAGCTATTTTAATATGAAATCTTGACTTATATTGCTTGCTTTGATGTTTAGCAGGGCAGTAGCTGAGTTTTGAGTTTTGAGCAAGCCTCGGCCAACAGCCCCTTGTTGGGTTTGGCATGAGTTTTGAGCCCTTCCTTTAGTTCCTTTAGCGACCAAACTTGTTTTGAAACACACACATTGGTTGCACAAATGTTCTGCAATGCCTTAAAATTATGTTGGACATTTTTTACTACTTTTTTAAAACTTGTTAAAGTTGGTCTCCAATTACGGCGATAATATGATGCATAAGCGTTGTACTTTTTCTTGCTTGACCAATTATTTATTAATTTGATTAGCATTTAATTGATGGAATTGAATGTCAATTCTTAGTTTATTTATTGTTCATTTAAATGTTGAATGGATGGGAATGATCATGAGCCTTTAATATTGATTTTATTTGTTTCACGTTGTTAAAATGGTTATATTAAATTGAAGCTTGCATTCCTCTTTTATTTCTATCTTGTAAACGTTATAAGAGTAGAATCACTAGGAGTGAGGATTTCTTTCTCATGTAAATGTTGCAAGGAGTAAAGAAGAAATATAGAGGCATGAAGACCCATGAATGTATGGGATACACTCATGTAATAGCTAGATTTAATCAACCCACTTAAAATCAACTAAGTGATGCACCTATAGCTCTAAGTGCACTGTTTGGTTAGGCTCATGGTCATCCCACTCTAAAAGCATGCTAGGCGCATTTACTTATTTATGCTGATGTATGAGATGCATGACTAGGACATAGAGAACCTAAATAAGAAGAAAAAAATTTAAGATCTTTGCAAGCAAAAACCCTCCACTTGGAATGTCCAAGTGCTTTCAAATATTAAGTCAAAGTAGATACAAATTAAAAGAGTTTTAACTAATCCTTGCCTTCTACCAATAGTATGTGGCACGACGATGCTACCATCTTTATGTGATAGGCATCCAGTCACGGGGTTCACACTTAGATGGAAAGCTGTGACCATGTACTTAGCATGAGATACACCTTTGATTTGAGAATGCCCACACATTATATACTCGATCACGGGGGGATATTGTGGTACCCGTCTCGAATCAAAGATTGATTGGTAGGTTCAACTTAACACCAAGTAATGTAGAGGTAATCCTTATAGGGGATTGTTGGTTGTTTTGTGCCAAAATAAATAATGCAAACAAATATGTAAGTGCATGTGTCGCAACAAGTAATAAAATGATGAGAAGAGTGTCGATTCCACGATGAAGTAAATTATTCGCTACTAATTATTAATTTACCACACACTTGTTTTATTCAAACAAAATTAATTAAATAAGAATTAAAACTAAACTGATGAAAATAAGAAAAATGGTACTGATTAAGATTTCTATCAGAATATAGAAGCCTAGAATTATGATTTCATCAATCAAATAAGTCGATTACAAAATTTTCTCCCTATGAAATTAATAACAGGGTATTAGTCTGGAGTCTTATGCAATTACGAGGTTCTTCCAAATTGCTCGCAATTAAATCCCTAATTTATTCAATTCACTATATTCCTATGTGAACTAACTAAATTATGAATAAGGTTATACCACTCAACTAACTCCCTAGGGCAAGTAGGTATATTCCTATCCTACTCACAAATTAATTAGTTCATCAATTTGAACAATTAATCCGAAGGTCTTCTATTGTCAATCAATCCCTAGATTTTCTTTTCCAAGACTCTTCTAGGGTTTAAAAATATACTTGACTGTTGATCAGGCAATCAAATAGAAAAAGCACACAATAGAAGAAATAGCCTTAAGCGCTATTAACTTCATGAAAGAAAATCATGCATCAATTTATTCAAAAGAATCCATCATAATCCTAGAATAACGAATTAGTTCATGATTGAATTGTCAAACAAAACATGAATAAAACAAAACATCGTTTTGAATCCAGAATTAAAAATAAAATCAAAGAAAGAAAAAGAAACTCTATTCCTAGATGAATCTGTTATCCACTTTGTCCTTCTCTGAATCCTAAATCTCGTGATACTTCTGATCTCCAAAATAGAAAAATCCGTCTCTCTCCAAACTAAGTGTCTAAAAGGCCTATTTATAACTGATTAAAAGAGTCTTCTAATTAGAATAGGACTCGAATAAATAAAAAGACTTTTCTGCCCATCCTTGATTAGATCATGAGGTGTCATCCTGTCAGCATTTCCATCAACTTTTGTCAATTTGTCCCCTTTTGTAGCTTCTCCACTTATATTCGGTAATTCCAAATTTTCACCAATTAGCAAGGGAATTATAATTTTTTAAACTAGAAAATTATTTGGTAAGTCCTAAACATGATATTAAAATTAATACTAATAAGGACTTTACAAATACCCCCCTCAAGCAACGCAAAGAAAAGACTTAAAGACACTCAAAGAAAAATAAATCAACACAAAAATGCATATACAAAAATATCACTTCTTTTTGCTACTCTCAGAACTACTTCAAAGCTATGCTTGTAGTCAACCACAATTGCGATCTAATTTCACTATGCATAAATAAGCAGATACAATGTTCAAATGAATCACTTATGTAAATTGTGTGCTTTCTCTACAAGTAGTTACTGGCAATTCGGATTAATTTATGTACAAGTACAAGACTCTTCTTTAATACTCCATAGGTTTGCTTTTTATCTCTATCTCCACTAATGTAGAATACACTCAACAAAGGATCATTTAGGACTTTCATAGCTTGTAATGTAGGCTTGGGTAAAGGTAGGAAAAATATGGATAACACTAGCTCAATACCCACATCACTTGTTCATCATCACCTCTTAATTCTCCCACAAACTTATTGAACAATACTTCTCAATTTCATTCTTTCTCCCTTTTTTAGATTTTTTTTTTGATGTTCATGCCACTATGCATTTTTTTTTGCTTTTATTTGTGTTTTTTTTATTTTTCTATTTTTTTTTTTGCATGTGGCCTTATCTACACCTTTTTTTTTTTTGGAGGAAGAAAATCAAACTCATGGGCATTATATTGTTTGTTCCCATCTTCATAAGAAATTCAAATAGATCTAACAAGCAATTGTGGGATTTCTTTGGTAGGATCATGTGTTTAGGCTAGCTGTTAAGTTAGTAGACAAATGAAAAGGATATTTCTAAAAATAGGCTCAACAAGGGACCCACGGGATATAATATCATTTGGTAAGCTTGAAAGGCTCAAACGGGTCAAAAATGACCCGAGTCATTTCCTTTAATTGAGTGTTTTCTAGGATTTCACTTTGATAGGGAATCAAATAAATTTTAGAGTTTAAAGTATTACCTATGTAACTCATGCATAAATGTCCTCTAAATTAACTAATAACTAAAAGTGAGAAAGAGAGTGCTCAAAAATAGAGGATGTCATCCTAGCATTGCTTCTACTCAAAGTGTACAGTTCCATCATCACACAAGTATAATTTTTCATAAAACATAAAATTAAAGGAGTAATATCTTCATTGGTTCAAGAAGATTAATTATTGTACATACAAGACATCGACTCAATTACTGAACTCTAATCAAAATCAAAACAACAGAAAATAAAAGAACACAAAGGATTAAAAATTGACGTGCAGAGCAACCCCAAACTTGAGAGGTACTTTGCCCACAAAGTACTAATACTAAGACAAAGAAAGTAAGAAAATAAGACACTAACATGGACAATGACAAAGAAAGCAATGACAATAAATAAATAAGAAGAAAAAAATTAAGGCGAACAAAAAGAAAAAGGAAGAGAATGCACCCTGATTAGTCATCAGCATTATCATCTTCCTCAATATTTGGGGTTGGAATTGCAACCGCAATGTAAGGATATGGTTGTGGTGAGAATTAACTCCAAATAAATTACTCCCAATAATATTTAAGAAAAATCAAGAAATTCGAATCAATAAATCGATATCCAAAAATTTAATTCCATTGGCATCCAAGTATACATCACTTCACCTCAATAATCAATCAATTATTTATTGAATAATCTTATATAATAGCCATTAAATTAAAATTATTCAAAAAATAATCTAACTAATTCCAAACTCTCAAATCAATAAAATAGGCCTTTATTAACTAATAAATACTTAAAAATTCAAATCAATTTAAAACACTAATATATCTAAAATATGCTAAAGAGGAAGTGATGAGAATGGTGGTCTAGGTGGGTTTGTTTCAGAAAAAGAAGATTAATGTAGAGAAAAAGAAAATAGAAAAATGGAAAAGGAAAAGAGAAAAAAAGAAAGAAGAAAAAAAACAACAAAAATTAAGAGAGGTGGGGGGGAATGGGTAGGTCAAAATTGACAGCCCTAATTTTAACTTTTTTTTTCAATTGTTCGCCAAGGCGCAAAGGGTGCAAGCATTATTGGAATGCAGCGCCCAAGGCATGAAAATTCACGCCTTGGTGCCGGGGCAACTTTTTTTTTTTTTTTTTAAGAAGAAAAAACCAAATAAAAAATTAAAAAAATACTAAAAAAATAAAATAAAATAATTAAAAACTTGGGTTGACTCCCAATAAGCACTTGATTTATAGTATTCGGCTTTACTTGATGTTGATTAAGGTGGTTGTAGATTATTGATGATCAAATCACTTTCCCAATAGTGTTTGATTCTTTTCCTATTTGCCTTAAACCGTCTTTTTGAACCAATTTCTTCCAACTCCATCATTCCATGTGGAAAGATTTCAATTATGTGAAATAGCCCCAACCATCATGATCTTAGTTTTCCTGATAACCACTTAAAATGGGAGCCGTAAAGTAGTACATGTTCACCTGGCTCTAATAGGTCTTTCAAAATTTTGCAATCACTCCAATATTCAGTCTCTCCTTTATGTGACTTACTTTTTTTATTTACCACACTAACTGCAAAACACTTGTCAATGTTCTTAGGAAAACCAAATGCTTTAAACACATTAAAAGTTACCTTTTCATCTTGGACCTTCATGGTTAGCTCACATTTTTGCACATCTATGATAGTCCTACCTGTGGCCAAGAATGGTCTCCCAAGGATGATCGGAACTTCAGTATCCTCTTCCATGTCTAACACAATAAAATCTGCAGGGAAAATAAATTTATCAACTTTCACCAATACATCTTCAATTACTCCCTTTATGATACTTGAATGTTCTATCGGCAAGTTGTAAGGTTACACTAGTTGGCTTGATCTCTCCTAATCCAAGTCGTTGGTAGATGGAATATAGCATTAAATTTATGCTTGCTCCCAAATCACAAAGTGCCCACCCAAAAAATTTAGTACCAATTTTGCATGGTATGGTGAAACTCCCAGGATCCTTAAGCTCTGGAGGTAACTTCTTTTGGATGATTGCACTGCAATCCTCTGTGAGAGCCACTGTTTCAAATTCACTCAAATGCCTTTTCTTAGATAAAATTGCTTTCATGAATTTTACATAACTAGACATTTGTTCTAAGGCTTCAGCAAATGGAATATTTATGTGGAGTTTCTTGAAAACCTCTAAAAATTGTTGAAATTGCTTGTCTAACTTTTGCTTCTTAAGCCTTTGAGGAAATGGTGGAGGTAGTCTGATAGGATCAACTTCTTTAATTTTATGCTTCTCATCATTTCCCTTCTCAACTGGTGATTCTTTTTCCAATTCCTCTGAAGATGGAGGGACCTTCTGAAATTTTTGCAATTCTCTACCATTCCTCAAACAAACAGCATTGCAATATTCCTTGCCTTCTTGTTTAGGATTTATCTCAGTATCACTTGGCAAAGTTCCTTGCTGTCTCATACTCAATGCAGTGGCTAGTTGGCCTATTTGCGTTTCTATTGTTCTAATTGAAGCTGATTGACTCTGAATTGCTGCTTGAGTTTTTATCATGAACTGCTTAAACATCTCCTCTAATGATGGCTTCTTTTCTCGAGTTGGTGGATTTATTTGTTGCTGGAAGCCTGGTGGTGGAGGTTTAGGTGCTGAAGTTTGTCCTTGATTATTACTCCAAGAAAAATTGAGGTGTTGTCTCCATCCAGGATTATAAGTATTTGAGGATGGAATATTTTGATTCCTGTCTAAGTTCCCAACAAACTGCACTGATTCTAAAGTATGCTGACACTGATCACTTGAATGTCCATCACCACAAATTTTGCAAGTAATAAATTGGCTCTCTTGCTGCATTGGCTAGGTCATGATACTTGCAAACGTGTCCATATTCTTTGTTAAAGCTTCTAACTGTGCAGTCAAAGATGTAGTAGCATTTACCTAATAGATTCCTGCAATTTTCTTTGGTTGAGTTAACCTATCAGTTGGCCACTGATAACTATTTGATGCCATCTCTTCAAATAACTTAAATATTTCCTCAATCTTTTTCCTTATAAGTATACCTCCTGCAGTAGCATCAACTATTCCTCTGGTTTATGCGGTCAATCTATTGTAGAATGTTATCACTTGAAACCACTTTTTAAATCCATGATGAGGGCATTTTCTGAGCATCTCCTTATATCTTTCCCATGCCTCATAAAATGTTTCCTGATCAAATTGGACAAAGGATGTAATTTCATTCCTCAGCTTGACTATTCGTGATGGTAGGAAAAATTTAGCCAAGAATCTCTTGGCTAAATCCTCCCAAGTGGTAATGGTTCCCGATGGCAAGGATGATAGCCAACTCTTTGCTTTGTCTTTTAGTGAAAATGGAAATAGCCTCAATCAGATTGCATCATCGGAAACTCCATTATATTTGAAGGTATCACAAATCTCCAAAAAATTAGCTAGATGAGCATTCGAATCTTTTGTTGGAGACCCCCCAAACTAGACTGAACTCTGTATCATCTGAATAGTAGTGGGCTTGATTTCAAAATTATTAGCCTGAAAAGATGGTCTAGCGATTCCTGTCTAAAAGCCCTGAATTTGTGGGATAACATAATCCCCGAAATATCCATCCTCCTCTGCCATTTCTGCAGTATCCTCATTTGCTAAAAATAATAATAAAATAAATAAAATAAAATAAAAATAAATAATTAGATAAAACCAAATAAATAAATAAATAAGTAAAAAAAAATTGAACTCAAACTTGGCGCTTAAAATTAATATTAGCATAAACCAAATGATTTTAGTTCCCCGACAACGACGCCAAAAACTTGTTGGTTGTTTTGCGCCAAAATAAATAATGCAAACAAATACACAAGTACACATGTCGCAACAAGTAATAAAATGATGAGAAGAGTGTTGATCCCATGAGGAACTAAATTATTTGCTACTAATTATTAATTTACCACACACTTGTTTTATTCAAACAAAATCAATTAAATAAGAATTAAAACTAAACTGATGAAAACATAAAAAAAAAAACGGTATTGATTAAGATTTTTATCAGGATATAGAAGCCTACATTTATGATTTCATCAATAAGTTGATTACAAAATTTTCTTCCTATGAAATTAATAACATATTATTAGTCTTGAGTCTTATGCAATTACGAGGTTCTTTCGAATTGCCCGCAATCAAATCCCTAATTTATTCAATTCACTGAATTCCTATGTGAATTAACTAAATTATGAATAAGGTTGTACTAGTCAACTAACTCCCTAGGGCAAGCAGATATATTCCTATCCTACTCACAAATTAATTAGTCCATCAATTTGAAAAATTAATCTTAAGGTCTTCTATTGTCAATCAATCCCTAGATGTTGTTTTCCAAGACTCCTCTAGGGTTTGAAGATACACTTGACTGTTGATCAGGCAATCAAATAGAAAAAGCACACAATAGAATAAATAGCCTTAAGTGTTATTAACTTCATGAAAGAAAATCATGCACCAATTTATTCAAAAGAATCCATCATAATCCTATAATAACGAATTAGTTCATGATTGAATTGTCAAACAAAACATGAATAAAACAAAACATCATTTCAAATCCAGAATTAAAAATAAAATCAAAGAAAGAAGAAGAAACTCTATTCCTAGATGAATCTGATCTCCACTTTGTCCTTCTCTGAATCCTAAATTCTCGTGATACTTCTGATCTCCAAAATAGAAAAATCCACCTCTCTCCAAACGAAGTGTCTAAAAGGTATATTATAACTGATTAAAAGAGTCTTCTAATTAGAATAGGACTCAAATAAATAAAAAAACTTTTCTGCCCATCCTTGATTAGATCATGAGGTGTCATCCTGTCAGCATTTCCATCAACTTTTGTCAATTTGTCCCCTTTTGTTGCTTCTTCACTTATATTCCTATAATTCTAAATATTCACCTATTAGCAAGGGAATTATAATTTTTTAAACAAGAAAATTATTTGTTAAGTCCTAAACATGAATTGCTTAATCATCTTCTCTAATGATGGCTTCTTTTCTTGAGTTGGTGGATTTATTTGCAGCTGGAAGCCTGGTGCTGGAGGTTTAGGTGCTGAAGTTTGTCCTTGATTATTACTCCAAGAAAAATTGGGGTGTTGTCTCCATCCAGGATTATAAGTATTTGAATATGGATTATTTTGATTCCTGTTGAAGTTCCCAACAAACTGCACTGATTCTAAAGTATGCTGACACTGATCACTTGAATGTCCATCACCACAAATTTTGCAAGTAATAAATTGGCTCTCTTGCTGCATTGGCTAGGTCATGATACTTGCAAACATGTCCATATTCTTTGTTAAAGCTTCTAACTGTGCAGTCAAAGATGTAGTAGCATTTACCTGATAGATTCCTGCAGTTTTCTTTGGTTGAGTTAACTTATCAGTTGGCCACTGATAACTATTTGATGCCTTCTCTTCAAATAACTTAAATATTTCCTCAATCTTTTTCCTTATAAGTATACCTCCTGCAGTAGCATCAACTATTCCTCTTGTTTGTGCGGTCAATCTATTGTAGAATGTTAGCACTTGAAACCACTTTTTCAATCCATGATGAGGGCATTTTCTGAGCATCTCCTTATATCTTTCCCATGCCTCATAAAATGTTTCCTGATCAAATTGGACAAAGGATGTAATTTGGACAAAGGATGTAATTTCATTCCTCAGCTTGACTATTCATGATGGTGGGAAAAACTTAGCCAAGAATCTCTTGGCTAAATCCTCCCAAGTGGTAATGGTTCCCGATGGCAAGGATGATAGCCAACTCTTTGCTTTGTCCTTTAGTGAAAATGGAAATAGCCTCAATTGGATTGCATCATCAGAAACTCCATTATATTTGAAGGTATCACAAATCTCCAAAAAATTAGCTAGATGAGCATTCGAATCTTTTGTTGGAGACCCCCCAAACTAGACTGAACTCTGTATCATCTGAATAGTAGCGGGCTTGATTTCAAAATTATTAGCCTGAACAGATGGTCTAGCGATTCCTGTCTGAAAGCCCTGAATTTGTGGGATAACATAATCCCCGAAATATCCATCCTCCTCTGCCATTTCTGCAGTATCCTCGTTTGCTAAAAATAATAATAAAATAAATAAAATAAAATAAAAATAAATAATTAGATAAAACCAAATAAATAAATAAATAAGTAAAAAAAATTGAACTCAAACTTGGCGCTTAAAATTAATATTAGCATAAACCAAATAATTTTAGTTCCCCGACAACGACGCCAAAAACTTGTTGGTTGTTTTGCGCCAAAATAAATAATTCAAACAAATACACAAGTACACGTGTCGCAACAAGTAATAAAATGATGAGAAGAGTGTCGATCCCACGAGGAACTAAATTATTTGCTACTAATTATTAATTTACCACACACTTGTTTTATTCAAACAAAATCAATTAAACAAGAATTAAAACTAAACTGATGAAAATATAAAAAAAAACGGTATTTATTAAGATTTTTATCAGGATATAGAAGCTTACATTTATGATTTCATCAATCAAATAAGTTGATTACAAAATTTTCTCCCTATGAAATTAATAACATATTATTAGTCTTGAGTCTTATGCAATTACGAGGTTCTTTCGAATTACCCGCAATCAAATCCCTAATTTATTCAATTCACTGTATTCCTATGTGAATTAACTAAATTATGAATAAGGTTGTACCAGTCAACTAACTCCCTAGGGCAAGCAGATATATTCCTATCCTACTCACAAATTAATTAGTTCATCAATTTGAAAAATTAATCCTAAGGTCTTCTATTGTCAATCAATCCCTAGATTTTGTTTTCCAAGACTCCTCTAGGGTTTGAAGATACACTAGACTGTTGATCAGGCAATCAAATAGAAAAAGCACACAATAGAATAAATAGCCTTAAGCGTTATTAACTTCATGAAAGAAAATCATGCATTAATTTATTCAAAAGAATCCATCATAATCCTAGAATAACGAATTAGTTCATGATTGAATTGTCAAACAAAACATGAATAAAACACAACATCATTTCAAATCCAGAATTAAAAATAAAATCAAAGAAAGAAGAAGAAACTCTATTCCTAGATGAATCTGATCTCCACTTTGTCCTTCTCTGAATCCTAAATTCTCGTGATACTTCTGATCTCCAAAATAGAAAAATCCACCTCTCTCCAAACTAAGTGTCTAAAAGGTATATTTATAACTGATTAAAAGAGTCTTCTAATTAGAATAGGACTCAAATAAATAAAAAGACTTTTCTGTCCATCCTTGATTAGATCATGAGGTGTCATCCTGTCAACATTTCCATCAACTTTTGTCAATTTGTCCCCTTTTGTAGCTTCTTCACTTATATTCCTGTAATTCTAAATATTCACCTATTAGCAAGGGAATTATAATTTTTTAAACAAGAAAATTATTTGTTAAGTCCTAAACATGATATTAAAATTAATACTAATATGGACTTAATAGGGATCAACATGAAAATGTGAGGCAAAATATTTTAAAAGTTGCATAAGATGCAATTAGCAAAGGTTGCTTACCTTCGGATTGTTTGTGGATATACATCCAGTCATGGGGTTCGATTTAGAAGTCCTTGGGGTTTTAATTCTTACTAGAAAATATGATTTCCCAAATTCTTCTAGGGATGAAGGATTTGATAAAATAATTGGAGAAAAACATACTTGAAAGAGCATGAACATGTTTTTAATATCAATATTCAATCACATGCTCTTACTTTTTCTCACTTCTTGTAGATTTTTGAAATTTTCAAAATCAAAATAGCTAAAAATCCACTCACAAGCATTTTGGAAACTAATAAACTCATTGAGTTCCTCGATTAGATAAGGAACTTTAAGATAATTCTTAACTCTGAAAGGAGGACTTATATCCTTGATCAAAGTCCCACGGATACAATTAGTGATGAGGCCACTGACAAGATGCATGAAAGGTTCACAAAATTTGTAGATGATTATCTACAAGTGAGATGCGTCATGTTAGCCTCCATGACTAATGAGCTTCAAAAGACTCTCGAGATCTATGTGCACCTACAAGAGTTGTATAGTGTATAGTCGAGATATGAAAGGTTCGTATAGTCGAGATACGAAAGGTTCGCATCGTCGAAAGAGCTCTTTAGGTCAAGGATGAGTAAGGGGTCTAGTGTCCATGGTCACATGCTAAAGATGATTGGACTTATCGAGAAGCTTGGACAACTTGATGTGATTATGGACAATTACCTCTATGTGAATTTGATCCTCCAACCATTGCCACCATCATTCGACTAATTCATTATGGGCTTTAACATGTCCAAGCAATGATGATTAACAAATTGGTGAATATGCTTGTGACCACTGAGGTGACATTGAAAAAGGAAATGCCCCTTATGCTTGCTTCTTTCTCCAAGTCTAAAGGTCCTAGGGACCCAAGAAAGGAAGGTAAGAGGAAAAAGAGTTCATTCTCAAAAGGGAATCAACCCATGAAATGTTTCGGATGAGTTAAAAAAAAGGCCAAAGCCGAGGCAAACTGTTTCCACTGTGGTGAAAAAAGGCACTAGAAAAGGAACTACAAGGCTTACCTTGCAACCTTTGAGAAGGGTATGTACTTTATTGAAGTGCATTTAACGACTAATTCTTCCTCATGGGTATTTGATACCGCATGTGGTTCTAACCTTTGTAATTCGTTACATGGGATGGAAAGCAGAAAGTATCTATATGAAGGGGATATGATCCTCCACCTATGAAATGGAGCAATAGTTGCCACCACATTCCGAGGCGTAATCAAGTTAGACTTTGGGCATTCTAGTATTATACTTGATCCAATTTATTACGTATCGAATCTTATTAAGAACATTATATCAATTCCCGTTCTTAATTATGAAGGATATGATTTTTCTATATCGAATGGGATACTAAAATTACTGAAAAACGGTTCTTTAATTGCTCAAGGTACATTATCTAACGGATTATGCGTACTTGAATCTCAACCTTCACTAATGCACATTCAATCAAGTAAAAGGAAATTTGATAACCAAGATGATGCCATCTTTTAGCATGCAAGACTTGGGCATATCACTAAGAATTAGATGAGCAAGATGAAAGCTCTCAAAGCACTAAAAGTTAGTGGAATTAAGGACCTTCCTACTTGTGAATCTTGTTTAAAGAAAAAATGACCAAGGTTCATTTTATAGGATAATCAGAGTGCTCCACAAGTCCTTTAGATTTAATTCATATGGATGTTTGTGGCCACTAAGAGCTAGTGTGAGAAATAGTTGTTCGTACTTCATCACCTTCACTAATGATTATAGTCAGTTTAGACACATGTATCTTACGAAGTGCAAGTCCAAAGCCTTTGAAAAGTTCAAAGAGTATAGGAATAAAGTGGAAAAGCAATTGGGACTTAGTATTAAAATTCTTCGATCGGATTGAGGGGGAGAATATTTAAGTATCGAGTTCTTAGATTATCTAAAAGAGAACAATGGACTCCGCCCGGCGCACCTTAACACAATAAAGTAGCTAAGAGGAGAAACTATACCTTGTTAGACATAGTACATTCCATGATGAGCTTTTTCGATGTGCCTATATCCTTTTGGAGATATGTCTCTAAAATAGCAGCGAAGCTACTAAATATAGTACCTTCAAAGTCGGTGCTGAAAATTCCGTATAAGATGTGGTATGGAAAAGCACCCACTTACAATTACCTTAAGGTTTGGGGATCTCCTGCTTATCATTCAAAACAAAATTCTAAAGTTTCTACCTATAGTTACTGAAACGCCTCCACCTGCCACTGCTCATCACCGGAGTGCAACCTGACTACCCAAAAATATATCTCACCGAGCTCAGTCCAACCCCCAAATTAATTTCACCTTTCTTAGCCTCCTCACCGGCGAATTACACCAAGAACAATGGCCGCGCCACCTCTCGCCGTCGTGTCTTCTTATCCTCAATTCTCCCTCCTCCAGCCACAAACTGTAAAATTAAAGCTACCACTACGTTCCCTGTAATGAACCCGTCACAATCCACCTCCTAGTTTCTAGTTTCAACTAGCCAAAATCAGTAACCCACCACCGACCTCCTTCAAACACCAGCCACAAAATTATCCCATTTCTCTAATTATTTTTAGAAAATTTTGGTATGGGCTTGATCATTGCAAGGTAAAGAACACGTTTATTAGGTTAGAATTAAGCTTTGAGATGAAATGGTAGCAAACCGAGCATAGGAAAAGTTGGGTGCATTTTTGAAAATTTGAGAAAAATTTGTCCTCCAAATATATATACATAAACCAAATTTTGCTTAATTGCATCGGCCCTCCAAGATTTTCCACCACTGTCATCGCCCTCCTCAACTCTTAACCACGTTATAAAGTGACCGCCGTCTTTCGCTTAAGTCTCTCATTTTTTTTTTTTACACATTGACCCTATTAAATTTTAAATTTCTAACAATTAAGCCCAGTTGGGTTAATTTTTAGGTTTTTTCAGTTTTTATTAATTTTATTAAGACCCTCAATTGTTTTAAGTTTTATTTAACTAAGGCATCATCCATGTTTTTACTACTTATCTTCCCTAAATATTTTAATTAATTTAATCCTTTAATCTTTACTATAATTTAAATTTCAAATTCTTTCACTTTTATTTATATTTATGATTTGGGGTGTTACAATCATGACCATGTAAGATATGTTTCACGATTACCACCTAGTGAAGTGACCAAGTTCCGTAGTCTTGTGTGATCTAAGGGCATCAACCAAATGCCAGTAAAGTAATATAAGCATAAGATGTAGATGGCCATTTATATTGAATATCATTCAATCAAGATTGTATCACAAGTGATATAGTTGACATTCTAATCTAATTGGCTGCGTGTTGGAATAATGCCCTGCAAGCCAATTAGATTGGCTTTGTAAACTATTTCCTTGTAAGATAATTTTTATTGAATGATATTCTTTATATGGTCATCTTTATCTTATGTTCTTTATTGCTTCACTAGAAATTATTTGAAGCTCTTAGATCACACAAGACTATAGGACTTGGTCACCCACTGGGTGGTGGTCTGGAATAAGTCTTGCATGATCGTAATCTTAAATCTTCCAAGATATAGGATCTTACGAGATAAGGCATCTAAGATCCAAATAGATTTGCACAAATGATGCATAAATCCAAAGGGTGGATATTGCTCCATTCCATGAGCAATCCTATATGAGATATAGATGTATGTTAATGGGTGTTTGTTAGAGAACAAGGCACTAAAAGCCCGCCCAAAAAATCCACTAGATAGCCAAGTGGCAAGTCAGTAGTGAAAAGTTCTCCAACTTACGCTAATGTATATTATTAGTCCTTTGACATGAGGATCTATGGTTACCTTATATTTATGTCCTCATGCTTTGACTCTTCTTTGGTCACCTAGAGGGCCGTTTGCTAATGATTACGCAGGAACTACTTAGACATGGATGTTTGTGAGATCCAAGATGAAATCCAACTCTCATCATTGGGAAGGGCGAGTGCATCTCCTATGTATTCTATAATGATCAATTCCAAGAAATCCTTGCACAAGGTAGTATGACAATTTGGAAATGAGTTTTCCAAAGATGAGGTCATACGAACATTGAGAATAAAAACATAGTATTGAGACTACTAGGGAGCCGACAAATATCTTTCTCTAGGCCTCCTTCAGGACACAAAAGTACCATATTTACATGGTATGCGTAGAGCTAGAATGGTTCTCCAAAAGTATTAATTTCGGCTAATTAGTTGGGTTCCATGGGCTTTAGGTTGGACATCAACCATGGAGATTGGCTACTCTTTAATTAATGGAGATTAATTGAATTGAGTCGATTCGCTTAAAGGAGTTTAAACTAAAATGAATATATGATATTCAAAAGTCACAATGAGTTGAGAGCCCATGTCTAATGAATGGTAAAACCTAATGGGTCACACACAAAACCAATTGCATTTCCTACTTCATGAAGGAGAATTTTCTAAGAGTTAGAAAATCACTCCTAGTGGGCTGGTTTTTAGGTTGGCGAATTTGAGGCCAATTTTAGATTGATTAATTTAATTGTTAAATTGATCTACTAATTTAAAGAGTTAAACTAGACCAATAATTAAGGAGTTAATTATTTGGTGCCACATGACTATCAATTAGTCAAGTTAGCTTAAAGAGTTAAGTTAACAATTCTTAGCATAAATAGTTAAGCTAATTAACTTAAGAGTAAAGTCAAAGGTTAATTAATTGAATTAAAGTGTTTAATTTAATTAATGAAAAGAATCAATTTTGGAGGAAAATTCAAATCAAAGGTTCATTTGGTGTGGTATTTTAATTAATTTGAAATTAGATTCCAAATGAAATTGAAATGCACACAAAATTCAAATTCAAATTTGAATTGCAAATTGCCAACTTGCAAAGCCAAGTTGGCAGTCACTTTGAAGAAGATGTGATACCATCTTGGCATCACACCATCCTCACTCTATATATAGATATATATAGAGAGAGAGAGAGAGGAGGAGGGCCACATGACACACATTGTGAAGAATTAGATTCTTTTACATTTTCCCTCCAACTCTAAAGTGTTGCCTCATGTGTTGAAGCTTTACTTCTTCTCTTCTTCTCCTACCTCAAATCAAGCCTTCATCTTTGCAAATCTCTTTTTTCTATTTTCTAGCTAATATTAAGGAGATTAGGATCTAGCATTTGTGTGTGGATCATAACAATCAAAGGTAAGATAATTGGATTGCTTGCTTTTGTAGATCTACTATCAAGGCATCCCATTTGGCGATTTTCTTCTGGCACTTTCCTGTAGCTTTTTTGGCCGAATTTTTTATAGTAGATTCATCAAGGAGTTAAGAAGATATATAATATGTTTTGGAAGTTTTGGAGGAGTTTGGATTGAGCAAAGTTGCATCGAAATCGAGCTGCCATTGTGAGATAGTTCCTACCTGTTGGAGTCATCTTCAACATCTCCTTAGTTTTTGAGCGAATCAAGGTAATCTTCTTTCCAAATCTAGATCAATAACATGCTTAGATCCTTTTTAGCGTGTGTAGCCAAGTTAATTTCAATTTTTTAAGTTCTAATTATTGGATCCTAGTGCTACATATGCCTTCACTGTGGGGCACTATTCCAACATATTGTTTGGAACTTTTCCAACTCACTACGTCGCCATTAGGGTAAAATATAAATCCAGAAGTGAATTTTAGGTCATCTACATTAGGGTTGGAAACTTGAATCAGAAAATCCATCGAGTTTTAATTCTCCATTATCGTATACTAAAAATAAATCCTTAGTCCTTCTCAGGTACCTAAGGATTGCTTTAATGGCTTTCCAATGACATTCATCGGGGTTGGATTGAAAATGGTTCATAACACTTAGAGCGTGTACTACATCTGGCCTTGTACATCGAACGGCATATATTATGCTCCCTATAGCGGACACATAAGGTATGTGTGATATTCTATGTCTCTCATCGTCAATCTTAGGGGCTATAGATTTTGAGAGACGAAGACCGTATCCCATATGGATATATCCTTTATTTGATTCTTCCATACCAAACCTCTTTAGTATCTTATCAATGTATGGTGTTTGGAAAAGCCCCAACATCCTCCTCAATCTATCTCTATAGATACATATTCTTAATATATAGGATGGTTCTCCCAAATCCTTCATGAAGAATTATGTAGATAACTATTTTTAGTACATTCTAACATTCCTACCTCATTCCCAATGAGAAAGATGTCATTGACATAAAGCACAATAAACTGTACATTACTCACACTAGCCTTCTTATATAGATATGGTTCATACACATTTTTGACAAAGCCAAATGATTTAACTGTTTTGTCAAAATTTATGTTCCAACTTTGGGATGCTTTTTTGTGTCCATAAATGGAACTTTAGAGTTTGCAAACTTTTTGCTCACTCCTTTTGGATATAACACCTTGTGGTTGTTCCATGTAAATTTATTCTTCAATGTTTCCATTGATGAAAGCGGTTTTCGCATGCATTTGCTATATCTCACAGTCATAATACATGGCTATGGCAAGTAAAATCCTAACGAACGTAGGCATAGCGATTAGTGAAAAGGTTTCCTCAATACGGGTCTTTGAGTGTAACCCTTTGCCATTAGTCATGCCTTAAAGGTGATTACCTCTGCATCGATTCCTAGCTTTCGCTTATAGATCCACTTGCAACCAATGGGTACATGCCCTCTAGTGGATCTACCAAAGTCCATACTTTGTTAGAGTACATGGAGTCCATTTTAGATTTCATGGCATCTAGCCAATGCCTCGGATCTATGTCCAATAGAGCTTCTTCATAGGTCTTCAGATCAATATCAAATTAACCCATGTAATGAAGGAATCTAAACCTTTCAGGTTGCTTCTTAATTCGTTCCAACCTTCTTAGATGATGTGTGTGAGGTTCTTCATGTTCACTTATTTCTGCCATTTGTGGGATTTATTAATCATCTTGAACTTCATTAAGTTAAATAATAACACCATTTCTATCTAACAGAAATTCATTTTCAAAAAAGTGGGCGTTCCTTGAAACAAACACCTTTTGTTCCAAAGGATCATAAAATATAGCCCAAAGACTCTCTTGGGTATCCTACAAACTTGCACAAGGTGGATCCACATTGACGTAAGCGGGTGACCCCCAAACCTTTAGGAATGAGTAAGAAGATGCTTTGCCATACCACATCTCATGCGGTATCTTTGGCACTGACTTTATGGGTGCTATAGTAACCTCACAGTTGTTTGTAAGGCGTATCCCCAAAAGAATATAGGCACATCGAAAAAGCTTATCATGGAACGTATTATGTCCAATAAGGTACGATTTCTCCACTTGACTACTCCATTATGTTGGGGTGTGCTAGATGGAGTGCATTGAGAGAGAATCCCATTCTCTTTTAGATAATCCAAGAATTTGGTACTTAAGTATTTTCCCTCTCAATCCAATCAAAGAGTTGTAATACTTAATCCCAATTGCCTTTCTACTTCATTTATGTACTCTTTGAACTTTTCAAAGGCTTCGGACTTGTACTTCATAAGATATACATGTTCGAACCGAGCACAATCATCGATGAAGATGATGAAGTATGAATAGCCTCATCTCGCACTAACTCTTAGTACTCCACATACATTTGCATGGGTCAAATCTAAAGGACTTGTAGTTCACTCCGTTTGTCCTACAAAAGGAGCTTTGGTCATTTTTCTCTTTAAACAAGACTTACAAGTAAGAAGATCCTTAATGCCACTAATATTTAGTGCTTTGAGGGTTTATAACTTGTTCATCCTATTTTTGGAAATATGTTCGAGTACTGCCTGCCACAAGATGGCATCTTCTTGGTTATCTAATTTTCTTTTACTTTGTTGAATATGCAATAGTGATGTTTGAGAATCCAAAATGTATAATCCATTATTTAATGTACCTTGTGCAATTAAAGAACCATTCTTTGATGCCTTTAAATTCCCATTAGAAATAGAAAAATCATATACTTCATTATCTAAAATGGGAATAGAAATAATGTTCTTAACAAGATTTGGTATGTAGGAGCAAGGATCAAGTACAATGTAGGAGTTCCCCAAGTTTAGCTTGATAACACCTTCGACTACGGCTCCAACTTTTGCTCCATGACCTAAGCGTAGCTAAGCGTAGGATCATATCCCCCTTATTGAGACTCCTTCTTCTTTCCATCCCTTATAATGAATTACAAAAGTGAGAACCACATGTGATATCAAATACCCATGAGGAAGAATTTTTCATTAATTGCACTTCACTAAAGTACATACCCTTCCTAAGGGTTTCAAGATACTACTTGCAATTTCTCTTCCAATGGCCGTCTCGCCATAATAGAAACAAGTTGCATCGATTTTTCCCTCTTTCTTTTTCTTAGCTCCCCCCTAACCTTTAAAGAGTTGCTTTCCATTAGAGGAAGAACTTTTCTTCCTTTACTTCCCTTTCAAGCACCGCTAGGGCTCTTAGACTTGGAAAAAGAAACAAGCATAAGATGCTAGTCTTTCTTCATTGTCGCTTTGGTGGTCACTAACATATTGACCAACTCTTTAATTGTTACTTCTTGGTTCGTCATGTTGAAGTTCAAAATGAATTGATTAAATGACCTAGGCAATGATTGGAGGATTATATCCACATAGAGCTCATTGTCCATGAGTACGGCCAATTGACCAAGCTTCTCAATGAGACCGATCATTTTAAGGCCATGGTTATGGACACTAGCGCCTTCATTCATTTTGGTCTAGGAGAGCTCCTTAGACAATGAAAACCTTTCATGTCTAGTTTGCACGCTATACAACTCTTATAGGTGCAAGTGAATTTCATGAACAATTTTCATGTGCTCGTGACACTTTTGGAGCTCATTGGACATAGAATCTAACATGAGGCAACGTGTTTGTAGATCATCATCTACCCACTTCGTGAACATTTCACGTGCCTCATTATTTGTATCATCGCCAATGGTGTTCGACAGACTTTGAGTAAGCACATATGTCGTCCTATCAAAATCGAGAATAATTTTAAATTTCTAAGCCAATCTTGGAAGTTAGGCCCGGTGAGTTTATTGGTTTCCAAAGTGACATTGAGTTGATTCTTAGCCAGTTTGATTTTGAGATTTCAAAAATCTACAAAAAGCAAAAAAAAAGAGTATAAACATATGATTGAAATTGAAAACATGTTCATGTACTTTCGAGCATTATTTTCTCCCAATATTGTATCAAATTCCTCACCCTTTAAAAGAGTTTGGGACTCGTGTGCCATCCACAAACAATCAAAATGTAAGCAACTTTTGCTAATTGCATCTCTATGCAATCCTTGATATATTTTGCCTCACTTTTCATGTAGATCCACGACTTATGTACCATCTACACTACTAGGTGTTAAATCAGACCTACCAATCAAGCTTTGATTTGAAACCACACTATGTCATCCCATGACTCGTATGCTAATTCATAGAAAGCATCAAATCAAAAGTGCATTATATGCTAAGTATCTTATCATAGCTTTCTACAATAAGTGTATGCCATCACACAAAGGTAGTAGCATCGTCATGTCATATGCTATCACAAGAAAGCATGTATTAACTAAAAGGGTGAATAGCAGACAACCTCCCAATGTATAAGGTCATTTGCACTTTTCCCCCAACCATTGCAAGTGTGCAGAACGATAACCTAACTTTTGCTCAATGTGCTTAAATACCCCATGTTCCAATTTTCCAGCGGCATATTTAAAAATTGTTACACTTTGCCCCCTGATGTTTTAAAAAAATATATATTTAGCCACCTAAAGTACTTTAAAATATTACCCTTAACATTAAATTCATATTTTGGTGGAATAAAGTCAAATATTTTGTCCAGTATTGTTATCATATATTACTTAATTGTCAATATATCACTAATTTAGTCAATTTGTGTTATTTGAAATCTATAACAACTTAATGGTACAAATTTTTCTAAATTAATGTGTATAAGATAATTAAAAAATAATTTAAGAGTTATACCAAATAATTGTTATGGTGTACTTATAAAATTGTGTTTATTTGTTTAATAAAGAGTGTAAGTAGTTTAGGGTTTTAATTTGAATAAGAATATATAATATAGATGACACTAGTTAGATGAATATTGGCAGCAAATAATGTAGATCTTAATATTAACATTATCTTTCTCATTTATTACTCTAATTAAATTAAAAATATTTAATATCATTTGCTAACAAATATGCATAATGTTATATTGATATAAAATCAATTAGGATATTTTAAAATTAGTTTTAATCAACTTATTCGTATAAACTAAGTAAAATATAATTATAAAATTAATTTGAAATATATAATTGATTAAATTGATTTTAACTGTCCATATATTGATAAGTGATTAGTGCATGATAATATTTTGTATAAACTATTTCATTTAATTCCACAAAAATAAAATCTAATGATAAAAGTGCCACACTTTAGAATGATTAAGGTGTTAAATGCACATTTTGTTAAAGTTTGGGAGGTAAAGTGTAACATATCTAAAGTATTTTAGCATCTCCGGTGGAATATTCTGTGAAAAAATGGAACGAAGGGGTATTCAAGCACATTTAGCGAAGGTTGGGTAATCTTTTCGCACATCTACAATAGTTGGGGGGCAAAGTACACATGACCCTATACGTTATGGGGTTGTTTTCTATTTACCCTAATTAAAACTCCTTTTAATTTGTATCCAATTTGACTTAATATTAGGAAGCACTTAGACTCCTCTAAGTGGAGGGATTTTCTTGCTTGCAAAGACTCATCAATTTTATCTTCTTATTTATGTTTTCAATATCCTAACCATGCATCTCATACGTCAATAGGGTATGAAAAGTATAAATAAGTAAATGCGCCTAGCATGCTCCTATGATGAAATGATTATAAGCCTTAACCAAGTAGTGCACTTTAGAGCCATAGGTGCACTATTTAGTTGATTTTAAATGGGTTTATTAAATTTTGCTATTACATAAATATATCCCACAAATCTGGGTCTTCATGCCTCCAATGGTCTTCTTGTTTCCTTGAAAAATTACATGAGAAAACAAATCCTCACTCCCAGTGATTCTACTCTCATAATATTTACGAAATAGAAATTAAGAGCCATGCAAGTCCCAATTTAACATAATCTTTTTTAACAACTTGAAACAAATAAAATCTATATTAAAGGCTCATGTTCATCCCCATTCATTCATCATCCATTCAACAATTAAATGAATAATAAATAAGAATTGACATTCAATTCCACAATTAAATTATCTCATAAACAATTAATTAACTAGCAAAAATAACCATAACAATTATGCATCTCATGTTTGCACCAAATTGAAGACTAACTTGAAAAAGACTTTAAAAGCATTCAAAAATGTCAAACATACTTTTGAGAACTTGCACAATACTTGTACATAATTTTTCCAATTGCGCCTACTGCTCGGCCAGCCACCGGCCATGGCTCTGAAGCCACCTTGTTTTAGGTCGAAGACCGAGTCAAGGCATTTTTTGTTCAAATTTTGTGCACCAAAAATCATGGACACCTCCATAACACTAAATCACACATTTTAGACAAATTTTCAGATCTAAAACACCTTTTAAAAATGAAAATTCAAGTGCTTAAACATGCTTCAAAAATAAAGTTCAAGTAAGAATCAACATTCTTCAAAAATCTCCAATTAACTTCAATCCAATTGGATCAAAAAAAGACCAAAACACTTTAAGGCCACAATTAACATGCTATATTAACATATAACATCATCCAATGCTAAATCAACATTTAACGTAATCATCCATGAATAAAAAATAAACTTACATATGAATCAACTCTTAAAACACATATTAGCATAATTAAATTCATCATCAAATGAGCCACAAGCAACATCAACTGGACACTCAAATCCATGAATTGGATCAAGTATTTGGAGATCTAGATTTGATCCAATTCATCACATGAATCAATCAAACAAAAATTCAAATTAAAGCATGAATTAAGCTCCAATACCACTTGAAGTAAAGTGTAGCACAAGGAACCAAGTTATAAAGCAAAAATAGCAAAATAAAAACTTGACTACACTTCATCTAAGGATTGAATCATGCTCTTAAGATAGATTTGGTTGCAGAAAAATACCTTGATCACTAAAATCTAAAGTAGAAAATGATGACATATTAAACTCTTCAAAACTACCAAATCATAGCGCAGCAAAGACTGGCAACAATTGCCAAAGCAAATCACTTCCGATTGAGCTGAAATTTGGATAGCAACTCCTCCATACCTTTGAAAATATCTAGTAAAATTTCAGCAAAAACAAACAACAGCAAGGTTACCAAAGATGCCTCCAAACAATCTACACCGTAGTGGATCTATCTAGAGCAAAGCTCCTTAATCATGAAGCCTCTAATGAAATGATCCACACGCAAGGCAAGTCCAATCAACCTCTAGTCAGCTAGATCACCAAAGGATGAAGAAAAGATAGAGACCAAAAACGGTGGAGAAAGGTGAGGAAGGTATGCGAAACTTCAATGCATGAATGGATCACATTTTTGGAGGAAAAAATGAAATCTTGCACGCATTCCTTGAAGTGGCCGACCACCTCCTCTATTTATAGAGGAGGAGGTGTGATGCAAGTTGGCATCACACCCTCCATGAGGTGGGGTGCCAACTAAGCAAGCCACTTGCATATGCAATGTAAATTTTACTTGCATTTGAATTTCATTTGGAGTTTTTATTTCATCTCATTAAATGTCATCTAAATTAATTCTAAATGCATCTTAAATGAACTCCTTCGTTTGAATTTTCCTTCAAAATTAATTCCTCACATTAATTAAATTAACTACTTATTTTAATTAATTGGTTTTGACTTAACTCTTTAAGTTAGAAGGTGTTAACTTCTTAAGTTAACATGACTAATTAATTGTCATATGGCACCAATTAAATTAACTCCTTAATTTAATTGGTTTAATTTAACTCCTTAAATTATTTTGCTCAATTTAACAATTAAATCGATCAAGTCAAAATGACTAGAAATTAGCCAACCGTTTATCTCCACAAATCGATCTGGAGTGTAAAATTCCCTTCATCAAATAGAATTTCCTTTAGGCTTTTATGTGTGACCATTAGGTTCTCCTATTCATTGGACATGGGCTCACAACAATTGTGATATTTTGAATATGGAAATAGTTACATTAGTTTAAACTTCTTTAAACTAATAACTCATTCAATTAATTTGAAATTAATTGAAGAGTACATAATCTCCATGGTCGATGTCTAGCCTCAAGCCCATGGAGCCCGACTAATTTGTTGAAATAAATATGCTTTTGATGAACCATTCTAGCACTATGTTTACCATGCAAATACAGTCTTTTGTCTCCTATCTCCCAAAAGAGGCCAAGGGTAAGATATTTGCCGCCTTCCTAATAGCCTCGATAATTATGTTTTATTCCCAATGTTCGATTCAAATTTATGACATCATCTTTGAAAAACTCCTTTTCCAAATTATCATACTGCCTTGCGCAAGGACTCCCTAGAATCGATCATTAATCGCCCTTGACAACGACGAGGAGATGGATCAAATCTTAGATCTCTCAAATCTCCATGTCTAAATAGTTCACATCCAATCTCAACCCGAATGAACTGCAAAGTGGTCAAGGAAGAGTCAAAGTATGAGAACCTAAACATAAGGTTACAATAGATCCTCAAGTCTAAGGACTAATTATATGCACTAGCATAAGTTGGAGAACTTGCCACTATGGCCTGTTGGAATAGTACCCAGCAAGCCAATTAGATTGGCCTTGTAAACTATTTCATTGTAAGACAATCTTGATTGAATGATATTCATCATATGGCCATCTTCATCATATGCTCTTCATTTACTTCACTGGCATTTGGATAAAGCCCTTAAATCACACAAGACTATGGGACTTGGTTTGGTAACCATGGAATAAGTTTCACACAATCGTGATCTTAAACTTTCCAAGTCATAGGATCTTAAGAGAACAAGAGCATCTGAGATCCAGATAGACTTGCACAAACGATGCATAATCCAAGAGTTGGATATTGTTCCATTCCATGAGCAACTGTATGAGATACGGGTGTATGTTATTGGGTGCTTGTTAGGGAACAAGGCACTGAAGACCTGCCTGGAGAATCCACTAGATAGCCCAAGTAGCAAGTCGATAGTGACAAGTTCTCCTTCTTATGCTAGTGTATATCATTAGTCCTTTGACCTGAGGATCCATGGTAACCTTGTGTCTGGTCCTCATGCTTTGACTCTTCCTTGACCACTTAGCGAGTCTTCCGGGTTGAGATTGGGTATGAGCAACTTGGCATAGAGGTTTGTGAGATCTAAGATAGAATCTGACTTCTCGTCTTTGTTAAGGGCAAGTGCATCTCCTATGTGTTCTATAATGATCGATTCCAAGAAATCCTTGCACAAGGTGATGTGACAATTTGGAAAGGCGTTTCCAAAGATGAGGTCACAAAGGGAATTGAACATTAAGAATAGAAACATAGTATCTGAAAGTGCTATGGCCGAGATAAGCCAAACAAACTCAAAATTAAATAGCAAATCTCGATCCAAAGCAACATCCCCAGGCATATATCATACAACATAAATGGATTAATCAGAGGATACCAACCTGAATCGCTCAAAATCCAAGGAGATGATGGATGATTCTTCCTATCACAGATTTTCGGCAGTTTCCGGCACAACGGAGAAAAAGGAGAATATCTTCCAATTCCGACCTCCAAATGAAATGAGGAAAAATTATCCAGAAATATAACTCAAATTTTGATAGTCTATGAAAAAATTGGCTCAAATCTCCTTCGGATCGCTCCAGGAGAAAATCGTGAAGTGGACTGTTCTGCAGAAACCTTTTCTAGAATTGAGTGGCCTCACTTGTGGTCACCTCCAATGCAAGTCCACAAACCTTAAAGCAATCCTAGAATGTCCAGATCTTTATCTGGATCAGATCTGGAGTTTTTTGGTGAAGAAGGAGGTTTTTGAGTGAGAGAGAGAATGGATGGAAGGTAGATCTCTACTAACTTTTGAGAGAATTTTGGAGGAAGAATTTAGCTGGCAAAATTCAGAATTTTGGCTAATAAATCTAGACTAATTTTCGTCCACTCCACCTCCCCTTATATAGAGGTGTGAGAGGTGTGATTCCAAGGTGGCATCACACCTCCCATGCTAAGGGGGGAACCGAAAATTCCAAGGGCATAATTGTAAGTTGGTAATTCCACTATCATGTGGTCTTGCCAACTTGCTTAATTGGAATCCAATTCCAATTAATTCAAATCATATTTGAATTCTTCCCTCCAATAATATATTCTCCTATTAATTAAATTAATCCAATTAATTTAATTAATTCAACTTGATTTAACAATTAAATCAAGCAAACTTAACTCTTTAAGTTTTCTTTAGTTAACTTAACTCTTTAAGTCAACTTCAATTATTCAACTATCAATGTGGCTCAAATAATCAACTCCTTAATTATTTGCCTAATTTAACTCCTTAAACTATTTGATCAATTTAACACTTAAATCAATCAAGCCATAATTGATCTTGAAATCTCTCTCTCAAAATCGGTCCCTTAAGAGGGACGTATTTTTCTAACACTTAGAAATTCTTCTTTCACCACTTAGAAAATTTCAAGGCTTTTGTGTGTGACCCATTGGGTTCAACCATTCATCGAACATAGGCTCACAACTCCTTGTGACTTTTGAATATCAAATATTCATTCTAGTTTAAAACTCATTTTAAACTAGTCGACTCAATTCAATCGATCTCTATCAATTGAAGAGTACCTAATCTCCATGGTCGATGTCCAGCCTCAAGCCCATGGAGCCCAACTAATTGGTCGAAATGAATGTCTCTGTATGAACCTTTTAAAGCTCTATGCGTTCTATGCAAATACGGTCATTCCGTCTCCTATCTCCATGAAAGAGGCTTAAGGCAAGATATTTGTCGGCTCCCTAACAGCCTTGATTCTATGCTTCTATTCTAAATGTTCAATTCCGATGTATGACCTTATCTTTTGGAAAACTATTTTCCCAAACTATCATACCACCTTGCGCAAGGATTTCTGGAATATGATCGTTATAGAATGCATAGGAGATGTAC
Organism: Jacaranda mimosifolia; assembly: GCA_018894105.1. Taxonomy (NCBI): domain Eukaryota; kingdom Viridiplantae; phylum Streptophyta; class Magnoliopsida; order Lamiales; family Bignoniaceae; genus Jacaranda; species Jacaranda mimosifolia. The sequence continues at coordinate 31,924,845 of CM032127.1, read as the reverse complement.
TCGCCCTTCACAAAAGTGAGGAGTCGGATTCCATCTTAGATCTCATAAACCTCCATGCCAAGTAGCTCATACCCAATCATACCCCGAACGGCCCGCTGGGTGACCAGGGATAAGTCAAAGTATGAGGACCGGACATAAGGTTACAATGGATCCTCAGGTCAAAGGACTAATTTATATGAACTAGAGTAAGTAGGAGAGCTTGCCACTACCGACTTGCCACTATGGCTACCTAGTGGAGTCTCCGGTGGGTCTTCAGTGCCTTGTTCTCTGACAAGCACCTACTAACATGCACCCGTATCATATACAGTTGCTCATGGAATGGAGCAATATCCAACTCTTTGGATTTATGCATCGTTAGTGCAAGTCTGTCAAGATCTTAGATGTCCCATCTCGTAAGATCCTATGACTTGGAATATTTAAGATCACGACCGTGTAAGACTTATTCCACGATCACCACCCAGTGAACTGACCAAGTCCTATAGTCATGTGTGATCTAAGGACTTCATCCAAATGCCAGTGAAGTAATATAATGCATAAGATGAATGTAGCCATATGTAAGATATCATTCAATCAAGATTGTCTCTTTAGAAAATAGTTTTACAAAGCTAAAATCATTGGATTGCCGGGAACTATTTCTAACAGTATCGAGGCTATTAGAGAGCCGACTAATATCTTGTCCTAAACCTCTTTCGGGAGATAGGAGACGGAAGGACCGTATTTGCATGGTACGCGTAATGCTAGAATGGTTCTTCAAGAGCATTCATTTTGGCCAATTAGTTGGGCTCCATGGGCTTGAGGTTGGACATCGACCATGGAGATTAGGTACTCTTCAATTAATGAGATTAATTGAATCAAGTCGCTTAGTTTAAAGCAGTTTAAACTAATGTTAATATTTGATGTTCCAAAAGTTACAAGGAGTTGTGAGCCCATGTCCAATGAATAGTAAAACCTAATGGGTCACACACAAAAGCCAATGACATGGTCAATTGAAGGAAGTAGAGTTTTCTAAGAGTTAGAAAATTCATAACCGTTTTGGAGGAGGCAAAATTGTAGTCATTTTGACTTGATCAATTAAAATGTTAAATTGGTCAAATTATTTTAAGAGTTAAATTAAGATCAATTAATTAAGAGTTAATTAATTGATGTCACATGACTATCAATTGGTCAAAATTAATATAAGGGTTAAATTGACTTTGACTAGCTTAAATAGTTAAGCATTTTTTACTTAAGAGTTAAGTCAAATTATTATTGGTTAAATTAAAGTGTTTAATTAAATTGAGTTGGAGGATTTTTTTTGGGAGAATAATTAATTGAATGGTTCATTTAATGTGAATTGAAATTTAGTTGCAAGACACTTCATAAGATGAAATTTGTGCTTCAATTAATATTCTTATTCACTAATTACTAGTTAGTGGCCACCTTGGCAAGGACACTTGGAATCATCTCCTTGGGGATGTTCATGGACCACTCCTATATATAGATATAGGAGTGTGGCCGGCCAATAGGGTGTGAGTGAGAGCAAGTGTGTGCATGACTAGTGTGATTTCTCCCCATATTTTGTGTAGTGGGAATCTAATTTGTTAGCATCCCATTATTCTCTCCAACTTCCTCCTGCTTCTTCTTCCTAGCCTTCCTACCCTCATTCTCTGCAAATATTCCATCCATTCTGTAAAGAATAGGCCATATATTTGGTGTGTGGACTTTTACATTAGAGGCAATCTAATTTGGTTGCTTTTGCTCTTGGCTGGAGCAGTCTTCTGGCAGCCAGTTTTTGCTAGTTCTGGGAGGACCTCTAGTGTTCTGATTGGGCTGAATTTTGGACTGAAGAATATTCAAAGGGTTTATGAGTTCCTTTAAAAATTTCATCAAAAACATATGATTCCATCCAAGGGAAAATCGGTGGTGATCCTGCTGCACCGGTGAAGAGACAGTTTGACGGTTTTCAAGAGTTTTCTCTTGCTCTTCGATTTTCTGTCATCACCCAGGTATTTTTCCCTTTCCAAATCTGAATTCCATGTATGTATTGATCTTGGGGTTGTTATGTGGGCTAGTTTATTCAGTTTTATTTTTGAAATATTTGGATCCTAGTGCCAGACATACCTTCAAGTGGCATTGGAGCCATATTCATGCATGGATTTAGATTTTGCTTGGCTTGGATGGTTGGTTCTTGTGAAGAACTAATTTAAATCACCATGTACTTGATCCATATGATGGGTTGGAGTGTATGGATGATCTTGCTTGTGGCTCATTGTTTAATGGATTGAATCATGCTATTATGTGCTTTAATTATTAATTCATATGATAGGTATGTTTTAATTCATTTTTTCTAATGTTAAAATTTTTTTTGGCATTGGTAGATGTTATATTATGATATATCATGTTAAGGATGGCCTTTATTTTTTTGGTCATTTTTTGGTCCAATTGGATTGGATATAATTGGAGATTTTTGAAGAATATGATTCTTGCTTAAACTTATTTTTCAAGCTTCTTTGGGAACTTGATATTTCAATTTTAAAAGTTGTTTTAATCTGAAATTTCATCCTATGTTGTGTGTTTTTATGTTTAGAAGTTGTTCTAAAAATCTTGGTGCACAAAACTTGAGCCAAAAATGGCTTGACTCGGTTATGAACCCCAAAATAGGGATGCTGCCAGCCCATGGCAGCCCAAAGCAAGGCAGTGGCCGAGAGCTACTGCCCAGCAGTGAGCAAGCCTCGGCCAGCAGCCCCTAGTTGGGTTTGGGATGGGTTTTGAGCCTTTTCTTTGGCTCCTTTGGTAACCAAACTTGTTTTGAAACACTCACATTGGTTGCACAAATGTTGTGCTAGGCCTCAAGATTGTGTTGTACACTTTTTGGTTGCTTTTAAAACTTGTTAAAGTTGATCTCCAATTGTAGCAAAAATATGATGTATAAGCGTTATGCTTGTTTTTGCTTGGCCAATTATTTGTTAATTTGATTAGCACTTAATTGTTGGAATTGAATGTCAATTCTTGGTTTATTTATTGTTCATTTAAATGTTGAATGGATGATGAATGAATGGGGATGATCATGAGCCTTTAATATTGGTTTTATTTATTTCAAGTTGTTGAAATGGGTTGTATTAAATGGGGCTTGCATGCCTCTTGTTCTATCTTGTAAAAGTTATGAGAGTAGAATCACTAGAAGTGAGGTTTTCTTTCTTTTGTAAAATTGCAAGGAGTAAGGAGGACCCAAGGAGGCTTGAAGACCCATGAATGTATGGGATACACACATGTAATAGCTTAGTTTAATCCACTCACTTAAAATCAACCAAGTGATGCACCTATGGCTCTAAATGCGTCACTTGGTTAGGCTCATGGTCATCCCACCCTAGAAGCATGCTAGGCGCATTTATTTATTTATGCTTTCCATATCCTATTGATGTATGAGATGCATGACTAGGATATAGAGAACCTAAATAAGAAGATAAAAATGATGAGATCTTTGCAAGCAAAAATCCTCCACTTAGAATGTCTAAGTATTTTTCAAATATTAAGTCAAAATGGATACAAATTAAAAGAGTTTTAATTAATTCAAGCCTTCTACCAATAGTGTATGCCATGGGATGCTACCGATTTTGTGTGATGGTACTCGGTCATGGAGGTCACACTTAGGAGGAAAGCTGTGAGCATACACTTAGCATGAGATGTATCTTTGATTCAAGAACCCTCATGCGTTGGCACTCAGTCACGGGGGACGACGTGAGGCCGTCTTAAGACGAAGAATGATTGGTGGGTTTGACTTAACACTTAGTAGTGTAGATGGCACACAGTCACATGGGTCTATATGAAAAGTGAGGCAAAATATATCAAGAATTGCATGAGATGCAACTAGCAAAAGTTGCTTACCTTTTGATTGCTCATGGATGGCACTCGGTCACAGGGATCCATTGGCAAGTCATTAGGATCTTGGTTCTCACTAGGAAATGTGATTTCCCAAATTCTTCTTGGGGGTGAAGGATTTGATAAAATAGTGGGAGAAAAGCATGCTTGAAAGACCAAGAACATGTTTTTTATATCAAATTCAACCACATGCTTATACTCTTTTTTCGTCTCTTGTAGATTTTTGAAATTTTCAAAACAATATGGCTAAAAATCCATTCGCTAGTATTTTTGAAACCAATAAGCTAATCGGGCCTAACTTCCAAGATTGGTTGAGAATCCTTAAGATAATTCTTGACTCCGAGAAGAGGACTTATGTACTTGATCAAAGTCCGCCAAACACATTAGGTGATGACCCTTCTGATGAGGCACGTAAAGTGTTCACTAAATTTGTAGATGATGATCTACAAGTAAGGTGTCTCATGATGGCATATATGACTGATGAGCTCCAAAAATCTCATGAGCACATGAAACATGCTCGAGAAATCTATGTGCACCTACAACAGTTGTATGGAGTACAATCAAGACACGAAAGGTTCGCTTTGTCAAAGGAGCTTTTTAGAGCAAGGATGAGTAAAGGTTCGAGTGTCCATAACCACGGGCTTAAGATTATTGGACTCATCTAAAATCTTGGATAACTTGACATGATTAGGGACAATGACCTTTACATAGATTTAATCCTACAGTCGTTACCTCCATCATTCGACCCATTCATCATGAACTTTAATATGTCCAAGCATGAAGTGACGATTAACGAATTGGTGAACATGTTTGTGTCTGCCGAGTTGACCTTAAAAAAGGAAAATCCTTTCATGATTGCCTCCACCTCCAAGTTAGAAGGCCTTAGGGGCCCAAGAAAGGGAGGAAAAAGGAAGAAAAGTTCTTCCAAAGGGAAGCAACCTGAGAAGAGTTCTGGGAGAGTTAAGAAAAAGGCTAAGACCGATGCAAATTATTTCTACTGTGGTGAAAAGGGACATTGGAAGAGAAACTGTAAAGCTTACCTTGATACTCTTGAGAAGGGTATGTTATTCATTGAAGTGCATTTAACAACCAATTCTTCCACATGGGTATTTGATACCGCATGCAGTTCTCATCTATGTAATTAGTTACAGGGGATGGAAAGAAGAAAGGGACTTCGTGAAGGGGATATGATCCTCCGCCTAGGAAATGGAGCAACTGTTGCGGCCACTTTCCAAGGCATAATCAAGTTAGACTTGGAGAATGCTAAAATTGAATTAGATGCAGTTTATTATGCACCCCATCTTGTTAAGAACATCATATCAATTCCCGTTCTTGATAATGAAGGATATGATTTTTCTATATCGAATGGGACATTGACGATGTTAAAGAATGGTTCTTTAATTCCTAAAGGTACATTAATGAATGGATTATACATACTTGATTCCCAACCTTCACTTATGCATATTCAATCGAATAAAAGGAAGCTAGATATCCAAGAAGATGCCATGTTATGGCATGCAAGACTTGGTCATATCTCTAAAAATAGGATGAGCAAGTTAGAAGCGCTTAAAGCACTAAATGTTAGTGGCATTGAGAACCTTCCTATTTGTGAATCTTGTTTAAAGGGAAAAATAACCAAAACTCCATTTGTAGGACAAACGGAGCGAACCACACATCTATTAGATTTGATTCATTCGAATGTTTGTAGACTACTAAGAATTAGTGGGAGAGGAGGCTATTCCTACTTCATCACTTTCACTGATGATTGTAATCGGTATGGACATGTGTATCTTATGAAGTACAAATCCAAGGCCTTTGAAAAGCTCAAAGAGTACAAGAATGAAGTAGAAAAGAAAAAAGGACTTAGTATTAAAACTCTTCGATCGGATCGAAGAGGTGAATACTTAAGTACCGAATTCTTGGATTATCTAAAAGAGAATGGGATTCTTTCACAGTGGACTCCACCCGACACACCCCAACATAATGGAGTAGCCGAAAGGAGAAACAATACTTTATTGGACATGGTACGTTCCATGATGAATTTTTCCAATGTACCTATATCCTTTTGGGGATACGCCTTAGAAATGGCGGCGATGCTACTAAATGTAGTACCTTCAAAGTCTGTGCCAAAGACACCATATGAGATATGGCATGGCAAAGCACCCTCTTACCATTATTTGAAAGCTTAGGGATCTCTCGCCTACGTGAGATAAACAGTGGGAGATAAGTTGGATAGTAGACCCACCTTGTGCAAGTTTGTGGGATAACCAAGAGAGTTTATGGGTATTACTTTTATGATCCCTCGAAGCAAAACGTGTTTATTTCAAGGAACGGCCACTTTTTGGAAAAGGAATTTCTATTAGATAGAAATAGCATTGTCATTTAACTCGATGAAGTTCAAGACGATCAAGAAATCCCACAAGCAGCAGAAACAAATACGGAATTAGAACCTTGTACATACCCTCTAAGAAGGTCTGACCGGATCAAGAAGCAACCCAAAAGGTTTGGATTCCTTCATGAGACGGGTCAATTAGATAGTGATCCAAAGACCTATGAGGATGCAATGTTGGACATAGATTCGAGACGTTGGCTAGAAGCCATGAGATTCGAAATGGACTCCATGTACTCAAACAAAGTATGGACTTTAGTAGATCTACCAGAGGGAATAGTTCCCATCGATTGCAAGTGGATCTATAAGCGGAAGCTTGGAGTAGATGGAGAAGTAGTGACTTTTAAGGCATGGCTAGTGGCAAAAGGTTACACTCAAAGACCTGGTATCGATTTTGAGGAAACATTTTCACCGGTTGTTATGTCTAAGTCCATTCGGATCTTACTTGCCATAGCCGCATAATATGACTATGAGATATGGCAAATGGATGTTAAAACCTCTTTCCTCAATGGTGATATTGAAGAAGAAATTTACATGGAGCAACCACAAGGTTTTACATCTAAAGGGAGTGAGCAAAAGGTTTACAAACTCCATAAATTCATTTATAGATTAAAACAAGCGTCCCGAAGTTAGAACATACATTTTGACAAAATGGTCAAATCGTTTGGCTTTATCAAAAATATGTATGAACCCTATGTGTACAAGAAATCTAGTGGGAGTACAGTACAGTTTATTATGCTTTATGTCGATGACATCCTTTTCATTAGGAATGAGGTAGGAATGTTAGAGTGTACTAAAGCATGGTTATCTACACAATTCTCCATGAAGGATTTAGGATAAGCATCCTACGTATTAGGAATACGTATCTATATAGATAGATCGAAGAGGATGATGGGGCTTTTCCAAACCCCGTACATTGACAAGATACTAAAGAGGTTTAGTATGGAAGAATCCAAGAGGGGATGGGACATGGCATTCGTCTCTCAAAGTCTATGGCCCCCAAGACTGAGGAAGAGAAGCGAAGAATGTCCCACATACCTTATGCCTCCGCCATAGGAAGCATAATATATGCAGTGCAATGTACTAGACCGGATGTGGCACGCTTGTTAAGTGTTATGAGTAGGTTCCAATCCAAACCAAGTGAGAGTCACTGGATAGCCATAAAAGCAATCCTTAAGTACTTGAGAAGAACTAAGGACATGTTCTTGATATATGGCAACAGAGAATTAAAACTATAAGGGTTTTCGGATTCAAGTTTCCAATCCGATGTAGATGACTTCAAATCCACTTCATGATTTATATTTTGCCTCAATGACAGCCCAGTAAGTTGGAAAAGTTCCAAACAAGACACCACGGCCAATTCAACCACCAAAGCAGAGTATATTGCAGCTTCAGAAGCTGCAAAGGAGGGTGTTTGGATGAAAAACTTTATCCAAGAGTTGAATGTGGTGCCTAGCATTGCTGAGCCAATTGTTGTCTTCTGCGACAACAACGGAGCGGTAGGGCAAGCAAAAGAGCCAAGATCTCATCAGCGATCCAAGCACATTTTGAGATGATATCATTTGATCCGGGAGATCATTGATAGAGGCAACATCCGAGTGGAGAGAGTTGCCTCAGAAGAGAATATAGCAGATCCACTGACAAAACCCCTATCGCAAAAGGTCTATGAAGGACATCTTGAGAAGATGGGTTTCAAGGCCATGGGGTATTGGCTTTAGGGCAAGTGGGAGATTATTGGAATAATGCCCATTAAGCCAATTAGATTGGCCTTGCAAACTATTTCGTTGTAAGACAATCTTGATTCAATGATATTCATCATATGGCCATCTTCAACATATGCTCTTCATTTACTTCACTAGCATTTGGATGAAGCTCGTAGATCACAAAAGACTATGGGACTTGTCTTGGTGACTATGGAATAATCCTCACACGGTCATGATCTTAAATCGTCAAAGTCATAGGATCTTAAGAGAACAAGGGCATCTAAGATTCGGATAGACTTGCACTAACGATGCATAATCCAAGAGTTGGATAGTGTTCCATTCCATAGAAACTGTATGAGATACGGGTGCATGTTAGTGGGTGCTTGTTAGGGAACAAGGCACTGAAGACCCACCTAGAGAATCCACTAGATAGCCCAAGTGGCAAGTCGGTAGTGGCGAGTTCTCCCGCTTACGCTAGTGCATATTATTAGTTCTTTAAACTGAGGATCCATGGTAACCTTGTGTCCGGTCCTCATGCTTTGACTCTTTCTTGACCACTTAGCAGGTCTTTCGGGTTGACATTGGATATGAGCAACTTGGCATGGAGGTTTGTGAGATCTAAGATAGAATCCGACTCCACGTCTTTGTTAAGGGCGAGTGCTTCTCCTATATGTTCTATAATGATCGATTCCAAGAAATCCTTGCGCAAGGTGATGTGACAATTTGGAAAGGCGTTTCCAAAGATGAGGTCACAAACGGAATTGAACATTAAGAATAGAAACATAGTATCGAGGCTATTAGAGAGCCGACTAATATCTTGTCAAGGCCTTTTTCGGGAGATAGGAAACGGAAGGACCGTATTTGCATGGTACACATAATGCTAGAATGGTTCTTCAAGAGCATTCATTTTGGCCAATTAGTTGGGCTCCATGGGCTTGAGGTTGGACATCGACCATGGAGATTGGGTACTCTTCAATTAATGAGATTAATTGAATCAAGTCGCTTAGTTTAAAGGAGTTTAAACTAATATGAATATTTGATATTCCAAAAGTCACAAGGTGTTGTGAGCCCATGTCCAATGAATAGTAAAACCTAATGGGTCACACACAAAATCCAATGACATGGTCAATTGAAGGAAGTAAAGTTTTCTAAGAGTTAGAAAATTCATAACCGTTTTGGAGAAGGCAAAATTGTAGTCAATTTGAACTGATCAATTTAAATGTTAAATTGGTCAAATTAATTTAAGAGTTAAATTAAGATCAATTAATTAAGGGTTAATTAATTGATGTCACATGACTATCAAATGGTCAAAATTAATTTAAGGGTTAAATTGACTTTGACTAGCTTAAATAGTTAAGCATTTTTTATTTAAGAGTTAAGTCAAATTATTATTGGTTAAATTAAAGTGCTTAATTTAATTGAGTTGGAGGATTATTTTTGGGAGAATAATTAAGTGAATGGTTCATTTAATGTGAATTGGAATTTAATTGCAAGACATTTCATAAGATGAAATTTGTGCTTCAATTAATATTCTTATTCACTAATTACTAGTTAGTGGCCACCTTGGCAAGGACACCTGGAATCATCTCCTTGGGGATGTTCATGGACCACTCCTATATATAGATATAGGAGTGTGTCCAGCCAATAGGGTGTGAGTGAGAGCAAGTGTGTGCATAACTAGTGTGATTTCTCCCCACATTTTGTGTAGTGGGAATCTAATTTGTTTGCATCCTATTATTCTCTCCAACTTTCTCCTCCTCCTTCTTCCCAGCCTTCCTACCCTCATTCTCTGCAGATATTCCAGCCATTCTGTAGAGAAGAGGCCAAAGATTTGGTTTTTGGACTTTTACATTAGAGGCAATCTAATTTGGTTGCTTTTGCTCTTGGCTGGAGCAGTCTTATGGCAGCCGGTTTTTGCTAATTCTGGGAGGACCTCTGGTGTTCTGATTGGGCTGAATTTTGGACTGAAGAATCTTAAAAGGTTGAGGAGTTCTTGTAAAAATTTCAGTAAAAACGGAGGAGTCCATCTAAGGGAAAATTGGTGGTGATCCTGCTGCGCCGGTGAAGAGACAGTTTGACGATTTTCAAGAGTTTTCTCTTGCTCTTCGATTTTCTTTCATCACCCAGGTATTTTTACCTTTATAAATATGAATTCCATGTATGTCTTGATCCTGGGGGTGTTGTGTGGGCTATTTTATTCAGTTTTATTTTTGAAATATTTGGATCCTAGTGCCGCCCATACCTTCACGGCTATCTAGAGGGTTCTTTGGGCAAGCCTTCTGTGAACTTATTCTCTAACAAGTACCCATATCTAATATGGATTGCTCATAAAATAGATCAATATCTAACTCCTTGGATTTATGCATCATTAGTGTAAGTCTATTTGAATCTTAGATGCCTGTCTCATAAGATTCTATGATTTAGAATATTTTAAAATCACGATCGTGTAAGACTTATTTCATGATCACTTTCCAAAGTGAAACCAAGGCCCGTAGTCTTATATGATCTAAGGGCTTCAACCGCATACTAATGAAGTAAATAAGCATAAGATAAAGATGGCCATTGAATACGAATATCATGTTGGAATAGTACCTGGCAAGCCAATCAAATTGGCCTTGTAAAACAATCTTGATTAAATGATATTCTTTATATGGCCACCTTCATCTTATGCTTTATATTACTTCACTTGTATTTGGATGAAGCTCTTAGGTCACACATGATTACAAGACTTCGTTCGATAACCATGGAATAAGTATTGCATGGTCGTGATCTTAAATCTTCCAAGTCATAGGACCATACGAGACAGGACATCTGAGATCCCAATAGGCTTACACTAACGATGCATAAATCCAAGAGTTAGATATTACTTCGATCTAGGAGCAACCATATGAGATACGGGTGCATGTTAGTGGGTGCTTGTTAGAGAATAAGGCACTGAGACCCTCCGAAAAATCCACTAGATAGCCGTAGTGGTAAGTCAGTAGTGATCAATTCTTCCACTTACGCTAGTGCATATTATTAGTCCTCTGACCTGAGGATCCATGGTAACCTTATATCCAGTCCTCATGCTTTGACTCTTCCTTGACAACTTAACGGGTCTTTCGAGTTGAGGTTGGGTATGAGCTACTTGGCATGGAGGTTTGTGAGATCCAAGATGGAATCTGACTCTTCGCTTTTGTGAAGGACAAGTGCATCTCCTATGTATTCTATAATGATCGATCCAGGAAATCCTTGTGCAAGGTGGTGTGACAATTTGGAAAAGGAGTTTTTCAAAGATGAGGTCACACAAGGGAATCGAATATTGAGAATAGAGACATAGTATCAAGGCTATTAGGGAAGCAACAAATATCTTTCCCTAGGCCTCTTTCGGGAGATAGAAGACGGAAGGACCGTATTTGTGTGGCACGCGTAGAGCTGTGATAGTTCTCCAGAATATTCATTTCGGCCAATTAGTTGGGCTCCATGGGCTTGAGGTTGGATATCAACCATGGAGATTGGGTGCTCTTCAATTAATGAGATTAATTGAATTGAGTCGATTAGTTTAAAATGAGTTTTAAACTAAAATGAATATAAGATATTCAAAAGTCACAAAGAGTTGTAAGCCTATGTCCAATGAATGGTAGAACCTATTAGGTCACACACAAAAGTCAAATAGCTTCCAAAATTGGTAGAGCAATTTTCTAAGTGTTAGAAAAATCACCCTTTGGTGACCAATTTTCAAAGTTCCAATCTAACGGTCAATTTTGATTTGATTAATTTAAGTGTTAAATTAATCAACTAATTTAAGAGTTAAATTAGACCAATAATTAACGAGTTAAATATTTGGTACCATGTTGCCCATCAATTGGACAAGTTGACTTAAAGAGTTAAGTTGACTAATTTAAGCATAGGAGTTAAGCTTGTTTGATTTAAGAGTTAAATCAAAGGTTAATTAATTAAATTAAAGTGCTTAATGTAATTAATGGAAAGAATAATTTTTGGAGGGAAAATTTAAATGAAGTGTTCATTTAAATTAGCATCTTAATTAATTTGGAATTAAATTCCAAATGAAATTGAAATGCACTTGAAATTCAAGTAAGACTTGAATTTGAATTTTGCCAACTTGGCATGCCACTTGGGCGGTCACCTTGAGGAAGGTGTGATGCCAACTTGCATCACACCTTCCATCCTCTATATATAGATATAGAAAGCATGCAAAATCCGTACTTAATGGCTGAAAAGTGTGAGAATTAGATTCTTGGATTCCCTCCAAAATCTCTCTCTCCATGCATTGCATCATGAGTTGAAGCTTTGCATTTCTTCTTCTTCCCAACCTAAAAATCAGCCTCCTCTATCTCATTTTCTCCTTTATAACTCCAGCTTCTAGTGAGGGGAAATTAGAAGATTGTTTGGTGTGTGGATTGTTTCAATAGATGTTAGTGTTTCACATCGGTGAAATAAATAAATTGTGGTCTCTATATATAGTCTTGGGCAATCCTTACCCCATGAGCTAGCTTTTGGGATTGAGTTAGGCCCAATGTCCATTCTTTAACATGGTATCAGAGTCACTTATTCCCGATGTTGGGTTAGCCAATGTTGTTGGGCTACCCATTTCATGTTATTCCACGCTCCAGATGTTCATCCCTGGGCGTGCACGGGGTAAGTTAGTGTTTCACATCGGTGAAATAAATAAATTGTGGTCTCTATATATGGTCTTTGGGCAATCCTTACCTCATGAGCTAGCTTTTGGGGTTGAGTTAGGCCCAATGTCCATTCTTTAACAATAGAGGCCAGGCGATTAACTTGCTCAGTTTTGGAGATCCACCTACAGCAGCTTTCGGTTGGAGAATTTTTATGGAGCGATCCAGAAGGATTTTTGGCTCCAATTTTTCATAGTAGCTTCCCTTGTGTACGAAGGTTTTCCAGATTTAATTTCGTGAATTTTGGAGCAGTTTAGCCTAGGCAATTGTTGTCATCTTTCTGTTGTTCTAGTTCCAGACAATTTTTGGACTTGTGAGAGATAGTTGATCTTCTCCTTGATTTTGAGCTACAAGAGGTAATTCTTCATCCTAATCCAGATCTATAGCATGACTAGATCCTTAGGAGCTCATGTAGCTTTGTTAATTTCGAGCCTATGAAGCTTTGATTTGTGGATCCTAATGCTACTATAGCATTCATATTATTCAATCAAGATTGTATCACAAGTGAAATAGTTTACATGCTAATCCAATTGGCTGTGGGGCATTATTCCAACACTAAGGACTTGAACCAAATGCAAGTGAAGTATAAAAAGCATAAGATGAAAATGACCATTTTATAAGATACCATTCAATCAAAATTATCTCACAATTAGAGTAAAATGTACACACCAATTCTAATTGGCTGCGAGGCACTATTCTAGAAAATAGTTCATCCATCAAATCAACCAACTATTTTTGGTTTTCGTAGAACAAGAAAAAATATTGTAGCATTGAAAAATGCCTAAAATGGAATAAACAAAACACTTCAAGTGGCTAAATTAACTAACTAAATATCTAGAGTAAGCTTAGAATTTTAATTTTGCTAGAATCCTAACAAAACTATCAGAGAATAGTAGTCCAAAATTAATATTTGTACACAAATAAAATTCAAATACATGTATTTAGCATGCTTCTTCATAACTAGCAGACTTCGCCATCGCGTGACGCTGCACCCTCTAATGATAATTACATCATCATCCACAAACTAAAACACACAAACTAGCTTGTATATATCCCTCTGTAAAGCCAGTGCATTGGATGTAGATGGTGAGATTGAGAATATTTTGGAAATTTCATAGATTTTGTTGGTCTTAATAATCACAAAAGATGACAAAAGTCATAAATGGATTTTTTCATAAATGAAGTAGAAATTTGGTTCTCATATTATGAAATGCCAATCCACTGTTAAAATATAAAATAACTGCAACTTCTAATCCAGTCAAGTTTTGGAAGTGGCACTCAGACAAAATAGAGATTTTTCACAAGTGCAATTCATGAATAAAAGAGAAAGCTAGAATTGTTTAGGAAATAAAGCATAAAAACTCCAATAGTGAAGTCATGAACTACTAAAGGCATACAAAGTAGGTCAGACCAATCTAGTCACAAGCTTCAGAATTTAAGGTATATATACTAAACTAGTTTCTATTGGAATTAATTAGGACTCTAGATAGTATGTTAAGTGGAGAAGAGATGAGAATTCTTTGGGTTCTCAATCCCACATTGGAAAATAAGAAAAGGATAGTTCATTTATTAGGTGAATATCATGTCATTCTTTCAGATTATTCTAAGGTTTTGGAGAGTGTCCAAGTGCATGGGAATTATATATATTGTTCGAATAATATATATATATATATTTAATAATCAAAACTTAGCACTTAGCACTTTACACGTGCACGATGCGACGTAGATTAAATTCAAATTATATTTTAATTTAGTATTTATTTAAATACATAATTTAATTAATTGTTTAAATTACATTTTTAATCAGAAACAATGTGAATGTTAGGAAAAATACAAGACTATTATAATCAGTGTGTTGTTTCAACTAACAATCATAATTGTGTGAATAGTTGTTGTAACACTATATAAGGGGAATTAATCCACACAAATTATGTATGCATTTTTAAAGCGAAGTATTATTACTCTCTAGCAAAAAGATATTTCATACTCTTTTCAATTATTCTCAACATCAAAGGAAATTCTTAAGTAGGAATTTCAGAGTGCTGACTACAATTCCTTGGGTGCCTTAGTTGAATCCTATGGGTGAATTGCCATAGTCCCTGCAGCACAAATAGTGGGGGCAATTATCAACTTAAGGATAGTGTAGGGGTTTCTGCACGCAATTAGGCACATCAGACTTCCAACTTTTCAAAATATTTTTCTAGCAAACTTAAGGTGACAATTGAAAAGATAGAAGGAATGAGAGAAAGTTCATTTCAAGTGGTGGATCAGAATCTAATAAAATTGGACCGAGTTGATGGGACAAACTTCAATCGATGGAAGGACAAATTGATGTTCATGCTCACTGCATTGAAGATTGCCTATGTGCTGGACCCAAATTTGAAAGATCTTCCAGCACCACAGGATAACGATTTACAGACACTCAAAGCTGAAAGAAAGAAAAGGTAGGATGACGAAGTACTATGCCGTGGCCACATCCTTAACACATTGTTTGATCGTTTATATGATCTCTTCACTAACGTTCAGTCACCAAAAAAATTTTGGAAGGCACTAGAATCCAAGTACATGGCTGAAAAAGAAGGGGCAGATAAGTTCTTAATTATGAAATTCTTTGAATTCAAGATGATTGATAATGTGTCTATTATGGATCAAGTGCATGATTTTTCTATCTTAATATCAAAATTAAAAGAACTGAAAGTTGAGATTTCTGAATCATTACAAGTGGGGGCTATAATAGCAAAATTACCCCTAGTTGGAATGATTACAGAAAGAAAATGCTTCATACAACCAAAGATTTTAATTTGGAACAGTTTGAAAAACATTTAAGGATCGAGAAGGACACTCGAAATTTGTAGAAAAGGCATGTTGAAACTTTCTCTGAGGAGAAATATGTGGATGAAAAGAAGCCTAGTTTAGGAGGAAAGAAATCTGGAAAAGACGTGCCTAAAGGAAGGAAAAGGAACTTCTAGGAGACTGTTGGTTCTGAAATAAAGAAATACCAGACCAACAAGTCATGCTATAATTGCAGGAAAATGGGTCATCTTAAACGTGATTGTCACTACAGAAAGAAGCAGAGGATAGAAAATGCCAATAGTGCAAATATGGTTGATACAGAAAATGCCATTGTTGCCATGATTTCTAATTTGCACATTGGTATGATCACTGAATTGAACATGGCTACTGCGACAAAGTCTCCTATTGGTGGTACAAATCTGGTGCTACTGTCCATGTGTGTAATGACCTAGCACTATTCAAGACCTTGGAGAAGGTTGATAATGGGCAAGAAGTAATGATGGGAAATGGCAACACCACTAAGGTCCTTGGTAGAGGTACTGTTGAACTATCTTTCACTTCTAGAAAGAAATTAGTACTAGTTAATGTTCTTTTTGTTCCCCAAATTAGGAAAAACCTTGTATCTGCAAATTTGTTATGTAAGAAAGGAATTAAAGCTGTTCTAGAATCTGATAAGGTTGTATTTTCTAAGAGTGGTGCCTTTGTTGGCAAAGGCTACTCTTGTGATGGCATGTTCAAATTGAGTGTTGCTAATAAAATGAATGATTCGGCTTACTTTGTTGACTCTTCTTCTTTTAATTTATGGTATGGTAGAATGGCACATGTTAATTTGGGTTATATTAAGTATATGTCAAAGCATGGTTTAATTTCTTGTAATGATATTAGCAGTGAAAAGTGTGAAATATGTATACAAGTAAAAATGACCAAGAAACCATTTCCTTATGTTCAAAGATCTTCTAAATTATTAGAACTTATTCATTCAGATATATGTGAATTAAATAGAATTTTAACTAGAGGAGGAAATAGATATTTCATCACTTTCATTGATGACTATTCTAGATATACTTATGTCTATTTAATGAAAACAAAAGATCAAGCTTTTGATATGTTTATGCTCTATAAAGCTGAAGTAGAAAATCAAAATGAAAAGAAAATTAAAATTTTAAGAAGTGATAGGGGAGGTGAATACTTTCCTTCTGAATTTAAGTCTTTTTGTGAAAATAATGGCATCATACATGAAATGAGTGTACCATATACCCTTCAACAGAATGGTTTGGCAGAAAGAAAAAATAGAACACTAGTTGATATGGTGAATGCAATGATATTAAATGCTAAACTGCCTAATAATTTATGGGGTGAAGCCTTACTGACTGCATGTCATGTACATAATAGAATACCTTCTAAGAAATTTAAAGTATCTCCATATGAATTATGGAAATGGAGGAAACCAAACTTAAGTTACCTTAGAGTTTGGGGTTGTCTAGCCTTTCATAGAGTGACAGATCCTAAACGGACAAAGTTAGGACCAAGAGCTATAAAAAGTGTGTTTGTAGGATATGCTCAACATTCTAAGGCATATAGATTATTGGACTTGGAGTCTAATGTGATAGTAGAATCAAAGGATGTTGAATTTATTGAAAATAAATTTGGTAATTATTTTAATGCAACTATACAAACACATCAGCGAACTGATCAAAACACATTACCTAGTAGTAAAAGGAACATAACTGAGTCTCCTAGTAAACCTAGAAGAAGTCAAAGGATCAGAAAAGAAAAGAGCCTAGGACCAGACTTTGTTGATCCCCAGTCTATTATTTTCTTAGTTGAGGGTAATAGGGAATCAGTGCTCAACAAATTGCCTATTACATTATATGTAGAAGGAGATCCTAAAACCTATAAAGAAGCTATGACATCTAGAGATGTAGCATTCTGGAATGAGGCAATCAATGATGAAATGGACTCAATATTGTCTAATAATACTTGGGTATTAGTAGATTTACCCCCTAGTTCAAAACCTATAGGTTGCAAATGGGTCTTCCGAAGAAAATATAATGCAGATGGGTCTATTCAAACTTTTAAGGCTAGGTTAGTGGCAAAATGTTTTAGACAAAATGAAGGTATTGACTATTTTGATACATATGCACCAGTAGCTAGAGTAACATCTATTAGAGTATTGTTTGCTCTAGCATCTATTCATAATTTATGTGTGCATCAAATGGATGTCAAAATAGCTTTCCTCAATGGTGATTTAGATGAGGAGGTATATATGGAACAACCTAAGGGATTTACTCTTCCTGGAAATGAAAAGAAGGTATGCAGGTTGGTAAAGTCATTATATGGCTTGAAACAAACACCAAAATAGTGGCATGAGAAATTTGATTCTGTTATTTTGTCTAATGGGTTTAAGCATAATAATGCGGATAAGTGTATTTATTCTAAATTTACAAAGGATTATGGTGTCATTGTGTGCTTGTATATTGATGATATGCTGATATTTGGGACAAATATGAATGGCATAAATGAAACAAAGACGTATTTATCCTCGTAGTTTAAAATGAAAGATCTAGGTGAGATAGATACTATCTTGGGGATTAAAGTTACGAAAAATAGTAGGGGTTATGCTTTGTGCCAATCCTACTGCATTGAGAAAATTGTAAAGAAATATCAACATTTGGGAATCAAAGAGGTAAGCACCCCATATGATAGTTTACACAAATTAGTGGAGAACTCTAGGAGAGCTATTGCTCAAATTGAGTATGCTAGTGCAATTGGTAGTTCAATGTATGCCATGCATTGTACTAGGCTAGATATTTCCTTTACTATCTGCAAGCTTTCCAGATATACTAGTAATCCTGGCACTAAACATTGGAAAGCAATTGCTAGAGTCCTTGGATATCTTAAAAGAACTATAAATTCAGGAATGTATTATGAAAATTACCCAGCGATATTAGAGGGATACACTGATGCCAGTTGGATAACAATTCCCAGTGACAATCAGTCTATGTTTGGTTGGGTGTTTACCCTTGGTGGAGGAGCTATCTCTTGGGCTTCTAAGAAACAGACGTGCATAACTCATTCCACTATGGAGTCTGAGTTTGTAGCATTCACAGGAGTAGGTCAAGAGGCAGAATGGCTGAAAAATTTATTACTAGAAATAGAGTTGTGGCAACAACCAATGCCAGCCATTTCTTTACATTGTGATAGCGAAGCTGCTATGTCTAGAGCTTATAGCAAGATTTATAATGGAAAATATAGATATATAAGCTTGAGACATGAGTATGTCAAGTAATTAATTCTTGAAGGAATTATAACCCTAATATATACAAGAACAAGTAATAACTTGGTAGACCCATTCACAAAAAGACCTACTAAGGATTTAGTAAAAAAACATCAATTGGAATAGGCTTAAGACCCTTTTCCTAGAGTCACCAGTAATAGAAACCTCTCTAGTATTACCACTAGTTAAAAGATCAATGGGTAAAAACAAGTTATTGATAATTAGTTGTGGAGGTACTAGGACAACTTTCAAGTAAGCTAGTACATAATATTTGGAGGATGAGTATAACTCTTAATGAGGCTTAGGTGTTTGAATATGACTAAAATTATTCAAAACTTAAGGGAAACCTCACCTATAAAAACATAAAGAGTGGTGTCGCTCCTGGTAAAGGTTCAAGGGTTGACCTTTGGAAATGTTTATGAATACTAGGATGTAGCACATGGCCATATTGGTGCTATAAGAATCTCAGTGAATTTCTAAAGGTCTTGGAGAGTCTTATGTGTGATACTTCCGGTTCTAATGCAAAGAATAATGGTTCAATCGCTTAAGACACCATCTATTCTATTACAACTTTAAAGTACTTACACTAAGGAAAGATTCAAGTCGAGAGACATCTTTCTTATGCATGATTCTATAAATTCTTAACATCACTATCTAAGTGGGGGATTGTTGGAATTAATTAGGACTCTAGATAGTATGTTAAGTGGAGAAGAGATGAGAATTCTTTGGGATCTCAATCCCACATTGGCAAAATAAGAAAATGAGAGTTCCTTTATTAGGTGAATATCTTGTTATGCTTTCAAATTATTCTAAGGTTTTGGAGAGTATCCAAGTGCATGGGAATTATATATATTGTTTGAATAATATATATATATTTAATAATCAAGACTTAGCACTTAACACTTAGCACTTTGCACGTGCACGACGTGGTGTGGATTAAATTCAAATTATATTTTAATTTATTATTTAATTAAATACGTAATTTAATTAATTATTTAAATTACATTTTTAATCAAAAACAATGTGACTGTTAGGAAAAATACAAGACTATTATAATCAGTGTGTTATTTAAACTAACAGTCATAATTGTGTGAATAGTTATTGTAACACTATATAAGGGGAATTAATCCACACAAATTATGTACGTATTTTTAAAGCAAAGTATTATTACTCTCCAGCAAAAAGATATTTCATGCTCTTTTCAATTATTCTCAACATCAAAAGAAATTCTTAAGTAGGAATTTCAGAGTGCTGACTGCAATTCCTTGGGTGCCTTAGTTGAATCCTGTGGGTGAATTGCCATAGTCCCTGAAGCACAAATAGTGGGGGCAATTATCACCTTAAGGACAGTGTAGGGGTTTCTGCACGCAATTAGACACATCAGACTTCCAACTTTTCAACATATTTTTCTAGCAGTTTCATCATCACTAATGTCAGTTGTACAACAGTTAGCTCTATGTGATTTCTGATTAAAAATGTGGTTAAGTATCATCAAAGTCAAAAGGGTTGAAATCCCTAAAAGACTATGTATACATATATATATATATATGTGTGTGTGTGTGTACATGTGTGTATTTTCTTTTCTTCTCTAGCATTAACAACTTCTTAAGTTTTAGGCAAGTTTTTTCTTCAATACGGCATAAGCAGGCACTATCATGTGGTTAGGTGTATACTAATAAGTCTTAGCAAGTCTTGAAAAAGAAAATAATAATAATAATAATAAAATGAAATAAATACCATAACACCAAAAATAAGGCTCTAAATTGTAACTAATGTAATTCTAAAGGGAAGCGAGAACACAGAAGGGAATAAAAACAAAAATAAAGATAATAAATCTTAAGATCTGGTATTTCAATGACACAAGCACACTCTCGTACCTCAACTCCAGCATGTTCTGAAAAACAACAAATTTTTAAGTCAAAATTATCCATTGCAATGTTCAGCATGGTAAAGATCAAAAAATGGAATATTCAGAGATCATATCTAAATTTGGAAAGATAAACGATGTATTCTAGAGAATTTTTTCATTGTCAAGGTTCAATTACTTTAGAAAAGCAAAAGAGATCATTTAGCTAAAGAAGGGAAACTAAAATGGAAAGATACTATAGAATACACGTTGCATTTCCACTTCACATTGACTTTATAAGTTCACATGAGCAAAAACTAGATCAGTTAAGTCGTTGGTTGGTCCACTCTTGTCTCGTGCCCAAACACAGGATGATAGAGAAGCAAACTAAACTTTACAGTGGCTTCTATCACAAAATGCAGAATTTCAAGAATTGGCAACTAGTTGTCGAAGGCAACAAGTTTTCAAGAATGTGTTGGACATAAGCAGAGCAATCGGACTTTTTGATACAGATGAAAAGTTTTTCGGGGTGGTGGAAGCAGACACCAAAGGTTGGTAATCAACAGTGATAGCTAGCTATCAGTGGTCGGAAATCAATGGTCAGAGGTTGGTGGCCAGCGGTTGGCGATCGGTGGTTAGTGATAGGCTCTTGAAGGGATAATGATTAAAAGTCGGGATTTCTGGGGCAACTTTTTAGGGCAAAAAGTTTTGATAGAGAATATCTTCTATTTTGATTTTTTATATTTAAATATTCATATTGGTTATCTATGTTTTGAACTTATTTCTATATACTATTGGGATCAATAATTCTTATTTTAATTTTTTATTATAAATATTAAAATTATGTCATAAAGTCAGTTTTGAAGTTCTATTTCAAATGTATCTCTATTATTTTTATTTTTTTTTTAAATTTATAAAATTAGATATGGAAATAAAGACGGATTTTAAAATAAAATTTTAAATTATATATTGTCTCTATTCCACCAACAAATCCATCTTGAATTTTTTTATTTTGAGACAGATTATCTCTGTCTCAAATGAAAACATTTTTTGTCTGTGAATCAATGTTTAAATCCATCTTTGTTGCTTCATCTTTTTTCTTTTCTATTTTTTTTTAAATCCTTGTGTGAATCTATCTCTATTTTCTAATTACTTTATTAAATTCATAAGGAATTAGATTCGGACTCTTAATTCATTGCTACTTCATGAAAGTTAGAAACAAAACAAAATCCATCTCTCAATTTCCGTCTTTGAAATCTTATTCTAACCTTAAAATTAATTGATTGAGTAAATGGGCCAAAGACCAAAAGACAAGCAGAATCCATCAAGGGAGCAGAAAAACCCTAATAGGCCTAAATCTATCAAGTCTACAAATACCAAGTCCCAAAGAGAAATAAAATATGAGAAATTATTCGACAAATTTCTCAAAGTAGAACTCTCGAGAAGAGTAGATCTCTTTGCATGCGTTCCTAAGAAGACTAATCAACACTCTTTTGTCTTCCAAAAAAAGATATCACTCCATTTTCGAACATCATCTATATATAATTTTTTATATAATATCTATTTTTTCAAATAATTTAGCTATATTTTCTTAACGTTTGTTTAAGTTGATATTTTATTGTGTAGTAAGTTTTGATGTTCTCAATATTATTCATTATTTTTTCATCTTTTTATACATTAGTAGATATCCAATTATAAATGAATATAGATATGGTAAATGTGTATCTGATCCGTTTAATATTCGCTCCAAATGTATATTTATTAAATAATATATTATCTATATTTTTCAATAAAAATCTCATAATCCATAAATATGTGTGTGTGTGTGTGTGTGTGTGTATTATAATTGAAGAATTGGGAAGAAAAAATAATAAATTTAAAAATTATTGTAATATAGTAAAAAATTGAACAATGAAGTTGATCAACATAATTGTTGTTGGTTGGCTTTATAATTAATATACTTAAATGACGTTATTAATATCAATTAGCATTAATAATCAATTATAAAGTCAATTATTAATTAGAAATTATGCTATTTGTTTGATTGCTTTCTTTTTAATGAAATTGTATAGTTCGTTCTATTAATTAAAATATATATTTGTTATAAGTTTACAAATTCACGTATTTGGATATTTATAAATAGATATCTAAATAATTATTATCAAATATTAATATCAAAAAAATAATTCGAATACGGATAAGTTTAATCAAATATGAATACAACTGAATAATTATGATCGAATATGGATATATCCAAATTCGACCAATATCTAATAGATACAAATTTGAATATCAGTCTTAAATATCTATCAAATCCATATATGTTTCGAATATTTGGAAAGTTAAACGGACACGAATATGAAGACAGTGTGTCCGATCTATTAAATATCTATTTACACCCTTAAGAACATGACATAAGCATGTCTAAGAAGCTTATTTCTTGATTTCAACCTAACATTTGCAGGTTAGACTATGAATTTGGTCCACAAATCCAACAAAAGGTTAAGGTCATTGGCGAATCTGATAAAAATTCACCAACACTCAAATTAGTATTACATTTTTGAATGAATGTAGGGGTTGTCTATGGTCCTAAACACATGGTTCTTATTTATAATCTTGTATGATTTTATTTTATGACAAGTGACATTTTGCTTAAATAAACAAATAAAAGATAATTTAAAACAATGACCCTTTTTCAAGTTATATACCACAACTATCCTTTTAGTTTGCTTAATCCTAACATCTAAATTTGTTTAATCTCTTATTTTCTTCAATTTTCTCACATGCTAAATTTCATATTTTTAGAAAATATAATAACAAAATAAAAAAAAAATAGTAATATTGGATGGCCCAATGCCCTAAACTTTTTTTCTCTATTTACATTATTTTTCTTTAAATGTTTTGTTCTATTTATCATTTTCTACTTAAATATTTAGCAGACAAAACTATAAAGATGCATTTTTTCATTTAAATATTTAGTACACAAATTAAACTAATAGAATTCAAACACATCATTTCTTTTTCTTTAAATATATAAAATTAATCACACACATATATATATATATGTATATAAAATTAATCATATTGATGAAGGTGTGAATAGTATTTGGGTAAGTTGGGCTGATGTCCAATACATTCGATCAGGTGCGAGGTCGATAGAGAGGCTTTTTGAGATAATTGGGTCGAGTCTTACAACCAATAGCACACGTCAGGCTAGCCGAGGTTCCCTTGGCTAAAGCACTCGACACTCAAGTCAGTTCAATCGACCAGAAGATAGAACAACAAAGTAAGGGCTTTTGAGTGATAAAATAGCATACCTTGTTGAAGGCTGGCAACGGGGTATTTATAGCTATCCTGAGGAGATTAATATGTTCATGTTGCCCTTATTATATAGAAAGGGCCCCTGTCCTTGCTTGAGGGCCTTTAAATCTTCTACAATGTTTGTACTATTCTAGGTGGTGCTTCATCCCGCCCCCTAGCACAAGGCGGTAGGAGGCGCGCGCTAGCCTGGTGTGGTAGAAAATGTGGTACTGGTGGTGGCATGCTCCATTAATGTGAAGGCTATCTATTAGAGCATTCAATGTGGTAAAGAGGTTGTCTTGCCAGTTCGACCTTTTAGGTCAAGGTGAATAGTTACTTGTGAAACATTTATGCAGACTCAAGAAAATGTATTTTTAGCCCCTTCGAAAAATGCATTTTGGTGGTTTACCCCCTCATGAAGAAAAAGGGGTAAAAAACCTACTTGTGTAGATGTGAGCTGTTGTGCAAGTAGGATATTTCCTGACTTTTATCAATTAAAATTACATTTTTATCCGTCCATCATATTTTTCGTTCTTTGTTTTTTTAGTTTTTTCCACTTTTCCCATTTCATTTCTTTAATTTCCATTGTCTTCTTCATTCCTTGTTTATTCATTTCTTTCAAACCCTAAAAATCTGCATAATATCCCCATCTAAGTCAAGAGTGAAGAATAAAAGTAAAGAAGGATAGAAGCAAGTCACCCTTGACTTGAGGTATGGGAAAACTCCAGAATATGGATGCAATATAAGAGCCAAAATTCAAGTGGTGGAGTTTGGGATGCAGCTTTCAAAGGGGAAGTTGTACTACTCTTGTTCAAAGCACAAATGTAACTTCTTTCGTTGGTGTAATCCACAACAAACTATGTAGGTAGCAACTGCCC
Organism: Jacaranda mimosifolia; assembly: GCA_018894105.1. NCBI lineage: Eukaryota > Viridiplantae > Streptophyta > Magnoliopsida > Lamiales > Bignoniaceae > Jacaranda > Jacaranda mimosifolia. Next base: position 31,900,122 of record CM032127.1, on the reverse strand, counting down.
TTCCAATAAGCCCACCAATGACAGTGGGCATTAGTGCAGTAATGGAAGAAAGCAATGTCCCTAACATTGATGAAGTTGTGTTAAGGGTGTCTTCACACTGAGATGCCTAAAAATTATGTTTATTTTTCTTGGGTTGTATGTGGTTGTTTGTTAACAATGCTAATTTTCAACATCTTCATGAAGTAGTTTATCTATTTTCAATGTATTTCTAGTAAGTTTAATGTACTTTCAATATAATATTATGTTTCTATTAATATGGAACTTTGAATTTCTTCATTCTAGTAAGAATTTCTTGATTTGCTTGTACCTCTAATGGTCATTGTTGAAAAAATTAGCAACCCAAGGGGATATATTCCTCATTTTATATAACAGAAGGGGGTTAAACACTTCTTTTATAAAACATAAAAGGATTAAACACTCCTTTTAAAAAATAGAAGGGGTTAAACGCTTCTTTTAACAAACAGAAGGTAGTGAAAGGCTTTTATTTTTGAAGGAAACTGCAAAAATAGGCCCACTGCACAAAAGTAATCCCTAACCAACATAAAAGCAATCCAAAGGCAGCCAACCACAACCAAAAGAAAAGTAATCCAAAACCAACCAAAAAGCAATCCATAACTAAGCAAAACCAAGGAACTAAGCAACTATGAAATATAACTATAATAACATTTACACATTCTCAAAAATAACATTGCCAACATAAAGTTGTCATAAGCAAACTTCATATATAAGGAGTTATCCTGCCTTAAAACCTTCCAAAAAAATCCAACAAATTCAGCTTCAATAGTAAAGTCCCAGAATACTGCAAGCATTAATGTTGAAGAATACTACAGCCGCAATACTACAATTGGCTTCAAAAAAAACTTCAAAAAATTATAGTTTTACATCTCCTAGTTCTTTTTTTTCCTTTTCTTTGCCCTTGCCCCAATATTTTCCAATGCATGATTAGCTGCAGTTGCTTTCCTTTTTATCTACGCACTTTCAACTTTTGATCCAAAACCCATTGTTGCACTTGTTGGAGCTGAAGCAACTGGATTTGACCCACTGGGACCTGATCTACCAGGAGCTGGAGCTAATGCACTTGGACCTGCTCTTGACGTAGTTGCTCTTGAATGTGACCTTGATCTATTTAACTTTCTTCTGCTAGGTTGTCTGCTAAGCAATATTTTATTCCTAAAGCCTTTGTATGTTCCTCCACCTTTAGAAGTTGACTGTTTGTAAAGTTTTTAAATATAAAAGTGAGTAAATTACTAGCAATTAATACTATATGAAAAATAAATAAGAATTACTTACCCTTGTTGTTCTTGGTTGAGAAATAGAGGTAGGAGGAGGCTAGACATTAGTTGGAGAAGCTTGACTGGAAGGAAGGGCACTTGAACCTTCAGTATTCATCTCTGTTAGAAGGTCCCTCTATAAAGAGAATTAGAACATTAAAAAGGAAGGAAAGAAATTAAAATAGTAATAAACTAAACATGTATATAATGACATACCTTATATAGTTTACAATTAGGATGCACAGGATTCTTGCAAGTAACTTTGTTATGGCTTGTTTGTGAGCATCTCTTATAGGTATAAGTCAAACCTTTTCTTGTTGAAGTGCTCCCTTGCACCTTATATGGTCCTCTCTTCCTCAACCTTTTAGGTCTTCCCATTTTCTTTTTCAAAGACAAGGACCACAATGGCTCAAAAGGTGTCTTGATGTAATGCTTCCAAGGAACACCATGGATCCTGAATTGATAAAAAAATTTACACAACTCCACATTATAATAAGCATTTACATGATCCTCAATCTTGCATCGCTTCTCATAAATGGCAGCATATGCATGACAACATGGGTATCTATTCAATTGGAACATATCACATGTACAAGTGCCACACTTAGCTAGTTTGTTTTCAGACTTTCTTATGCACATATACTCCCCTTTAATAGTTTTTATTTGAAAGACTTTGTCTGCCATTATTGGTGAAGCATGAATTCTCCATGTGCATTGTTCATGGGCATACCTTGCAGTAATTCTGGCATTCTCATTTTTCATGACCTCCAACTGAAATTCTTCCCTAATATAGTAGTATCTGAGCACCTCTCTAAAGACTTGAGCACATGGAAATTTTGTACCTAAAATCATATGGATCTTATTCAAATCCTCCATTTCTCTATAAGAATGATGCTTAGGTGCATCACTGTCTAAACCAGACAAGCTAATCAATTCATCTTCACCTCCAGCCTCAATATACCATTCTTCTTTATCCACATTTTGGGCCTCTACAGCTTTCTTCTTTCTAGTCTGATCATCATGTGCATCTCTTATCCTTTTCAACTTATCAATTAAATCTCTTTTACTGTACCTTCTCTCAGTCAATATGTCATCACCATTAGACCCTTCAACTTCTTCCAAAGTACAGTTTGGTGTGTTTGAATAATCACTCTCACCAGACTCGCCATCTGCTTTATTAGGTTGTTTGTAATCATCATCAGTTGATGCATTATCATCTTGCCAAATTTCACTCATTGGCCTTTTTCCTTTGTCCTATGCGTCATCCTTATTAAATATTGGTTGACTGTCTTGTCTATTATCATCTTGCCGTAAGAAGTTAAGGTCTACTTCTATCCTCTCTAAACCCAAGTCTGCTAATGACGGTGCTCCCTTCTGTGTTAATGGATTTCCAACATCAACAACTATTGGTTCATTTTCAATTGTCTCCTCACACGGTGGCTCACAAGCTGTTTGCCTTCTTTTCTTTGTGATTGCATCCAAAAGTTGCCTCCAATGCTCAAGCGCTACCTTAACCATAGATTCATTTGATTCCTCAACTTACACAACTGATTGTTGCTCAATTTGCATAGTTGGTGGCTCATTTGCTTTCTCATTACCCTATTTTAAGTCATATAAGGGGGTAAACACTCAAACATAAAATATAAAGGGGTAAAACACTCAAACATAAAATACAAGGGGGTAAATTACTAAAATATAAATTATAATGGGTTAAAACAATGTTTAGTAAAAATGCATGTTGTTTAAAAGTACCTCATGTGCATGATCAACTATTACCACAGCAACTGCCCCAACTACTTCATTTATTGCCCCAGAAACTGAACTACAATCTTGCCCAATACCTGTCTCAACTGCTAGCTCATAAGCTGCCTCTTCTGCTACATGCTCATTAGTGAAATCATGTGCTTGTTGTTGCTGTACCTCAGATGCTGGGCCAACTCTTTCATTTACTGCCCTAGAAACTGAACCACATTCTTGCCCAATGCCAGCCTCAACTATTAGCTCAAAAGTTGCCTCTTCTGCTACATGCTCATTAGTGAAATCATGTGCTTGTTGTTGCTATAGTTGTACCTCATCTGCTGTCCCAAATCCTTCACTTACTACCCCAGAACCTGACCCACGTTCTTGCCCAATGCCTGCCTTAATTGCTAGGTCATGTGATACCTCTTCTGCTACAGCCTTATTAGTGAACTCATGTGCTTGTTGTTGCTGTACCTCAGATTCTACCCCAAATCCTTCATTGCATGCCTCAGTTGTTGCCTCTTGTGCCATATGATCATCTACTAGCTCTTGTGCTCCATGCTCATTAGTTTCTATAAACTTATGTACTTTCTCTACCTTAGTTACTTGCACTTTTGTTGCATGCTCATGTTATTCTACAGTCTCATGTGCTTGTTCATTCCCTACCTACTCATCTTTTAGCTCATATGTAGGTTCTTCTGCTAGTACATATGGAACTATCATGCCTTCATCAGGTGCCACAAATCCTAAAGTGTCTATCACAACCATTGGAAGGGGTACATTCTCTACATAGATCACAACATGTAGGTTTACACATTCATAATATGAAACCATATCTACAATTTCCATGGTTAAGTTCAAACTAATATTCCTCAGTCCTATATGCAGTGGAAAACTAGGCACCCAGTAGTAGAAGAGGCAACTACAACTCTCACTTCCAGTGATGCTTGTAAGCACACTATATAATTCTTCCGTCCCAATGAAATCCAAGTCAACTCTGCTAATACATACTTCTCACCTCCCTTATATTCAACTTTGCTCTTCGTGTATACAAACTCTTCCCCCACCCACATGTGGACCTCATGCAACATTGTATCTACATTTACAAAAAATAACTCAACAGTAATTAACATAATAATTCACCTAATACATCAATAAATAATCAGCAAATAACTCATAAAGAATTAAGCATAAAATTCACCAACAACTACATGAGCAAAAACATCAGCAACTAGTTCATGGAAAAGAAAAAAAAATAAAGTCAACAAAATTTCACCTCATAAGGAAAAATTCACCAAAAATAAATAAATAAACGGGCCCCAAATACTGTTCAAGTTTTTATCCCAGAATATAGCGTATTACTTCTTTCCTCTCATTAGGGATCACCACCTCCCACTAAAAAATATTAATATTAGATATATACCCCCACACACCCTACATACACACCACATAGATGAGAAAATCGAACAAAAGTGAATCTTTTGTCCAAACCCGAGAAGAATCTCACAGGCACTTGCTAGATATATTTACAATCATACCATACACTCAGTTGTCGCTTCAATAAAAGGTAAATAAATATTAAGTCAACACATTATCCATAGTTTTAGGTGTTCCAAACACATACCTTGTCCAACTTTCTTGTGTAAAGCTTATTTAACTACTGCCAATCTCCATCCAAAATTATCGCCCAACTCGATCTCCCTCCCGTTCAGACGCTTTGTAAATCCTTCCTTCGGTGATTAGGAATTCCTTTTCTCACTTATATTTTAACTTATGCTATGAGGATTGTAAAAAAACTTTGAATCTATCGAAGAATCAGGGTTCGCAGAATTGTTTTCAAATTTAAGTTTTGCAGATCGGGAAATTTGAGTTGTGAATTGGAGAAATGAAGGGCTCTTATTTATCTGAGGGCATTTTTGTCTACTCATCTCAAAATTGAATAGAAGTGCATAGGAGGAGGCAATGATCCAAACTTTATAAACATAAGGGGGCATTTCACCGGCACAGTAAGATCACCATCGATTTTCCCTTAGATGGACTCCTCCATTTCTGCTAAAAATTTTACAGAAACTCCTCAACCCTTTGAAGATTCTTTAGTCCAAAACACAGCCCAATCAGAACACCAGAGGTCCTCCCAGAACTAACAAAAATCGGCTGCCAGAAAAATTGCTCCAGCCAAGAGCAAGAGCAACCAAATTAGATTGCCTCTAATGTAAAAGTCCACACACCAAATCTATGGCCTATTCTTTACAAAATGGCTGGAATATCTGTAGAGAATAAGGGTAGGAAGGCTGGGAAGGAGGAGGATGAGGAAGTTGGAGAGAATAATAGGATGCTAACAAATTAGATTCCCACTACACAAAATGTGGGGAGAAATCACACTAGTCATGCACACACTTGCTCGCTCTCTCTCTCTGTCTTGGCCGGCCACACTCCTATATCTATATATAGGAGTGGTCCATGAACATCCCCAATGAGATGATGCCAAGTGTCCTTGTCAAGGTGGCCACTTACTAGTAGTTAGTGAATAAGAATATTAATTGAAGCACAAATTTCATCTTATGAAATGTCTTGCAATTAAATTCCAATTCACATTAAATGAACCATTTACTTAATTATTCTCCCAAAAATAATCCTCCAACTCAATTAAATTAAACACTTTAATTTAACCAATAATAATTCGACTTAACTCTAAGCCAAAAATGCTTAATTATTTAAGCTAGTCAAAGTCAATTTAACCCTTAAATTAATTTTGATCAATTGATAGTTATGTGACATCAATTAATTAACCCTTAATTAATTGATCTTAACTTAACTCCTAAATTAATTTGACGAATTTAACATTTAAATTGATCAAGTCAAAATGACTACAATTTTGCCTCCTTCAAAACGGTTATGAATCTTTTAACACTTAGAAAACTCTATTTCCTTCAATTTACCATGTCATTAGCCTTTATGTGTGACCCATTAGGTTCTACCATTCATTGGACATGGGCTCACAACTCCTTGTGACTTTTAGAATATCAAATATTCACATTAGTTTAAACTCCTATAAACTAAGCGACACGATTCAATTAATCTCATTAATTGAAGAGTACACAATCTCCATGGTCGATGTCCAACCTCAAGCCCATGGAGCCCAACTAATTGGCCATAATGAATGCTCTTGAAGAACCATTCTAGCATTACGCGTACTATGCAAATACGGTCCTTCCATCTCCTATCTCCCAAAAGAGACTTAGGGCAAGATATTAGTTGGCTCCCTAATAGCCTTGATACTATGTTTCTATTCTTAATGTTCAATTCCCTTTGTGACCCCATCTTTGGAAACGCCTTTCCAAATTGTCACATCACCTTGCGCAAGGATTTCTTAGAATCGATCATTATAGAACACATAGGAGATGCACTCGCCCTTCACAAAGACGAGGAGTCGGATTCCATCTTAGATCTCACAAACTTCCATGCCAAGTAGCTCATACCCAATCTCAACCCGGAAGACCCGCTAAGTGATCAAGGAAGAGTCAAAGCATGAGGACCGGACACAAGGTTACCATGGATCCTCAGGTTAAAGGACTAATGATATGCACTAGCGTAAGTAAGAAAACTTGCCACTTGGGCTATCTAGTGGATTCTCCAGGTAGGTCTTCAGTGCCTTGTTCTCTAACAAGCACCCACTAACATGCATCTGTATCTCATACAGTTGCTCGTGGAACGAAACAATATCCAACTCTTGGATTATGCATCGTTAGTGTAAGTCTATCCGGATCTTAGATGCCCTTATTCTCGTAAGATCCTATAACTTGGAAGGTTTAAGATCACGACCGTGTGAGACTTTTTTCATGGTCACCAAACTAAGTCCCATAGTCTTGTGTGATCTAAAGGCTTCATCCAAATGCCGGTGAAGTAAATGAAGAGCATATGATGAAGATGGCCATATGATGAATATCATTCAATCAAGATTGTCTTACAATGAAATAGTTTACAAGGCTAATCTAATTGGGTTGCTGGGCACTATTCCAACAGATAGAACTAGGAGAAGTCCAGCACTTGTACTTATCTATGTCCATGGACTCGATCAGTTCAATCCTGGTCTCGACTAAGGATGGAAGTCATCAATCAATCTATTATTGCAGCAAAGCACTACAAGGCCCTAAGCACAATTACCTGGAAATCAAAAAATTTGCTTTCGCCTTGGTCATCGCAGAACGAAATTACAACCATACTTCCAATCCCATACAATCATAGTGTTAACAAATCAGTCGTTAAAGCAGGTGCTTTTGAAGCCCAACACGTCAAGAAGACTTACTAAGTGGGCTATAGAATTGGGGGAATTCGATATCATATTCCAGCCCAGGATGACTATAAAAGCAAAGGTCTTAACTGACTTCACGCTGAATAGCTCAACCTCCTCCATCAAATCGAAAAAACCTTTCTCATATGGACCTTACATATAGAAAGGTCCACAACCGCTTCAGGAGGCAAAATAGGTGTTTCACTCTATTCCCCACTAGCAGAAGAATATGATTTTGCAATTAAACTAGACTACCTGATTACCAATAACGAGGCAAAATATGAAGCCATCCTCGTGGGTATAAGGATGGTTGTAGACCGTGGAGTCCAACAGCTAGTAGCAACCAAAGATTCCCATCTGGTTGCAGAACAGGTCGAAGGGAACTTCGAGGCCAAAGATTCTACGATGAGCTAGTACTTGGCCGAGGTAAGAAAACTACAACAGTTGTTCAAAAACTTCACCCTCAGCCTAGTACCCCGATCAGAGAATGAGTGGGCTGACACCTTATCCAAATGCGCTAGCTCGAGAAGGAGGACCAGAGATAGAACGATAACATTTCTGGTCGCAAGTAACCTAACTATAGCCATCCTCGACCAGAACCTCATGGGTGTGTTGAAAAAACCGCACCTTCTTGGCACGATGTAATACAGCTTTACCTGAGCCAAGGGACAGTCTTTGAAAATAAAAGCGAGGCGCATAGACTTAGAGGTCAAGCAACCAAGTTTGCCCTTAACGAGTATGGTCCACTTTATAGAAGATCGATCTTAGGACCACCATTAAGATGCTTAGACATACACCAGGCTCGCGAGGCCTTATAGGAAATCCACGCAGACATTTGCGAAAATCATTCTGGAGGACAATCTCTGGCTTATAAAATCATCAGGTATGGGTATTTTTGGCCTACCTATTAAAAGATGCCTTTAACTTCGCTAAAAGATATCCGTTCTGCCAACTCCATTCGAACATATTGTAGCAGCCCGCAACATTGATGGTAAATGTTCATGTAATGTGGCATTCGACCAGCGGGGGATCGACATAGTCAGTTTCTTGCCAAAGATATTAGGCCAAACAAAATTCATCATTGTCACAGTTGAATATTTCACTAAATAGGTCGAGGCAGAAGTAGTCCCTAAAATAGCCGATGCGGCCATCAAGAGCTTTATCTAGAAGAACATTACCTACCGTTTTGGCCTCCCCAAAGTCCTGATCTCAAATAATGGTACTCAATTACAAAGCAGAAGCACGAGAAATTAGTGTGAAGTTTTAGGGAACTAACACTTTGCCTTAATCGAGAACCCTCAAGCCAACAGCCAAACAGAGGTGACAAATAGAACTGTCATCGACCACCTCAAAGCTCAACTGGAAGGGACTAGGTTGAGCTGGGTAGACAACCTCCTTGGAGTATTGTGGGTGCACAGAACCACCCCCCAAATAGCTACAGGTCACAACCCCTATAGTTTGGTCTATGGCTCCGAAGCAGTCATCCCCTCCGAATTGATACAAAACACAGCCTAAGTGATCCACTTTAATTCGATCAAGAACACATCTGAATGGAAGCTCGATCTGGAAACTATCAATGAGCTTTCGCAAAAACTCTACAACACGATATAATGATACAGAGCAAATATGTCAAAATATTACAACAAAGGAGTTTGTCCGCATAACTTTAAAGTTGGAGACTTCATTCTCAAGAAAGTAGAGGTGTCGAAGAGCGTTGGCAAGCTCGACCCAAAGTAGGTTGGGCCCTATTTCGTGGTCAAGGTATCAAAACACAATACATATCGACTAGTAAATGAAATTCTTAACACTTCTGCAAAAACCCACTTGCATTACTATAACATATCTTTCTCCGTAAATCAACAAGCAAGCGATTAACCCTGTAGTCAACCTAAGCAATGGCTCCAAGCCGGTCAATCGAGGCTTTTTAGCCAAAGTTAAAGAATGAGTGTATCATTTATGATCGACCCCGTAGTCGACCAAAATGGCCTCAAGCCAATAAATCAAGGTTGTTCAGCCGAAGTCAACAAATGTGGATCATAAATGATACACTTATAAATAATACATCGAGCCGATAAATCAAGGCTTTTCAGCCGAACTCAGTAAATGTGTGTATCATTTATGATCGACCCTACAGTCAACAAAACAATAGCTTCAAGCCGATAAATCAAGGCTTTTCAGCCAAAGTCCGCAAATAAGTTGATCGTTTATGATCGAACCCGAAGTTGACTAAAATAATGGCTTCAAGCCACCAAATCAAGATTGTTTAGTCCAACTCAATATAAATATTTATAGTCAACACATCACTCGACCAAAGTAACTTAAAATAACAGATTAACTGCTTACAACCAACCTCAAGGTCGAACTAACACATTCTTACAATGGGTCAACAAATAAGGGACTTGACCCTATAGCCAAAGAAAACACCAAAATAATATGACTAATCCACACCGAAAGTACTTCAAGACAGCTCTAAAATTGATAAGTATCTTAGGTTAATTTCAATTGACCATACATTTTATTGAGGTTCATGTTAATTTCTTTAGAATCGAGACAATTGTTACCCACTATCAAGCAACACTCAACAAAAACAAAAGCATAAAGGTCAACATAAAATTACAATACACATCGATGATCAGAAAATCTAATTTTATTAAATTCATTTTATCTGATTACAAAAGGGGAGGACGATCATAAAGTTTGATTACAAAAAGGGGGGAAGGGGGTTACAAAATACACCCTACAAGGCTACTAGAATCTTGAGGTTCCCGACCTCAAGGGTTCTTCGACCCCTCTTCCTCTGCCTGTATAGGGCTCTCTTCTTCTTGCCTCAAAAGTTGAGATGGGCCTGCTTCGTCAACCAAGAAATGATGCTCACCTGGTGAAAAATAATCGACCATGTTAACTTTGTCATCTCTGATGTCGAAGGCAAAGTCGTTGGCAAAGTCAAACTCCATGGTCGCATCTTCGACCCTCGCCTAGTGAGTAGGAACAAAAATAGGAGATACGGAAGGCTCTTCGACTGGAGCAGCCTCTTTAGGGTAGGACCCCTCGATTGGAGTAGCCTCATCGGGATGGGACCTCTCCACATGAGTGCTATCCTCAAGATACGAGCAAACCTGCTCATCGAGAATATAGTTCAAGCGCCTTTTGTCCTCGGCACTAATGTTGTACCCCAAGAATTACAGCTGTTTCACGACTTTGTCAAATACATCCTTCGCGTCGTCGAGAGAAGAAACGATAATGGCATCCATAAAAGCAGAAGTCAGCATGAACTGCTGAATAGCCTTCCGTCGAACGTCGGACAGCATCCAACTAAACTCCCATTGAGCAAATCATAGGGCCATCTCATACCCATGAGCTCGACCATTATCATAGTGCGATTGCACCTCCAGTTGGCCTTTTTCAGGAGCTCATTAGTGGTGCTCTTCGCACTCACGACAGTCAGTAGATCAGCATCTTTAACTTCAAGTTGCACATCCCTTTCCTTGAGCTGCTTGGTCAAGCGCTCGACCTCCATCATGGCAGACTCAAGTTCAACTCTTCTCAGCTCCACTTCCTTGTGCCACTCTAGCATTTGTTCCGTCTGGTCGTGCGCCAGTCTCCTCCACGGTTGTCATTGACATGGAGTTGTGGGCCACGAGCTCGGTCCTGAATCGAGGAAATGGCAAGTCTATCAGGTCAAAAAACTATGCATCATCCTGACGATCAAATAGTTCCAATCCAATTGTTGCCCTAGCCTTCCCCTTGCACTTATCACCCGCGATCTTCTTCGCCGCCAGCCTCGCTTGGGTGATCATTGGCCTTTTACCTTGACTAGTAAGGCTAGCGCTCAGAGGTGCCGCTTGTTGAGTAGATGCAGCAATTGCTATAGGAACAGTGGGTACAGGCCGTATTGCTGTTGGCACAATCAGCTCCCGTCAAGCCCCAATGCCTAAATTCTGCTCGCGATTCTCTCGACTCCTTTCAGCACGGGTGATAGCTTGGGCACGTGCAGAACTCATTATTCCTTCTCAATCTGCACAGTAGAAAAGAACAAAATACATGAAGCTCGACCAAATTGATGTACGCATAATAGCTAAGAAAATGCATAAAAACATCTACCTAATCGAGCATCCGCATGCAAGCAACAAGCTTTCCAGCACAAGATTTTTCTCCTCGATAAAATGAGATACCTCCATCCGGTCAAACTCGACCATATCCCGCATAAAAGTATTTAGCCAGGTCGGAGTTTGATTCTTTGGCATCTCGACATGCCCTTGTATCCAACCCCAAGGGATATTAAAACCCACCCTACCAGGAGCCCGAACATAGAAATATCTGGTTTTCCACTTTTGACCAAATGAGGAGGCAGGGATCACCATGAATGTTTAACGAAGGTGGGCGGTCAAGTAGTAAAAGCCCAATTCCTTGGCACTCCCCGACTTACAAAACATGGGGAAATGAAATAGTTTGTTGAAGTTGGCAAATATGGGTGGCTGATTATGCATATGCCATCAAAACAAAAAAATTGTACATCATCGAGAAGGAGTTGGACAATGCAGACTCACAGAACTCTCAGCAGGTTGATTATTGGCTCGGCTAAAGAAAACCTAAGCCCACACCTAAGATCATCCACGAATACAGTAATATAGCCATTGGGCGATTGGTACATCCTACCCCCAAGCCCCAAGACAATCTTCTCGTAATCTTCAGGAATGTGGTATACTTCCCTAAAGGCATTCAGGTCCGTCTCTACAACTTCCGACCTAATCTCACTATAATGGTCAAGAGTAAACAACCAACCACAGGATACTAGAGGTTCACTTAGCCCAGCCTCGGCCCCAATGATAACTCGATCACTGCTCAAACTACTCAACATCGAGCTATCGCTCGATAAACTACCAAAACTACTGATCGAATCCTCTTTACTGCTAGTCGGAATCCTATCCGACTTGGTCACTTCACTATCACTCCCTCAATTACCCTCATTATCCCCGAAAACCCTCAACATACTGGATATTATATTGACTTCAAAAATAAAAAGTAAAAGTACGCCTGAGAATGTGAAAGATACTTACGTGGTTTAAGTGACTAAAATCAGAATGCTGAAGGCAGTAAAATGCTGGAATCGATATCACGCAATGCTGTAAATGTAAAAATGAGGGCTTTGTACCGTGCCTATTTATAAGATCCAACGCGCGAAACCCCAAACATCCTCAATTATTACCCTGCTGACGCTTGACGCTTAATGTGCCAAAAAACTAGTCAACCTTGAAGAAACCCAGTCCATATTAAGAAGCCCTGCTTGCTACAGCTACTCCATGTTCCTCCTCATTGACAAGCTCGATCAGTGGGAGACTTATGATATGGGATAGCTCATTTGGCCAGCCCAAAAAGTATCGACCCAAGAATGTACCACCAGGTCATTCCACTTTGGAAGCCCACTCATGTCGTTGACTCTTGTCGACCTCAAGTATTCCTTCTCGCCAGCATGCAGAGCGATAGCGATGTCGACCGACCAGGTCAAGGGTCGAACATGGCACCGACAAAGGAGTTTAAATGCTATGCCCACGATCATCCCCCCCCCCCACATCTAGGGCCTGCTCTGGGTCAATCTGTTTATCAACAAGTTTCCAGAGTCCTTTCCTTGCTGCATTAAATGCACTAACAGACAGCATGCCTCCGCATTAATGGCACATGCCGCCTTAGTACCATCTTCCTGCTACTCTAGACAAGGGACGCGTCACCAAAGTACTATTCTAACCATGAAAACTAGAAATGAAGCCCCCTGGAATAGTATCGAATTAAGAGATGGCCCAAAACCCTATGCAAGGACAGAAGTCCTTTCTGCATGGTAGCTTCTTGGACATATCAATCACCTGGAGAAGGCTATAAATACCCTATTGCCAGTCTCACATAAGGTATGCTTTCCTACTAAAAAGAGCCCTTACCTTGCTGCTCAGTTTATCAGGTCATATCCATACTGACTTGAGCGTCGGAATGTGCCCTCGGCTAGCTTGACGTTTGCTCATGATTGCAAGATTTAGCCCAAATATTTTTGGAGTTCAATTACTCGACCAAAGAGGTCGATGCACCTAAATCCCCAATCCAATCCTAAATATACGGTTTTCACTCTCATCAATAATATACATATACAACACTCCTCATCCCCAACCTATCCCCGCAACTATTTGGTGGCGGCCAATAGTCGCCTGGTTTTACCGCTGGCCAAACAGCAGTAGCTTGGTTTGTTTAAGGGCAGGGAGGGAAGGGCAGGGGTGTTGGGGATATGTGAGGGGAGGAAAAGAGGGGTGGGATTTAGATTTAGATTTTATTTTTTCAACTTTTTACTTATTTTATAATTAAATTCTTAAATATGTTTTTAGTAAATTATTTAAAAATAGGAATGATTTGTTGAAATTAAGGATAAAACAAAGGTTAAATGTGAGATAAACAAAATTTGAATGAAGGACAAAATAGTATTTTAAGATTAAACAAAATAATTAATAAATTATTTAAATAAAATTAAATTATTTTAAAACAAATATAAATGTATGGTTGTGATATGTTCATTTGAAGACCAAACCAACACTGACAAAGTGCTTACATGATAATAGGTAAAAAAATGTGATTAGAATGTTAGAAAAACCCATGAATGTGATAAGTAGACAACAAACTACTAAGATAATATAGTAAAATGCATATACATCTTTAAGTGGCAAATTTTGAGACTATTTACTGTGATGAATAATTAATTAGTTGACTTGTCCAATAATTTCATCTGAATTATCTCTAATTCTCCAAAATTCGATGGCTCTTATTTTGATTCATGTACTTCAATGAATAGGTCAGACCTTATCTATAACCCCAAGTGAAATGTGTAAAAGTTGATCCATTTTACATTTTTATGTATCCGCCATTGGAATGATATTCTCAAACTTTAACATGCATATATGCGCCACGACAACCAAATATATATATTAGTAGTGGTTAATTGGTGGGTTGGGTTGGGTTTGGGTTTATATGGGTTGGGTTTAAAATGGACTGGGGTTTATATAGGTTAAGATAGATAAGTTGAAAGTGGATTGAGTTCAAAATAGGTTGAGTTGTGGGTTGGGTTGGTTTTAAATGGTTCCAATAGAAAATAAAAAAATTAATTTAATTTAGTTATTTCAAAAGATTAATTTAAAAGATCATAGTAATATTATTATACCTTCTATACTCTATTTAATATACAATTTTGCAACATATGAAATGATTCATTAAATTAATTAAAAAAATTTAATGGGCCCATTTTGAACCTAGTTAAAATCTATTTTGAATCCAAACTTGATACAACCCATCTAAAACCCAACTTACTCAAACTCATTTATGAAATGTTGAGCCCAATCTAACCCAAAATCATGTGGATTAGGTTGAGCCCATAGGTTCTAACCCAAATTGGTGCCCATTGTGTGTGTATATATATGTATATATGGGTAAATTGCAATGGACCCCCCTATGATATGTAAAATGGGCAAAATACCCCCTATCAAAAAAATATATACAAAAAAGTTCCTTATAATTTTTTAAATTAGGCAACAAACACCCCTGAGGATGTTGGTGTACCTCACGCGCGGATATATGAGACTGGTTATGTTTTTTTTTGTATGAAAAGATAATTACACCCCTTACTTATCAGCCATTGGATTTTTCTTATGAAATTGACAGCTCAGATTAAATCTTATTATATATTTTTTTAAAAAATATAGAAAATATATTACAATATATATAATATATGTAATTTAATATATAATATTAAACCCCAACACATACACACACACCACGCCACCCCCAACCCCATACCAGGTTGGCAGGTAGTCGATGGCTATGTCAGCTGATACATCTATAATAGCCCGAGCTAAAGACAAACATCAGACATGAGGTGACTACCCCATAAATATTATAACTGAACCCACAATAAGAGCCGAGCTGAACCCATGGGAAGGGTCGAGTTGAAGCCAAGGGTGGAACTGAGCTGAAATGAAGGGCCGAGCTGAAGCCAAGAGAGGAGTTGCGCTGCACTCAAATTTGTTTTGGTTCCCATTGTGCCACGCACGATCAAGAAAGGAGGAACAGAGGCTAAACGTGGATCCATTTTATTAGTTCAGTTATGACAAGATAGTGGGTGTTTTAGTGGGCAGCTATGAACCCAAGTAGTGGGATGCTTAATCAGAAAAAAAGCCTTAGGAAAAAGTGGTAAGGTTTTTTTTTTGGGATATTAAGACATTTTTGTTCAGAAAGAGAGATTGTTCTTGTTTTTGTTGATTGGTGCTTTTACAGATTATTTTTGTGCATCAATTTGGCACCATCTGTGGGAAGTCAGATTAAGAGTCAAGGCATGAGGATAAGTAGTTCAGGCGATAACGGAGAGACATGTATGAGGATGACAATCCAGTGTGTGCGGATAGCCGTGGCCACCACCGCCACGCCTCCAGTGGCTGCGGTGACGACGGCTACTATAGGAGGAAAAAGCACCCCAACACCCCCAATGGTGGTGCAAATGACCACTGAGCAATTCACCAACTTTCTGTGGTTGATATTTGGCATCATCACTTCTACTCAATCTGCCAGAGCAATGCACCCAACACCCCCGCCAATGCCGCCAAGCCCCATGGTCGTTCCCTACCTGCCGGGAATGGTACATAACATTCTATCTCCTAATCCGGTACTTTTTCCCCCTATCCCGAGGTTGGCTAACCCTACACATTCAGCGAAGGTGACAGCCACGCCGGTGGCACCTGGGCCGGCAGGTGGAACCACCGTTCAGAGTCCCAGGGCAACCCTCATTTCTGGAGTAGTTACACAAGGCATAGTGATAGCTGGGCCCCCTTTCCCCAATAATTCGGGATTGTTTGTGGGAGGTTAGGAGGCAACAATCGTATCGGTATTGGATGAGCCAGTGAAGGCAGGAGGCATTCGTGGTTTGCCTAAAGAGTCATATATATGAGGATCCACACCCGTGTGGTAGAAGAGACAGAAGTAGTGGCGAAAAGTCAGGTATCCGTGAGATATGGCGTAGATAAGAAACAGAAGCCCCAAGCGGATTTGGTTATAGAGATGGAAGAAATGAAGAGAGAGTTGGGTGAGATGAAAAGGAAGATAGAGGGGAAGGTAAGGGAAGAGTTGAAGGCTTCACCTTTTATCAAAGCCATACTCCAGGATCCCTTCCCAAAGAATCACAGGTCTTTCAGTATGCCCATATATATGGGCACCACAGACCCTGCTGATCACCTGTGCGAGTTCGAGAATTTGGCCCTGTTGTACCAATTTTTGGATGAAGTGAAGTGCAGAACTTTCCTCACCACTCTTGGAGGAGCTACCCAAAGGTAGTTTGGGCAATTGCCACCTAGGTCCGTTTATACATTAGACAAGTTTGCCCCAAAGTTTCTGCATCAGTTCACTAGTAGCAAGCAATACCGGCGAGTGCGTAGAGCTTGCTCTCATTCTGACAAGGAGGAATGAGAGCTTGAGGGGTTTTGTTAGGCGGTTCACTACAACTACTTTAGAGGTTCCATCAGCCACTCCGAAATTGTTAATTGGTGTTTTTGCCCAAGGACTTCGGCCTGGCCTTTTTTTCATGTCCTTGAGTAGAAAATCGACTGATAGTTACAACGAACTCTTGCATCGTGTAGAGAAATACATCCATGAAGAAGAGGATAGTAAGGCGAAGGAGAAGAAGTTGAAGGAAAAGAGAAAGGAGAGAAGAGAAGAGCCTGTCGCTAAAAAGCCTAAGGAGGAAGAGAGGTTCAGAGTAGCACTCGTGCGGCAGGTGAAGGTCCCGCCAACGATGGGTCCCAAGTTTGACTACTACACCCCCTTGAGGATGATAAGGGAGCAGGTCATGCAGGCTATTGAGCACCTCAACCTACTACAGTGGCCACGCGCCCACAAAGACCCTCCGTGGCGTCCCAGGTCAGATAAATTTTGTCGTTTCCATAATGAGTATAGGCATGTGACAGAAGAATGTGATTATCTCTGGAATGAGTTGGAGCAACTGGTGCGAGATGGGCAGTTGAACGAATTTGTGGATAGGGTTGAAACTGAAAGTAGACATAGGCGCCCAGCACAGGCTGAGCGCGAGGAACAGCAGAGAGCATGGCAACCTGAGAGGGGAATGGATACTAAGAATGGGACAGTCAGGGAGGTGATCTATATGATTTTGAGAGGTCCGGCTGAAGGAGACACCCATCGGGCCAGGAGAGCTAAAGCCTAAGCCACAGCACACAGGAACATAGAAATAGCCTCCGTATCTGACACTAGCGACACCCTTGTTATTCAGTTTAGCCCGGATGATCTGAGGGCCTTGTATCTACCTCATTATGATGCTTTGGTTATCATAGCTTTGATAGTAAACTTTGAAGTAGCCCGCATTTTTATCAATGGTGGCAACTCGGCCCACATCCTCTTCTATGATGATTTCCAATAGATGGATCTGGAGTGATGGAACTCATGGAGACATCGCTGTTTGGATTTTCAGGAGAGGCAGTCAAACCCAAGGGGCAAATTTCCTTACCTGTCTCTCTGGGGATGGGAGTATATCGGAAGACCTGTATGGTAAATTTCTTAGTAGCAGATGTTTCCTCTGCATATAACGTGATTTTTGGCAGGCCTATGATGCAACTCTTCCAGGTGGTAGCCTCTCCATACCATATGAAGTTGAAATATGTGGTAGGGCAAATGGTATGAGAAGTAGTGGGAGATCAGTATACCTCAAGGAAGTGTTATGTGCATGCAGTGAATAAAGGATGTCACAAGGACAATGAGGTTGTACACAAGCAGAGGCAGAATGGTTCGAGCGCACCCCTGATCGCAGAAAGGCAGCAAAAACTCAAACCGAAGGGAGAACTCTTGTTTCTAGAGTTGGTACCAGGAGATCCCAACAAGATTACGCGAATAGGGTCCCACCTAGAAATAAGTCTGAAGGTAGAAATAATTACTGTACTTAGGGAGTACATAGGCATTTTTCCTTTCACTGTCAAAGATCTCACAGGGATAGACCCAAGAATAGCCAAGCACATGCTCAATGTCAACCCGGTGGTTCGGCCTATCAAGCAAAAGAAGAGACACTTCAGTCCTGAGAAAGACCGCATCATTTAGCTAAAAGTGGAAAACCTTTTAGACACCGAGCACATCATGGAAATCCAGTTCGCATAATGGATCTCTAACGTGGTATTGGTACCAAAGCATGTGCACAAGTGGAGAATGTGCATAGACTTCAGAGATTTGAATAAGGCTTACCCGAAGGATTTCTATCCTTTGCCCAGGATTGACCTGTTGGTAGACTCCACTTTTGGGTGCGAACTCCTCAGCATGATGGATGCATCGCAGGGATATCATTAGATCCCCCTGAGTATGGAGGATCGTAAGCAGGTGAGCTTCATTCCTTCGCAAGGAACTTACTATTACCTGGTTATGCCCTTAGTCTTAAGAATGCAGGAGCCACATATTAGAGATTAGTGGATCGGATGTACAAACATCAAATCGATCGAAATGTGGAAATATATGTGGATGATATGTTGGTAAGGAGCATGAGCCAAGCTGATCATGTAGGAGATCTGAAAGAGACATTTGAAACTTTACACAAATATGGCATGAAGCTCAACCTAGAGAAGTGCACCTTTGGAGAGAAAGGGGGCAAGTTCCTGGGCTATCTGGTAACGGAGAAGGGAATTGAGGTGAATCCAGAAAAAATTCGAGCTACTATGGAGATGAGCCAGCCCAGAAATGTAAATGAGGTACAAAGGTTAGCAGGGAGGATAGCTGCTCTGAGCAGGTTTATATCTCGCTCTACAGACAGAAGTCTCCCCTTCTTTGGGATATTATGGAAGGCAAAACAATTTGAGTAGGGTAAAACAGCACAGCGCGCCTTTGATGAGCTGAAATCCTACTTGGCCGAGTTGCCTTTACTAATTAAGACAGCACCGAGGGAAAGGCTCTATTTATATTTGGCGGTAGCCGAGCAGGCGGTGAGCTCAATTCTCGTGAAGAAGGATGGAGCTAGTCTAAAGCCAGTATATTATGTCAGCAAGATTTTACATGCTGCTGAGTTGAGGTATCCCAAAATCGAGAAGATGGCACTGGCTCTAATGGTCACGGCCCGAAGGTTAAGACCATACTTTTTATCTCATCCTATAGTTGTACGTACTAACCACCTCTTGAAGCAGACTTAGGGAAGGCTGATGTGGCAGGAAGGTTGGTCAAATGGGCTATGGAGTTGGGAGAATACGACATAAGTTACGCCCCTAAAAATGCTATAGAAGCACAGGCCTTAGCGAATTTTGTGGCTGACGGGCCTATGACCAAGGACGAACGCATATGGTAGGTATATGTTGATGGGTCATTAGGACAGGGGGGAAGCGGAGCTAGAATTGTGCTCATCAGCCCAGAAGGGGAAAAGATGGAGTTTGCGGTGAAATTCCACTTTAAGGCCTCGAACAATGAGGCGAAGTATGAGGCTATGATTTGGGGGACCAAGATGGCCATTCAAAGCAGAGCCGGCATGTGCAAGTGTTCACTGCTTCGCAGTTGGTAGTCAAACAGATTGAAGGGCAGTATGAAGCTAAGGAGCTGAGGATGAACAAATACTTGCAGCCAGTGCATAATTTGAGACAGCAGGTGGCCGAGCTACAAGTGATCCAAATCCCCCGAGAGGAGAATAAGAAAGTTGATTGCTTGGCCAAGATGGCCAGCTCCTTGACCGAATGTAACACCCAGCAGATGACTATCTACAAATTGGATAAAGCATGCCTCGAAGCAGAAGTGCTAGCGGTAGAAGAGGGTCAGGATTGGAGGACATCGATTATGCGATGTTTGCAGGGGGATGATACATACACTGACCATAAGTTGTGTGTACGGGCAGCCAGGTTCACTATTGTAGGGGGTTTGCTATATAAGAAGGATTTTTCCCAGCCATTGCTACGATGCTTGTCCTCTCAGGAAGGGGAGTATATCTTGAGAGAGATTCATGAAAGGTGTTGTGGGAACCATTTAGAAGGGGTAGCCTTAGCCTCCAAGGCCATCAGAGCTAGATACTTTTGGCCTACTGTCCGAGCTGATGCAAGAGAGTTGGTGAAAAAATGCATCAAGTGTCAACGACATGCCCAAATCAGCTATGCACTCGCCGAGCCGATGCACGCTATGAGTGCTCCATGCCTTTTTGCAAAGTGGGGAATGGATATTGTGGGTCCTTTTTCGGTAGCGACTAGTTAGAGGAAGTTCCTGCTGGTGGCGGTGGATTACTTTAGCAAGTGGGTGGAGACAGAGCCACTGGCTAAGATAAGCGAGAATGAAGTACTCAAGTTTTTATGAAAGAATATAGTGTGTCAGTATGGCATCCCCAGAGAGCTGATCTCGGACAATAGAAGATAATTTCAAGGAGCCAAGGTGTAGGCCTGATGTAAGGAGATGAAAATAACCCAACGGTTCAGTGCCGTAGCCCATCCCCAAACAAATAGGCACACAGAAGTCATCAGTCAGGATTTGTTGAAAAGCTTGAAGAAGAGGTTGAATTAAGCTGGGGGTGGATGGGTAGATAAGCTGCCCAACGTGCTGTGGTGATAGATGAAACACCATTCAACATGGTTTATGGAGTAGACGTGCTGATCCCAGCTGAGGTGGGGATAGAGACTCATCGGGTACTGTCATACAACCCCGAAAAGAATAAAGAGTTGCTTAGAGATTTTCTAGATATAGTCGAGGAAAAAAGGGGGACAACGCCTGTCTTAGACTGGCTAAGTATAAGCAAATGATGCAAGCTACCTTCAACCAAAGGATTAAACCCCGTAGTTTTCAGGTGGGGGATTGGGTGTTAATAAGGGCAGATACAGTAGGGAATGTGAGTAAGTTGGAGCTAAATTGGGAAGGCCTGTATAAGGTGTACAGGGTGCTAAGTGGAGGAGCTTATAAGCTGGAGATAGGGTAAGGCAAGAAAGTAACGCGGTCGTGGAACGTACAAAACCTTCGGCGTTTTTACATGTAATTTCTTTTCGTTAAGAACCTATCTAGTTAGTTAGTTCTTTGGCGTTTGTCTTTGAAGCAATGTTCCAAGTAGTTTTGATTTCCTGTAAGTTGTTTTGAAATTCAGTCAATTTATTCCTTTTTCCTAACACTAAGCATTAGCTCGGATAAGCAAAGGACGAATGTCCAAACTTAAGAGGGGAATGCCCGTCTGAAAATCAGCTCGGCTGATTCCATATGCAAAGGACGAATGTCCAAACTGAAGGGGTGAATGCCCATCCAAAAAATCAGCTCGACTGATTCCATATGCAAAGGACGAATATCCAAACTGAAGGGGAGAATGTCCATCTGAAAATCAGCTTGGCTGATTCCATATGCACAGGATGAATGTCCAAACTGAAAGGGCAAATGCCTGATCGAAAATTAGCTCAACTGATTCGGCATACCTAGGACGGGTGTCCAAACTGAAAGGTTGAATGCCCTACTAAAAATCAGCTCGCACGGTCTAACATGCAAAGGACGGATATCCTTACTGAATGAGGGAATGCCAAGGTAGCTTAGATGGGTTGGAAAGGCGAACCTCCCAATGGAAATACGGAAGAGAACGCGCGACCACAACAGTTCGACCGCCAGAGCGCCCCACGTCCATACGTACCAACAGCCCAGCACTGTGTGCGTAGCTCGACCGGGCTCTTCTCAGCACCGTGTACGTAACTCGGTCGAGCTCTTCTCAGCACCACGCATAGCAGCTCAGCCCTTCCTGTATGTCCACTAAAAAAAATTGAAAAGGGTAGAGAATGAAGACATCTCCAAGCAAAAGAAAGCAGCTCAAGCATGCTTTTAGACAACAAAAGTTCCAATACATTCCACTTCCACTATAGAGATACAAATCATCTCCTAACTGCCACTTCTACTGTAGTACATGCAAAATAAGCAAAACAGGGCTTAGTCGCCTTTAGAGTTTCTAACTAGGCTGATAAACTCAAAGATGGAGGAGGGACCAGAAGATCTGCAAACACGCTAGGGACATGCGGCTCCGTTGGTGCCACGATGCTTGGAGAATTTTGCTAATGGCTAGGCTCAGCTCGGGAGAGAGTCTCAACTGAGGATGGCATCTCTGCGGGAGGGGGTAGCTTGGCCACGCCTCCCTGTCCAGCATCGGTATCTCCTTTATCTTCAGAATCTGAGGTAAGGGTATGTAATCCATAGATACGGTCCACGTTCTGATCCAACTGCTCCAACCTCAAAATACCCTTAGCCTCACCAACATCTGCGTGAACTCATTGCTCTTCAGAAATTCAGTCAAGCGTGACTCCCAACATGCTTCAATGAAAGCTTTCCCTTCCTCAGTATCATGAAACACTTCGAAAAAGTTATCTCATCCCTTGCGGCACCCCTCATCTTTAGCCCGTTCTAATACTTCTTCTTATTGAGAAGACAGCTCAGCCACTTTGAGCTCAGATTTGATCAGGCTGGTGGCCAGCTCGTCATGCTTAGTCCGAAGAGAAGATAGTTGTTCCTTTAGGTCGTCCAACTTGCTCATCTCCCTCTGAAGCCGATCCAGCTCGGCCGCTATCCTCTATCTATCATCTTCCAGCTAATGGTGCTCTCCTTCCCACCTCGCTCACACACTTACCGCTAGGATGCTCATATGCAAGCAAGGAAGAGTATGATCGATGCTAAGACATGCTAGAAAAGGTAAAACTCACTATATTACCTTAGAGAGAAAAGAGACGAATTGGTTGCGTAAGCTGTCAAAGGGCATAGCGTCGGCTAGTTGCCTATCCGAGCTGGTAGAAATTTCCCTCAAGAATATCGGCCCAAGGAATGAGTATTGTTAGTTAAAACCGAGCTGCCGACCATCAGGTATGTGTTCGGGCAACTCCTCCTTAGAGCAAGGGAGCTTGGCTCCTATGGAATGTTCTCTTCAGTTGAGGTCTCTACAGCAGGCGGAGGCGTAGGCCTCTTAGGAGCAGGGATGTCAGGAGGCGGAGCTGGCTGTTTCCTAGCAGAGGCCTCAGCGGAGGGGGCCTTTGAGAAGAACTGGCACCCCCAGAGCGCTTTAAAGGACGGTCATTCTTCTGTCTCCTGGACTGACCCGTAGCCTCAGCCAACAGGAACGCTTTGGTAGACACCCTCTCTGCACAAAAAAAAAAAAAGGGTTAAGCATAATTTAGTAAGCTTGTCAAATTCAGGAAGGTCAAGTAAATACCAAATAGCTCAGGAAGCTCTTCCGCTTTAGGACTCAAAGCGAAGTGGTAGAGGAAACCTGGTTTCGCCAGATAAGATAGCTGTAACTGACAACTATTGAGCCTATCTAGGATCTGCCGCCACCCCGGTGGAAACCGTGTCCTAGGCCTCAATCTATCAAGCGGCATATGTTTTATCCACTTAGTAGGAAAACCCCAAGGCTCAAGTGAAGATATAAACAAGTAGTATTCTTTCCAATACTTCACGGAGGTAGGGCACTTGGACAAAAAGTGAACATCCTCCCGAGATGATAAGTAAAATAAACCCTGACCCAAGGACTTGGGGTAGAAAAGAGAATGAAATAGGGTGGTCGTGGGCTCTATTTGCAAGTGCATACACTGAATGATGAACCCGGTCACTAGCATAAAATAATTAGGTGTAAATTGGTTCAAGGGGATACCTAACCCTCTTGAAATCAACTTAAACAGCTCGGGCAGTGGAAAGCACAACCCTTCTCCTCGCATCTGTTCTACATAGAAGCATAGAAATCCCACCAGGGGATGATATGGCCAGTCTAAGGACTTGGGTACAACTATAGAATATTCGCTAGGAATGCCCATAATGTCTCTCAACCTCCTACTCTTTTGTCTGGTCATCCTAGAATAATAAGTCTCATAATTAGGTAATCCTGCATCTGCCATGCCTTTCTCGGTATCCCTCATTACCTCTACAGGAATACTGAGCACTGAATCATCCGAGTCACTACCCCCAAATAGTTAGTGGACATACTAGCGGTTCAAGAACTTGCATCACACTTCAAAAGATACCAAGAAAAAATAGAGAGAAAAATCAGAAAGAACCTGGACTCATTGCTGGGAAGGAGGCGCGAAAGAAAAAAAAAAGAGCTGGAAAACTCCGGCGGCTCGAGCAAAGTGTGAAGGAGAGAAGTAGAAATGGGGAGAAAGTGTGAAAAGGGGGATGAAGGAGAAATGAAAAAGGAAGTAAATGGAGGTATTTATAAGGGGGAATGAGGAGGCTAGAGGACACCTACCCTTCACATCCATCGTACACGTGGTCTACGAAGATGCGTGCGATGTGATATGAAATTTAATGCCATTAATGAGACAAGGCTTAGTTGGCCTAGAAAAGGGAGAAGAGATAAGGCAAACCATCTTTTTTGAAATTTGAAAAGGCCAAATGGCGGCCTGAAAATCACTGCCTTTGGTGTGGGAGTCCAGCCAGGCACTTCTCGGCCAAAATGCGCCTCGGCCAGGGGCGCGCATCTAGTGGCCAAGATACATCTCAGCGCCGTGCGCTCGGTTCGGCACTGAGCATCTCGCACAGCTCAACCAAGCACGTCTCAGCCAAAACGTATCTCAGCCAGGGCACGTATCTCGCTACCGAGTCATGTCTTGGCGCCATGCACTCGGCTCGGCACCGAGCGTCTCACGCAGCCCGGCCAAGGCACGCGTCTCAGCGCCGTGCGCTGGGCTCGACAGCGAGCGTCTCGTGCTCACCGGCCAGGCACGTCTTAGCCAAAATACGCTCTGGCCAAACAGCATCTTGGCCAAAATGCATCTCAACCAGGGTGCGTATCTCACTGCAGAGACACGTCTCAACACCGAGCATTTCGCACAACCCGGCCAAGATCGCCTTGGCCCAGGTTCTCCGACAGTCCGCGTCATGAGCGGCCTAGCGCCCCGCGGCTAGGCCTTGGGCACGCAGCTTGGGCCCTACACCTCATCTCAAAAAAAAAAAAGAAAAAAAGACCAACAACAAAACCGTTGAGTTAGGGACAACGCATGAGCATAGTCCATCTTTAGCTCAGGTTTGGTTATAGTTCAAAACCTTTTTGAACTAGTTTGTGGGGAAAGATGTGATATGTTTGTAATAGCCCGAGCTAAAGATAAACATCAGACCTAAGGTGACTACCCCACAAATATTATAACTAAACACATGAGAAGAGCCGAGCTGAACCCATGGGAAGGGCCGAGCTGAAGCCAAGGGTGGAACTGAGCGGAAAGGAAGGGCCAAGCTGAAATCCAAGAGAGGAACCGCTCTGCACTCAAATTTGTTTTAGTTCCCATAGTGCCATGCACGATTGAGAAAGGAGGAACATGGGCTACACGTGGATCCATTTTATTGGTTCAGTTATGACAAGATAGTGGGTGTTTTAGTGGACAGTTATGAATCTAAGTAGTGGGATGCTTAGTCAAATAAAAAGCCTTAGGAAAAAGTGGTAAGGCATTTTTTGGGATATTGAGACATTTTTGTTCAGAAAGAGAGATTGTTCTTATTTTTGTTGATTGGTGCTTTTACAGATTATTTTTGTGCATCAGCAGCCATGGTTGCCGGCTGTTTCGCTGCCGTGATAGCTACCTCCCGGCAGCAAACGATTGCCGGCGAAAAAAAAAAAAAAAAGGAGAAGAAGCTTCTTGGTGGCTAGCGACTGCAATGTGAAAAAAATTATGGCGGCCAGATCCAGCCACAATGCATGGCTGCCTGGCAGCTCGTTGGGTTTAGGGTGGGGGGATGGGTCTTGTGGGGGTCATATTTTATATGTGTATATGTGTGTGTGTATATATATATGTTATAGATAAACATATATATATGTATATGTATATGTATACTATATGTACATATATAAATTAAAATATATTATATATAGATAAAAATATTATAAATAATAGGTAAATTTAAAATGAATAAAAGAAAATTTGTATACATATTATATGTAAAATAAAAAAATATATATGTACATATTTATAAGATAAATTTATATATGTGTATATATTTTATATATAACTATAAATAAAAAATATATACATTTATCTTATAAATATGTACATATATAAATAAAATAAATATGGATATGTACATATATATGTCTGTATATGATATGTATAAATAAAAAATATATATGTATATATTAAATCTTATTTAATTTGTATTAAATAAATATATATATATGTATATGTATATTTATATATAATTTTATATATGTATTTATATATTTATATTTATATATAAATATATATGTATATACTTATGCATAAATTTATATATGAATATTAAATATTATTTAATTTGGAATGGACAAAACAATTAGAAAAAAATGATAAAAATAATAAGTAAAATAAAAATAAAAGTTATGTAAAATTTAGTTTTACTTAAGGGCAATTCTATCTTTTTAATACTCAATTGGCATCAAACAAGAAGAAGGGGTGGTGAGCATGATTTTCAAAAATATAAGGAGCTTTTTTGTACATTTTCTTTTGATATGAGGGTACTAGGCCCATTTTATATATCACGGGGAGGTAAATTGCAATTAACCCTATATATATATATATATATATAATATCCTTCAATAATGTATCCCACCCAAGTACCATCACATCAATACTAGCCTAACATGCAATACGTGGTACATTTTAAACCAATCGGTCTAAGATGGTATCAAGACCACGTTCATGTAAGAATTTTCCAGGCTCATGCATGTCCCATTTTGCCCTCCACCATCCTCCCACTCAATTTGAGAAATAAAAACACAAAATACAAGAAATTCAAATTCCTCTCTCTTCAAAAATCAGATAAATCTGATCGATGTTATAATGATCTTCAATGGAGGAAGTTGAAGCTGCAATTCCGACATCATCATCATCATTATCCCAGCGTGAAATACTCGTCCCAGCCGGGTTGACTCGTGAAGAGTTCGAGGGCCTGAAACCCGCAGTGATCCAATTCCACAGCTACGCAATCAAGCCAGACCAATGCTCCTACTTACACGCGCAACGCGTGAAAGCGTCGGCCGAAGATGTGTGGTCCATAGTCCGGCGGTTCGACAAACCCCAGA
Organism: Jacaranda mimosifolia; assembly: GCA_018894105.1. NCBI lineage: Eukaryota > Viridiplantae > Streptophyta > Magnoliopsida > Lamiales > Bignoniaceae > Jacaranda > Jacaranda mimosifolia. The sequence continues at coordinate 31,872,800 of CM032127.1, read as the reverse complement.
ACTACAAGCACTTCATCAAGAGCTGCACCGTAAGGGAGGACTTCAGCATGAAAGTGGGTGACCTGAGGGACGTGAGCGTGGTGTCTGGCTTGCCGGCGGCCAGCAGCACGGAGAGGCTCGACGTGCTGGACGAGAAGCGGCGCGTCACGGGATTCAGTATCATCGGCGGGGACCACAGGCTGAGGAATTACCAGTCGGTGACGAGCGTGCATGATAATAACAATCGGACGACGGTGGTTTTGGAATCGTACGTTGTGGATGTGCCGGAGGGGAACACAGAGGAGGACACGCGCCTTTTTGCTGATACTGTTGTTAAGCTGAATCTGCAGAAGCTGGCTTCCGTTGCCGAGGCCGCCGGTGGTGAACAAATTCATATATAATTAATTATGTAATTAAACTCATCATCATATACATATATATATATATTTATATCGGCCACTAGATCTGTATCAATATATATATATATGTGTGTGTGTGTGTGCATGCATGCCTCCGACCCACACCTAAACAATTAATTTCTAAGAAGAAATTAAAAGGAGGAAAGCTACCAAAATTCCACCTTTTAGTTTAACTTAATTTCCTGTGATTTTTTGTATATATTTTTTCTTTTTCAATTTTCAGACAGTAAAGTTTGATTTTGACATTAATTAATGCTCCATTATATATATATATATAGACACACACATCCATGCATGCTTGTTCCAAATAATTTAAGTTTAGCTTAGTCAAGTATTTTTGGCTTAACAATATATATTAGTAATTCACACGTAAAAGTTTAAAATTGAATATTTGAATCTAGCATATTCTTCACATTAATGTGTAAAAAGATCATTTAAAAAAAATAATAAAAATAAGTAGTGGAGTTTAACAGCGAAGGAACAAAGAACTTACCTAATCCTATGTTAGTGCCTCTAAATTCCACTTTTTTTGGTACAAGAAGTTTTGTTGTGTATAGCAGTTAGGTTGACTTAAAGAAAATGATATGTTGATTTTGCCTTAAATTTTGGGTTAAAATTGATGAGGAACGAAAGAAACAGATAAAACGAAGTTGAACGTGCGAAATGGGTGACTGGAGCACACCCCGGGGTGTGTTGGCAGAATGTCGCACGCCGGGGCGCAAGGCAGCAGCACCCAAGAGCAGAAACGAGCAGCAGGACATGCGACGTGCGCCCAGGCATGAGGAGTGCCGCTCCCAGGAGCAAAGGAGACAGGAACCGCGCGCCAAGGCGCACGGGCTACTGGAATGCCTCACCTTAGCGCAAGTTGTCTGTGCTAGGATGCACAACAAGATGTTTGTCTCATCACAACTCGGCATAAGATAGTTTTGTGCATGCTAGGGCGCAAGTCATGCGCACTCCGGCACGCGGAACAAGTTCATTCGACCTAGGACTCTATTTTGCAAGTATATATATGTTTTCTTTCAGGACAAATTGAGATAGACCATACACGGGTGATTCTAACTACTTTTGAGATAGTTTTCTAGATACAGAGTTTAGAACGAGGGTGTTAGGTGTTCTTGTGAGATTTGTGGGACTCAAATTTGTACTTATTATCTTGATTTGAAATCAATAAGACCCTTTCTTTGTCGAGTGGATTTGGCACATCGCCGAACCATGTTGAATTACTTTATTATTATTTCATAGTTTTCATAATAGATCCTCCTGGGTTACAATAAACTAGTTTTGGAGCCAGTTGGATTAGATGTCAGAGATTAATCTCAAAGTAGAGAAATTCGATAGGAAAAATGACTTTGGGGTGTGTAAGATGAAGATGCATGCTCTCTTGTGTCAACAAGGTTTACAAAGAGCATTAAAGGGCAAAGACTTCTTGCCAGAAACATTAACAGATAAGGAGAATGATGAGTTCATGGCGAAAGCTTACAGTACTCTGGTGTTATCATTGACAAATAACATACTGAGAAAGGTCGCCACAGAAAGTACGCCAGTAGAATTCTAGACGAAGCTAGAAAGTCTCTATATGATGAAGTCCCTAACGAATCGATTGTATTTGAAATAGCGGTTATATAGATTGCAAATGAAGAAAGGTACATCTATTACTCAGCACATTAATTTTTTTAATAAGGTGATTCTGGATCTTGCTAGTATAGATGTAAAAATTGAAGATGAAGATCAAGCATTAATTCTTTTGTATTCTCTACCTAAATCCTTTGAGCACTTAGTTATTAATTTATTGTATAGGATGTGGAGACCTCATTGAATTCCAACAAATTGAGAAAACATATCCTGAGCAGTAATGATAATGAAAGTAGGGATGGATAGGTGGTGAATGGGAAATCGAGAAAAAGGCCGATTGAAGTCCCCAACCAATCTAAGAATAAGCGACAAATATTTTAAGTGCAGTGGAAAGGGACACTGGAAACAAAATTGTCCGGAACGAGAAAAGGTGAAGGATGTAGGTGAAATTTTTTATCAGAAACAGGATGATGTCGTAGGAATTGTTGAGGATAAGTTTGATGGTGGGCTTGTTCTCAATATTACTGAGAGTTTACTAAGTTCGGAGTGGATTTTGGATAGTAGTTGTTACTACCACATGTGCCCACGAGAAGATTGGTTTATCACTTATCAAAAATATGATGGTGGTAAAGTGCTTATGGAAAACGATGCTTCATGCAGGGTTGTATGAATTGGCTCAATTTGTATCAGAATGCACAATAGCATAGTAATGACCCTAATAGATATGCGTCATGTTCTAAATTTGAAGAAAAATCTAATTTCGCTAGGTACTCTGAACAAGAATGGTTGTGAGTATAGAGCTTAAGATAAAGTTATGTGGGTTTCCAAAGATGCATTACTTATGATGAAGAGAGACAAGCAGAATGGCCTTTACATATTGCAAGGCAGCATAGTTTCTAGTACTGTAGCGGTTTCTTCTTCAGTTAATGATACTACAAGATTGTGGTATATGTGGCTTGGGCATATGAGTGAGAGGTGTTGGAATAGTGCCCAGTAAGCCAATAGGATTAACCTTGTAAAAGTTATTTCCTAGTAAAACAATCTTGATTGAATGATATTCTTTTTATGGCCATCTTCATCTTATGCTCTTTATTACTTCACTCACATTCGGAAGAAGCCCTTAGATCACTCAAGACTACCGGACTTGGTTTGGTGACCATGGAATAAGTCTTACACGGTCGTGATCTTAAATCTTCCAAGTCATAGGATCTTACAAGACGTAGTATCTAAGATCCTGATAGACTTGTACTAATAATGCATAAATCCAAGAGTTAGATATTTCTCCATTCCATGAGCAACCATATGAGATATGGGTGCATACTAGTAGGTGATTGTTAGAGAATAAGGTACTGAAGACCCACCGAAGAATCTACTAGATAGCCATAGTGGTAAATCGGTAGTGACGAGTTTTTCAGTATACACTAGTGCATATTATTAGTCCTCTGACTTGAGGATCCATGGTAACCTTATGTCCAGTCCTCATACTTTGACTCTTCCTTAACCACTTAGTAGGTCTTTCGGGTTGAGGTTGGGTATGAGCTACTTAGCATGGAGGTTTGTGAGATCCAAGATGGAATCTGACTCCTCACTTTTTTGAAGGGTGGGTATATCCCCTATGTGTTCTATAATGATCGATTCTGAGAAATCCTTGCACAAAGGATATGACAATTTGGAAAAGGATTTTTCCAAAGATGAGGTCACACAAGGGAATCGAACATTGGGAATAGAGATATAATATCGAGACTATTAGGGAGCTAACAAATATCTTGCCCTAGGCCTTTTTCAGGAGATAGGAGATAGAAGGACCGTATTTGCATAGCACGCGTAGAGCTATGATAGTTCTCCAGAATATTCATTTCAGCCAATTAGTTGGGTTCCATGGGCTTGTGGTTGGACATCAACCATGAAGATTAGGTACTCTTCAATTAATAAGATTAATTGAATTGAGTCAATTAGTTTAAAAGGAGTTTTAAACTAAAATGAATATAAGATATTCAAAAGTCACAAAGAGTTGTAAGCCCATGTCCAATGAATGATAGAACCTATTGGGTCACACACAAAAGCCAAATAACCTCCTAGTTATTGGAGTAGTTTTGTAAGAGTTAGAGAATCACTCCAAGGTGATGGATTTTTGAGGTGCCAATTTGAAGGTCAAATTTTGGCTTGATTATTTAAGTGTTAAATTAATTAACTAATTTAAGAAGTTAAATTAGACCATTAATTAATGAGTTAATTATTTGGTTCCAAGTGACCATCAATTGGTCAAGTTAATTTAAGGAGTTTAATTAACAAAATTGAGCTTAAGAGTTAAGCTTGTTTCACTTAAGAGGTAAGTCAATTGTTGATTGATTAAATTAAAGTGTTTAATTTAATTAATGAGAAGAATACATTTTGGAGGGAAAATTCAAATGAAAGGTTCAATTGAATTAGCATCTTAATTAACTTGAAATTAGATTTCAAATGTAAAATGCACATGAAATTCAAATGAGATTTGAATTCAAATTTGCCACCTTGGCACCCCACTTGGCCGCCTCTCCTCATAGAAGGTGTGATTCCACCTTGGCATCACACCATCTAACATCTATATATAAATATAGAGAGAGAATCAGATATATGTGAACAAAGCGTAAAGGATTAGATTCTTCCACAATTCCCTCCAAAACCTCTTCCAAACATTTCTTCATGTGTTGTGGCTTTGTTCTCTTTTCTTCTCCTTCCTCAAAAATTAGCCTTCACCATTGATATTCTGCTCATTTTCTCCAGCTAAAAGTGAGTGGAATTTAGAGGATCAATTGGTGTGTGGATCATATCAATAGAGGCAAAGCATTTAATTTGCTAGCTTAGGAGATCCACTGGAGCAAAGCAGTCACTTGCCAAAAAAATTTCAAGCGATCAAAATTGAGTTTTGCTCTAAATTTTTTAAAGCACTTTCCTTAAGGAGTTGGGAGGTTCCAAATTTCTTTTCATGATTTTTGGAGCATTTTAGCTGAGGCAAAAGTGGTTGTTTCTCCATTGTACCAGAGCCTGCCAAATTCTGGATTGGTGAAGTGTTCACCATTGCAACCTTGGAAATTTGTTTTTTGAGGTAATTCTCCAACTAAATATAAATTCCTAGCATGATTAGATCTTTGGTAGGCTATAAGTACTAGTTATTTTTGAACTTTTGAGTTTGATAATTGGATCCTAGTGGCTACTTACCTTCAAGATGGCGATGTCAGAACCGAGCAAATGAAGTTTGCTTTGTGGAGAGAAGACTAGAGAGCTGGATTTCTGCAAGCAATGTGCTCTTGGCAAGCAACACATGGTGAATTTCAGCAACGTAGTTCACAGGACTAAAGGCACCTTAGATTACATTCACTCAGATCTTTGTGGGCTTTCTCAAGTTCCTTCAAAGGGAGGTGCCAGTTACATGTTGACATTCATTGATGACTTCTCACAAAAAGTATGGGTGTACATGCTGAAGCATAAGGATGAGATGTTTGTCAACTTCAAGCAATGGAAAACTTTGATCGAGAAGTAAACAGGAAATGAGATAAAACGCTTAAGGACTAACAACGAATTGGAGTTCTACAAAAAGGAACTTCAGGAATTATTCAATAAGGAATTGTGAGGCATCGCACAATTATACATACACCACAGCAGAATGAAGTTGTAGAACGAATGAACATGACAATCTTGGGAAGAGCTAGATGCATGCTCTTTAACACCAGGTTGTCCAAGGATTTTTAGGTGAACACTACTTGTTATTTGGTGAATAGGTCACCATCGACTGCTTTGGATTGCAAGACAACAATGGAAGTTTGGTCTGGGTCTCTTGCTGATTACTCAAATCTAAGAGTATTTAGGTGTCCAGCCTATGCTCATGTCTGAGATGGGAAGCTTGAGCTAAGGGCTAAGAAGTGCATATTCCTAGGGTATGCAGATGATGTCAAGGGTTATCGTTTGTGGTGTAATGATGATAAAAGCTCCAAGATGATTATCAGTGGGGATGTAACATTTGATGAGTCTACTATGATGAAGAAAGTGGAGCAGCCCGAAAGTAGTCAACAAAGCGTTAAAGAGCAGATGGAGATTAAAATTGATACTCCACAAGTTTCAAAGGGAAAACAAAAGGTGAGAGATGAAACTGATGAAAATTCATTATCACCTAATCAGCAACAGCAAAATAATTCACTACAGAACTATCGTTTGGCTCACAATAGAGAGAGAAGGCAAATCAAATCACCATAGCAGTTTGTATATTCAGATCTGGTTGCTTATGCTTTGAGTTCGGACAAGAAGTTTGTGGGTGATGATCCAGTCACATACAAGAAGGACATTGCCCAACTAGATTCTAATAAATGGGCAACAGCTATGAGTGAAGAGATGGAATCTCTACACAAAAATAGCATATGAGAGCTAGTTGATGTACCTAAAAGGCAGAAGATTGTAGGTTGCAAATGGATCTACAAGAAAAAAGAAGGGATTCCTGGGGTTGAAGATGCTAGATACAACGCATGATTGGTTGCTAAGGGTTTTACTCAGAGAGAGGGAGTTGACTTCCATGAAGTGTCCTCCTGAGTTGTAAAACACACTTCCATTCATATTTTACTTTCCATGGTAGCTCTGTTTGATATAAAGCTTGAGTAGATGGATGTGAAAACAACGTTTCTATATGGTGAGTTGGAGGAACAAACCTACATGAGTCAACGAAAGGGATTCATTGTTTTTAGAAGAAAAAAAAATCATGTGTGTCTCTTGAACATGTCTTTATATGGCTTGAAGTAGTCTCTCAGACAGTGGTATAAAATGTTTGATACTTTTTGAAAGTGCTATGGTCGAGATAAGCCAAACAAATTCAAAATTAAATAGCAAATCTCGATCCAAAGCAACATCCCCAGGAATATATCATACAACATAAATGGATTAATCAGAGGATACCAACCTGAATCACTCAAAATCCAAGGAGATGATGGATGATTCTTCCTATCACAGATTTCCGGCAGTTTCTGGCACAGCGGAGAAAAAGGAGAATATCTTCCAATTCCGACCTCCAAATGAAATGAGGAAAAATTATCCAGAAATCTAACTCGAATGCCGATCTTTTGTGAAAAAATTAGCTCAAATATCCATCGGATCGCTCCAGGAGAAAATTGTGAAGTGGACTGTTCTGTAGAAATTGAGTGGCCTCACTTGTGGTCACCTCCAATACAAGTCCACACACCTTAAAGCAATCCTAGAATGTCCAGATCTTTAGCTGGAGCAGATCTGGAGTTGTTTGGTGAAGAAGGAGGTTTTTGAGTGAGAGAGAGACTGGATGGAAGTTAGATCTCTACTAACTTTTGAGAGAATTTTGGAGGAAGAATTTAGCTTGCAAAATTCAGAATTTTGGCTAATGAATCTGGACTGATTTTCGACCACCTCCCCTTATATAGAGGTGTGGCATCACACCTCCCATGCTAAGGGGGGACTGAAAATTCCAAGGGCATAATTGTAAGTTGGTAATTCCACTATCGTGTGGTCTTGCCAACTTGCTTAATTGGAATCCAATTCCAATTAATTCAAATCATATTTGAATTCTTCCCTCCAATAATATATTCTCCTATTAATTAAATTAATCCAATTAATTTAATTAATTCAACTTGATTTAACAATTAAATCAAGCAAACTTAACTCTTTAAGCTTTCTTTAGTTAACTTAACTCTTTAAGTCAACTTCAATTATTCAACTATCAATGTGGCTCAAATAATCAACTCCTTAATTATTTGACTAATTTAACTCCTTAAATTATTTGATCAATTTAACACTTAAATCAATCAAGCCATAATTGATCTTGAAATCTCTCTCTCAAAATCGGTCCCTTAAGAGGGATGTATTTTCTAACACTTAGAAATTCTTCTTTCTCCACTTAGAAAAGTTCAAGGCTTTTGTGTATGACCCATTGGGTTCAACCATTCATCAAACATAGGCTCACAACTCCTTGTGACTTTTGAATATCAAATATTCATTCTAGTTTAAAACTTATTTTAAACTAGTCGACTCGATTCAATCGATCTCTATCAATTGAAGAGTACCTAATCTCCATGGTCGATGTCCAACCTCAAGCCCATGGATCCCAACTAATTGGTCAAAATGAATGTCTCTGTATGAACCTTTTAAAGCTCTACGCGTTCCATGCAAATACGGTCCTTCCATCTCCTATCTCCATGAAAGAGGCCTAGGGCAAGATATTTGTCGACTCCCTAATAGTCTCGATTCTGTGCTTCTATTCTAAATGTTCAATTCCAATGTATGACCTTATCTTTTGGAAAACTCTTTTTCCAAACTGTCATACCACCTTGCACAAGGATTTCTGGAATATGATCATTATAGAATGCATAGGAGATGTACTCGCCCTTCACAAAAGCGAGAAGTCGGATTCCATCTTGGATCTCATAAACCTCCATGTGAAGTAGCTCATACCCAATCATACCCCGAACGGCCCGCTGGGTGACCAGGGATAAGTCAAAGCATAAGGACCGGACACAAGGTTACAATAGATCCTCAGGTCAAAGGACTAATCTATATGCACTAGCGTAAGCAGGAGAGCTTGCCACTACCGACTTGCCACTACGGCTACCTAGTGGAGTCTTTGGTGGGTCTTCAGTGCCTTGTTCTCTAACAAGCACCCACTAACATGCACCCGTATCATATACAGTTGCTCATGGAACGGAGCAATATCCAACTCTTTGGATTTATGCAATATCCAACTCTTTGGATTTATGCATCATTAGTGCAAGTCTGTCCGGATCTTAGATGTCCCGTCTCGTACGATCCTATGACTTGGAATATTTAAGATCACGACCGTGTAAGACTTATTCCATGATCACCACCCAGTGAACTAACCAAGTCCCGTAGTCATGTGTGATCTAAGGACTTCATCCAAATGCCAGTGAAGTAATATAATGCATAAGATAAATGTGGCCACTTGTAAGATATCATTCAATCAAGATTGTTTCTTTAGAAAATAGTTTTACAAAGCCAAAATCATTGGCTTTCCTGGCACTATTTCTAACATTTTTATTACCAAGATAGGATATACTATAAGTATTTATGATTGCTATGTATATTATAAAAAATATAGTGATAGCCTTCTCATATATTTGTTGTTGTACATTGATGATATGTTGATTGCCTCTAGAAATATATCTGATATCAAAAATTTAAAGGCTCAGTTAAGTGAAGAATTTGAGATGAAGGATTTGGGCAGTGCAAAAAAGATATTGGGCATGGAGATCATCCGGGACAGACACACAAGATTGTTGTACTTGTCTCAACAACATTACATTAAGAAAGTACTTGAGTGATTTGGGATGGATAAGTCCAAGCAAATTAGTACGCCACTTGCAGCTCATTTCAAGCTCTCATCAGATCTATCACTAAGTACTGAGGATGAGGTAGAGCACATATCTAATATGCCATATGCTAGTGCAATGGGTAACTTAATGTACACCATAGTGTGCACTAGGCCAGACATTTCACATGCAGTCAATGTTGTGAGCAGGTGCATGCACAAGCTAGGAATGACTCATTAGCAGGATGTGAAATGGATCATAAGGTATCTAAGAGGATCTGCATATAGATGTTTGAAGTATAGTCAATTGAATTCTACTGCTAGAATTATTAGCTATGGGGATGCAGATTATGCTAGAGATTTGGAACAGCAGAAAGTCCGTGACTGGGTATGTATTTTGTGTTTTGAGTTGTACGATAAGCTGGAAGGCGACTTTACAGTCATCAGTTGCATTGTCCGCAACAGAAACTAAGTACTAAAGGTGTGAAGGAAGGTATTTGACTAAAGGGGCTGATTAAAGATATGGGTATAGATTCTGAGATTACTACGGTGTTTTATGATAGTTAGAGTTCCATTCACTTGTCAAAGAATCAAACTTTTCATGAGAAAATAAAGCACATTAACGTGAGGTATCACTTTGTCTGGGATATGGTATCTCAAGGTGTTATTTTGATTGACAAAGTTAGGACTAAGGATAATTCGGTAGACATATTAATCAAGACTGTTCCAAGAATCAAATTTGAGCATTGCTTAGATTTGATTAACATTGTAGACTCGGATAAAGGGCCTTTTTTGGGGGGGAGGAGGGCAGGCATAAAGAAGATGGATGGTGAATTTCAAGTCAAGGTGGAGAATTGTTGATTTTTGCCTTAAAAGTTGAGGTAAAATTGATAAGAAACAAAAGAAACAGAGTGAAATGGAGTCAAGCGGGCAAAATGGTCGACTGGAACATGCCCCGACGCGCGTTGGCATAACATCAAGCATTGGGAGTGAGGTAGCAGCGCTCAGGCATGGAAACGAGCAATAGGACAGGTGATATGCACCCAGTGCGAGGAGTGCCTCGCCCTAGTAAGGAAGAGACCGAAATTGCGCACCCCTGCGTGAGTTCCGCAGGCCCTGGAATGCTACGCCCTAGCGCAAGTTGTCCACGCCAAGGCGCGCAGTAAGATGTTTTTCTTAGCACAACTTAGCATAAGACAGTTTTGTGCACATTGGGGCCCAAGTCATGCGCGCCCCGGCTAGTGGCATTAGTCCATTTGACCTAGGACTCTATTTTGCAGGTACATATATGTTTTCTTCTAGGAAAAATTGAGATAGACCATACACAAGTGATTCTAACTACTTTTGAGATATTTTTCTCGAGACGGAGTTTAGAACGAGGGTGTTAGATGTTCTCGTGAGATTTGCGGGACTCAAAGTTGTACTTATTATCTTGATTTGAAATCAATAAGATCCCTTCTTTATCGAGTGGAATAGGTACATTGTCGAACCATATTCAATCTTGTTGTCAGTTTTTATTGAATTACTTTATTGTTATTTCATACTTTTCATAATAGATCCTAATGGGTTACGGCATGATGTGTTAAATTCAAGGACAGTGGCATAATAGATCTCACCACTAATTTATTATATGATATCCTGTCTCTTTTGGACTCTTCTAATAGCAGTTTCCTCTCTTACAGACCCATTGCTACTAAGATCAAAGAAGCGATTTTTGGCATTCCTCACAATAGTACAGTTGGTCCTGATGGGTTTGGAGCTAAATTTTTCCAATCTTGTTAGAAAATCATTTAGGAAGACTTGATTAGAGCCATTGAGGATTTCTTTGATGGATCCCCTATTCCTAGGGGTTTCTCAGCAACTAGTATTAACTTAATCCCAAAAGTTAAGGCTCCCCTGTCTTGGAAAGATGTTTGACCATTCAATTTGTGTAATGCTATCAATAAAATTATTTCTAGGTGATGGCTACTAGACTTGCCAAATTCCTCTCCATTATTATCTCTCCAAACAAAGTGCTTTTGTGTAAGGTCATTTAATACTTGACAACATTCTTCTAGCTCAAGAAATGGTGCATAACTTACAAAAAGCATATGATAAGGTCAATTGGCAGACTCTTTTGAGTATCTTGCACTGCTTTAGTTTTCCTTCCAACTAGATTTCACTTGTTCAAAATCTGATTAATAATTATTGGTTTTCGATTTTGATCAATAGGAGTTCTTCTGGTTTTTTTAGTCTAGTCGGGCCTCTAGCAGGGTGACTTATTATCCCCGAGCTTATTTATCAATTTTGCATAGTTATTTTCTAGAGAACTAGATATGTTCTTTTTCAATCACCCTTCTCTCTATTTTGGTGTATATGCAAAAAAATCAAGCTTTCTCATTTATCTTATACATATGACATGATGATTTTCACCAAAGCCAATTGGGAAAGCCTCCAATTGAACATGTTTCTTCTATCTAAGTTTGAGGAGTCATCTGGGCAGCTTATTAATCCTTCCAAGAGTTCTTTCTTGGTTCATAAATAGGATTCGGGCACCATTGAACTAGTTGGTAACTTGACGGGTTTCTCTCAAGCTCATTTACCTCTTTTATATCTTGGTGCTCCTTTGTATAAAGGAAACCAAGCAACTATCATGTATGACCCTTTTCTTGAGAAGGTGAAAAGAAAACTTATGGGTTGGGAGCACTCAAAAATTCTTTTAGGTGGCCAGCTTACTCTTCTTCAAAGCACTCTTGTATCCATCCCTATCTATATCCTTCAGGTGATGAGCCCCCCAAAAAATGTGCTTGTCAAGTTTGAAAGAATATTCAATAGATACATCTGGGGCTTTACTCACGAAAAGAAAAAACCCATTGGAGGTCTTAGGAAAAAAATATGTTTTCCCTGTGAGAAAAGGGCCCTCAATGTTTGAAGATTGGATGATATAGCCTCAGCATTCATCATGAAACATTGGTGGAGACTTAGAACATCTAAATCTCTTTGGTTTGAATTTATGCATAAGAGATACTCTGTCGTGCGCCACCCGATGTGCATCAAAGTAGTGCCCCAACATTCTTACATCTGGAAATAGTTATGTGCTATCCGGGATCATGCCGATAAATTTATATTTTGGAGTATTAGCAAAGGCAACATCTCTTTCTAGAAGGATAGATGGCTAAATGCAAAATCTCTTAATGAAATTCTCTAGAAGAACATTACTAAGTTAGTTTCGGTTCATGCTTTTTGGGATGAGGGCTCTTGGAGTAGGCCGAAACTAGAGGATGTGCTTCCACCAGAGGTGATGGAGCGCATCTGGTGTGCTTTCATCCTCTATGACCCACCCCGCTTCTCCTTATTGGATGTTGTCCCCGAAACTTTTAGATTGAAGTGGGCTTGGCAAAGTGCACGGAAGAAGGATTTAAAATTTGGTATTATCTCAGAGTGTTTGAACTGTATTCTCATGCCAACAATTTCTATTTTTCTTTGGAGATTAATTAACGACCTAGTTCCAATTGATGAGAAACTCCAGAAAAAAGGGATAACTCTTGCATCTAAGTGTTGCTTCTACCCGGAGAAAGAAACCTCTAGCCATTTATTTATAAATTGCCTGTTTTCCGTTAAGGTTTGGCATTACTTTGCTGAAACGTTTCAAGTTCAGTTGCCTAACACCTCTGAGGTCAAGTTAATACTTCAAAAATGGAAAAATAGCGCCCCGCTTGGTGCTAGGCTACATGTCCGCCTTCTCATTCTGATGTTTATTTTGTAGTTCATTTGGTGTACCTATACAAAAACCTCCATCCCTCTGCACAACGCATCATATGGTGTGTTAAAAACTATATCTTTGTTGGCGTTAAGGCTGGTTTGATTATCGATACACATTGGCGTGGGGACAAATTCCTAGCTGATAAGTTTGAGGTCTTTCCTTGGCCTCAACTTAAGCATCTTTGTTGCATTTCTAGATGGGAGAAACCAGTTGGCGGTAGCTACAAATTAAACACCGATGGGTCAGTTTTTGGTAGTCTGGGGCATGCTAGAGTGGCTGGGATACTTAAAAATGATTAGGGCAGGGTGGTTTTTGCTTATCTTAAACCCTTCGGTACTGTGAACGACTTATATGCGGAGCTTCATACTATCAAAACCAGCTTGGATCTTTGTCTTAATAGGGGCATCATCAACATCTTGGTAGAATGTGATGCTAAGCTTGCTATTCATCTCATTGAAAAGGCTATCCACCACAATTTGTCACTCACTCACATTATTTGGGGTATTAGAAGTTTGATTCCTCGCCTCAAAGTGTCTTTCACTTACACTTTCAGAGAAGGCAACTCGATGGAAGATTTATTGGCAAAATAGGCATCTTCCCTTCAACATGAGATTTCTATGGAATTGCAAGATCTTCCTTTGAAAGCCAAGCAGCTGGTTCACCTTGAGGAACTTGGCATCCCTTACATCCACACAAAGTGATCACCATGGATTGCACCATCTTCTTTTGTCTATTTTGTCTTTTGTATAGAAAGCACCTATGTTGATAAAAGGCTTTATCTTGCGTTTTGCTCAAAAATTGTATAGCAAAGGTCTTTAGGGAATTGTTTTTCCCTTGGTTTAATTTTCGATTTCAAGATATAATCTGGTTGACTTTGATTTGGTAATCTACAAGTTGGGGTTCAACACCTTAACACCCCGTGTCTTGCGGCTTTATTTTAAATAAAAAAAAAGCGAAAATAATCAATTTAGCAACTGATTTGTGTAATGTTTATTTTAATAATATTTAATATCTTAAATATAATTATTTGCATTTAATGAATTTGACGTAACCGAAAATATTCTAAAAGAATTAAAAAACTTTGATACCCTTTCAATAATTGTTAATGTTAATAGTAGAAAGGCATGCATGTCCGAAAGTGGCCATTGGTACAGCTGTTCTCCATTTGCCCAAGCATCAGAAATCCAATTCAGAAAGTTGAAGGCATTAGATTCTCTGTGTGGGGCTGGTGCAGATTCCTTAAAATTGTCCTTTATATGTAAAATATAATAATGGCTGTAGAATGTCAACAAGTTTGGTCTGGTTATTAACGCGTGAACGGTTGGAAGGGACATGTGGTCGTCATGTTCACAATTGTCTCTTCACCATTTATTTCTTTTTTCTTTAAATAGGAACGTTGATGAATCGAATTTGGGATGGATTTTACTTGAACTCCCAATTCACCCCCATTAAAATTTTTAAGACTCCGTTTGTTTATCTTTTCATTACCATTTTTATTTTCAACATAAAATAAAAATACAAAATTATCACCTTTTTATCAATTTTCACTCAAAATATTCCTTATTTTTATTTTCAACTTTTTTAAAAAACCTACCATCTTATCTTACTACTATATCAATTCAATTCAAATTTTATTTGACATAAAATACACATTATCATTTTAAAATTAATAAAATTATACATAAATCTTAAAAAAATCTTTTTAAACATTAAATATATATATATATATAAATCAACCAATTTTTTAACTCTGTACATATTCTAATCACTGTTTTCTAACAAAATATTCAAATACAATTTTATTTTTTATTTTCAAATCATAACTTTTTTTCCAACTTTTAAATTTATATGAAAATAAAAATAGCCTTTGAAAATAAATTCAAACGGGCATCTAATGATCCAGGATCCTCTGGCTACAATTGCTTTTGGGGTTTGATTCCATTTTTTTGTCTTTAAAATGCGTTCTTGAAACCAACATATGTTTGGTTATGGGACTTAAACTTTAGCCTCTTGGGCAGTGAACAAATTGTCTCAGAAACATATCTCTAAGCCCTGTTGTTCACTGTTCGAATCTTCTCTCCTTATTCCCTTACCTCTCAGCTGCACAGCACCATACTTTTCTATTTATCTCATTTCCCCTCTCCATTCATTGCTCATGAGATCTCACGCACAGCTCCCACTCTCACATACACTCTTCACCGTCCATGTTTTTTAGCATATATTTCAATGAATCTCCGGCAATAATCAAAGCTAAGTTCCATCAGGAATGATCAATATGGAATGACTACAACTTGAAAGGGATGCTAAAATCCAAAAAATAAAGAGAAACCCCGTATCAAACCAAAAAATCGAATTGTTCCGGTCTTAATGGAGTGCGATGGGAGTTTTCTAGCGAAACGATTAAATGTTTTAGGTTTGGTAGAATTAGGGGAGTTGCTAGGATGGCGATGGTTGTGGGTAGATAGAGCCTCCATAAGAACAGTTTTATTGTAGGGAAAGCAGTAGGGCGACAGCGGTAGTGGGAAGATCAGATTTCTCGTGGGTGAATTGCTGGGTGGGGGGATAGGGTTACTAGTGTGTGGATTGGGCTTGGGTTTGTTAGATTGTGGCTTAAGAAGTAGAGTTAAATTACTCTTTATTTTGTGTATTTAGTATTTAAAATTAATATAAAACTCTCAACTAAAAAAGATTTGTTGTGATCCCTATGTTAGTTAATTAGTTAATATAAATATTATAAAAAATATTTTTACATCTTTACTTCTTTAATATTATGATTAATTATTATTTTACTATACTTAATTATTTTTTTATAGTTAGTCCTTAACTAATTACTTATGGAAAGATATTTTGGAAACTAATTTTATGCTAATAATTCTCATATTTTTAAAATATTTGAGACATTTAATTTAAGTAATTTTTTTATCTTTATTATATTAATTTTACCTTTCTCATAAATTAATTTTAGACAATACACAATTTTTTGATTTTCTTTCGTAATTATTAAAAAAAATTATTAATTTCGAACAAACCGGATTAATTAAAAACATTGTGAAAATTGGTTTAATGAAAAAAGAATTTTTTGCTGGACTTATTTCAAAATTACCAAATTAATAAATGTCATATCTTTTAAATTAAAAAAAGGTTAATTTGTTAAATTTATAAATTATTTATAATTTTTTTGGATATTCTAAATTCCACAAAAACCTAAAAACCGAACTTATAAAACAAACTCATTATCTCAAATAAAACTCTCAAACATATCATAAAATCAGTTTCACAACCAATCACTACCTTAAATCACATCAACTTATAACATCACTATAACCATTATACTTTATCTTACAACCAATCACAATCTCATGTCACATTCCCATATTTCTAAAACACCGTAACATCCTCAAAAGCTCTAAAACACTAAAACATAAGGCCAAACCTCTCAAGCAATCACAACATTCATGTCCCAAATCAAAATCTTAGTGGGTTGGACACATTAGATTTGCCAAATGCATTTTTA